>JAODXP020000017.1:16085918-16115918 GCA_027497455.2 Sardinella longiceps
GTTATATGTGTATGTGGGTGTGAGTATGTGTGTCTGAGCCTGTGTGTGTGTGTGTGTGTGTGTGTGTGTGTGTGTGTGTGTATGTGTGTGGCTTACGCATGTATAGTTTACCTCTGAGCCCTTGTCAGGTGGATAAGCTGTGGTGGGTTGACAGACATTTTCAGCAACTAAAGGAACCTCACACTGGTTCTCTGTGTGCGACTCAGGTTCCCTGGGGGCCCGCCACCATCTCTAGCACCGTGTGGGGTGTGGGGGCGAATCTGCAGCTTCCTAGGGGGTCCTTTTCTGTGGAAGTCCCACCAATATTTCCTCAGGCTCTATGTACGTTTTCATTTTCATGTCATTTTTTTTCTCATTCTCTTTCACACTCATTTCTTTTTCATTTTCTCATTATTTACTCAATTCAATTCAATTTAATTCAATTCAATAATGCAAAACTGGCATGACAAACAAGACATTCATATTGCCAAAGCAATTATACAAAGTATGAGACAAATAGAACTCTCTCTTTCCAGCTCTGCAACTCCTCCTTAGACTCTCTCACTCTCACACACACCTCATGTCCTTCTGTACTTCTCACCCCCGCTTCTGTAACCCTTGAGTATTAGGTCACTGGAGGGCCATCATTACTGCTCTCTCTCTCACTCTCTGTCTTGCTTCCTGCCCACACAGTCACCCGTGTGTGTGTGTGTGTGTGTGTGTGTGTGTGTGTGTGTGTGTGTGTGTGTGTGTATGCATGCGTGTATGCGTGTGTTTGTATACAGTACATGTGTATGTGTCCGTGTGTGTTTGTATACAGTACATGTGTGTGTATGTGTGTGTGTGTGTGTGTGTCTCCCCTAGGACATCTTGACATCCTGGTCTCTGGCCGAGGCCAGTGGATGGCCCCGGACCCCTGGGAGGTTGCAGTGGAAAGTGTGTGTGTGTGTGCCTGCTGCTCCAGAGTAAATCATTCACTCATACACACACACAGAGAGAGAGAGAGAGAGAGAGGGGGGGGTAAAGAAAGTGAGAGAGAGAGAGAGGGAGGGAGAGAGAGCAGGAAAGAGAGAGAGAGAGAGAGAGAGAGAGAGAGAGAGAGAGAGAGAGATAGAGAGAGGGTGAGGTAGGGGGTCAGAGGGATGACCTCTTCTGCACTAGCCGGGCTTAAATCACCCTCGGGCCCCGGGTGGAGAGAGACAGCGCGAGCAGCGTAATAAAAACAACATGTTCCATTGGACATGGCCACGAGCTCCTGCCTCAGGATCCAGTCTGCTGGGTCAAGTTGCTTGGTTCTAGTCTTCAGACTTTTATCTAATGGTTCTATGGTTTAGTGTCTTGGGCTTCAACAAGCCTCAAAATTCAAGACTCAAAATTCTCCATTTTAACATTACAAATCTATAATCTCCAACACTCAGTTTAAAAGGGATTTGCAGCAGTAGTAGGCCTAGTCTTCAGTTTCTACAAAGATAGGTTGTTTGCTAGTTAGCTGCAACCAGAACATATGCTCATAGATCTTTTAACAGTGACTTCTTGAACTGCTTGAAGTTTTTGACAGCAAAACTTGCACTCATTATGTTAGTGGACAGATTTGACAATGCTAGCAAATGGATGCACAACATTAGCAAAGTAAACTTATAACAGCAACCCACCAAACACTTTAAGGCTAATTGATCATATAAACCAGGGTTTGATGGCTGCATCTAGCTCGCAGACAAATCTTTAATAAAAAGATTTGATAACGTTAAAAATATAAAATATTCTCATGTAGGCCTATCTCAATCCATTCATCTATCTATTTCAGTCCAAGGTGACTGTAATTCTGCTAGCTTTGCTGGTGCTTTAGCAATTGTGAGAAACGGAAAACCATTCACAGATGTAGAGTATGCCAAAACACTCATGCTTGATTTTGCCAATGAACTTTTTGATGATTTTTCGAATAAAGACAAGATAATCAAATTAATAAAAGACATGCCCTGACATGCCTCTATGAATTAAATTTTAAAATATGTGCCATTCATGGCTCTCTCAGCCAAAAAGGTTCCCGACCCCTGCATTAGCATCTTGCTAAGTGTCCATAGAATTCCAGTATATTTCCTATTTAAAATTTGAATCTTGAGTACATGGAACTACTCTCATTCTGGCGTAATAATGAAGGGATTCATGCACGAGGTGAAACAGCCATCAATCGACCCAAAAAGTGTTGTAGGACCATCGCAATGACTCTTAACCTGATAAATGAAGGTAAATGAAGCTAAAATAGTAGCATAGTTCTACTTTAAGGCATTCTGTGAACAGGGCCCAGATCAGAGACGGATCATAGAAGGGTCATGTCTCAGTTGCTACTCCAAGCCTGACTTTCTTTTCTTTCCACAAACATGAGTCATGTATTTGACAGGGCTAGCACTGAGGAAGGGATAGTAATAGGACTGTGGACAGGGCTTATCATATTCACTGAAGCTTTTTGTTTTGAGACTATTTTGAGTGTTTCTTTTGAAACTATTTTGAATGTTTCTTAAGTCTGAATGTTTTTGGAGACAGATAGAGGAACCAAATTTTGCCAAGGGCTGTTTATCTTGAGTGATTCCAAAGATACTTAGACTTAGCCTAAACAGACCTCAGGAGTCAGTGACTTGTGTACGTATGCCACTTGGCCTGTGATGTCTCGGCTTTTTCCACAGAATGCTTGTTTGTGAGAGGGGAGTGAGAAAGGCGTGTGTGTGTGTGTGTGTGTGTGTGTGTGTGTGTGTGTGTGTGTGTGTGTGTGTGTGTGTGTGTGTATCTGTACTTGAATATGTGTGTGTGTGTGTGTGTGTGTGTGTGTGTGTGTGTGTATGAGAGATAGAGAGAGAGAGAGAGAGAGAGAGAGAGAGAGTGTGTTGTGTGTGTGTGTGTGTGTGTGTGTGTGTGTGTGTGTGTGTGTGTGTGTGTGTTTTGCAGGGATGGAAGTGAGCATCATTCTCCAACCATGTAAGCCAGAAGGGGGACAGGAGGTGTTTGTGCCAGGAGGGGCAAGGCGGGTGTGTGTGTGTGTGTGTGTGTGTGTGTGTGTGTGTGTGTGTGTGTGTTTGGGGGGGTCACTTGTGCCCTGTCTCCTGGCTGTCTCTGCCGTTAGACCTGTGTCCCATTTGCACAAAATGGCTCTGATGACACACTCTTCCTGTGTCTGCTCCCTTTCCCTCTCCCCAGCTCTCTCTCTCACACACTCACACGCACACCACACACACACACACACACACACACACACACACACACACACACACACGCAAACACACACACGCACTCCACTAGGGCACACTGTGGGCCCCGGGGCCCCTGGCACGGCACAGACTATATTTGGGCGCTTGCTCACTCACTCACTCACTCACTCACTTAGAGCCTGGACTCCCCCCTGTCCTGCCCTGTCTCCAGGATGGGCCATTTACTGATAGCCTATCAGCTTCTGGCTTTTAGGAGGATGGCGACTGGGGGGGGGCATCTACCAGTCTGACGCCAGACCAGCAAGTTATCATCATCTGGGACCCCCTCACCACACACACACACACACACACACACACACACACACACACACAGATTAACCGTTGGTGCTAATGAGTGTTCTACACGACAGGAATTGTTTGGGGGAGCTGTGGGGCGGCAGACGCGGCAAAAGGAACTGCGTTATCGCACACAAAAATGCCCCCCTCCGAACTAACAAACATCATCATCGCTCAAAATCATAGCATATACTAGTATGGGAACATGGTGTGGGAACCACCAGCTTGTCAACAATTAATTTTTTTCTTTCTTTTTTTTTGTCGGATTTATGAGATTAATGTTCTGGAGAAACAAGTCAGGAGTCAATGGAGGTGAGCGTAGGCAGGGCGTTGGCATAGCGCTGTTTACCAAACTACCAAGCTCATCCTCCACAGTATAGGGATGTTCCAGTTTAGAAATGTAATTTTTTTCATTGTAGGAATACAGCTCAACTGCCCATAGTACCTTACCATTTAGAGAAGTCAAATTATATGGGACCAATACAAGTCCCTTGTGATCACCCACCAGGCTGTAGACCAAACAATGGCAGCATACACATACACACACACACACACACACGTGCACATGCGCACGCACACACACACACACACACACACACACACACACACACACACACACACACACACACACACACACACACACACACACACACACACACACACACACACACACACACACACAGCACCACTGGGCTGAGGTCAGAAGTCATGGCCCTGTTTTAGTTCATCAAACAAAGAAGATACACAGAGAGAGGATTACTTCTGGTGTGTGAGTATGTGTGTGTGCTGACTTTGACTTTGCCAATAGTTTTTCTTCTTTGTCAATGGCTGCTGCCTTGTTTGAAGCTCAGGAGAAAATGTGTGTGTGTGTGTGTGTGTGTGTGTGTGTGTGTGTGTGTGTGTGCTAGATCTTCCTGAAATTCCCGCCTTTTACACTCTCTCTCTCTCTCTCTCTCTCTCTCTCTCTCTCTCTCTCTCTCTCTCTCTCTCTTTCTCTGGGTTGCGATAGGCTACTCCTGCCTTTGCTGAGTCTGTCTGTCTGTAAGAGTCTTCAAGACTCAATGCCTGCAAGCACTCGCACAAACACAGCCCTTACATGTTCAATTACTGTGACATACAAGAATGCTGCTGATTGCCACCTCACAAAAAAAACTATGCCACGAGTCCGCCCCAGAGAATAGATGACTTCCCAGTCAGACCTGGCCGTAATCTGGTCCTAATCCGGCTGAGGTTTGGCCCTGGTCCGGCTCTGATACGGTCTTTAATCTGCCATCGAAATTCTGGCGCAATTCTGCTCTAATTCTGCGCCAGCTCCGGGCCAGTTGTGTTGGCAGTGTTGGCAGCCATGATGGAAACATACTGTAGGCACGCTGTATAATTAAGCCTAATGCCTTGGAGCTGCCATTAACAGCTTAAAGCACTGGGAGAGGACGAGGAGTGAGAGCGTGAGTGAGCGTGAGTGAGTGAGCGCCACGTCACCAGCCCAACTGTCAATTAAGCAGGAATCTAACAGATGGTTTGCATTTTACACAACAAAGTTGAACAAGTACACAGCTACTGAGCTGAGCTGTCTGTACTCTCTCTCTCTCTCTCTCTCTCTCTCTCTCTCATCCTCCCTTTTGCCTGGAGTTTCTCCTCTCTTTCCATTCCTTTCCCACAGAATCTCAGCATGTGTATGAATTACTGTATGTGCCTCTCAGTCATTCTGTCTTTCCCTTTATTTGCCAGTCTCTGTCTGTCCATTTTCCTCTTTCCTCTTTCCCACGCTGCATCTGTCTATTCTTATTTCTCTCTCCTTCAGATCCCTCTGTGTGTGTCCATCTCTCCCTGTCCATTGTCCATCTCTTTTACACACACACACACACACACACACACACACACACACACACACACACACACACACACACACACACACACACACACCTACACACACACTCCCTCTACATCCTAGCTATGTATAGATAGATAGATAGATAGATAGATAGATAGATAGATAGATAGATAGATAGATAGACAGCTAGATAGATAGATAGATAGACAGATAGATAGCATCCACCTTTTTGTCCTTACTTTTGTCCTTAATAGTGTAGTTTTCATCTCCAGCCTGTTACAGTAATTCAAGCGGGCTCAACCCTGCTGCATGTATTCTATTTCGGCCTATCCTGAGTAGTGACCCCTGCACATGGTGAGGTAAGGCCTTACCTAGAGTGCTAAAGCTCCCTTTTCACTTGGTAAAATGAGTGTTTTGAAAAGAAGAAGAAGAAAAATAGAGAAAAGTCTATTAAAGAAGTGTCTCTGCTAGGGTAGGCACTAGGCAGGGTGATGTCATGCTTGGCACGGCCGTGCCTCGTGGACTTTAGGAGGGTTTGGTTTACTGCTGTTCGGGAAACTTTAAAAAGTCCAGCGGTTCACACTGCGAGTGTTTGTACTCTCTCCAGTCGGCCCTCTCCGCCTCCATCTCCCTTCCTCTCCATCTCTCCCTCGCTTTTTCTCTTTCATTCCCCCCGCTCTCTCTCTCTCTCTCTCTCTCTCTCTCTCTCTCTCCTTCATTCCCTCTTTCTTTTTCTCTCTCCTGTGTCCCTAGTGGTCTGTGCCACTTTACTGCACTCATCATGAACTTGTTTTTAGAAGCCAAGCACTTTCTCTGTCCCCAAAACACACACACACACACACACACACACACATGCAGATAGAGAGAAGAGATATACTGTATACAGAGAATACAGCACACACTCACACAACATTTTAAACTTTGTCCAGTACATAGTAACAAGCATATCCTTTCCGAGTGAATGCACCTAGTTCAACAGTGGTGTGTTAACTCAGCGGACAGGCTCATCGATATCTCTTTGTGGCGACCCGACCCCTCGCTCTCACACGCAACGGCCGAAGCAGGCCCCAGGGGCTGTGGCGTGTTATTGATGATGGTGTGTGGAGTGTGTTTGGGGCCTGCATGTGAATGCCGCGCTGGCGCGTGAGAGCCAGGTCTTCCCGAGGTGTGAAAAGACGATGGGTGCCAGTGTACTTTGGCCGCCGGGCAGCCCACGCTGTATACGTTGGCATCGTCTCCGGCTGGATATTTTCTTTTCTTACAGTTGAGTATCCTGGCTACTACCATGCACAATCCAGGGTAAAATTTTATGTATGTATAAATCTTCATGCAAGCAAACACACACACACACACACACACACACACACTCGCACCTCCCTCACCCAACAGCCAAACACACGCACACACACACACACACACACGCACACACACACACACATACCACACAGTCATACTCACTCTATAATGACCCTCCGGTTCTTTAATATGCTCGGTCAGAGCAGTGGGCAGTTATAAATTCTGAGGCTTTGTCAATGAAGTATTCAGAGTGGCAGCTCAGTGTGTTGGCTAAGCAGTGGAGAAACCCAGGAGCGCAGGATATTGTGCCGCGCGCAACAACCATAAAGCTGTGTGCGCAGACAGTGGCCATTTTGTTCGCCTCGACTCCTCGGGATGAGGTTGAGAACCTGGCCGGGCCCAGATCGTGAAACCCCTCACCCTCATAAGGACCTGTAACGCCTCCGGTGTGGCTTTATATTAGCGGGAATATTTGGCTGTCAATAAAATCTGAAACAGGAGAAGACACACAAACACAGGAGCTAGGTGAATATAGTTTGAAAAAAAGGGCCTCACTTGAGGGTTTTTTTTTTTTTTTTTGTGGAAGGCGATGTTCTTCTTAGCGGACAGTAGTTGCCTTTGCAAAGTAAAATGTCATTTAGAGTGCAGAAGAGTTCACAATACGTCTCTAATATGAGGCCTTGATGGAATCAGTTAGTCTGTGAGTGAGTGTGTTTGTGTGTGTGTGTGTGTGTGTGTGTGTGTGGGAGCGCCTGTGTGTCTGCAAGTATGTTTGTGTGTAAGTATGTGTGTGTGTGTGTGTTTGTGTGTCTGTGCAGACAAGAGTGTGATTGCGTTTAAATCAATCTGGCAGAGACAGTGCAATTAGGAGTGGTTATCTGGCTCCCAACGGCAGACTGTCTCCATGACCCACTGAACAAATGCTGATAAAAACGCTGGAAAATATTATTCTTCGCTCGCTTGCTCGCTCTCCCTCGTTTGCTCCCTCGCTCCCCCGCTCGCTTGTCCGTGCGTCTGTGCACCAGTGAGAGAGTGAGTGAGTCTCTGTGTCTGTCTCTGCTTCTGTCTCTGTCCCTGCCACTGGTGATGGCTAGGGTGACCCTAGGGCCGTCGCAACAGGACAGGCAAACCAGGCAATTGCATGGGGCCCCAGGCTGAAAGGGGCCCCCAAGAATGACTGTTTAATCATTCTAGTGGTTTAGTTGGTGTTGTTTTTCAATAAATTGACAAGAGTTAGACAATTGTAAGTTCAACACAAATAATTGTATTAATAAAAGTTTCTTTAAGATTATAAAAATGTGGTTTATGTAGATGTTTATGGGAGGTGAAGGACCCCCATGCCCTGTTTGCTTGGGGGCCCCTAAGTACCTTGAAACTGCCCTGGGTGACCCTGTCACTGAGAGGAGCTCTCAGCTTTGGCCAGCTCTGACCGTCAGGAAGACGGAGGGGAAACAACACTGACTGGAGAGTGATAAAGCACTCTATTGATCCAACCAGCGGCCAGAGGCCCATCCCCCCACCCTATCCCCCTCCCCCCACATACAGTACACACACAAAATGATAATAATTTGATAAAAAAAAGAAAAAAGAGCAATCAGAATCTTTTTTTTTTCTTTGTTGTTTTTGTTTTGTTAGCTTCCCCTGTGTTTTCCTCCCGTAGTCTCCCCTCCTCCTCACTCCACACACTCCAAAAACAAAAACAAACCCAGGTGTTTGTCTACAGCGGTTCTGTTTTCCAGTACGACGTGTTGAACACGCCACAATGGCGAAGCGTGCAGCGCTGGCTTTCATGATCGGTTAATCTTGTTGACAATCTGCCTTCCGGGTGGCCGATGTGGGCACAATATTATGCAGTGCAAAGAGACAGAAGAGTGTTATTTAAAGGTCAACCAAAGAACCAAAGACACGCATGCTGCAAGAGCTGTCGACAAAAAAGGGTCACCTGTTTGCCTACAAAACCCCACTGACATTCATTCCAGTTCAGCCACTGAAGCACGGGTACACTGCTGCAAAGGAAACCAAGAACCACTAGGTTTTTTTTAAGTCATTTGTCCCCTCAGCAATTCTCTCTGTGTGTGTGTGTGTGTGTGTGTGTGTGTGTGTGTGTGTGTGTGTGTGAGAGAGAGAGAGAGAGAGAGAGAGAGAGAGAGTGTGTGTGTGTGTGTGTGTGTGTGTGTGTGTGTGTGTGTGTGTGTGTGTGTGTGTGTGTGTCAGGGGAGTCTAACAAGTCTAATGAACAATGCAAATCAGCATTGACTTGTTACTGTGTTTAGCAGAGGAAGAGTTGAGGAGAGGAAGAGGAGAGTATGCCTATGGCTTCTGTACATAGGGGTCATGACCTTTGGCAACCCATAAATCAATTGCACTACAAGGGTGTCCAGAGTGGCGGGGAGGTCTTGGGTGTGTGTGTGTGTGTGTGTGTGTGTGTGTGTGTGTGTTTGTGTTTGTGTTAGTGTTGGCCAACTATAGGGTTAACAAACATGCATGTGACTTGAGTATAATCTATTTATTCACCTATTTTGATGTATTTATTGGTGAAGGTGAAAAATATGCAAGGATATACTGTGGGGTGGGTTTGAGCACACAGATACACACACAAAAAAGTGTTGACGGTCATTGTCAAGTTCATAAGGCCAAATACCAGCAGCATTGAGAGGCCAGGCCCAGAGACGAATGGAAAAGAAATAGAAAAAGAAAGACAAAACACAGAGAGAGAGGGAGGCAGGGAGATGTAGAATGAGAGTAAGAGGCCAAAAGAGAGTGTCTCACTTCAACTCCACTAGGCCTACTACCTTCACCCTTCACACTCCCACTCCTGTCCACCTCTCCTCCTCCTCTCCTGTCTGTCCTTTCCTCTATTCCTCTCGTCCTCTCACACTCCTCTCCTCTCTTCCTCCTCTACTCTTTCTGTCCTCCTCCTCTCCCCCTCCTTTCCTCTCTTCTTCTTTTCCTCCTCTCCCCTCCCTTCTTCCTCTCTCCCTCCACTCCCCTCCTCTCCTCTCTTCCCCCTCCTTCTCTCTCTTCTTCTCTCCTCTCCCCCTCCTCCTCCTCCTCTTCCAGTCTTGGTGTCTCCCCACCCCGGCTGGTCTGAATGGGGCAGTAATGGCGCGGCTGGGCTGGAATGTGCTGGTGGAGCCTGGCCACTGACAGAGGGTCCCTTGGGGCATGAATCAGCCCTGCTGATACAAAGAGAAGATGACACACACACACACACACACACACACACACACACACACACACACACACACACACACACACACACACACACAGCCTAAGGCCCTGTCTGCCCGGCCACTCCGTCTCCAGTGCCACCAAATGAATCCAATTGCTTCCAATTAAAGATTCAACCATCTCTCTTTCCTCCTCACTCCTTCTTTGTGTGCTTTCATTCTCTCTCTCTCTCTCTCTCTCTCTCGATCTCTCACTCCCTCTCAGTCTCTCTTTCTTTTCTTTCCTTCAATATCTCTCACCCCCCATCCCAACCCCTCCTCTCATTTTTTTCCGTCCTCAGTATCTCCTTTGTGCAAATGCCACAGACTCACATTAAGGTTGCATTTTGATGGACAGGGCATTTGGGACCATGTGATTGTGGTTTGTGTAGTTTTGTTGTTCAAGCAAATGCACAAAATACATCTTAATCATCGCAATTTGCCACACACTTTGACTACTGCTGAGCTATGTGTGTTTGAGACAGTGGAACCCTGTAGATTGTAATAAAAACTAAAAACTCAGCTTTTGTCTAGAATCATGATTAAAATAAAATAAGTGAATAAATGCAGCACTGTGCAACGGTAAAATTCTCTCTTTCTTTGTTTTTTGGCTCTGAGTCTTAGGCGTAGGGAACCTTGATAGACTTCCTGAGATCCCTCTACCTAACTGTGCGTTTAGACTGAGGCCGATAAATTGCCAAGAGTCACCGAAGACTCCCAAGAAACATCGCTTGAGCACAGCAACCACAACGGCGAATTTGCCCATGATGTTAGCTTTCAAACATTCGATCCTGCTTCTCTACAGGCATCTCCCCAGTAAATCGACATTCTGATTGGTAATCGCCCAACAGCATCATAGCTCATTACATAAAGTTAACCGAAGTTTAACTTGATTTTATCGCCCAAGTCGCCCAAGTTTCGTCGCCCAAGTCGCCTGCCACTTTTGTCGCCCAAATCGCCGGTCCCAATACAAAGTCAATTACTTCTGTCGCCCATGTCGCCTGAACGCACAGTAAGTCCCTTTTGTGCTCATGGTCCTAATAGAGTGTTTCTCAAACTTTTTCAGACCAAAGACCACTTCAGATAGCCTCAAGTATTTAGCAAATTAAAGGACTGCCTCAGAGTTTTTAGTGAACAATTCATCTTTTGCCTTCTAATAATGTCAGTAAGAAACAGACTAAATTCACATATTTCTTTAGAAATCCCCTCGTGGACCACTTGAGCTACTTGCGGACCACCAGTGGTCCCCGGACCACACTTTGAGAAGTGGAAGCTTTAGCATAAGTTCTTCCGGGGAGACTCAGACGTTTTGTCATTCATTGCACGACCAATCATATTCCCTGTCCTGTTTTATAGACCAGCCCTTCCTACCTGCTCTTGACGCCGGTTTCCCGAAATTCCCCCATCTCCCTTTACCTCACTCACATCAGATGTAGCTCTACGCGCGAACATCTGATCCTCAGCGATAGACGAGTTATTTCAGGAGCCAGAAATCCTTGAATCTAACTGGACAAACGGCTTGTCCATCAATTTAATTGACGTACACTTCAGCCAACCACATCGAAACCAACCGATGACGCTGGTTACGTTTGTTGGATTGGTTGGATTCAAAACAGTTGCTTCTTCGCTACGTCACACCCTCTACAGCAGCTAGCGGCCCTGAGAATATTGGGCTTAAAATCGCTCTGAAAGGCTTCAACATCAGATTGTTGCGTGGAAGTGCCTTTACGAAAGTTACGTAGCGCATCATCTGACGTGAGTGAGGTAACACCTCCCTCCCCACCATCGCCAGTTGGGTCCCTGTCCTTCTGTCTGGGGGTAGGCTCCGCCCCTGCCTGATTACAAATCGGCAGGATCTGCTGGGCCAAGCTTCTCGTTTGCCCGAACCTCGGACGGGGCCTACGCCTAACACTTTATAATTTCATTAATTGTCGCATTCTGTTAACTCATTAAATATTTGTTTAATTCATTCATTCATTCATTCCTCTGAGTCTTTCTGGAAGAACCGCTGTCCTAATAGCACTTTTCCATATATCTACTACCCTACTCAACTGTACTCTATCTTACTGTACACTACCTTACTCTATTCTACTCAACCCTACTCTACTCTACTCTACTCTGTCTCCACAAACTCCGAACACCGTAATTTACTCTACTCTACCCTACCGCACTGGCAGGAGTGCAGACTTAGAAATTATTTAACAAGAAATGGACAAGTTTATAAATTTGGCGACAAAATGTTATAGACAATAACACAGCCTTTCTCGTTTCGCCCACCTCACAGTGAGTAGGCCTACAGTATATGTCTTCCTTGTCTTAATTCATGGTTGCAGGACACATGCACTTGACCAGTGAAATATTTTTTTTCACAATTTAGCATCAGCATGGATAAAACCTGACCAAAGCAGGTTTGAAAAAGCGTGACAGGTACCCGCTACAACTCCCATTGGACACAAACAATTGCAAATAGAATACAGTAGAGTAGAGTAGAGAAGTTACTAAAATGGTCCAGTGAAGGGGCCATAAGTGTGTGTGCCTGGTTTTCATTAAGGTCTGCCTGACACACACACACACACACACACACACACACACACATCACATGTGTATGTACACTATACACATACACACACACACACACACACACACACACACACACACACACACACACATGTTCTCTCCCGTTGGCCTGTGCAGAAAGAATGCCTCCTGCATGTAGGATATATGGCTGCTGTCACACACACACACTGGCCCTTTCTCATTGCGTTGTCTGCTCCTTGTGCTCTCTAAAGTTTTCTCCAAACTCCAGGCCACTCTATTCTTTCTCTGCTTTCAGAGGGTCTGGTCACTCGCTTTACCTTCTCTTCCATCCTCCCTCTGTTCTTCTCTTCCCACCTGCCTGTCATCTCATTCTACCTTGTCCTTTATTTCACACATGTATTGTACACACTTCCTGGTTGTCTCTCTGTTTCTCTCTCTCTCTCTCTCTCTCTCTCTCTCTCTCTCTCTCTCTCTCTCTCTCTCTATCAATTTTCAATTTTCAATTTCAATTTCAAAGCTTTATTGACATGACAAAATAAACATTTGTGTTGTCAAAGCATGTTATCATGTTATGGTATCTCTCTCTCTCTCTCTCTCTCTCTCTCTCTCTCTCTCTCTCACACACACACACACACCAACACTGACACATCAGACATTCACTTCACCCATGTTTCTTTCTCTCTCCCTCTCTTTGTCTCACTCTCATGCTATCTTCTTTTTTTTTTATCTCCAATGCTCTCTCTCTCTCTCTCTCCCCCCCCTCTCTCTGTCTCTCTCTCTCTCCCCTACACACATACACTCAGTGTCCCTCCATCCTCAGGTTCCTGTGGCTAGTCTGTGTGTAGGTTATCCCTCCATGGAGTCTAATTTGATTTGCTCTCCTCTCCCTCTGAAGTGTCTGTCCATCTGTCCTTCCACCATCCCACCCCACCCTCTCTCCTCTCTGCCCAGGGTTGGCGTGACCACTGGAGTATTACCCAGGAGTCTCCAGGGGTGCGGATGGTGTGCCCCGGGGGGGGTGGTATGGCAGAGAAGTCTGTGTGTGTATTAGGGGGTGGACGGTGATTAAAGGAATGGTCTGTGTGTGTGTGTGTGTGTGTGTGTGTGTGTGAGAGAGAGAGAGAGAGAGAGAGAGAGAGAGAGAGAGAGAGAGAGAGAGAGTGTGTGTGTGTGGGTACAGACAGCCTGTGTGAACAGCTGTGGTCTGTTTTCAGCCCTCCGACTCAATTACCTCCTCTGCTTTGAAGAGGTCTTTCCTTACACGCCTTCACACATGCAACACACATTAGGGCCACTGCGCCAGGGAAGAGGCAGTGGACATGGGGTTCAAACAACCTCCCCACCACACACACACACACACACACACACACACACACACACACACACACACACACACACACACACACACACACACACACACACACACACATATACACACGTTTCTTTCTCTCTCTCTCTCTCTCTCACACACACACACACACACACACTCATCCCTCCCTCACCCCTTGGAAATATTTCTACTGTTTGACAGTCTGATGAGTAAGACATTCATTGAGGCCTGTCAGAGTCAGAGAGAGAGAGAGCGAGAGAGAAAGAGAGAGAGAGAGAGAGAGAGAGAGAGAGAGAGGGCCCTCTCTGCCAACTAGGTCATTTATAGTATCAGTCCTAATGTTGAGTCACACTGTGGTTATTTGTGTAGATGAATAACTCCGTGGCGAAAATGAAGGACTTCAACATTGCCGAAGTCATCCAGTGCACGCGTGTGTGATATGAGAATACCCCCCACACACACAGCATGGTGGAACCTCCGTCTCAGAGAGTCTCTCGCAGTCAAACTCGATTTACCCATGGTGCTTTGCTTGTTGCTGTTGAAGATTTATCGCATGTCATTCAGCAGAATGCTGCTCCAAAACTTTTTTTTTTGAAGCAGTTTTGGCAAAAATTGCTTGCCAAAATTGCTACAAGAAATGTCTGTTCTTTCTTAGAATTCCAATTCAGCAAGAAGAACTATGTTTAAAATAAAACATTCTGTGATTCTTGGAGCTTAGAGCGCATCCGTTCCATCACAACCACGGCATCATGGAATCAGTTCACCCAGCATCGTCAGCCCCGGTGTTACTCAGAACAAGTTTGGCATGTTTGTTTTGGAAACACAGCCTAGTTGTGCAGTCTATCTCAGCTAATTTCGATGGACATGGCCAGCGTAAGGCAAATGTATCCACACACAGCTATAAATGCACCTACAGTATCTTCATGAGTCTCCCCTCACACTCATTCATGTTCTCAGCTGAAAGAGGCTAGCTTGACAAGCCAGACTATAGCATAGCATAATATAGCATAGCATATCATGTATAGTCTAGCCAAAAAGGATGGACCATGACTCAAGAATCTGTGTTGTCTTTCAAACTGCCTCTGCGGGCAACAGAATAGTGATGCGACCACCTGCTATGGCCAATAAATACAACGAACAAGCTAATTCTAACAACGCTAAGCGCGCCCAACGACTCCCTGCCCACATAAAGCGATGTGATTGGCTAAACTCCACCAATGTCTAAATACAGCAATTTGCTATGGTTGATGGCTAGACCATATTCCGGAGCAAATCTATTGGCTACCGCTAGGGAATGTCTAGATTCTAGACTAGAAAGAGGCCAAGTTTTTCATCACAACATTTGGGCACCAGAGAATGGTGGTGGTGTCATAATGCATAAAAAGGTAAAGTGTGTCGAGAAAGATTTAAGACAGTGCGCCTATCTGTAAAAAAGAACAGTTTTCCTTGCTTCATAGTATGTCTGATTGAGTTACAAAGGAGAGAGTGTGTGTCTCTCTCTCTCTCTCTCTCTCTCTCTCTGTGTGTGTGTGTGTGTGTGTGTGTGTGTGTGTCTGTGTGTGTGCGACAGGTGCTTCCAGTGTGGTGCAGGCGTGAAGAGTTCCACACGTTAGTCCACCAGTAACCTCCATGAACCGGCCTGAGAGAAACCCAACACGACATCACACACACGCACTCACTCACACACACACAGACACACACACACACACACACACACACACACACACACACACACACACACACACACTTACTTGCGTTCAGTAATCATAGAGATATAGTTACAATGATGAGTTTGTTTAGAGAGTGCTGGCGGGGTCAGTGGTAGTTTGAAAATATTTACATATGAACACAATTTTATTTGTTTTTGAGCATGCAAATAATTGTTCTTCAAAGGGTAGGTTTGTGTGTGTGTGTATGTGTGTGTGTGTGGTGTAAAACCCTGATGAACCTAGCTGTCAGTACACCTAAATGTTACAGCACCTTGCATGTCTCAGTCAACTGTACAAACAGAAAATATGATACTAATAAGTTGTTCTGTCAATGTTTCTTCTACTGGTTTAAGTTTTTTTTTTTCTTTTTTTGAATGCTGCTTCACTTGATTTTTGATTAATAACACTGCCAGCAGGCCATTGTTTAAACTGTATTTACATACCTTCCTGTTGTATAAGCATGTAAAAAGCTGTATGCTGCCTTTTGGCAAGTTGCCAAGGAATAAGGAATTTATTTCATTCACTGTCAAAGGCAACTACAGTGGGCGCGTCTATTTGCGTTTTTTTCTCATACTTTCAACCAATCCCTGCCTCGAGGGGCAGGTAGTAAATGCTAGAGAGCCAATAGGCAGCGCCTATTGCTGAACTTTTGCTACTTTGAGCAAGTTAATACATCGGGGGCGTGTCCCCGCCCGGCCGACTCCAGTCAAAGCTTTTAACCCTTTACTCGCCTGTTGGGAGAGAAAGCGCGCTGAAAGCAGCACAGCAGAGTTTATATGGCCTATATATTTCAATACAGTCTTAACCATCTAGATAGATGGGAATTATTATTATTATTATTTAATTAGCGGGTTATAATAATAATAATAATAATAATAATAAGAAGAAGAAGAAGAAGAAGAAGAAGAAGAAGAAGAAGAAGTTGTAGGGTTGTGATGTATTTCCTCTGATGTCTTGTCATAAAACTATTCATATTTTGCATTTAGACTGTCTCTTGACTTGAATATTGAAATTATGGGGAAAACACCATCAAAACCTTACTTTCAAGAATTTAGGCTACGTCTTTCAGTTGAGCCAGTATTCTCTTTGCAAGGTGCATTTGAATAACTCAGACATGCTCTTATTGGTATTGTTAGAAAATTGCATTGTGCTCTTTGATTTGGATTGTGCTAATTGCAAAAGCCTGCTGCACGTTTTGCAGGATAGTGAAATATTGAGGGTGCAAGACATTTTGCCCAACACATCTAAACAGGGATAAGGGGATGTTCTTAACATTAGAATCTGTGGTACGTGGCTGGAATTCGCAGCCGAATGTGGGGCCCTGGCGCGCCATGAGGTCATTCCATGGAATCCGCGGGCTTCCCGCTCCACTGGAAATTCCTTGTGTGCAGGTAACATGCGCCTGCGCCATAATAGCAAACACCACATATAATGAATTCTTGAGGCAGCCAAAGTCCTCTTAAACTACAATTAATTAAGTATAGTCGTTTTTCTTTTACTTGGATTTTTTCTTGTCAAATGTCATGTTTTCTCCTATTTGTGGATGGGCTAAATATTCCTTAACTCGGTAATTTGTTAGCGTTTAAAACTAAGAGTAGCCTACAAGTGAAGAGTCAGACTCTGAAGTCGAAAGAAAGAGATGGATGTTACGCCTTTAAGAGTTAAAGAAACTCGAAACCTTGTTTGCGCAACAATCAGTGCAGCTCCCAGCCGCCAAAGTGTCTAGACTAGCACATGATGGGAGCCAGCCAATGGCTCCAGCGCTCTCCTCGGGGGCCCCGTGTGTGTGTATGTGTGTAAGTGTGTGTGTGTGCGTGTGTGTATGTGTGTGTGCGTGCGCGCGTGTATGTGTGTTTGAGCGAAGGAAAAAAAAGAAAAAAGAGAGAGAAACGGAGAAAGAAAGGGATCTGGGTTGCAGTTTGAGCAGACCTGAACGCGGAACCAGGAGCAGCGCTTTAGTCCACGGATTGTTACTCTTCCTGGCTTTGCCTCGGAGGGATATTTTTGGATTGTTAAAGGAGTTCGCCCTAACGCTGGACAACAAACGTGATTGTGAATTCCGAACGGATTTTCTTTGGGGGATTAATCTGCTCCGGAGCCGTTTCATTCATGTTCCCAGCGCCGCTTTAAAGAGTGAATCTGAGGGGGTTTCAAAGTCCGAACCCACTGCCTGTGCACAAGTTAGTCGCAGCGGGTCATGGGGATTGTGGCAAGCTGAAGTCATCAAGTTTCCTCCGGTTTTTATTCTTTCATGTGCACTAAAACGGATTTAGCGAAGATATCATAGCTGTAGCCTGGACGCGAGGTCCCGTTCATGGATAACAGTTTTGCATGCACTTGACAGTAACCTACCATATTCGTAGATGAATGCATTTTGATTTCTGTGTATCCGTACATTTTAGTTAACTTGTGTTTTTTAATGCAACATTACATTGTAGCTTCCAACCTAATGTTGTGCTTTGCCCATCAATACTCGGCGCTTGGCTGTGCATGCGTTGCACGGCATTCAATCAACATTAATGTTGTGCAACGAGCCTAAACTTAGTAATTACCAGCGAAGATCTGAACAAAAATAAACACATATAGATTTTTAAATTGTCGTATGTTCAGGACGAAACGCTCAGGTCTTGTGCGGCGACTCTGGAGAAGCCGTTTGATTCCAGATAAGGAAGGGGGCGATGGAAATGGCAAATGTAGCGAGGGCTGTCGGGACGATTTGTGCAGCAACAACCCAGAGAAAATTCCCAAGACGGAACTCAGACCGATGACACCGAGCGGGTCGCTTGTAGTGGACTATGGGGGAATATGTGCTCGGAGTTCCGAGGAGGGTAGCAGCTCGGGGGTCACTTTGGACCAAGATGGGGGTGCGGTGTCTGTTTTGGAGCAAGAAAGCCCCCGATCCGTGCAGGACAGCGATTGTAGAACTGTTACGTGCTGTTTGTTTAAAGATCGGGACCACTCCGGATCTCGAAGCCCAGAGACGGCTCAGGGTCAGGGTAAAGAACCGGGCTCTTGCCAGTTCGTGTTGAGGAACACTAGTTCTCGGGACTCCAGTTCGCCCGAGGGTCAGGAGCCTAAGCCCCGCTCGGTTATGGAGCAGGAACTGAAGACCGCCACCTACTCGCTTCTGAAGAGGTTGAAAGAGAAAACGCTGGATACTCTGCTGGAGGCCGTGGAATCTAAGGGAGGGATGCCGAGCGAGTGTGTGCTTGTGTCCCGGACAGAGCTCCGTCTTGGCGGCCACATGGCTCCTCCGCAGCTGCTTCTATGTAAGCTTTACCGGTGGTCGGACTTGCAGCACACGGCCCAGCTTAAAGCGCTCTGTGAGTGCAAGAGCTTTGGCATCCAGGACGGCCCATCTGTGTGTTGTAACCCCTATCATTACAGCAGACTCTGTGGGCCAGGTAAGGAACCCTGTACAAACTATTTTGTTTGTAATGTTGCAGTTGGACTGGACTTGCATGGAGCTTGAAATAGACAGACATAGCTAAAAAAAAATCCAAATGGTCAGATTACATTATGGTGCCCATCTCTGCGTTGTAGCCTAGTATTTGGTAGGCTATTCTGCATGGGAGCCTACTCTACATGGTATTCTAGCCTCATGTTATGAATGTTCATGTTATATTCTGTATTTACTCATTTTATGGTCAGTTACAGTTTGCTGGCTAGTGTGCATAACTGGCCACCACAAATATGTCAGAAAACATTGCAGTGAGTTTGGGGACTTAGAAGTTTGGTGACGGGAAAAGTGGACCATTTAAGGATCTTTTTAAGTACTTAAGTAGCTTGTCTGTGTTGTGTTGTCCAACATCCTCCTGTCTCACCCTCATTTTCACAACTAGGCAATTAAAATTAGTGTTAGCTGAATTCTTACATTGGGATTCAAAGTGAAATTGCAAAGGTGTTTTCCGAGATGGGCATACATGTAGTATTGCATCACTTTCTTATATGGCTCAGGGTTACACAGAAGGTAAAGGTGGGTCCCACGGTGAACATACCACTCATGAACAAGAGAGATTTATTGCTACTTAGATCGCTTGATGGGATGACTGCCCTGCACTCTCTGTAAGAAATTTAGGTTAAGATTGTTTTTTTATTTTTTTTTTTTTTTTTTTTTTTTAGTTAAGAAACGATTTTATATTTGTGGCTGGCTCAGCTGTCAAATAGATTCGCACTACAGAGTTCCATCCAAGGGACCACGGGTGGCCATACTTTCTTTCCAGTGCTCTGCTTAAATGTCCATGTCGTTGCAACGTCCTTCTGGCGCAGCGTGCCAAGCTGGAACTGTGGTCTGGCCGACCTGTGACACTGGGGCGCTTGGCCCCGATGACCCGCTGACCACGTGTAATATCGCTTGTAAAGATGGGGGGCATCGGTATTTCTGTCTCCGATGTTGGCAGCGGGTCTGGATCTTTCCATAACATCCGCGTTAGCTGGAGCCAAATGGCTGCGACCCGTAGGCCTGATTCAAAGACACGACACCGGAGATCCTAAAACTGATAGAGGACTGGCAGAGGTAGCGGCACACTTGTGTGATTACCCATTCGCACGACAGCCTCCCAGCCCATTTCTTTCAAGTATTGTCTACCTTCAACCCATGTAGCAAGGCTCGGGTTATAGTTAGATAGTTTGAATGACATTGACTTGTAGCCTACTTTCAATATACCCAAGCATTGGAGACATTGGAAAAAATATATCATAGTCCATTGTTATGCCACACTCTTGAAAGCAAAGGCGAGTCATTTGTCGCGAAACTGCAGGGCATTTCAACTGGTATGGACACGCTGTGTGCCCGGGGGGCCGCTGGGGATTGGGGCTAGACGGCTAAAGCCCTCCACTCGCCTTTTAGCGGAGCTTCAGTAGACATAGCTCACAGGCGCTCATGCGTGTCCCGATAAAAAGTGCTATTTCTCTCGTGTTGTTTAGGATAAACCCACAGAGATGGTTAATTGGACATCTTCCTAGGCTACTTAAAGGCAATTTGCATTCTCAAGGCCAACTTGTACTTGTAGGGAAATAAAAACTTCCTAGGACTCTATGTTGTGAACTTGATTTGACAATAGTCCACAAACAACTTTGTCGGTTGTCACATGGCGTTGCCATAATATAGTAGCCTAATTACAGGACTGCGCCCGTTAAAGTCATACACAAACATGCATCTAGCAAACATTACTTTCAGAGTGAGGTCAACATTATGAGCGAACTTACTGCATGCTTCCATAACACGCCCAAGTTATTTGAAATTATTGAAAAATATGTATTTGTTCAGGATTCAGAACAGGATAAAGTGTATCTTTCTTTGTTGATCATCAAAAGTCAGCGACAAAATAAAAGTTTAACGACGCTCCTGAAGAACACACACACACACACACACACACACACACACACACACACACACACACACACACACACACACGCACATCCTACAAGTTTTAACCAAAGAACATTAGAATTTAAAACAGACAAAACCCCATTTTGTCCTTTTATTTGGTCAGGCATTATCCCTTTGAAATGAGATCAGTTTCAAGTTGCGCTGTAAAAGCCTTTTTTTTTTTGCCGAGGAGGTCCCCCGTGCTATTTAGCTGAGGAGCGGTGATAATATACAGTTAGCATACTGCTGGCGCCAGGCAGACTAGCTGCGTGGATCTGAGGGACTGAGTTAGGATCCTGGCAATCACTGCCGCCAGTCTTAAAGAGCCCGGCGCTATTATGCCTTTTCTTCTTTTCTTTTCCCTATAGGCGAGGTCACGAAGTGTTCACAAAGTTTGCCTGCTTTTGTGTTGTCGAACTTTACTGTTGTTAGTTTTCTGTTCAGAAATCAGGAATTAGGAACTTTTCTTAGATTAATTGAGTTAGTGGTAACATCATTGGTCTATATTTTTTACATTCTTCATGAGATGTGTCATGTTAAGACTGTTTATTTGGTTCTAGGCTACCCTACTAGGAAACATTTCACCATGAGGAAAGTAAAATAGCTTACATTTTTATGTCGCCTATTTACAGTTTCTTTACATTTCAACCTCCCACCAGTGTGAATTGTGTAGACGAACCTGAGTTAGTGAAGCAGATGAATTATCAACACATGTAAAGTTAAAATACATGTTGTCTTATATGTACAAGAAGGGCTGTTCTTTTGTGTACTTGTCACCTGATCTAAAGATACTTCCTTTCTGTACATTGCAAAAAGGGACCAATTCTGACACCTGATATATCTGCTCCCATTTGTAGTGATCACTACAACTTTACTGACATTTACTTAACAAAAAAGAATAACAATGATGTTTCATAGACTTGTTCAAGATTTCATACATAATTTGCCAAAAGTATCATACAAAAATGCTACGTAATGTAAATTACTGTTACAGAGGTTTGGTCACAACAGCAATGAATAAAGTGTAGAATTTTTAATGTAAAAATGGCACTCTCTCAAAGTAGCTCTAGTTACAGCCGCTTCAAACAAACTTCAAGGGATTTCAAACAAAAACAACAACTTCTGACATGAGCCTATTTCCAAACATTAACTCTGGAAGTTAGAGCACAAAAGTCTCCATCAGTACATGGATCAATTCTAGGTGGTACGCAAATAAATCTGTGAATGGGTTCTTCTCAGCAGCACGAAGATCCACGCTCCACATAACCTTATAATGTGTCCACATTTTGTTTATGAAGTAATATTAATGCAAATATATGAATTGTTACTGAGTTCAGTGATGCAGGGGGTACTTGTTAGGAGGAAATAAAGTGTCTGAGTCCAGGATTCGAAGCCACTGGTTTACAGTACAATTTTCGACTGGTGCATCTGTCAAAGACCTAACCTTGACTTGACATGACCATGGTCCAGCATGCGCCCTGGCGCCCAGGCACCCTGGCCTCATATGGGCCCTTGCAGCTGGGCACCTGGGTACCATGGCACCTACTGCTCAGGGGACACATCAAATTCAAATACGCTTTATTGACATGACAACTTGTACATTACATCAAGCTTTCACAGAAATAAGAGTTATAAATCAGAGAGGGAGAAAAGCAGGAAGATAAAATACAATAAATAATAATAATAATAATAATAATGATAATGATAATACTGGTAACTCTTCTTCCTCTCTAACCTGTCTCATTTGTGTTCCAGAGTCGCCGCCTCCCCCCTATTCCAGGCTCTCCCCCAGCGAAGAGCACAAGCCACTGGGTAAGTCCCTTCCTCACCTAGTCCTGCCTTCCTGTCTTGCTTGCCTGCCTGCCTGTCTGCCTGCCTGCCTGCCTGCCTGTCTCTCTGTGTGCATGTGAATGCGAGGTGGAAAATGCTGCCAACCATATAATCATGTGTTCAGATTTCACAAGGTTTTTTTTTTTCTTTTTCTTTGCTTCCCTTCTTGCAATGGCAGCATTACCATAGTGTACTCTCTGAAGGTATGCCATCGCTCTGTCTATACATGCTTATCCAGTTTGCACATTATGCTGACTGTGGTGTTAGAATGACAATGAGCTTATTGTAAATGTGATGGAAGTTCGGGGGGGCATTTAGTGGGATAGTTGATTGTAAGAGACAAATGGACAATTCCAGATTTAAGCTTATTCCCATCAAGCTTGGACAGTTTATTTTCTTCAAGGAGATAAAATCAAAATCTTTATAAGATTTAAATACATACGGAATCTGCAAAATATTCCCAAACCAAAGTGCAGCGTTGTTACTTTTGGAGAGATATCCTCATATATCTCTATAAAATCTTTGCCAATCAGGCTCTGGGTAGGGGACAGAGGCTATGTCTGTGGACCTATGTTGTGTTGCATGGTTGTAGCCACCATGTGAAAGACCACTGGGAAAGAACAACCTGGTGTTTTGTTTTGTACCATCACCAACTGGAAGATTATCTGGCCCCTGGCTTGTGTGTGCGTGTGTGTGTGTGTGTGTGTGTGTGTGTGTGTGTGTGTGTGTGTGTGTGTGTGTGTGTGTGTGTGTGTTTTGAGAGGCAGATATGGAATGGCGGCGAGAACGAGGGAGAGAGAAAATGAGAGAGAGAGAGAGTGAGAGAGAGAGAGAGAGAGAGAGAGAGAGAGCCTAGAGAGAGGAAACAAGCAGGACTAGAACAACGAGAAGAATTTTAATGGTGGCAATTAGGCACAGTGACCAGGAATTTGTGTGGTAGCTCCGGGAGCAGACGCAGAGCAGAGCAGAGGAGAGGAGAGGACAGGAGAGGAGAGGAGAGGAGAGGAGAGGAGAGGAGTGGAGCCTCCAGCCAGCCCTCTGACAGCCAGTCTGTCAGTCATCACCCCCAGCACCAGCACCAGCCTACCCAGCCATCAGGCTTCTCTCCAGCATGCCAGTCTGGGTGGGAGTGGGGTCGAGATGGCTCCCCCGCTGCTCATGGGCACACTGTGTGCTGGGGTAGGCTTGCTGGAGGGGAGCCTATGGATGCCAGAATATGTGTGTGTGTGTGTGTGTGTGTGTGTGTGTGTATGTGTGTGTGTGTGTGTGTGTGTGTGTGTGTGTGTGTGGGGGGGGGGGTTGCATGGGATTTCCTCTCCTCTACACCACAGAGCCAGCCACAGCTGGGGGGTGAGGGGGATTGTACTTTTGTGTGTGTGTGTGTGCGCGTGTGTGTGTGTGTGTGTGTGTGTGTGTGTGTGTGTGTGTGTGTGTGTGTGTGAGTGTGTTGGAAGGGTGATGGCTCTGGGAGTGGTTGTTGTTGGTAGGGGTAAAGGGGCAGCTTGCCCAACTGCCCCGCTGCAGTGGAGGAGGGATTGTCACTGGCAACTGAGCGCCAGGCAACGTTTAGTCATCGCCTGCGATCAAGAATAATTGAGCTTGGGTGTGGGGCTCCATTGCAGTGCAATGCTGTGCTGTGCTGAGTACTGTATGTATATATACATGTGTGTGTGTGTGTGTGTGTGTGTGTGTGTGTGTGTGTACTGTGTGTTCATAGGCCTTTAATGGAAGAAAATGGGAGAAAATGTGAATGGGTGAATGGGTTCAGCAGTCTACTGCGCCAGGACTCCTTAGACCAGTGGACACGGCCACACCACACACTAGTCATTCCTAACCATATTTTCTTGGGTTGTTCATTCTCTGTTTATATATCTTTCTGACCTTTTCCAACATCTTCTAATATATATTTTTAAGTAGTTACAAGTAAATTTCACAATTCTACATTGTAACACCATTGCTGTGAATTATGTGACGCTTTACTAGGAAGATTTTCTTGGAATTTCTGCCGATAAACCTGGCTGTCAGACAAATCATTACGATTAATGTGCATTCCTAAAAAATTGTTGGGTGATGCTACAAGTACAGGTCTTAACTAGGTTTGATGATGATAATGGTATTATGGATGTATGAGTTTACAGTCACTGATGGTAATAATAATAGGTTTGACATGCATGTACATGCATGCGCCAAAATATGCATGCATGCATGCGCTGTGGTTTCACTCGAGTGAAGTCTCTGTAAGGGAATACTGTTAAATCCAGGTGGATGGGGAATTACTTGCGTGGGATGAGAAGGGGAAATTCCAATGAAAAGATCTCCAACGAATATTAAGTTTATGTGTCAGTTTCATAATCAGATAGACAACTTCTAGCATAATAATACGGTGTGTTATGATTTTTGAGTAGGCCTGTTCAAAGAGGGTGCACTGGGTCACTCTCATTCACAAAAATTGTGAGCCCGAGTTTTTTTTTTTTTTCCTTTTCAAATTGACATACAGTAATAGTTTTGGAGTCAGGACTAACACAAACGCAAATTGTCCTCTTAGCACAACCTACTTATAATACATTATTTATCAATGCAAAAAGCACTATATACACACATGAAACATAACTTTAGCATAGAGTTAATAATAATGATGATAATAATAATAATAATAATAATGATAATAACAATAATCAGTTATTACTATATGTGTGTGTCCATTCTAGGTGTGGGACTTCATGGTAAGGGCCAATATGTTCCTGACTCTATGTGGCTGCATACTTAGTTTGGGTACTGATAATAATTCTACTGTATGTTGCTCTCCCTCCTCTGCAGATCTGTCAGATTCCACTCTCTCTTACACTGAAACAGAGGCCGCTGGCTCACCGGACATCACCCAAGGGGAATTCTCAGGTCAGTGTGTGTGTGCCTCCACAAGAAATGACTCAGGATGCTAGGCTATCAGAGGGCTGGGGTGTTGTCTTCTCTGCTTTTTTTGCAGAAAGAACCCAGAGGCTTGTGTGTGTGTGTGTGTGTGTGTGTGTGTGTGTGTGTGTGTGTGTGTGTGTGTGTGTGTGTGTGTGTGTTTGCGTGTGTGTATCTGTTGAGGTAAACTGGGAACAAAAAGTTCAGGTCTGCAATTGATGGTGATTGTGATGGTGGTGGTGTATTGTGTGTGTGTGTGTTTTCTTATGTGTTCTCTTTTACTTGTGTGTGTGTATGTGTGTGTGTGTGTGTGTGTGTACGTGCGTACCGTGCGGGATATCCACTGATAACACAAACAAACGGTCCAGTATGACTTCATGGTTTAATGTTCTCTGTTTGGGCCCTATCAGAGTGAGGGTGAAAAGCAGGGTGCTTGTGTGGTATCAGTGTTCAAACAGAGATCTGGGTGCCGACCGTGACCTTGTGTGTGGGGTTTGCTTACTTTGCTTTGGAGCGAGAATGGAAACTTTTGTTGTATGGAGCCCAGGCTAAGCACCGCTCTCTCTCTTTCTCTCTCTTTCCCTCCCTCCCTCTCTTCCCCTCTCTCTCTCTCTCTCTCTCTCTCTCTCTCTCTCTCTCTCTCTCTCCCTCTGTGACTCCATCGCCACGGCGATATCGCCTTTTGTCTGGAATATCATATCAAAACATTACTGCGCAAGCAATTAGGAGAAAGTTGTGCTTTTAATCTCTGAACTGAATTTGCTTGAGCGGTGACACTCACTGATAAGTTTAAATAAGAGATTATTAACTCTTGTGGATGTTGGAACACCCAGTGAAACTCACTCCTCTACTCCCTGTTGTGCATCAGTCTTTAGTCTTTGCTCATGGAAAAAGTTTTTTTTTATCTTTTTTTTTATATTCAAACTTTTTTTTTTTTTACTGACTTGAACATAATAATTTAAAAAACAAATAGTTGAAAATAGTTTTGTTCATGATGAACATGTGCTTTTTGGGCCTTACATTCTGAAGGCGCTTGCTTGCTTGCTTGCTAGCAATGTTTTTGCTGTCGTTTTGCGAGCTCATGCTACAAAAAAAAAAAAAAAAATCCAGCAATCAACTGAATTTAGGAGAAATTAAAAAAACAAATAGTTGAAAATAGATTTGTTCATGAAGAACATGTTGTGTGTGCCCTCACTGTTTTTGGGCCTTTGCTTTCTGAAGGCGCTTGCTTGGTTGCTTGGTTGCTTGCTAACTTGCTCGCTGGCGTTTTGCGAGCTCCTACTGAGTGAGTTTGTATAAATGCGCAAACTTTGCAGGTAATTTGGTTTTTATGTTGTGCTTTACTCCTTCTCATTAGAGGCCATTAGCGGCAGGATGGCTGAGGGAGGGCCAGATAAAGCGCTCATTGTGCACAGGGGCCGAGCGAGCGAGCGAGAGAGAGAGAGAGAGAGAGAGAGCCAGGGCGGAGGAGAGGAGAGGAGAGGAGAGGAGGGGGAGGAGGAGGAGGGGGGAGGAGAGGAGTGTAGGGGGGTTTGGGGGGTGGGGGGGGGGGGGGGGTGCTCGCTGGCCACAGAGACGGCCTCCCCTCCTCTGTTTTTCTTTCAGAAATATTTGAGTGGGATCAAACTGTAATAAGATCCAAGCTCTCTGACACACACACACACACACACACACACACACACACTCCCGAGTTTCTCTCCCTCTTGCTCCCTTGCACTCTCTTTCACTCTCTCTCTCTCTGCTCTGTCGTTTTCTGTCTCACTCTTTTTTTTTCATTTCTCTCACAGAGTCGCATGCACACGTACATACTCACAGTATCACTCACACACCCATGCACACACATGCCCCCTTACATCCAGCCTATAGATATGTGCCTGTATGTGAGTGTGTGTGTGTGTGTGTGTGTGTGTGTGTGTGTGTGTGTGTTCATGGTGAGGAGGTGGGACAGCCTCTCTCTCTCTCTCTCTCTCTCTCTCTCTCTCTCTCTCTCTCTCTCTCTTGTGAGCGGGGCCACAGTAAGAGTGAGTGAGGCAAGCAGAAACAGACCATCCAGCCAGTGTGTGTGTGTGTGTGTGTGTGTGTGTGTGTGTGTGTGTGTGTGTGTGTGTGCAGAGAGCAAGAAGGGGGGGGGGGGGCTGGTCACATTAAGCGCGAGTGAGGCAAGCAGAAACAGACCCGTTCCTCTCTCATGATTTGAGACCAAACACTCCCCTCTCATGGCACCAAATCAACATGCCTCTCGTGCAAGACTGGAACCACATTGTATGTCTGTGGGACCGTGGCCACTGAGAGAGAAGCACAGAGAAAGAGTGAGAGAGAGAGAGCGAGAGAGAGAGAGAAGGAGAGGGATTGAGTGTGTGTGTGTGTGTGTTAGGCACAGTCCCGCTGTTCGGGAACTGGAGCCCCAACATTCCGGAACTGGAGTGGAGCACTCTCTCTCTCTCTCTCTCTCTCTCTCTCTCTCTCTCCCCCCCCCTCTCTCTCTCTTGCTCTCTCTCTCTCCGTGCTCCCTGCGAGCTTCCAGACGAGCTCCCGGTTAGAGGCGCCCGGTGGACGTTAAGAGGCGTGTGAAGCTCTGTCTGAGCGCAGTTTTTACTCCGTGTGATTGGCGGAGGGGTCGTCCACGCCGCCAGGGCATTTGCATATCCTGTCGCCTCTGTGCCGGTGGCGTGTGGCCCCAGGCCACTCCTTGTGTAAACACTGAGCATGCTTTTTTAAGCCTGCGTCGTCACTGTGGCGGAGGCACCTTTTCAAATACATAAATACAGTACAGTTACAAGTACAGTTTTTTAAAAATAATAATAAAAAAAATGGAATTGCAAACATCATTACTACCATCATCCTGACCTCTCCTACCATCTCCCATGGGAGAAAGTTCTTGTTTTGAAATGGCAGGGAAGCGTTTGGTGTTTTTTTGGTGTAGTGGGCTAATTGCAGATAGTTGCATGCATGTTACTAAATGCACATCCTTGCAGGGCCACGTTTAAGGGGGATTCACATTGCCTACTGGCCCATCGCTAGCTCGCTGAGAGGGGAACATGTTACAAGTTACAAATCATACATTTGTGCATATGGTTATATTTAAATCGTTTACATTTCACTCATTTACTGTGTTTCACACATAATATGAACCACAGTTTTCAAAAACAACGTTTAGAGTCAGATCCTTTGACTCATTACCTCCGCCAAGGAGGTTATGTTTTCGCCTGTGTCTGTCTGTGTGTGTGTGTATGTGTGCGTGTGTGTGTGTCTGTCTGTCTGTCTGTCTGTGTACAACATAACTCAAGAACACGATCTGGAATTTATATTGTGTCTGTGACCACATTGCCTTGGCTGAGGTCTGCGCTCTCCGAGTGCTTTTCTAGTTCCTTATGACGTTGCCTGGTGACACTTGCCTGGTGTGGTACTGGATGGCGGTTTCTGCATGGGTAGAGATCCCTGAGTGTCCCCAGAGACTTGTGCTACTTGTGCTTGTGTTAGCCCCCATCAGTAGCGACAGGCACGCAGCACAATGATATCTATGTAGCCCAGCAGGGCCTAGTGATACAAGTCATGGATTAACGTAGTTATGGGTGGGTGGTACTATGTGTTTCTTTGTAGACTTTTGTTATTTGAATTATTGAAGTTATTTGAATGTCTGTGTTATTTTTGTGTATGTAAATACATGTGTGTGTGTGTCTCGTGTGTGAGTCTAGGTATTGTGTGTTCGTAGGTGTGTGCTTTTGTGTCTGTCCAGTGTGTGTACTGTAGGTGCTTCTTGTGTGTGTGTGTGTGTGTGTGTGTGTGTGTGTGTGTGTGTGTGTGTGTGTGTGTGTGTGTGTGTGTTGGCCCAGAGCTCTGTGGCAGGGGATTGCTCCTAAGAGTGTGTTTCTCTGCTCTGTTCTGCTTGACTGGCTGTGAGGGGTTACATGGTTAATGCAATCAGCCTTGATTATCTCATTTAGCTAGCAGTTAAGAATTCCCTAGAAATTACACAGGGGAAATGGAGCACACACCCCACCCCCACCCCCGTTCCGCAGTACACACACACACACACACACACACACACACACACACACACACACACACACACACACACACACTCCCTCAGCTAGCCCTTCTACCACCCGAAGGTTGTACCTGATATATGCATAAACCCATATATGCATAAATGCTCAAATGGATGTATGTGTGTGTGTGTGTGTGTGTGTGTGTGTGTGTGTGTGTGTGTGTGTGTGTGTGTGTGTGTGTGTGTGTGTCTGCATGGAGCTGGGTCATGTATTGGAGCTCTGAGGCTCCTACTTTCTGGGACAGTTTACTGAAAAAGCAATCAAACGGGCTCATAATAAGACCAAGTCAAAGTCACAAAAGACCGGAGAACAGCAATGAGACTGCAGGTCTTTGCAACACTGTTTTAAAAATGCATCTGCAGTCACTTACACAAACGTTCGGTCACAAGGGAACAATTGTGGTGATGCACAAACT
>JAODXP020000017.1:16138418-16143418 GCA_027497455.2 Sardinella longiceps
TCTCCACCCCCTCTCTCTCGTGTGTGTGTGTGTGTGTGTGTGTGTGTGTGTGTGTGTGTGTGTGTGTGTGTGTGTGTGTGTGTGTATGTGTGTGTGTGTGTGTGTGTGTTTGTGTGTGTGTGTGTGTGTGTGTGTGTGTGTGTTTCTGTGTGTGTCTGTGTGTGTGTGTGTGTGTGTGTGTGTGTGTGTCTGTGTGTGTGTGTGTGTGTGTGTGTGTGTGCACGCGCATGAGTCCATGATAGTGCAGGATAGTTCTAAAGTGTAAAGCTGTTGCTGAAAACTGAAGAGCAGGTGAAAGATGAGGATTTATAATGATGAAGATGATGACGATGATAATGATGAAGATGATGATTATGATTATGATGATGATGATGTCGTCTGCTATGAAGCTACAGTATACCCCGTGTGTGTAGTGTTGTAGTTGCGTGCATGCAGCTTTAGTTTTCTGGTGCACCACTCACAGAGCGCAGTGTCATCAGAAGACTTCAGCATCACTTGCCCTGCGCCTATTGATTTTGCTTGGAATGCACCTTTGCAGCAGCAAGCCTAGCCTAGCACAGCACAGCACAGCACAGCACAGTACAACACACTTCAGCACAGCACACGCAATGAAGTCCAGCACAGCGCAACACAACACACCACCATACAGCACAGCAAAACATTGCCCAGCACAGCACAGCACAAAATAGCACAGAATAGCACAGCACAGCACAGCACAGCACAGCACAAAACAGCACAGAATAGCACAGCCCAGCACAGCACAACTCAGCCAACGAAGTCCAACACAGCCCAACACAACACAGCCACCAGCACAGCACAGCACAGTAATAGCATAGCACTGCACATACACAGCACAGCACAGCACAGCACAGCACAGCACAGCACAGCACAGCACAGCACAGCACAGCACAGCACAACACATCATGAAGGAACCCCCAGGGGTCTCTATCCCATTACCACATACATTCTTTATGCACAGGCCCATTTGCCTACATGCACAAAACTGAAGGTTGCTGCGTAGTCTTGTTAAAATGTGTGTGTGTGTGTGTGTGTGTGTGTGTGTGTGTGTGTGTGTGTGTGTGTGTGTGTGTGTGTGTGTGTGTGTGTGTGTGTGTGGTGGAGGGGTGTTCTGGCATCCTGAATATTTACAGCCCTACCTTGGTGTTTTACTGGTTTGTGTGTTTGCGTGTGTGTGTGTGTGTGTGTATGTGTAGGCTATATGTATGTGTGTGTGTGTGTGTGTGTGTGTGTGTGTGTGTGTGTGTGTGTGTGTGTGTGTGTGTGAGAGAGAGAGAGAGAGAGAGAGAGAGAGAGAGAGAGAGAGAGAGAGAAAGGGAAAACATGTAGTGTGACATGTAGTGTGTGTGTGTTTGTGCACATACTGTGTGTGTGTGTGTGTGTGTGTGTGTGTGTGTGTGTGTGTGTGTGTGTGTAAAAGAGAGGTGTGTGTGTGTTTAGCGCTCCTAGGTTGTTAGAGAGGGAGGGAGGGAGGGAGAGAGAGAGAGGGAGGGAAAGAGAGGGGGAGGGAGAGAGCGAGGGGAGCAGGAAGAGGCGCCATGTCGGGGCAGGGGGACGATCTGAGATCTGAGGAATTCACTAATGGCAACATAGAGGGGCCCGCTTAGGGGGAGGGGCACCAGAGAGAGAGAGAGAGAGAGAGAGAGAGAGAGAGAGAGAGAGAGAGAGAGAGAGAGAGAGTGAGAGAGACACAGACAGCAGAGACACACACACACACACACACACACACACACACACACACACACACAGACTTCAGTTACTCTCTCTCTCTCTCTCTCTCTCTCTCTCTCTCTCTCTCTCTCTCTCTCTCTCTCTGGTGCCCCTCTCTTTCCCTCCCTCTCCTTTTTCCTCCCTCTCTTTTGGTACAGTGAACCAGATCAAACAGCAGCTCTTCCTCTCATCTCTGCTCTGTTTGTGTAACTCAGCCATTGAGTGTTCATCCCTCTGTCTCTCTGCCTGTTGGCCTCACTCTCTCTCACACTCTTTCTATCACACACACACACACACACACACACACACACACACACACACACACACACACACACACACACACACACACACACACACACATTTTTCTATCTGTCCCCCATCTCTCTCTAACAAACTTTTTTTCTCTTCCTCCCATGTTCTCTTCATCTGTTTTTCTCTCGCTGTCTGTCCCACACACACACACACACACACACACAGACACTCTCTTTCATCTGGGGCGATGACATACATGTTTGACGCAAGGAGAAAGCAAGAGTGTTGCTTGAACATGGCAGATTTCTCCTTTTCTTCTGTTTTCTCCTCTATTAAATGTGAGTGTTGGGCAATGGGGTGGTTGGGTACGTAGGTTAAGGTGTGTGTGTGTGTGTGTGTGTGTGTGTGTGTGTGTGTGTGTGTGTGTGTGTGTGTGTGTGTGTGGAGGGGTGTTGCTAGGGACTTTAGTATATCCATTGCATTCCACCTTAAAAGCAAGGGGTGGTGTTCACTGATCCACCTTAAAGGTACTAGTTAATTTAGAGGAGGATGTGTGTGTGTGTGCGTGTGTGCATATGCTTAGGTGTGTTCGTTCATTTGTGTGTGTGTATGGGGGGGTGGTGTACTCCAGCTTAAAGGCGTTGGGTAATTTGGAGCTGGTAGTGTGTTGGGGTTGGGGTTGGGGGGTGGGGGGGGGGTGCTGGGGTGGGGGCCTGCGCTCCTCTACCTTAAAGGGGTAGTGGGTAATGGGCCGTCCGGTTGGGTCATTAGTAGTGGCAGTGAGGAGGAATGAGGCCTTTAAATCCCCTCGGCCAATAGGCTCTGTGAAGCAAAATAATGGCATCACTCTGTGTGTGAGTTAATGGGGGCTGATAGCATGAAGGCTGGGGGGTCAGGGGGTCGGCAGCCTGCGCTAAATAGTCAGGGAGCTGAATGCTGCGCTGCCCCTCCGATTCAGCTCTGGGCAGGGAAGGGGAAGGACCTGGGGCGGATCCCATCCCTTGCCTGGGAGCGGCGCTGTTCATACACACACACACACACACACACACACACACACACACACACTCTCTCTCTCTCTCTCTCTCTCACTTCAGAAACACACATACTCTCACTCCAGAAACAAACACACACTCACCTAAATCCATCAACACACACACTAACTCACTCCAGCAGCACGCTCACACACACACACACACACACACACACACACACACACACACACACACACACACACACACACACACACACACACAAAGACTGTACACAGTACACATATATGCATGCAAACATATACCATGTGCACACTCTCTCACACACACACAAATACAAATACACACACGCTACTTCCCACCTTCTACCCTTCTCTCTTACCAACAGCTTACTTGAATAAAAGTGTTCAGCAGTATATGTCTGGATATGTCAGCCCGGTTGCTTTCACACATGCTGTAGTGTGTGTGTGTGTGTGTGTGTGTGTGTGTGTGTGTGTGTGTGTGTGTGTGTGTGTGTGTGTGTGTGGTGAAGGTAAACCTGCATCCAGGGAACAGTAACTCATTTGGCAGGAAGGCAGCTTTGGCTCTGAGCACAGCACAGCTCTACTGCAGATTAGGTGTGAGGTTCCCAGGTGTGTTGTGTGTGTGTGTGTGTGTGTGTGTGTGTGTGTGTGTGTGTGTGTGTGTGTGTGTGTGTGTGTGTATGTCATCTTCCTCTGGCTTTCAGCAACAGTTGTTCATATCTTGTTATACAAAGTAGATCAATATGTGCAATTACATGTGAAGGACGTATAGAAGATTTTAGATCCAGTTTATTACTTTGTGTGTGTGTGTGTGTGTGTGTGTGTGTGTGTGTGTGTGTGTGTGTGTGTGTGTGTGTGTGTGTGTGTGTGTGTGTGTGTGTGTGCCCACTTTCCCTTGCTGTGTTTAGTGCTATCATACAATTAATAATAATAAAACCGACTAATTAATCTCCCTGTGCTGCCCCCTAGAGGTGTAAAAAAGGCTACAGCTTCCCTCTGTCCCATAGAACACTCATAACACTTCAACCCCTGTGTTGAGCACTTGTTTTAAAGTAGGAGCACACACACACACACACACACACACACACATCTGTCTCTTATACACACACACACACACTCTGTCTCTTACACACACACACACACACACACACACACACACACACACACACACACACACACACACACACACACACACTCACTCACTCATCATACATACACACACACCACACACACACACACACACACACACACACACACACACACACACACACAGAGAGAGAGAGAGAGAAAGAGAGAGAGAGAGTGGGATCCCACCCATGGAGTTATGTATAGCTGAGAGGCAGACTGTAGTAGGGCTGTCGGTGGGCTCAGGGGTATTTTTACAGTGCTTCCATGTCAATACAATGGCTCCTCCAGCCCAGTATTTATAGAGAGGCCCCATCTGCTGCAGACTGTAAAAAGGGCAGGCCTAATCCCCGCACACTGGCAGCTCTCCTCTCCTTTACTCTTCTCTCTTCTCCTCTCTTCTTCCCTCTCTTTTCCTCTCCTCTCTTCGTCTCTTCTCTCCTCTCCTCTCCTCATTTCAGTTCTCCTCTCCTCGTTTCTCCAAACTCCTCTCCTTGTCTCCTTCTCCTCTCTTCATCTCTTCTCCGCTCTTCTCTTTTCCTCCGATTCCTTGACCTCTCTCTTCTCAATGTGAGTTTGGTGTTTTTGCCAAACTCTTCCTGTCTCTGCCTTTTTATCCGCTGTTTTCCTTTTCTTTCTTCTTCTCCTATTTCTGTATTGTAAATACATACCATGTAATTCTCTTTCAAGTCCCTGAGTATTTAGTTAAAACACAGTCATTGTGTGTGTGTGTGTGTGTGTGTGTGTGTGTGTGTGTGTGTGTGTGTGTGTGTGTGTGTGTGTGTGTGTGTGTGTGTCTTCCTCTCAGTGGTCTAATAGGAGGGAATCCACACGTATCCATTCCAGTTTATCAGACTTGCAAATACTGTTTCTGACTAGTGAA
>JAODXP020000017.1:16148418-16153418 GCA_027497455.2 Sardinella longiceps
CATGACCACTGTCAAAACGCTTATGACGAGTGTTCAGCAATTATTTACTTAATTATTGGCTTTGTGGCCAGCGCCGCTTTTTTTTAACACAATGCTCAAAGTTAAAATTTCTGGAACTTTGACTTATTGGCACTGACCTTTCAGCACCACTGCAGGTTTTTTTGGCATAATCAAACTAGCAACCTATTTCTTTCATGTTATGGCCCTCCAGTTTATTAGTCAAATGTAGAATGAACATTTTGGATCAAGTGTCTCATCAAGAGCAAGCTGAGCTTTTCTCCAGTAGTAATACTGAAACACCTTCAGGGAGAGACCTCTATCAGAGACAAATCACTTCAGAAGTCCTCCCATTGAAATGCACTACGGCCGTTCGTAACGCAAAGATGGCAGAGTAGAGAAACTGGAAGTCCTGCCTTACGGTGGAAATAGCCAATCGCGTTGCTGAACGCTGTATGACTGGCGGTTAGCTTTTTTGTTTACTACCTCCCTCACTATGGTGATAGCCATGCCGCGATTGTCAGCGCAGGGGCAGTAAGCAATTTGCCGTTTTAAATAATGTCTTTTTAGCTTTGTTTTAGCGTCTGTCTGGTAGATTTTCAACTCAGACTTAAACAAGGATTCACACCATATACTTTTTAAGTCCATACGACCAGCCAATCTGTACTTATGGCTATTTCCCCATTCATTTTGGAGGGTCTGGTCTTGTTAAGCCCAAATAGCTGCCCGAAGGCGTATCCAATATGGCGGCCAAGTGATGTGACTTGCCATAGAAGGACTTTGCCTCTATTCTCTTTATCAGCCTGGAGGCCTCTCCAGTCTTATCTGTGTGTCCTCCTTCTCTCTGGGTCCCCACCGATGGCTCACTGAGCAGTGACTACACACAGAAACACAGCACAACTACAGAAGACTACAGTAAAACCAGACCATCTTAGAGAAACAGATAGAAGGAGAGAGAGAGAGAAAGAGAGAGAGAGAGAGAGAGAGAGAGAGAGAGAGAGAGAGAGAGAGAGAGAGAGAGAGAGAGAGAGAGAGAGAGAGACTCACATAGCAGATTACACAATTTACCACAGAATGGAATGGAAGAGCGGTTAGCAAAGAGGGGCCTGAATATTTGGGGCTCTGGGCGATGACTAGACCCTCTCTCTCTCTCTCTCTCTCTCTCTCTCTGTCTGCCTCTCCCTCTCTATCTTATCTCTCTGCCTTTCTCTTCTTCTTCTTCTTCTTCTTCTTCTTCTTCTTCTTCTTCTTCTTCTTCTCTCTCTCTCTCTCTCTCTCTCTCCGGTCTCTTGGAGCTCTGGTTATTCTCCCTGTTTCTCCATAATCATACAAGAGGATCAGTGCAGGGAAGAAGAGGAGAGAAAGAGAGCAGGACAACAGAAGAAAGAGTGGTGGATGAGAATGGAGGGCTGGTGCAAAAGACAAGAAGGCATGAGGAGTAAGGCTGAGGAGAAAGACGAGATGAGGGAGATGAGAAGATGTGCAAAGACGCGGGAGGGAGGATGAAGGGAAGGGAGGAGTGTGAGGGGACAAGAGAGAGGTCAGGGATGGAGAGAGACAGAACTTAAAGAAAGAAAGCAAGAAAGAAAGGAGAAGAGGAGGGAAGAGTTGGGAAATGGAACACAGGGGTGGAGAGAAAGCAGAGGACATGTGATGTAGAGGAGGAAGGAAGGAAGGATAGATGAGAGTGAAAGGAGAGGAGTGGACGACAGGAAAAGGAGAAAGTGAAAGAGAGAGAGAGAGAGAGAGCAGTAGGGAGGAAGAAATGGTGAAGAAGTAGAGGAGGAGAGAGGGAGGGAGGAGAAGTGGAGAGAGGACGAGAGGAGGCTCTGGTTTTCATGGGAACGCACTCTGGCCAGACTCCATGGAACTCATTCTTGTGGCAACTCTGGAGCGCTGGTGGTGAAGGAGAGAGAAGGAAAGAGCGAGAGAAGGATAGAGAGACTGGGAGGGGGGAGAAAGAGAGAGAGAGAGAGAGAAAGGGAGAGATGGATAGAGAAGGAGAACGGAAAAGCCGTGTAAGCAGCTTTTATGTGTGTGTGTGTGTGTGTGTGTGTGTCTGAGTGTGCACCCCTGCCTCAGGGATGGTATTGATTAAGATTGTGTAGCCCTCGTTGGTTGGCTGGGGACGTGTGTGTGTGTGTGCGTGCATGTGTGTGTGTGCATGCGTGCGTTTGTGTGTGTGTTACTCCTCGGCTGTTCTGGGCCCCTAACGACAGAAAGCCACGGCCACCATTTTGTAGCACAAGGTTCCGTCTGTGGCATGCCTGCTCTCTCTCTCTCTCTCTCTCTCTCTCTCTCTCTCTCTCTCTCTCTCTCTCGCGCTGTCTGAGCAGGAAGCTGTGAGCAGAAAACAAGCTTCTCCACCTCCTCCTCCTTTTCCACCTTTTCCCCCCTGCCTCCAAACACGCCTCCCAAAAGAGGCTTCATAAATTTTCCGGCGGCCTCTCCTGAACGCACCCCTGCTCAGCTTCCTCACCTCCTGCTAGTTTTTTCAGGCCAGCAACGCAACGCAAGCACACAAGCAGGCTTTCAACCCTAACTCTGTGTGTGTGTGTGTGTGTGTGTGTGTGCACGTGTATATGTGTGTGTGTGTGTGTGTGTGTGTGTGTGTGTGTGTACGTGTGTATGTATGTGTGTGTGTAAATGTGTGTGTGTGTGTGTGTGTGTGTGTGTGTGTGTGTGTGTGTGTGTGTGCCTGACTCCTTTTTTAAAGCGCCCAGTTTTGAAACCTTATGATTAGGGTTGTGCGGCTGCCAAAGCCCCAGTGGATTCCACAGGCGGGAGGCTGCAGGCTGCAGGCTTGGTCGAGTCCCGTCGAGTCGAGTTGAGTTGAGTTGAGTCTCTGCCTCATACTTTCTGTCTTTCGTTCTCTTCTCTCATTCCCTCTCTTCCTCTCCTCTTTTCTCTCTGTCTGTCTTCACTCCAGTCCTCTCTCCTCTTATTCAATTCATCCCTACTCCTTTCCTTCTCTCTCTTTTTCCTGTCTTCTTTTTTGCTCTCCTTGTTTTTCTCCTTGTCTTTTGATCTCTGTTTCTCCTTTCTCTCTCGTTCTTTCTGTCTGCTTCTCCCTCTCTCTCTCTCTCTGTCTCTGTCTCTGCCTCTCTCCTCCTCCTCTTCTTCTTTTTTCTGCTACGTCTTCTTCAGCTTCCTCTCTCTCTCTCTCTCTCTCTCTCTCTCTCTCTCTCTCTCTCTCTCTCTCTCTCTCGCTTTCTCTCTCTCTGCCCATCTCTGTGCCCTGCATGAGTTTTTAAGGGCCCAAATGCAAAAAGCAGCTCAGGCATTCAACCCCAGTGCTCCTTCCTCCAGTACCAGTGGAACTGCCAGACCTATAAATGACTTGAGATTAATCTTATATGCAAACAACAAAAAAAAAGGAAAGGAAAAAGGGAAAAAAACATCTCCTGAAAAAGGATACAGATAGCATTCCTGCTCTGAAAATGCAAGCAAAAAACATGGATTAAAATAGTTCTTACGTACTTGTTACACATTTAAATACTGTGGCTGTGTGTGTGTGTGTGTGTGTGTGTGTGTGTGTGTGTTTGTGTGCACTCCATGAATGCACAACACGCAAAAAACATGCAAAATGAAATTCTTGTGTGTGTGTGTGTGTGTGTGTGTGTGTGTGTGTGTGTGTGTGTGTGTTGTACGCGCACTTCATAAATGCACACCATTGGAATTCTGAAAAGGATATTCTCTGTGTGTACTGTATTTTGAGCTCACTGTATTTTGTGCACTCTGTGAATACACACCACAGCAGTTCTGAAAATTCAATTCTGTATGTGTGTGTGTGTGTGTGTGTGTGTGTGTGTGTGTGTGTGTGTGCGTGCGTGTATGTATGTGTGTGTGCGTGTATGTATGTATGCACGTGTATGCACAATATGAAAACACACCATTGCAGTTCTGAAAAAGAAATTCTGCATGCTCTGAAACTTGACAGTAACAGTAAGCAAAAACTATTTCCATCTCCCATCTCAGTAGCCCGAACAGGCATGTCTGTTGCTTGTTAAGTCATCATCTATTAGTGATGTGTGGTCTGACCACAGAGCAGCAGAGAGAGAGAGAGTGGACGCCGGATGAGGGTGATGTGGACGCCTGCGGAGGAAATGGAGGAGGACACATGTGGATGTCTTCTCCACCTGGGTTTGATGAGTCCTCACCAGCACGGGGCTCAGACACATCTGTGGAGCCTTCATCATCAACATCATCTTCATCATCATCTTCATCACCAATCCACCCACCCTCTTCATCTTTTGCAGGTGGCATGAAAGTGGCATAACTTGCCCACTGTCCAGAAGGAAGGGGTGGAGTGGTGGTTGCCCAGTCCAGCTGGCTAACTTCTTGCCAACATCTTCATCATCATCACCATCATCACCATCCTCCTGGTCATTTGCAGGTGGCATGAAAGTGGTGTGGGTGGGATGCCCACAGTACCCAACAGGAAGGGGTGGGTTGTTGGCTGCCCAGCTGGGGTCTTTAGTCTGTTTTGCCCTTAATGGTATAATCCGGAGTGAATCAACACGTACTGTAGCCCTGCTGTTGTATACTGCTAAGCACTACTGAAAGCCACTTCAATGATCGAATTTCGTGCATCATAGACCGAGTTTGCGAAACGGCAGCTAACACTAACTGAATGAGGCATGTGAAAAACCTAATCGATTTGCTTTCGTTTTGAAATGCCCCATTCTGTTACCGTTAGCTGCCGTTTCACTATCTCAGTCTGCGTTGCATGAAATCGAGTGATTGAAGTGGCTACCAGTAGCGCTTGGCACTGTAAAACAGTAGGACTACGTGTTGATTCACTCCGGATTTTTACTTTAATGGCGCCCTCCAGGCAGCGCTGCCTTCAAGGCCCTACCCCCCTAAATCTAGGGTTAGGGTGAGGGTTTAGGGGTTAGGGTTAGAGTTGCAGTGCAATACCATCAAGCTCCAGCTGGCAAACTGCATCTTCATCATCGTCATCATCACCACCATCATCATCAACCATCCACATTTGCAGGTGG
>JAODXP020000017.1:16163418-16165918 GCA_027497455.2 Sardinella longiceps
AGAGAGGATTCCCTGTGCACACAACACACACACACACACACACACACACACACACACACACACACACACACACACAAAGACACACACACACATTAACAAACTCCCAACACACCCTGACACATGCACACACCTACAAATATATAGAGAGTCGAAGAAAGAGATATACAGAGAGACAAACACACACACACACACACACACACACACACACACACACATATGCGTCCATAAATAAACGTTTGATGACACATCCACTGAAGTAGCTGACAAATGTTGCTGATACATAAACAACATTATACCTTTTATACCTTTTACTAGGCGTTAGCCAGGCGAACGCCCCCTGCTGGCTCCACTCATTTCATTTCCTTCCTCCAGTCAGTCAGGGAGAGTACGATTGACTTTCATTTTCACCGACACAGATCTGTGCGGGCCAAATTCAGCAAACAGAGTGAGAAACTGAAGCCAACATATTGTGCCCAGACATCACTAACCTCGAGTTAAGATAACAAAACATTTTTATTATATGCGTTTTAAACTAACTGTAGCAAAATGTTTCAAAACATTGTATAGCGCATAGCACCCTCTAGAGAGCAAACAATTGCCAATGGAGATGTTTCAGACGCTTTGCACGAAGTGAAAAGATGTGAAAGTGGATGATCATATCAAGCCATAAGGCCTCGTTCAGATTGGCATCCTAAATCCGATTTTTTGTATATCCAGATTGTATCTAGAATTGATTTGGGGTGGTCTGAACAGCAGAAAACCACATGAATTCCGATGTTTTGCTGTGATCTGAACAGTTCAACCACATGGATAGGATTTCACCGTGTTACTTTCATCATTTGCCACGTGACACAAACAGTAACACGTGGAATGCAGATGGACGGAAGTGAGTGATTAATGTTATCACTCCTTTTAAACAAACTGTATCGTTTGTTAGAACAATGTGTCAGTTTGCATCATGGATTTGCCGCAAGTTGCATATGACCTGGAATTTACCTCGCGTGTGCAACTTCAGTTAAAGTTTTCTGCCACCAGAGAGGCAACTATCAGCTGTACTGCACTGCACTGATCCACTGAAATAAAGATGAGTAACGTTTTTCTTCCATCTCTGACACTTCCTTGTTACTTGTAGCTGTGTGCTACGGCCCCACTTAACCATCTGAGAAAGAAACAACCTACTTTCTACCCTCCACGATTTTGTTTATTATTTGTGGGCATGATGCGTTAGGCTACCATAGAAACCCACGTGGATATGACAGGTGAAATGAGGTCATGCAGATCGGATATGAGCACTTTAACAAGCAATGCGAGCACAGTCGATAGAGAGATCTGATGTTGATCAGATATGCAAAATATTGGATTTGGACTGCAGTTTGGACATAGTGTAAGATCCCCATTCTACACAAAGAACAGAGACACATGCAGGCATGTAAACACATGACTGTGAGTGCATTCAGACCAGGATTCTTGGATTTGAATTTGAATTTGAATTGAGGTTGCAAACAGGAAGTGGAATTGCAATTCAAATTCGAATTTCAGGAAGTAGAATGGTAATTCCTTGAAGTTAAAATAAATTCATGACACATAATTAAGGTGTATTTAACAATGAAACTTTACAGTATAAATTACATTTTACAACAGTGAATGTCATACAGATATTATTGTATGTAGCCTACTTGGTAACACTTTACGGTAAGGGTACATGAATTATCATGAATTCATGCATGATTTCATTCATGATTCATTCGTGATTCATGCATTACTTCATCTCTGAATATCTAATGACTCATCAGGAATTAGCATGAATTCATTGTTTGTCATTAATGACCTCCTGCTGAAATAGCACATGATCTTAAGCATTAATTACTCTGGGTATCATCATGAGTCATGATTAAATACACATGATCATGATATTTTTGTTCAAAAGAATTTGATATAATAAAAGTACTTATTTAGCCATTTTTGGCCTAGTTCCTCATGAGTTCATCAAGTAGACTTTCCAAGAATTTCCCAGACATTGCATTGATTTTTATCTATCCCATACGTCAACAAAATTTTACCTATTTAACCATGTCAACACTTAAAGCAATATACCGGAGTAAGTTTAAGCATAGCCCTGCTGCACGAGCCTTCTAACAGCAATATATTTCACATGAAATGAAAGATTTTCGAACAGCACAGACCTAACGCGAACGCGAAACACTTTTCATTGACTTATGACTCATGATTATGTACCCAGAGTAATTAATGCTTAAGATCATGTGCTATTTCAGCAGGAGGTCATTAATGACAAACAATGAATTCATGTTAATTCCTGATGACTCATTAGACATTCAGAGATGAAGTAATGCATGAATCATGAATGAATCATGAATGATTTAATGCATGAATTCATGATAATTCATGTACCCTTACCGTAAAGTCTTACCTATATGACTATTTTAGAAACAAAGACAACAAGAAGACTCTCAAGAGATAGCTCGGTCAGTGCAGGTAGAAA
>JAODXP020000017.1:16170918-16178418 GCA_027497455.2 Sardinella longiceps
AGACTGACAGTTTCTGAATGAATTCAGACTGATTTGGGCTTTTAATCAGGTAGTAAAAAGCAGGTGTCAAGTAGTCATACAGAGGCATGCATGCAGGGTGCTTTGTGCCTACAAATGTGTGTGTGTGTGTGTGTGTGTGTGTGTGTGTGTGTGTGTGTGTGTGTGTGTGTGTGTGGATAACACTCTTCATCTAGTCCTCCTTGGAGACGTTTTTCAGACTGGCACTGCGGACCCCCACTGACATTGTGTCTGGGCATCGTCACATATCTGCTGTTTCAGGGGATTTCTGCACTGCGGTGTCTTCCAGACAGGAATGGGGAATTTTTTTGAGTTTGTGTGTGTGTATGTGCGTGTGTGTGTGTGTGTGTGTGTGTGTGTGTGTGTGTGTGTGTGTGTGTGTGTGTGTGTGTGTGTGTGTTTGTGTCTAGAGGCTTGTGCATTTATGAGTGAGATTGAATTTGTGTGTGAGTAAGAGCGGGAGGCAGCATATGGGAAAGAGGGCAATTGAATATTTGTGTGATTCTCTGTGTGTTTGTGTGTGGGGGGGGGGGGTTCTACAGCATATGAGAAAGAGAGATATTGAATATTTGTGTGTGTGTGTGTGTGTTTGAGACATGATTAGGTTAGGGTTAGAAAGTCTTATTCAGCCAATGGAGGCAGAGAAGGTGTGAATGTGCTCACAGTCAGAGTCTTGCACAGGAGGGGAAGGTGTTTGTTGTAGGAAGACAAGCCGGAGACACACTGAGTTCGAGACTGACTAAGCCTACTATATAAAATGTCAAAGAGCCATTTGATTTTGTTTTGACTGGACAAATATTTGCCTGTCCATTATGGGGTTACACCTACAGACACGGGCTTAGGAGACAGTTGGAGTTTGTTTTTGTTCTTTTCATCTTCGCCCTCCTGCCCCCCCCAACACCCCCTTTCGCCTCGGCGTTTTTAATATCAAAGTGCACTGTCTGACAGGGGTAAGTCGGGAACAAGGGGGCTTTTGTTGGATCCCTCCAGAACCAGCCGGGAACGACAAGAACTTGTCAACCCTTGTTCTTTGAGAAAGGCAGATGCAAGAGAAGAGAAGAGAAGAGGAGGGGAGAGGAGAGAGAGGCAGGATGAAAAAAAGAGAGAAAGAGGCTGGTCTCAGGTACACAAAAGAGGATTTTCTCTCTCTCTCTCTTTCCCCCTTAACTCTCCCTCTCTCACTTGGCCTCACTCTCTCTTTCTCTCTCACACACTCTCTCTTTCTTCCTTTATCTCTCTCTCTCTCTCTCTCTCTCTCTCTCTCTCTCTCTCTCTCTCTCTCTCTCTCTCTCTCTCTCTCTCTCTCTCTCTCTCTCTCTCTCTCTCACACACTGTATGTGCTCAGGGCTCAGGTCTGAAACTGAATAACTTAATTTCAGCCCATCAAGGAGACAACGGAGGGGGGCAACAAAGGTCTCCATTTTCTGGAACTACCCCGGTACTTTGTCATATCTGAGAATGGAAGGCTTTAGCACTGGGGGTGAGGTGGGGTGGGGTGGGGTTGGGGGAGTGGGCTAGCACTAGGGCTGAGGTGAAGGCTCTGTTGTGGTGAGTAGCCTATACATTCTCTGCCAAACGGCACAGTCACCCCTCGCCACAGTCTGTGTGCCAGAGAGAGACGTTGAGGCAGCTTGTCTGTGTAGGCAAATCCTTGTCTCTTGTGGCCAGACAGCCAGACGGCATTGTAGTCGTCTGTGGCCAGTGGGAGGCCATGGGAGGTGCTTTTCCTTTTCTTTCTTTCTTTTTTTTTCACCTCAGTTACCATGAGGTGATCAGGTAGATGTGCTCAAAGGACCAACTAGCACAAATGGAGCCTCGGTGGTAGTTATGGGTTTTAATTAGCAAAAAAATGTAATCAATCAAAGTTTTTTTGCAATATAGAATCATGAGGTCCTTTAAAGAAGAAGAAAAAAAACAGTATTAAAAAGTAAACAATTAGTAAAAACTATAGCAAATATAAATGTTATTTGACATAAGGAAAAGTTCCAAATAATTGATAATTGCAAATAAAACAAATATATATCAGTCCCAATAACTTGAGGTACTCTTCTCTCTGTAGTATGCTGCAGCGGTTTACTTAGATAAACTCGGATAACTCTGTCAAAGGTAATCCCGCCGCACACATTCCTGTTGTCTTATTTGTTTGCCGCTCCCTTCAGCACAGAGTTGCTGGGAGGACTAATAATGGTTTACTCACAATGCCGGAGCCACACCTTGCAGTCTAACGCTCAGCAGGAGAAGAGGCAGCAATTTCATCTGCAAGGAACAAAGAATTTCCCCTCGGGCGTAGAGGTGTCAGCGAGCGCCGCCAAGCAGTCGTGGAAATGGCTTGACTGGAGGAATTCAGCTTTTCCTACACATACACAAAGACACACACACACACACACACTCTCTCTCTCTCTCTCTCTCTCTCTCTCTCACACACACACACACATACACACACACACTCAACAACAGCAAAGAAATGAAGCTCCTGTATTCCTCTGCAACATGAAGCATTCTAGATGTCCTGTGAAAATATTGTAATCAAACCAGAAAGATAGTAATTCTACATGGATTTATAGATTCTACATGGAGTATATCCTTAGGATACATACCAAATTACCTCTAACCTATCGCTGCTGGGGTTGAATGTAAGAAAAAAAACGACAAAAAACCTCTTAAAATTGACATTTATTTAACAGCGAAGACTTGTTGAGTGACGTTCTGTTCTCATCAAGCATCTGGTAATATAACTTTGCTCTCTAACAGTTATTTCAATAAATGTCATTACAGAGCACAAAATTTATGCTCCAATATCATTCAAGACGCTTTTAACCATGAACACTCTTTGCACTGAAGGTAAAAGGCATTGACATTGACAGTGGTTTCTGACAGTGATGTACGGTGGGAATGCTGTTTTGGGCTTTGAAGTGAAATCAAACAAAAGATCTTCAGAGACTTGATGTGGAGATCTTTTAAGTCTCATGCTGGTGCGAGACAACATTTCCCACAAGTGCAATACTTTTGGTACTTACAAGGAGACCAGGGCAAAAGGTGAGGGTAGGGGCAAGTGTCAGAGCCAGTCCACTGATCTGATCTTGTCAACGAACCAGAGAAAATCTGGCTATCAGATGCAGAGCCCTGCTGCCCTCGGCATGACCCAGTGGGCATGAGGATGCTAAATGTAGCCAAACCAGACGTTTGGCAGCGGTGTTGATGGTGGACGGCCATCCATGCGTTCACATCAAACACACCAGCTTTTAATTCTGTTCCTCCGAAACGTTGGCTTAAAAAGGAGAAACAAAGCCTTTCGTGACAAACACTTCAGCACCTGAGCAGTGTTTGTGTTATGATGTCAGGCTTCAGTTGGCACTTGTTTCTCTGTGTGTTTTTCTTTGATTTGCCAGTGAGATAATCTGATATTGATCTCCTTTGCGCCTATCACTCAAATTTCATGTACGTATTTAGCAGACACTTTTATGCATAGCACCTTACATTTGTCAATCATTAATTACATTCATTTCACACACACACACACACACACACACACACACACACACACACAGACAGGCTGCACACAGACACACGAGAGAGAGAGAGAGAGAGAGAGAGAGAGAGAGAGAGAGAGATACACGTTAGGGCCAATTTAGGGACCAAACAGGTTAATGACCAGGTTGCATCTCTACAGTTTACATTGATGGCAATAAATAAAAGCCTATAGATAACGCTAAACACCCCTTATGGAGATTAATGTTTTCAAAGTAAAGTACAGTTTCAACAGTTGTACAGATAGTTCTAGATGTTATTACACGCCGCCAGAAATGTTTGGTCCCCAGGCCGCACTTTTAGAACCTATGGTCTATATACTCTGATGCAAACACATACACAAAACAACAAAACACACACAACTACACTCACACACACAGATACACACACACACACACACACACACACACACACACACACACACACACACAATGCATGCCATCTTTATATCAAGCAAAGGATCAGCTCTGTGTGTATTCTTGATCATGGTTCCTCATATCTTTTTTTCCCAAGTAAAAGTTGTTTGGGAATGAAATGAAAACATTGTGTGTGTCTGTGTGTGTGTGTGTGTGTGTGTGTGTGTGTGTGTGTGTGTGTGTGTGTGTGTGTGATAAGTGAAAGTGAAATTGACTTACAGTAAACAGATGCTTTTATCTAAAACAACAAACTCGCGGCATTACACCAGGGAATCAAACCTGGGTCACCCGATTGATTGTGTGTGTGTGTGGCTGTGAGTGTGTTTTACATTATGTCAAATCTGTGACAGACCAGCTAACAACATTCAATTCCGTCTGCGTAGAAATGTCTGACTCAGTTTTGAACAGTGCCTCTGGAACCGACAATAAAACACAAATCTCACCGTTTAAAATGTGTTACAGACACTAAACATGCGCCTGTTCCTGCAGAGGCCTGCCAACATGCAGACAGGACAGTTTTTCTGAAGGCTGAACAGAAAACTTACTGTTATGTGATACTGTTATGTCATCAATAAAAGTCCTGCCATGTCCACTAACGGTTGTGACAGAAACTATGACAACAGTGTGTATGGAGCATGTTGCAACCTAGCAACCCACCAGCCAGAACAGGGAGGTGGAAGAGATGAGGATTTTCAGCTTCAACTCATGCAGTCTTTAGTATCAGACTCTTACCAATGTTTTTTGATCAGCATTCTAACAGATTTCTTGCCTGACTAGCCATACATTAAAATGTATGGCCTGGCTATGAATAACAGAGGGTACTCTAGTGGTTGTCTTACAAACTGCCCCTTCACACAATTAGCTAGCGCTACTGTAAGAACTGTACTGTAAAATGTATTGGTTATGCTATGACTTCAGTTCCCTAAATGCTTTGCAGTTTTGGGATGGGCCAGCTTGGTACTGGCGGGAGAGATTGGAATGATGGGTATTATTATTCTGCTGGAGAAGAAGTAAAGCAGTGTGCAGTTCAAGCTTGTGTGTCCATGAGTTTATCTGTCTACATTTAAGAACCTACTCCCGAGGGATTCAATGGTTACACTACGACCAAACAAAGGAATGAACAAGATGGCAACGCCGATACAAACAACCACAGTTCTTTACCAAGCCCGCCCAATGACTCTCTAGACACATACGGAGCATTGTGATTGGTTAACACCACTGATGTCGTAACAAGCACTCAATCAAGGCCTTATAGCGCGTGGCTAGTCTGGGCCAAAATCTACTATCACTCGGCTACATCTACAGTACGATTTCTGGGCCAACATATTTCATTATCAGACCCTCTTAGCTGTTAGAGGTTAAAGGAAAAATAAGGAGTCAATCGATCCATGTTCTTTCAGGCTACCAAATGCTCTAGGTCCCAGAAAAGCAACATTTGGTATAACACCGATTAAGCGAACTTTCAGTTAGCCTTGGCTATTATATCGGTATTCGGCCGGCTTTGCATGTTCAGTCATTCTCATACCTATCAACAGTATCGTGAGACACCATGCAGGTCTACGGGGTTGATGCCCTCTGGATAATAACTTTAAGATGGAGGTGCTGTCATGGAAGTGTCATGGAAAGTGACGGAGAGTCACAACTCTGCGGGCCCAGTCCTGGCTGCTGTGGTGGGGCTGCTTTGGTGGCGGCTGTTACTTATCCCCGCCGGCGTTGTGGCAGTCTATTTATCAAAGACGCTTTCATGTGCGGGGAACTGCCAGCCAGCACGCCTACTGCACTGCCAACCACTGATGAGGATTTGCCAGCGCTGTCACAGTGCAGGAGGAAAAATAACAAACAAGAAAGGGCAGTTGCCGTGCCATGGCTGTGGTGAGTTGGTGTGTTGCCTCTATTAGAGTTCACATTTTGCTGCTGTTTGCCATCTCTCCCTCTGGTTTGAATCCTTTTTATTCTATCTCTCTTTCTCTCTCTCTCTCTCTCTCTCTCTCTCTCTCTCTCTCTCTCTTCTCTTGCCTTTTTCCCACCTTATTTATTATCCCTTTCTAGTTCTCCATCTCCATCTTTCATGCCACTCTCCCTCCCTTTGTACTTGTTTCTCTTCTCCTTTTATCTGCCTTTTCTCTCAATCTCTCTTGTTTTTCTTTTCAGTCCACTCCATTCTCCTCCACTCCTTTGCCTTTTTCTCCTTTCCTGTTTTTCTCCTTTATTCCCCTCCTTCCTATTCAGCCAGTCTCTCCATTTGTCATGTGAGCTTGCTTGCTACCTTTCCTCTGCTACCCAGGTTCACATGTATGTTTTTGTGATTGACATTGGCTAATTTTTCCTCATTTCTTTTTTTTCGTGCAAAAGGGCTTTTGGATCTCAGCATAAAACCACACATCATTCCATCTCCTTCATATGAATGACTGCACACCTCCCCTCTTCCTCTTTCTCTGTTTCCCAGTGTTTCTCTCTCTCTCTCTCTCTCTCTCTCTCTCTCTCTCTCTCTCTCTCTCTCCCTCTCTCCTTCCCACAGTATCCTGTTCCTACCTTCCCTTCCCTTTCTTTCCGTGAGGTCAGTGCCGTGTCTGCTGCCCTTCTTTGCCCACCCCAGCTCCTCCCACACAACCAGCCCCTGGCAGGACCCTTTCTGGGGGCTAAGGCCTCACCCACACCCCCCCTACCCCTGGGCACCCCTGGCTCAACTGCGTCCTTGGACACCCCCGGCCCACAGAGAGAGGAGGCGAGCCCTTGGCAAGGCCACCCTTGGCTGGGTAAAGCGTTCAGCCATGTCCCCCGGACACACAGCTGGCTGGCCCCAATGCCCCCCCCCCCCTCCCCCCTTCATTCATTCCCACAGGGCTGCTGAACGGACAGACGACGGCCCAGGTAATGCTGTCATTCTAGGCCCTGTTTGCTTTCCTATCATTACCAGGTCTGCTCAATATAGCCACCTTACAACATATGTACGGAATGAAGAGTTGCTATTTAGAGACATAATGTGAAAAAAAACATACACACACACTTACTTCTCATGGAATTATGCAATATGTAAACAGAAAATATTCCATTCCATACTTTTTTTCCCTCTCTTTGGTGTGTGTGTGTGTGTGTTTGCATGTGTGTGTGTGAGAGAGAGAGAGTGTGAGAGTGTGTTTGAGAGAGAGTTTTCCCCCCTGGCCTTTTTTCCAGTTGCTCCTTTTTCCAGAGAATTCTTCCCGTGTGGTGTGTGTGTGTGTGTGTGTGTGTGTTGTACGACTGCTGTTTTTTACGAGGCTGTGAGCCGTTATGAAAGATGGACAGCTTTTACTGTCCTGGCCTAGACTTGATGTGTGTGTGTGTGTGTGTGTGTGTGTGTGTGTGTGTGTGTGTGTGTGTGTGTGTGTGTGTGTGTGTGTGTGTGTGTGTGCATGTCAAGAAGTATATGTGTGAACCTCTTGGTGCTGTGAAGTCATATTTAGAGTATCAATGTCCTTTTGCCACGATCATAAAGATTCTCATATCTAAACCATAAGGTTTGCCCTTGCTTTTCACCAGGTTTTGTCAAAGCAGAAGG
>JAODXP020000017.1:16183418-16200918 GCA_027497455.2 Sardinella longiceps
TATGTGTTCCTTGTAGGAAGTGTGTGTGGGTCGATATGAGTGAAGGCCCTCAGAAGACACTCACAGATAGTGGACAGTGTGTGTGTGTGTGTGTGTGTGTGTGTGTGTGTGTGTGTGTGTCAGTGTGTGTGTGAGAGAGAGAGAGAGAGAGAGAGACAGAGAGAGAGAGATAGTGACTTGGATTGAAGCAGGCTGTATCCAGACGGGCGGCGTCAGTGGTGGTGTGGGCAGGCAGGCAGGCAGGCAGGCAGGCAGGCAGTTCTCTGTAGTGTAGGGCGGGGATGCGCCAATCAGGCAGCACTCAGGGGAGCAGAGTAACTTTTGGGAGTGAGTTATTCCAGCTGACACTGCTTTGGAGCTCCACAGCGTCTGCATCTGATTTCACACTCCAGCCCCTCCACCATCAGGAACTATGGCTCCCCTACCTTCTCTCTCTCTCTCTCTCTCTCTCTCTCTCTCTCTCTCTCTCTCTCTCTCTACACACACACACACACACACACACACACACACACACACGCACAAACTCCCCTCAGACACTCACAACCTATCCTCACGTTTTTTCTTTTCTCCTTTTCTCCCTTTCTCTCTCTCTCTCTCTCTCTCTCTCTCTCTCTCTCTCTCTCTCTCTCTCTCTCTCTCTCTCTCTCTCTCTCTCACAGACACACACACACACGCACACACACACACAAACACACTCCCCAGAAATACAACCTTTCTTCACGGTTCTCCCTCTTTCTTTCTCACTCATGCTGTATCTCTCTCTCTCTCTCACACACACACACACTCCATGTCAGGGGCTCGATACGCATCACCGCAACAGGTGTTCACATTTGCTTGTCTCTCCACACGGGACTGCAGTGGATTTATGGTGGTCCAATGCAAATGAAGTGTGAAGGATTGTATTGTGTTGGAGATCTGCACACATTGGGTGTCTGACACAGTGTGTGGGAAATGCGCGTAACCAGTGTGTTTACATCTATGTTACGTTTGTGTGAATATTTGTTGCGTAGTGCAATGCAAATATACTGATTTACTGAAATACAACATGTAGTTTACAGTGCCATAAAAGTGATAAAAATGATAAAAACATAAGAAATCTATTGAAATGTACAGTCATGAGAGTGTGGTTTAATCACTGTTTTATTTTGTGACCAGAGGAAGAGTGGTATGAGTGCTGTTTGCTCTTGAGGTTGCAATGTATGTTTGTTAGCATGATTGCTATAAATGTATCTGTGTGAGAGTGCCTTTGATAGTGTTTCTGTAATTTCTGTGTGCACGTATGTGTGTGTGTGTGTGTGTGTGTGTGTGTGTGTGTGTGTGTGTGTGTGTGCATGTACTCTATGCTTGTGTCAGTGCGCGTGCGTGTGTGTGTGTGTGTTAAGACATCATCGGTAGCAGGACATGCACACATGTCGAGGGTACTGATCTTATGCCCATATGGTTGTCATTGAGTGTGTGTGTGTGTGTGTGTGTGTGTGTGTGTGGGTGGGTGTGGGACTTTAAAGGGGGTCTTGACATAGCGTGTACCAGCGGTGCTCTTCTCCACAGCTGATGCAGTATCACGCAGAGCCCTGGGACCGGGCCAAAGGCACATTCTCTACACCAACATCTGATTGATGAAAACAAATGGACATGGAGACGGAGTTCAGTTGAGTTGAAGACCATGAATGAATGTTTTTTTTTTTTTTTTTTTAAAGGAGGGTGAGTTAAAAAGAACATCGAAAAAAAAGAAGGAAAGAAAGAAAGAGAGAAAAAAAAACAGCCGTGTATGATTGAGTAGTCTTCAGAGAATGCCCTAGAGAGGGAGGGAGAGAAAATAAGCTGTTTAGTGTTTCAGTGGAAACTTTTTTTCCCTTCCCCCTTCCCTTTTTCTACCTCCCTCCCACTAGCACTTTTGCTCTCCCTCTCTCCCTCTCTCTCTGTGTTCTTTCTTTTTCTGTCCCTCTCTCGCTCCCTCCCTCTCCCTCATTCTCTCTCTCTCTCTCTCTCTCTCTCTCTCTCTCTCTCTAGCCTCTCTTTCTGAATGAGAGGCAAGGCAGCTCTGCTGTGAAGTGCGGAGGTCTATCAGAAACATGTGTGCAAGTTTGGGGGCGGTTGAGTCTGCAGGGCTGGGAAGGCCTCCGTAAAATGGCCTGTACTCGAGTCATAGTGCGAGAGAAAAACCCCTCCTCCTCCTCCTCCTCCTCCTCCTCTCTCTCTCTCTCTCTCTCTCTCTCTCTCTCTCTCTCTCTCTCTCTCTCTCTCTCTCTCTCTCTCTGGTCAACCATCCTCACTTTCAAATGAAAAAGCTTTTGGGGTTTTTGGTGGATTTCATTTCCTTTCCTAATGAAGAGAGGAAAAATGGACCACAAAAAAAGATCTAGAAAAGACACAAACCAACCCTTCTGCAATCTAAACTCTCTGTTCTTACACACACAAACACACACACAGAGAGACACACACCCCACCCTTCTCTCTCTCTCTCTCTCTCTCTCTCTAAGTCTCTTTTCACTCTTTCTGTCTCTCATTCCATCTTTCCATCTCTGCTTCCCTTGTTTTTTGGACGCATACTCAAAGACATGGCATGTTGAAACCCTGGAATGCTGCAGAGGGAACAGACCGCGCAGCGGGGCAAAAGGGTGCTTATGTCCATAACTACTCTATGACATCATGACGGAACGAGGTGCGCACGCGCGACAACCCCGCACCCCTGTCTCCTCAACGCCAGTATCCCATGAAGTAAAACCTCACGCCTTTGCTTTTCTCCTTGTAGTAAGGGACCTCACCAAAGACCCGCTTGCCTTCCTTTGACTAGACTAAATGTAAACAAATGGATGATACGCGGTGGCAGTGGCGTGGATTGATGTGGTAATTCTATGGAGACATTAATGTATTTCGGCTGCTCAGTGGTCTAGTCCTTCTGTGGTCTCAATTTGGGATATTTTAATTATAGAGGGAAGTTATTCAGTAAATCAACACTTTAAGGCCCACTGTGTCTTCCTGGTGGAATCTCAGCAAACTCACACTATCATGTTTTAATGGCTGGAGGAGCCTTCAGTGTGGTAAGAAATTTTATACTGCCACCTAGTGTCCTGTTTTATAAAGTGAGATCCACCAACAGCAGAAATGTTTCACAAGTTTTTGACAGTGTGGAGAAAACAAAGCTCCAAAATAGAAAGAAACAACAATTATATCGATTTGAAGCAGTATATATTTTGAAGTGTCCCTGCATGTTTTAAAAGACAATTTTTCTATATAAAAGTAAAAATAAAAATGAAAGTATGCGTCTGTGTTCAGTGTCTGACCCATGTGTTCAGTGAGTCCCCATGGTTTAGTTTACTTGCTGTTATTATTTGATTCCCCTTTGGTGATGAACATGGTGGAGAGTGTTGACGTGTAACCACCCTGTGTCCATCATAACAAGCCCTCTACTGGCTCTGAACATTTCAGGATTTCGATTTTTCCCGTACGTATGCACAGGCGGAAGGGGTTCTTGCTCGTGGAACTAAGCATTCCCTGTTTCTGGCTGGTAGTGCACTGTGTGTGTGTGTGTGTGTGTGTGTGTGTGTGTGTGTGTGTGTGTGTGTGTGTGTGTGTGTGTGTGTGCTGGGAAGGGGAATGGAAAAATCTGTGGCATTTAGGTAGAGCCCTGTCATAAAGGCAGTCTTAATGAGCCCGGGCTTTTGGGAAGAGGGGGCGGAGGGCTATGGGGGAGGGGAGGGGAGGGGAGGGGGAGAGGAGGGGGAAATGGTTTACATATGGATCTGAGAGAGCACTGCCACCAGGGGTATGCTGCGCATGCAGTGAGACAGAGCAGTGACTCTGGCAGAACACACACACACACACACACACACACACACACACACACACACACACACACACACACACACACACAACCCTATGAACAATCACAGACTCACAGAGCAGCCCACAACACACAGACACACACACACCACTGACACACATACAACACACACACACACACACACACACACACACACACACACACAGACGCCATACAGCACCTCTTTCGGCCATGTTCTTGAGGGCAGAAGTGCTAAACTCTTTACTGTAGTTTCTAAGTGAGAAAAGTGTTGGAAAATTCTAACTGACTTTTCTTCGCTTTCACTGGCCACCTTCTCCCTTCTTTTCTTCAGATTTTTCTTTTTTTTTTAAATTCTTTTTACATTTTTTTATATTGTATTTGAGAAAATACTAAAACATATTTGTAATAATAATCTACTTTTCTCTTTCTGCCTACCATCCCCCTTTTTCAGACTGCTCTCCCCCCCCCTCTCTCTCTCTCTCTCTCTCTCTAGCTGTCATAACATATAGCACACCACCGTCATACCCACATACATCATTGTCCAAACCAGCAGCGTTTTACAGGCTTCTCGCTAAAGCAAACAGTCCAATTGCAACTGCCAGCTAAAATGTGTGGCTGCTGGCAAACACACACACACACACACACACACACACACACACACTCTCTCTCTCTCTCTCTCTCTCTCTCTCTCTCTCTCTCTCTCTCTCTCTCACACACACACACACACACACACACACACACACACACACACACACACATTTGGGCCTTCACACCCATCCTACAGGAGCAGATAAAACACAACTACATTCACTCTGCTTTTTACACACACACACACACACACACACACACACACACACACAAACACACAGTAAGAGGGACAGAGAGAGAGAGAGAGAGAGAGAGAGAGAGGCATGCATGCAGAAGCACGGTTTAGTGTTTGGAATGTGTTTGCTTATATCTCTCTCTTGCAGAAGACCGGAGGTTTCAGTGTATGTAAATACTTATTGTATGCATGTCTTTGAGTGTATACTTACATGTGTAGCTGCAGCTGTGTGTGTGTGTGTGTGTGTGTGTGTGTGTGTGTGTGTGTGTGTGTGTGTGTGTGTGTGTGTGTGTGTGACAGAAAGAGAGAGAGAGAGAGAGAGAGAGAGAGAGAGAGAGAGAGAGAGAGAGAGAGAGAGATGACTTTTGCACTCTCTTCCAACTCTTGGAGATAAAACAGCTGTAGGCTCACCATCATCCCATAAACCATAATAGCATCCGATCAACAACACTGATAACCATTCGGTCATAGACACTTAGCCATTTATTACCTTACATATTAGAGGGGCATCTCAGCTACTTCTGCTCCTCGGAGATAGCCTATTAATAGAAAAACATTATTGCCATGCTTGAGCCAAAGAAATATTCTTGAATTACACTGACTTGTTACCCTAGTAGTCAAGCAGTTACTTTCTCTATAAAAGAAACACAATAAATGCCAATTGTCAGTGTGTGCTGATGTCTCAGCATATATACACTTACGGAACAATGTGGGAACAATGCATTCATTATGTTTATTAAGCTATTAGATTCATCCGGCCCTTACAGCAAATGGAGGTATTTACCATTTTATTGTATCGCTGGAGGCATCAACTCAGGAAATGGCATCAAATTAATGGAACCAAAAATGTGACAAAATAATGTTGCCATTCTGAGCCAATTAAGCTCCACTATTTTTATTTTATTGATGATTGTTCCATCTCTTGAAATGGTGCCGCTAGCTTCCTGGAAATGTTATGATTATGATTGCTTTAATGCCAGATTAGTGTGACTACGTTCTCTGTCACAAACCATTGGCTAGACATTTGGCACTTGGCATAAAAAAAAAATAAATATATACTGTAAATAACTGCAATTATTCTTAACCTCCCATGTCACAAAATTTTAATGATGTCTTTTTGCCTGATGTAGTTAAGAATATTATAATTAGAAGAAAAATATATAAACATTGATATTACAAACACATACTGTAGTGCAACTTAAAATACCCACAGTGCAATTGTGCATGTACCTCCTCAAGCGACATAGAGCCCCACAGAACAGAACAGGGGCTTCCCAGCACCCTGCATGCAGTTGTCCAGAATAAGTGTATTTTAATGTTCACTAGTAATGTTTAATTATCCATACCGAGCCATTTAAAGCCGCCGCAGGGCAGGCCTGCGTTAAGACGTGGCAATGACCGCCAGTCGAATGGAAAATAGCGTTTACTGTGCGAGCCGCCGTCTGGGTTATGCCTCTGTCTGCCATAACCGCTGCTTGTGCATGCAATTTCATGCACATCGCCGCAATGGGCTGATACAGCTGATACACAGGGGAGGTCTACACTTGTGCTGCTGAAATTAATTTCTCAGTGATTAGTCTGATAGGGTATGTGTGCGTGTGTGAGTGTGTGTGTGTGAGTGTGTGTGTGTGTGTGTGTGTGTGTGTGTGTGTGTGTGTGTGTGCGTGTGCGTGTGTGTGTGTGGGGAGGGGGGGGATGACTGGGTGGAGAAAGTTGACATTAGGGTAATGTTCTGTTGCTTCTCCATCCTTGTCTCTCTCTCTCTCTCTCTCTCTCTCTCTCTCTCTCTCTCTCTCTCTCTCTCTCTCTCTCTCGCTCTCTCCCTCTCTTTCTCTCTCTCTCTCCCTCTCTCTCTCCGTCTTCCCCCCTCATTCTCTTCTCTGCATATTTCTGTTTCTTTCCGACTTTCCTGTTTGTTTCTGTGTCTGCAATGCCACACACAGAGTGACAGTATAAGGGTATCAAATTGACTGTGACACAAATCCATGAGCACATGAGCACAGACATAATATAGAAAGAGAGACACTGTAGAGGGAGAGAGGCAGACAGACAGAGAGAGTATTTATCTTAGTACTATAACATTTTCAGGAAAGGTAAGCTACATGCATCACTGGAGTGAACTGCTGATGGAATGTCACGGATAGCCCCCCAAAAAACCATAAGCAACATGAATGCTGTTCAGATAAGAGACCCAAGCTGGTTAAGGGGGAGGCTCATTTAGCCTTTACAACAAATGTAATGGCCCATGAACCTCAGTCTCAATACATATTATAATCAGAGGTTCAGTGGAGCTTTAATATCAAGGAACTGCATCAGAGCATTGGTATACACCAAGCTCATTTAAACGGTGGGGGTGTAATAGTTCACGGCTGTGTGTGTGTGATCTATGGTCTGGTGATATGCATACATATTTTTTTGGCTGACTGGACAGTTTGAGCAATGTGTTGTTATTTTTCAAATTATTATTATCACCTCCCTCATCTCATCCCAGACCTCTCGTGGTTTCAGTCCTGGATGGAGCCTGACTCAGCAATGTAGTCTACTATTAACTAGCTCCTACTAACTAACCCACTGTAGCTGGTAGACTTCCATACAATATCCATCACTTTCAATGCATGGCTTTACATGTAAACAGAGGCCTTTAAACCAAGGACTTGCAAATTAAAAGGTTACAGAGTGTAATGCTGATTTTAGACACAGATTAATCTAACAATTGTTTCACAGTATGGTTCTGATTTTTTGTTTAAATTATTTATATATATTTGTGTGTGTGTGTGTGTGTGTGTGTGTGTGTGTGTGTGTGTGTGTGTGCGTGCGTGCGTGCGTGCGTGTGTGTGTGTGTGTGGAATAAAGGGATTAGAGGTACTACCTTATGAATGGTCTCTTCATTATCCACTTCACCTTGATCTTCTTGGAAATTGCCATGGAATGACAGAAATATATTAAGGCAAATTCATAAGCATAAGTGTTGTTATGGTAAAATAAGAGGTGGGTAAATTATGAATTTTATTATCACTGCAAAGTGGACCGCAATATGCGGAATCAGATGTTAAAAAAAGACAATCGGAACATCATGTTTGATGATGGAAGATTATTTCTGTGGTATTCAATTTTTAATTAGAACAATGCAGCTGCATTTAGCAGTGATTTAAAGTTGTGCTTCCCGCAGAAACTCTTTATTGCCTATCCAAAAAAACAAAAAACAACAACAACAAAAAAATCTGTATTTCCAAATACTGAGAGGTGGGTATGCATTTCCGCACTACATCCCAGATAAGGACCTATGAAAAGACAACAGCAATTTTACATGTAGGATTTGAATCCACTAACACTCATGGAGGAAGGTGGGTGTTATTTATCCTATTGATTGGTTGTTGTTTCATAGTGCAAGGAATTGCAGGGCTTTTCTTATTTGCATTGAAAGGAAGCCTCAAAATATCTTTCCTGCAATTTGACAATCTAAAGGTTTTCACCTCTACAGACTATGTGAACTGCTCAGACTGTGGTGTACTCTTAGAAAACGACCACTAGATGGCGAGGTGTATCCTAAAATCCCTGCCACACGCTCGCACAGCAGTTGTCATGAGACTGGCCTACTTTTCAAATGTGTTTGAAAGTTTAATCACAATGGCTGAGTGAAATTATCCATAATCCACAGCGGATTTCAGATATTTTCACTTTCAAAAAGCATCATTATGGAGTAGGGGTTCAAGTTTTATGCCTTATGTGCATGTTATAGGCTATGCTTTTGTTTGTTATTGGTGCGTGTGTGTGTGTTGGGGGGTGGGGCGGATGTTGCTGCTGTAATCAGGGGTCTTTCTAAAAAAATATTGGGCAATATGAAAGACCATAAGTCACTGGTCAATTTATGTATCTTTTTTTTCTCAGCGGGTACTGACTTAGAAGTAGGCTACACCCTCAGAAGTACTGTAGGTAGGCTACACCCTCAGCCTTGAGTGTGACTTCCGATATAACCCTCCACATGCACTTGATACCAGCACAGAAACAGACACTGATGTACTGTAGTCTACAGCTGATGCCTGTCTGTAACTGATAAACCATTTCAGTGCAGCAAGGGCACCTCAGACTCCATGCTGCAAAGGGTTCGAGGTTGAGTGCCTGTTTATGGCACATGAGTCACAGGATTCTTTGTCATATATGGTACTCGTTGGTATGGCCGAGTGAGTGATCACACCGTACGGGGGAACTTTCGTAAGCTTTATACGAGCCTGTTGTCAACTCCTAATGATTCATCAAGTGCTTAAAACTGTGTGTGTGTGTGTGTGTGTGTGTGTGTGTGTGTGTGTGTGTGTGTGTGTGTGTTTGCATGTGTATGAGTGGTCTTGAGTGTTTTTGTGCACATGTGTGTGTGCTCGGCCTCTCCCTCATGAAGATAACATAGACTGTAGTGGGATGGGGGCGTCTACATAGAATTTGCTGGTTCTGCCACTTACACCTTAGGAAAATACTGTGCTGTATGATTTGTGTATGTACAGTCAGCTGCTCTCTAGCTGTAGCCTAGGCCTCCTCATGCAAATTATAGGTATTTAAATGTGTGTGTGTTTGTGTGTGTGTGTGTGTGAGAGAGAGAGAGAGAGAGAGAGAGAGAGAGAGAGAGAGAGAGAGAGAGAGAGAGAGAGGATTGTTGTATGGAGAGAGAGAGAGAGAGAGAGAGAACGAGAGAGAGAAGGAAAGAAAGGACAAGAGAGAGAAATAGAGAGAGAGAGCAAAGGGGAGAAAAAGTGTCTGAGAGGATGTATGAGACAGTGCAGAGAATTCTTTTATTTCTAAAGTCACTGTAACAGAACTGACCTTCACAAAAGCTGTAAAATAAATGCAGCCATTCCATTGTAAGCACAGCCAGCCAGCCAGTCAGCCAGCCGGGCGAGCTTGCCTGACAGAAAAGCTCGGGGCATTGGTCAGCATCTCAGGCTAAGCAATAGCCAGAGCCACAGACAGAAAACTCTTCTCCAAAAGGCTGTGGAGAGCAATGATATCTTTTCTGGGTTCATGAAGGCTGCGTGTGGGTGGACGGGTGAGTGTGTGTGTGTGTGTGTGTGTGTGTGTGTGTGTGTGTGTGTGGGTTGAGAGGGGGGATGTTGGGGGTGGGGGGGTTGTTGCATATTGAGTTTATTACAAGGTTGATGGGGTGTGCTGGGGGTGGTGGATTAAACTGCTGTTCTACTTCTAGCGCTGTCAGCCTGCCATGCAGATTGATGGCTGTAGGTCACTAGATAACAGCTTGTGGAGATTTTAGGGAGTGGTCCCCCCCACCACCACCACCACCACCACAACCTTGCCTGAGACTCCTTAATGATAGGATTTGGGGGGTCACACACACACGGCTCCAGCAGACTCGCTCAGGGTGGCAGTCACCCTACATCTCAGAACAATCAGAGGTGCTTGCTCTATGAAGTTTCTTTTTTTTTCTTTCTTTTTTTTTGGAAACCCACCAACATCTTATAGACAGAGCACCTCAGTTCCCAAAAGCAGAGTGCCCACAGCCTAGCCAGTATTTTAGGCTGAACAAGGGGGGACATTTAGAAGTGCTGGGTGGGAGAAATTAAGAGTTATTTTTTGACGCACCCCTAAAAAAGGAGCACAAAAAAAAAAAAGTCACGCCGCCGCCCTTATCAGTGTGCCGAGTGCCTCCTTGTGCAGCGCCTGTGTCCATCAGTGTTATTAAGTTTGATTGCAGGCCCCACACAAAGCCGTAATCTGGCCTCCCCCTCTCTCCCCCTCTTCACACTATTGTGTGAGGTCCAGCTGATGTGTCTGTCTCTCTCTCCGATTCTCCGCTTCCCATGTCCATGGCGATCTGTGCGGCACAATGCCATTGTTGTCCATCGGATTGTCTGACGGCCGGAGCCATTCAGCCAGCCACTCTGCCTTTTGTCCTCCCCTTTTGTGTGTCCCTGTGGACCTCGGGACCTTCCCTGCCCTGCCTCCCCTTGCCTGTGTTTGCATCACCCCATCTGCCCTACTGCCCAATCTATCTCTATCTCACACACACACACACACACACGCACATATGCTCTCACACACACTTACACACACGCTCAGACACGCACACTCCTTGCACACTCCGCACCAGCTGTCCTGCGCTGGTCCCTAGGGTGTTAACAGGTGCTGGCTTGCAGAGATGGCATGCTTCATTCGTCCGTTCTATGGCAGACGGCACACAGCAGCTCGCACCCTGCCCTCTCGAACAAACATGAGATGAGTGCTGGGGACACTGATGAACTTGATGGCCACTTTAGGTTTCTTTCTCCATTTTCCTCTTCCCTTGCTTAAGAAGCAGAAATCATTATGTTGTGTATTTTTTTTTTTTTTTTTTTTTCAGCAAGGGTGCTCACTTTGTGGTTTCAGCAGGGCCTAAAAGTTTTACAGCAGTGAAAGTTTGCTTTGTAAATGTACTAAAAAAGATGCAAAAGAAAGATAAGTGATTGGACTTTTATGGAATGGAAAAGTATTTCACTCATGGTTAAATGAGCAGTTTCCTGGGCTTTTAGCTTCCTGTGTTATTTAGCAACGACGCCGGTGAAATGGCACCCTTACACTGTAGTCTCCAGACCCCATGCGGGATCTAAATAGCCTGGGCGTGCTTCGCAACACCCACAATCTCACTGCGGATCAACACAGTTCTGACTAACTCTCATGAATAACACCGTAGTCTGGTGGGCGGCTAAGTCTCCTATTGAGGTGGCAGAGCAGAAAGACCTTCCCAAACAAGTCTGTAAAAATATACAGTGCTGTCCATTGATGGTGGGCAAAAATAGATGAAAGGGAAAGGAAGCTGCAGTCAAGGGCCTCTAGGCATAGCTATTTATAGAACAGACATGGTGTGCTGTTTACAGAGAGAGAGAGAGAGAGAGAGAGAGAGAGAGAGAGAGAGAGAGAAGAAGAAGAAGAAGAAGAAGAAGAAGAAGAAGAAGAAGAAGAAGAAGGGGGCTATTATCAATACTGTCCCCTAAACACTAAACAGCCCTGAAATAACTTTAGTTCGGTCACCTTTACAATTTCACAAGGATGTGCTGAAGGTGAATTTAAATCACTTTTATTGGGGAGGGGGGATCAAAGGATTAGCCGTGAGGGTCCTATTTTTGGCCCTGGACTGGTGTAAGGGGGGAATGTGTCGACGCACCACATGCTGCGCTCGCCAACGAGGCCCCATAACCCCCACCGACCCCCCCACTGCCAATATCCGGTTCTCTGGAGCGCTGCTTTAGAGAGGGAGAGATCAAATCTGTTTTGCATGAGTCACTGCTGAAAGATTAGAAGTGGCAGTGATTCAGTTCCAGGTGAGTCAGTATCAGTTTGAAACCCAATCACCCCTTTTCCCTTCTCAGCATGTAGACAGGAGACCTTGAGGTTTATGATTAACTTTTCCACTGAGGACGACCCGCGATTTAATTATGTTCTTTTGTTAAAGTGAAATAAGAAAGTTGTCTGAGCGATTGCGAATGATCGATAGAATCAGGTGCTCTGCATCAACAAATGAACAAATATGTGGAGATTATTATTATTTATTTATTTTTTAGCTAGAGACACTTGTAGAGACCTTATATCTGTGTTGAAATTAATGAGAGAGAGAGAGAGAGAGAGAGAGAGAGAGAGAGAGAGAGAGAGAGAGAGAGAGAGAGGGGCATATAACTTCCAGTCTCTACAGCTGTCCCGAAGGGGACCATGAAGCCTGTCTGTATTTGGGAAAAGAACATCTGGGAGTCTGACCTGACTCTGGGCCTCATTGGTCCTAATGGCAGTAAGGGGTGCAGACTGTTCACACACACACACACACACACACACACACACACACACACACACACACACACACACACACACACACACACACACACACACACACACACACACACACACACACACACACCAACCCACACAGAGACTTGGGATATTCCCTATGTCTACGCAGATTGGACAAGCTGGAACAAGCCTTCTTGTCTGCCTGCCTGGCCATGAGTGTGTGTGTGTGTGTGTGTGTATGTGTGTGTGTGTGTACTGTGCGCACAGTGCCCTCAGACTGAGACTGCAGTTTTCCACCCCTCCCCCATTAAATAAAGAGTCTCTGGCAGCAGTCTGCAGCGTGCCTTTCAAGGTTCAGCCAGTTTAAAAGTTTGGTTTGCAAATTCTCCACTTTCACCCCATGTCACCACCTCAAAGAAAGTAACACTGTATTACCACATTCCCTGTGCAAAATGTGTTTCTTTCTGTCTTTTTAAATAGCATAGGCCTACACAAGTGTACATTGCCAACCTCTGAAGTTCTTGAGGGAACTATTTATTAAAGGTCAGACGAAAATTCTTATCCACATACAGTATGAATTCATATTATATCACACAAACTGTAAGATCCTTCAATAGGCTACAATCCAGCTTCAACTATGAAAAGAAAAAGTCAGTGGGTGGTGACGGTCCAATTTGCATTTTATCCAGACTATTCAGGATTTTCATAATGACTTTCAGTGTATGAGGAAGCTTAAATGTTGGCTAGTGTAAACAAGTATCCTAACCAACAGATTATGGTCATAGTTGGAATCTAAACCTAGGGTTAAGATGATGGCGAGGGATGACCTTGATATTTTTTTTTCCATAAGCGAGGCATTTCATTTTGGTTGCTCAATCGCCCCAAGCCATATTCTAATGAGAAGAGAGTATGTTGGAGGAGGAGGGGCAGACAGGACTAGGTTTCGTTGCGGATTGCTACCATTCATCTGAGATTTAACCAGCAACTCGTTAGAGTGGCACTGTCTGCCGTCAGCAGGCGCTCTGACTGGAATGGAGAACCACCAAACTTATACTCATAAAGTCTAAGTTTCAATTCACTTTTCGATTTTACGTTTTTACGGCAATACCCGTGCTTACTTTTCCTGTCGACAGCAGTTGTCTTTTTTCGTGTGCATTGTTTGGCAAACATGTCTATATTGCCGTTTACACCGCCGATAGTGAAGAGGCTGCTTGGCTGGAAAAAAGGAGAGCAGAATGGACAGGAGGAGAAATGGTGCGAAAAAGCAGTGAAGAGTCTTGTCAAAAAGTTGAAGAAGACTGGACAACTGGACGAGCTGGAAAGGGCCATTACAACTCAAAATGTTAATACGAAATGCATCACCATACCGAGGTAAGGTTAACTTATTTTCGGCTAAAACTGGTCACTTATTTTGCCTAGCGGGCTAACAACCTGAACCGTCTTCTGAATAACTTGTTGGCAGCCAACTCCTTTGGGATAACGTTAACGTTGGTCTGTGAGAAAACCATCTAAGAAAAAGTTCATTAGAAGAACTAAGGATAATTTACCTTGCTTGTTACGATGACCATTTTGTCGGTCGAAGGAACAATGTTGATATCAAAGCCCGTTGTCTTCATGTTAATTCACGACCGAAGCACAGTGAACTTGTCAGCTACAAGTCTAGCTAACGTATAGCCAACATTGACATTAACCTTAACGTTAATGAATATTGATTATTGCTTGATGGTGCACCAAACATTGACGTTGTTGTTGAGAACTGTCAGAATTTGAGGGCATTGAAGATTATCGCTTGCTCTCTTTTAAACGAGGAGGTTATGAATGATAACGTTAACGTTAGCTGGATAACTTCGCTGTTGTAACGTTATCATACCATGTTATGGTTTTGGCATGACATCTTGTCAGAAGAACTCGGCTGGTTCAGCTCAAATATCTCTGGTAACATGTCAACGCTGGGCAACAATGGTCGTAACGTTAATGTTATAACCAGTGTAAACCTATGTAACAACTGTAACTCAAATGTTAGTTTGTGTAAACTAGGCCATTTTAATGCAAATTTTAAATGCCTGATGAGCAAAGGAAGAAACGTTATGTTCGTCATCCTAGTCCAGCAAATATATTAGCTGGTTAAAGATTATAGTCTGCGCTCTTTAAGTTAACATTAGCTGTCTGGCTAGCTAGCTCTCTAAGTATTTGTTATGCTAAGTACTGTAGTCTAGAGCTAGCTTAGTCCGTTACGTAACAGCCCTCTATCTGGGACACTCGGTGACTGTGTTGACAGACTGTGTGTGTACCATTGTGTTTGCTGCACTGTAGCTAGTTGCTTAAAATTAAACACTAGACTATGAAACACTGATATTCTTTTAGTTCTCTTTGGTGGCACGGTAGCATAATAATCCAGTTGAACGCCTCTCAACTGCATCTAAAAGTAATGTTTAGGATTACTTGTGTGTTCGCAATTATTTGGCCCATCATGAGACCAAACTGTAAAATTAAACTGTAAATTAAACTGTAAAATGTATGGAAGACACAAAGCTCCGTGAGCTTAGGCACAAATTAAAAAGTTAATATCCTATGCAATTAATGCTGCAGTTTACAGAGCCACTGCGCATGGTGTGATGTGCTGCACGGTTACGAGAATTGTGCTGTTCTCACTAAGCCTGTTATGTCATGCAGTCCCTAACGGTACTGCGCTTCACGGTAGCCAAGTCTGGGTACTTCGAATTGCAAAGGAAAACGATGCATTTTTTTTTGTAGGCTATATGTGATTTATCAGTGACCAAGGCTACCCCTCAAACTCAAAAGTTGGCTGAGGTGTGCTGACACCAGTGTCACAGCCCTCAGAGAAAAATCAGGCAGATAATTGTAGCCTTCTGCACACTTTCATTGGATCACAAATGTAAACAAATGGGCTCTTTGTCTGTGGCCACTTCTCTAGTGATGAAGATGTCTCATCCTAAGATATGGTCTGTAAACACCATCTGGTGATGCTGGTCCTCCATAGCTTTCCATGTGGGAATATACACCCACAGTGTCCCTGTGGTCTGGGCACAGACTGAGGTCTTCTTATGCATCATCAGTGTGGGTGCTGTTTTTTTTTTTCTTTCTTTCAGTTTTTATTAAAATTCATAATTTTATATTCTCATATTGTGCTTTAGTAAACAGCCTCACTGTACTTCACTAGCACCTGTTTCATAATAATTGTGAACAGTGAAACTGTGTGGGTGATTTTTGCAAGCCATAGTTATTATCATTCTGTAACAAACTGGACATACAGGTCTGAGATTTTACAGCCCGTAACATCATAAATCAAATTCATCTCCATTGGGTGGTTTGTCATCAGTCTGTGTCAACAGAGACCATAGAGTTGATTACATCGGGAACATTTTTGTTTTTATGACCTCTGAAGACCCAGTCTTGAGTAGGCCTAGTGCAGTTTGATATTGTGTTTTAGGCCTGTGTAGAGCAGATCTTTTCTAGACCTAACCCCTGTACTGCAAGAAGTTACACTTACCAGTATACCTGTAAACTCTGCTGTGTTCTCCCATTTGGACAAGATGACATTTGTTGCCAATTGTGCTAGATGCTTAGCCTGACAAGCCAGACTATCACATACGAGTGATAGACCCTGGGTAAAACGGCTAAAACTAGGCTAGTCAGCGCAACTAGCAACTAACAAGCGATTCAAACAACGCTAAGCCCGCCCAAAAACTCCCTGTCCAGATATGTGATTGTGATTGGCTACAATTGGATACAATCGAGGTCTGAGTTATGGCTCATCACTAGACGTACTCGCTGAGCAAATTCAATTTGCTACCGCTAGAGTGCGTCTAGAGTTCTAGGCTACTAGATGTTCTGATTTGTTGTGTTGTGTTGTGTTGTGTTTTGTCAGACACACTTCTCAGACAAGGGTTGTTATGGCTGGTTGTCCATGTTTTTTAGGGTCAGATAGGGTGAGTGTGTGTATGTTTTTTAAGTGGTGTGTGTGTATACATGTGTGTGTTGTGTTGTTGTGTTTTGTCAGACACACTTCAACCTCTCAGACCAGTGTTGTGGTGGCTGGTTTTCCACATTTTCCACATTTTCAGGGGTCAGATAGTGCGTGTGTTTGTGTATGTGTGTGTATGTGTGTGTGTGTGTGTGTGTGAGAGAGAGAGAGAGAGAGAGAGAGAGAGAGAGAGAGAGAGAGAGAGAGAGAGAGAGTGGAAAATGATTCCTCAGACAGCTGGGGAAGCTGTGTGGGGCCAAGCTCAGTGGAGAAAGTGCAAAAGTGGGTAGAGAGGCGTCCCTGTGGGATTCCCCTCGGTGGTCTGACTAACTTGCCTGTTATGAAGGCGAGTTTACACAGGGAGATGGCTTTAAAAGCAAAGCTGTCTGGGTGTGTGTGTGTGTGTGTGTGTGTGTGTGTGTGTGTGTGTGTGTGTGTGTGTGTGTGCGTGAGAGAGAGAGACTGTGTGTGTGTGTGTGTGTGTGTGTGTGTATGTGAGTGTGTGTGTGCGTGAGAGAGAGACTGTGTGTGTGTGTGTGTGTGTGTGTGTGTGTGTGTGTGTGTGTGTCTGTGCTTGCGTGTTCTGTCTGAGGCTAGTGGTGGAATGAAGAAGAAGAAGAGATAATTGTTGGTTCTTCTGACAAAAGAATGAAGTATAAAACTGCAAAAACAAGTGAAGGCATGTTTAAAAAGTGCCATCATTCTGTAGTTACCCAGATAAACTACTAGGTCTATGGGCAATCCGTCCTGATGAGAGTGTTGACCTTCAGATCTATGGGCTTGTGAACAGAGTTCATATGGTTGGGTTCAGTGTGGATGCTGTCAATCATTTGCAAGTATGAGTGGTGGTCACAGAGTTGAGTGCAGATAACAGTGATCGGCAGACGCTGTCCATACAGGTTTATATGTGTGGTAGTGTGTTTGTTTGAGAGAGAGAGAGAGAGAGAGAGAGAGAGAGAGAGAGGTGTTGTGGGCGGAAGAGCTGTCGGCTGCCATGGTAACGGGATCCATCCTCTCCTGCCATTCCACCTGGCCTGGCCTGGCCTAATCTCCACACACACACCCAGAGTAGTAACCTTTTTGGACATGTGTGTGTGTCTGCCACGGAGACCTGTCCCACATGGTC
>JAODXP020000017.1:16205918-16210918 GCA_027497455.2 Sardinella longiceps
GTCATCTACTGCCGCCTGTGGCGCTGGCCCGACCTGCAGTCTCACCACGAGCTGCGCGCCATCGACCCGTGCGAATTTGCCTTCCACATGAAGAAGGATGAGGTGTGCGTCAACCCGTACCACTACCAGCGCGTGGAAACACCAGGTGAGCCCTACCGTGCCTGCTTGGAGCTCATCGCCTGCTGTTTGTGGCACTTTTGTTAAGTTGCTTTTGTTGCCTGTGTCCATACAAAGTCAATTACTTCCATCGCTCTTGTTGCCTGTATCAGCCTGAATGTAGAGTTGCTTATCCAAACACAGAGCTCTTTTTCTATACAATATGCTGACATGGTCCTTTGTTAAAGCAGAAAGCCGTTGTTGTGGACAAATACTGTTATCCACGGTATTCATGAACATATGAAATGGTGTACAGAACATTACTCTTGATGCAACATGCAGTTTTTGTACATGCAACATTCACTTTGTTCTACTCTGTCGGAAGTTGCGTGGACAGTGGACCTGACAAGACTTGGGAGGTCTGCTTCTTCTTCTGACTGTTAAATAAGAAACCCCATAGCTTTCTTTTAGAGGAGTGTGGAGCTTGGCTTGACCTTTGGGAATTTGATGAAGTTGACAGAAGGTCCATGGCTGAGTGGAGCAGTGAGCTGGTTGCTGCTGCCCCTATCACAGCTCCTGAATGTTCTTGTCTGTGATGGTCTTGTTGTCCGTAGGAGCCTGGATTAATCTACTAGTTTATTATGGGGGACCTAGAATGACTTCCAAGTTAAAAATGGCAGTGTTGAGGCAGGCAGTGCAGGCAGGCAAGCAGGCAGGCAGTCAGGGCTCCTTTCCTAGATGGCGTCGGACTGTGAATCGGCATCTGGTGTTGATCTGCCAGGGATCTGTGCCATATGCAGATCAGAGTCAGCTGGTTTGTGAATGTGTTTGTGTGTGTGTGTGTGTGTGTGTGTGTGTGTTTGAGAAAGAGAGATTGAGAAATCAATGGAGAGAGTGACCTTAACTCAACCTAGCTTTGCCTGGATTAGGAGTTCCTGAAGTACATTGAATTTGGCTTAGTTGGCAGACAGGTGTGCCCAAAGCTCCATGCTTCATAGCAATCAGTCATGACCCCGAGTTTAGAATGTCTGTAAAGGGGGCCTTCTGCTCTTCTGATCTAATTTCAGTTCTGGCAAACTCGGGAATTGGTCCTCAGTATCCTTTAGCTGTGTGTGTGTGTGTGTGTGTGTGCCCGGAAGAAACTTGGACTTGTACTTAAGTGCCAGCAGCACGTGGTTGTGGTGTTTGGTGAAGGCAGTCAGGTCACTGCCCTGGGGGTGGGGTGATAGCCTAGCGGCTAGGCTACGTGCTACTTCAGGCAGTGAGATGTTGGCTTTCAGTTATTTCTGTTTCCATGTCCAGGAAGTATGTCCGTTCAGCTTTATGTGTGTGTGTGTGTGTGTGTGTGTGTGTGTGTGTGTGTGTGTGTGTGTGTGTGTGTGATGTGTTTACTGTGTGTGTGTGTGTGTGTGTGTGTGTGTGTGTGTGTGTGTGTGTGTGTGTGTGTGTGTGTGTGTGTGTGTGTGTGTGTGTGTGTGTGTGCGTGCGTGTGTGTGTGTGTGTTCGTGTGTGTGTGTTCATGTGCATGACGTCAGAGATGTGATGGGGCTTCATCTTGTTGTTTATCCAGCTGTGTGCTGCTGCTGGTCCACTGTCAGTGCTTCAGGATTCCGAGCAGAATTCCTCTCGGTAAACACATCTGCAGCCAACAGATGGGGGGGAAGCAGCCGTGAAAAAGATTGTGTATCTAATGCCTTTTTTGTCTCTCTCTTTCTCTCCCTTTGTGTGTGTGTGTGTGTGTGTGTGTGTGTGTGTGTGTGTGTGTGTGTGTGTGTGTGTGTGTGTGTGTGTGTGGATGTCTGTGTTTGTTTATGTGCATGTATGCTTGTTTATTTGTGCTTGTGTGTGTGCCTGTGTGTATGTGTATGTGTATGTGTGTGTGTGTGTGTGTGTGTGTGTGTGTGTGTGTAGTGCTGCCTCCAGTGCTGGTTCCGCGCTACTCTGAGATCCCGACTGAGTTTCCTCCTCTGGATGACTACAGCCACTCCATCCCTGAGAACACCAACTTCCCCGCTGGCATCGAACCACAGAGCAACTACATCCCTGGTGAGTCGGACAGATGGACATGCTCCTCCTCTCTCTCTCTCTCTCTCTCTCTCTCTCTCTCTCTCTCTCTCTCTCTCTCTCTCTCTCTATATCTCTCTCTCTCTCTCTCTCTCTCTCTCTCTCTCTCTAACATTCTAACATTCCACCTCTATTGCTTATTCCTAAAGTGGTATGCACAGTTACACCAACACACACACAAGGTCTCTGCACCACACATCACCTCTTAAGCCATACGCATAACTTCTTACCTCAGCAAAACCATGTGCAGACTCAGACACAGTCACATGGTGCACAAATCACACAAATGAATATGATCATGTCTGCCACAGAGATGCCTGGCCTCACACCCTGCTGCGTCTCAGACACACACACACACACACACACACACACACACACACACTGACTGGTGGACAGATGCACACACAGACAGACACACACACTGACTGGTGGACACATGCACACACACGCACCCACACACACACACTCACACACACACACATGCTTTAACTTTATTGCTTCCTCTGGCCGTGATGAGCTTAAGCTGATTTCCAGTGTGTGTCTGCATCCGTGTTGAGTCAGCTCTTAACTAACTTGTGTCAAATCAGAGACAGACAGAGAGAGTGAGAGAGAGAGAGAGAGAGAGAGAGAGTGGGAGAGAGAGTGCGTGTGAGTGAGAGAGAGAGCTAGTAGAGAGCAACAGAGCTAGATATATATAGAGAGAAAGAGAGCGTGAGAGAGCGCAGTGGGGACGAGAGAGACGGTCAGACAGACAAACAGACTAAAGCAGGGGGAACTAACCCATAAGATGGACAGGTGGGGGATATGGGAGACTGACAGTGTGGTGGGGAGGAGTAGCAGGAGAAACACAGGAAGAGAGTGGGTGAGGAAGAAAGACAGAGGGGGAGAGAGAGTGGGATAGAGAGAGGGAGAGAGAGAGAGAAGAGAGTGGGTGAAGTAGAAAGACAGAGGGGGGAGAGGGAGGGATAGAGAGAGGGAGGGAGAGAGAGAAGTGGCTGAGCTTGTGACTGGTGTGTGAGCGTTGCACAGGAGGTTGTGACCTTCCGAGCCATTAACATTAATGCAGTTAGCAGCCAAAAGCTCTGAACTCCTGCCCTCGTCAGACATGTCTGCTTGGCTTAATGAGCCCATTCAATATCGGACCTCTGCTTCCGCTCCCTCTCACTCAAACAGAGAGGAGAGAAAAGGTGAACAAGAGAGACCCAAAGATAGCTCTCAGATGTAGCTTCCTCTGAGTCAGAAAGAGAGAGAGAGAGGGAGGGGGAGGGGGGGGGCATCTCCTGGCTTACTGTGCTAGAGTTCTGTTAACCAGCGTATCATTGTAGAGTCCTAAGGAAGAGGCAGGATCTAGGATGGATGAAAGATATATGAAATAAACTTTACTTATTAGAAGATTACCAGTACATTACATGTATGCATTTAACGAACCAAGTACACACACATGTCCATTTGGCACAAGACGGACTTGAGTTTGAGTCTTGGACTCGAGTAATCCGAGCCTGGCTTTTACTGTCGAAAATAACTCAAATATGACTGGAGTAGAGCCTACTTTTTTTGTATTAGATGAACTCAATGTGCTTAGGGTGACTGGTTGAATGGGACAGATTGCTCTTGAACTTTCAAGATATTGAATGAAAGCATCTGGGCAATTACAGTATGTGGTCAGATGTTTATGACTATGTCCTATTTCCTTTCTTTCATCAGAAACGCCTCCTCCAGGTTACCTGAGTGAGGATGGAGAGACCAGCGACCATCAGATGAACCACAGCATGGACACAGGTCAGAGTTCAAAGGTTACATTGGAACCAACTTGGCAAAAAACACTTTCTTTAAAATTTACACCTGGATCTGGCCGGTGAAGTTGTAGCTAACATCTTCTCTGTGTGTGTGTGTGTGTGTGTGTGTGTGTGTGTGTGTGTGTGTGTGTGTGTGTTTTTTCTCCTCACAGGCTCACCAAACCTGTCGCCCAATCCGGTGTCTCCTGCCAACAGCAACCTAGGTAAGAATGCGTCCCATTTACAGCGCCCACTTAACACCCACTTGCACTGTTGTTGCATAATAATCTAGAGCCTCTTTCAAACTTATGTCCTACTAAATTACTGGAATGATCTTTCAGCATTCAGTCTTACAGCATTCATCAGATGTCACGCATACACACACACACACACCCCTCACACACACACACACACACACACACACATTGACCAATATACACACTTCAGATCCTTATCACTCTCTGTCCCTAAACAACACACACACACACAGACGTACACACACACACACATTGACCAACAAACACACCCCATCCTTATCCCACTTCTAAACATACACACGCACATACACATACACATACACACACACTTAGACCCAACATACACACCCCAGATCCTTATCCTATCTCTAAAAACACAGACACACACACACACACACACACACACACACACACACACACACACACACACACACACACACAGACCAACATACACACCCTAGATCCTTATCCCATCTCTAAAACACACAGACACACACGCACACACACACACACACACACATACACACACACACACACACACACACACACACACTCAAAATGTGACACAGTAGTACGTCAGGGCTCTTCCTCTGAATCAGCTGCTGGGCCATGCCTGACTTTGTCTATGGGGCAGCCCTATTCTCTTTGTGTCCAGTCCCATGGACACTCTCTGCACGGCCAGCATTCTTCTCATCTACACTCACAGCCTGCAGCCTGAGGGGGAAGCTGTAGGGGCCTGTCGTGTGTGTGTGTGTGTGTGTCTTAGTGGTCTGTGTGTCTGTGTCTGTGTCTCTGTGTGTGTGAGTGA
>JAODXP020000017.1:16213418-16238418 GCA_027497455.2 Sardinella longiceps
TGTTCTGGAGAACCAGGCAATTTTACACAACACTGGCCCAATAGCAAACCAACAGCTAACACAATTGAGCACAGAAACTTATTTTCATTTTCCTAAGCGCCATTCAGTTAATCCCGGTTGACTCTTCTGTTCATATGTCATCAAAACCACTGGATCTAGGACTTGATGGCCTCCGACAACAAGGCTATGGATCGGTTCACATTCAATTTCTCCTTTATCTGACATTTAAGAGCATATCTAGTTATTATTTGAATGTAACACACACCAGCGTATAAGCACATGCACACATTGGTATGTCTGAAGCACTCTCTCTCTCTCTCTCTCTCTCTCTCTCTCTCTCTCTCTCTTGGTCACACTGTCTTTCTCTCTCTCTCTCAGACCTGCAGCCCGTGACGTATTGTGAGTCGGCGTTCTGGTGCTCCATCTCGTACTACGAGCTAAACCAGCGTGTGGGCGAGACCTTCCATGCCTCGCAGCCCTCGTTGACCGTGGACGGTTTCACCGACCCGTCTAACGCAGAGCGCTTTTGTCTGGGCCTGCTGTCCAACGTTAACCGCAATGCCGCGGTGGAGCTCACACGACGCCACATTGGTACGTATAGGTTAGGGTTAGAAAACCCCCAAATTAATACCCTGTGTTTACTTTTGTGTACTATAGTATTTTATACTCCAAGTCACAAAACTGTGAAAAAAAGTGAGGAAAGATGTTTGGACAAAGTCTGAAAATTTGAGTTGAAAAGCACCCTGCGTGTGTGTGTGTGGCTAAGGTTGTGTGTTTTGCATGCATGTCTATGGGTACTAGAGTATTTGTTTACATGTGTGTGGGTTTTCTCAGGTCGGGGAGTGCGGTTGTACTACATTGGCGGAGAGGTGTTTGCGGAGTGTCTTAGCGACAGTGCCATCTTCGTCCAGAGCCCCAACTGCAACCAGCGCTATGGCTGGCACCCAGCTACAGTCTGCAAGATCCCACCAGGTGAGACACACACACACACACACACACACACACACACACACACACACACACACACACTCACGAAAACCAATACAAAACAAGTTAGTTTAAGCATCTTAATAAAGATAATGCCATATGTTATATGTCATTTGATAGTTAAAAACACTTGAAGTTGCTGCAGTTGGAACGTGGGCAGTGTGTATTTGCTCTACAGCTAGTAAGTAGGTGTGGGGCCCCACACTTGAGGCCACATTTTCACATGTGAGTGAAGAAGATTACCAAAGGGGAAATGGAAAATACAGCTGAATGACTGCATGAACTGTCAACAACAACTTCAACAACAAATTTGGAGACAAAGCTTCTTTTGGTTTTGGTTGAGAAAGTTGTACAGTATAAACAAAACAGTAGGAATTTATGTTATTTGTGAAATGGAATGCCAAGTGACTCAACTGTCATCAATGTTAATGTAACCACTTCTATAGATATTTAAATCCCATTTTCCTAATCCCAATGAGAAATTGGAAATGCTAGGTGGAGTTCTCCGAAAGATTTGGTGGTTTCTGGTGGTTTCTGATTGTTGTGGAGAAAAATTCTTTCAAAAACACTTTGACCAAAAGACTCCTATTCAGGATACTGAGGTGCATGTAAACTTAGCCATTGTTTAATGGAATAGACCCTTCCTACTTCCTACATAGAGTCTATGTTGGAATTTGTTGGGGCGGTGCGGAAGTACTGTAGCTTATGACGGCAAAAAACGATCACGACTGACAAAGACAGCTAATAGAAACAGACTGTAAGGCTGTATGTGTTAATCGTGTGTAAAGTGCATATTAAGGAAGAATTAGTACAATGTGTTCTTCCAGCATGTGAATGTTCTTCCTTTTTTTCTGTAATATGGCCCCTGGCTACCTAAGTGTGCCTACGTTCTCTCGCTCACATACACACATATACATTACACTCACTCTGCAAACTAAAGTACCCCACAGCGGCCCACCTTTGACTCCATACACACTCTAATGGTCTTGACACAAGGTGTGTATGTGCACTCATGCAAAAACACACACTCTCCCCTGAGTCAGAGTGATTATTCTGCATGAAAGCACTAACGTGAGTGTGTGTGTGCGTGCGTGCGTGCAGGAGCCTGTTCTTATGGCTCACAGTGAGGCAGGAAAGGGTAGTCGGAATTAAAAATCAACAAATACAATACGAAGAGTGTATTCTCAAATCTCCATGTTAGTTAACTTGGGGGAGTCTTTGTAGACATGGATTCAATCATTAATCTCTATGGTCTTGTTCGCCATTGTCCTAGGCCTAGACCATTCTCTAGTCTAAACCACTGTGGATATGCGATGTGCATTAGAAAAAGTATATTGACTGTCTGGCTTGAATTCAAATGAATGTTAGTGTTTATAATATAATATAGTATACTGTATATCTATTGTCAGCATTTATGATGTGGCTGTGTTTGTTTCCTGTTTAGGTTGCAACCTGAAGATCTTTAACAACCAGGAGTTTGCGGCGCTGCTGGCCCAGTCAGTGAACCAGGGCTTTGAGGCCGTCTACCAGCTGACCCGCATGTGCACCATACGCATGAGCTTCGTCAAGGGCTGGGGCGCAGAGTACAGGTGAGTCATTGCTCACACCCACACACACACACACACACACACACACACACACACACACACACACACACACACACACACACACACACTTGGACAGGGGAGGTCAACTCACACATACACACACATACACATACACATACACATACACATACACATACACATACACACGTACACACACACACACACACACACATACACATACTTTGACAGGGGATGTCAGAGGTCCACAACTCACTGCCCACAAATAATAACAACAACAACAACAAAACTTACACCTCCATTCCAACCTCTTCAGACCGTAATGCATGGAAGCACCTACCAGAGTTATAAAAACATTATTGAGTTGAAGCTGGATTCAAATGTATTGACGAACGCCTTTCATTTCTCACCAGCAAAAAAATACTCACAGTTGGGATGGTTGTTACATTGAGTCCTAAGCACAGATCGCTGCAGGAGGACTTCTCATGACAAATGGTGTTGATGTGATTCATTGGGATCTTTGCCTGAACACACTCCCACACACACACACACACACACACACACACACACACACACACACACACACACACACACACACACACACACACACACACACACACACACACACACACACACACACACACACACACACACACACACACACACACTCTTCTCTCACTCACATGCTCACAGACAACAAAACAAGTGTGAAGTGGCCCTGCTGGGATGATGGGCCTCAGCTTGTTTTTTAACAGTGACGCATCAGACGTAAATAAATAAATAATAACACCAACATTTGGGCTTGCCAAATACATGGCCTAATACTGACATTGAGCACAAGACTTTGTTTCCACACACAGATGCAAACCCACACACACACACACACACACACACACACACACACACACACACACTCACGTGCAGAGCCTCAGGCCTTGGGAATTTTCTCTTGTTGTTTCCATGAGTGGTGCACTCCATAGATAGCGTCATACTGGGACAAGCAGCCAGCTCTGATTTCATCTCCCTTCCTCTTTTTGTTTCATTTCCCTCCTTTTTTTTTGCTCTCCACTTCTGACTCATCCTTTTTCACACTTTCTCACCCCCTCCATCCCATAGAGAGGGTTGATGTGTGTTTGGGAAGATAGTGGGAAGGCTGTGCTCCCCTAGTTACCAGTCCAGAACCACTGTCCATCATAGGAACCTAAAAGTTCTAGTGGTCAGTCAGGACCAGCCAGGGGTGGCCAAATTTTTCTGTTTGCACTAACATTGTAAACTCCCAAGGGTCTGTGTAAAATTACACGTCAGGTTTGTGACTATTTCAAAGTGAAAGTGCCACTGCGTTTGGCAGTTTTGTTTTTTATTGTTGAAACGGTCCATACGTACAGAGTACAGAGTAGCTGGACAGAGTCTGGTCTTGACAAAAGCCACAGTCAACCAGTGTTATTGGCCTTGGACTTTCTGAGTGAGAGATGGGAAAAAAAATAGAAGTTGGAGCTGATTACCAGTCGCTAAGCCACTGAGCAGATTATTAGAATGTCGCTGCTTGATTTTTTCTTGAACAACTGAGTTCCCTGTTGATGGGGAGCTGTGTTTGGAGCTCTGCTAATCATGTTTGTGTTTTTATTTTGTTTATTTATGGAGTTGTTTTTATTACTTTACCAGCAAATAAACTGCTGTGTCTCTACACAGTATCTCTCGCTGGCGTTGTTTGATGTTTATTCTGTCTGGCTCTTGGCTAGGACACTTTTATGGCTCTTTAGTCAGACAGACAGACAGACAGACTCACATAAACACAGACACACATATGAATATTAATAGTTCACTCGACAGCTAAAATGATCGTAGCTCCGAGGGTTTGAAGAAGAATTTGTGTCGAATTCAATCACATTTGGTTATTCGGTGGTAGAAAGATCTCTCGTCATCATCATCGAGAGCTTTCCTATAGTGAGATCTTCCATTTCATCTGACAGTAGTAAAAATCATTTAATCTTTTTCCCCTTTTTAATTCCCCTCAGTCCCTTCCTCATTTGACAAAGAGTTCCTACCCTCTCCCATCATCTGCCAGAGTTTAGACATTGTTTTTGTTTTTTTTGTTATGTTGGGTTTTTTTTTGTTATTGTTTGCTCCCCTTTCCCATGTCCCCACTCTACTGGAACACGATGATGTCTACTCTGCTCTGAACTCTGACTACCATGGCAACAGTCTGGAGGCCTGAGCAGGCTGCAGACACTCGGAGCAGAGGGAGGTGTGTTGGGAGGGGAGCTCTCTGAGGGCTCTTGGGATGGGACTGAAGAGGCTTCTACTGAGCCTCACAGATCCGCCTGCCTGCCCTCTTGGAGCCCACTCACAGTGTGCACTCTCAGCCACTACTGGACTTTCAAGCCCAGCATGTAGCCTACAAGACAGAGTAGGGGAACAGATGGAAAATGGAATACACACACACACACACACACACACACACATTAGATTGAGACTAGCGGCAAGGCAATGTGGATTGAAATGAATGAAATTTAAATGTCAGGCTAGCTAGCTAGTATAGCTAGCCAGCCGATTGTGGCACTTGGGAAACAAACAGGAAGTACTCCTTGGCAACCACAGGGAGGGTACCTTGGCAACCAAAGTTTGGAATGCTTTGGAAACCAGGGGGGTCAACTGCAGTGGGACAACCAACAAGTGAACTGCTTAAAACTGTAGGTAGACAGTATTTAAGATGCATATAAAGAAAGGATAGCTCAGAGGGCTACAGAGGAAGATGAGAAGGAGAGAGGGAGGAGAAGAGAGAGTGAGTTTCGGGGGCAGAATGAGAGCGGTGGAAGAGAGGGGAGAGAGTGTGTTGGCACAGAAGCGGAGTAGCGAGAGCCGAGGAAGGAGGTGGAAGTGCGGTGAGATGATCGGAGCGTGTTGTGTAATGCGGGAGGAATGCGGTACAGGGGGGGTGGAGTGGCGTTTGGGAGTCTGTGGAGGCGGTGATGGTGGTGCTGTGGAGGTGGGTTGGAAGGGCGGTGTAGGTTAGAGAGAGAGAGAGAGAGAGAGAGAGAGAGAGAAAGCGAGAGAAGGGGATTCCCACCAGGACTTCAGCCGGTCGCATTTCAGATAAAAGTCCACTGGAGACGATGGGGACAAATGCAAGGGCTATATATACCACCCGGTGACCTAGGAGACGCCTCAACATGTACAGTCATGTTCGTGACAACCTCCCCCCCTTCATCCCCCCCACCCCCCCAGAGGAAGTGCCTGGAATGCCCACACTTAGTGAGATGTCCAGATTGATACTTGCAGGCTCATAAATGTATGAGGCTCATGGAAGAGTCTTAGTTTGTCACAGTCCCGTGTTTGAAAAATGGACTACTTCGGTAATAGCCTATAGCTTATGCATCGTTCAAATGGCCTAAGAAATTTTCCTTTTAACATGTCTCTCTAAATTGTCTGTGTATGATCTAATATTTCCCCCTTCTTCTTGTATGTGTGTGTGTGTGTGTGTGTGTGATTTTCTCCAGACGCCAGACGGTGACTAGCACCCCCTGCTGGATCGAGCTGCACCTGAACGGGCCGCTGCAGTGGCTGGATAAGGTCCTCACACAGATGGGCTCCCCCACCATCCGCTGCTCCAGCGTGTCCTAGACGACGCAGCGGCCGAGCCAGCGACACCGTCCGTCTGTCCGCCTGACAGCATCCTGGCAACCAACCACATCCCCTCCTCCTCTTACGCCTCACCCAGCAGGATTGCTTATAGGAACCCCCAACACCTTTCTCCAGCTCAGCACACACACACACACACACACACACACACACACACACACACACACACTCACACTCACACACACAAACACACACACACACACACACACACACACACACAGAGAGAGAGCTAGGCTGTGGAAAGCCTAGAACATCAGACAATGATTCTGTTGGAAAAAAGACACCCTTTTCTTTGCAAACAGTCTCCTACTTCAACTGGTTGTTGCATTTCTCTTGACACGTTAAGAAGCACTTTTTAAGGACAAGTGGTGGTGGTGGTGATGGTGGCTCGCGCTCAACTTTGCCATGCCTGAAACAGCGGCAGTGAGAGGCTACGGTCCATTTTTGCATGCGAGGCCAGCCGCTGGTGCATGAGAGCAATAGAAATAGGAAACTGGCCGATCACCTCATCTGTATGTAGAAATATATATAATTATATATATATATTATATAACCATGGAGTACCCATTACGTGGAACGATTCAGGAAAACGACATGTAGGCTTTCGCTGTTGTTGTTGTTCATTGTGTTCTTTTAAATGCAAACACTCAAAAGGCTCGTATGAGTGTGTAACGGTTGACCGGGTGCCGTTGAACTGGATGACCCCTGGTGTGTGGGGGCAGTGTCCAAGGCTCTGGCTGTGGCCTGGCATGGCACAGATATGGAGCATGACCTTTGACCCCCTCAGCATTGCCATGGCAACCAGCATGGCCATCTTCTGCATGGCTGAGTGGAGAACCGTCCTCAAGTTCATGGGGAGTAAGAGAACCGTGTTGGGATTTTTAAAATTTCATTTTCATTTTTTAGATACAAGTGTATGTGTTCATGTTGAATGCTAAGCTATTTAGATTAGTTTGATCACCCTCACATTGATGAGATCATGAACCACATCACACATTCACCAAGATCAATCATATTTGAGGTACTTTTTGGCTAAAGTAGCAGGAAACTGTACTTGGATGATTTTATAATTATTATTTTTTAAAAGCACTTGTCCTTACTACTCTGTGAGGTAGTACTTAATTGAGAAGTTGCAGTTTGGAAAGGTAATTTCTTTTTTTTCTTTTTGTAAATGTCATATGTTGAAATGTAGACGTGCCATTTCATCCCTCACCCTCCCATCACATTCAAAATACTTATTTTGAATGCTGTTGATTTTGCAGGTTTTTGTATCATTTTCAATCACAAACTCTCAGGGGGGTGCAGGGGGGTCACTGAATTGTATGAACACTCTCTCCCCCCCACAGTGGTTGTACATAAGTGAGTATAGTAATGTAAAGGGTGTGTGTGTGTGTGTGTGTACATTATTTACTGTTGGCTAGGAGAGGACAAGATCCAATGTCAGAAGACACGATGTAGAACTCCGGGCATACTCGTGACACCCACCAAGTCCTCTCACCTGGACAAACCAGTCAACGCTCGTGCCACTTTGAGGCGTGAAGTGTGTTTTTTCTGGGCACCTCTTTTGCCGTTTCACTCACATCCCCAGTCCAGAATCAGTCCTGGGGTTACTGTCAGTTTGTCTTCTCTCTCACCGTCACAACCATCATATCTGTGTCCATACCTCCCATGAACCACGTTAAAGGGATACTTCTCAGGACCATTACCTCCTGTTCACACACACACACACAGTATGTTTTAAACAGAGAAAACACTAACCAGAGAGGAGTGTGTGTGTGTGTTTGTGCTCAAACAAACAAAAATATGCACAATCTTGTGTATCTGTGTTCTATTTTACTACCAGTTATTTTTGTGCAGAGACAGATGTTACTATGAGTATTTTGATGCGAAGAAAAACAAATGGTTATTAAAAAGAGAAGAGAAAAAAACAAACAGAATTTTTAAAAACTGAATAGGAACTGTAGAGCAAGTACTGCTGGCAGCTCTTGAGCTTTTTTTGGAGATGTGGTATTTTTATACGCAGGTGGCTCTCTTCAAAGGACAAACCTCCTGGAGCGAACCACCCGCCCCAATGTGGTTTCCTATGAGCCAGGCCCTGTAGTTCAGATGGGCATTTATTTGTCTTACACTTTGATAGAAGATCAGGCTTAATTTTAACTGGATGTTTTTTTGGGGGTCTTTTGATGATGATTTTTTGAGAATGATCTTTCCTCCTGCTCCCTGTGGCTGTAGTTTATCTTGGCTGTTGTTCTTTTCACCAAGTAGAGATCCAAGCAGCTGATCAGTTAAAACGTGTTGCCCTATCAAGAGGAGTGTACTGACAACAGGACTGACTGGAAACAGATGCGTAGTAGAGAGTGAGTCGGCATGCAGTACTATACGTCTGCTCCACCTGCAGCATCCTCTCAAGGCACAGACACGTATGCGTTCCTTTCGCTAAGCAAACAGCTGCGCGCACCCTCACTCTACGTGAATATTTATCGATCCCAACGCTCGGTGGCTTGCTGGCATCACCAGGCTTATGTTTGTGTCAGTGTTAGTGAAATCAATGCTACAGGAGCTGTGACTTTTTTTTATTATGACTTTCTTGTGTGGCTATTTCACATCTCCTTGGCAACGCAGTGTTGCTCTGGTTATCACCATGGCACTTCGCCGGCTTCTATGGTCTCCGTCTCTGACCGGAGTGACATGAGTGGGATGGTAGCTGTAGGAGCAAAAGACAGCTAGCGAGATCACAGCGAGTTGGCTTTGAATTTGCTTGAGGTTTGGTCCATTGAATACTACTTGACAGCAGAGTTAAATGTTTGTTTCAGTGGACTTGGCAAGACGATTTGGAAAACGACATTAAAAAAGAAAAAAGACTTTTGAAGTCTTTGTTGTCTTCTGCTTTGTTGTTTTAAGTACTTACCTTCATTCTTTGCATTTCGATTCCGTCTTATTGGTGCTTAGTTTTGTCCTTTAGTGTGTTTCCTTGCAGTCTTTACCCATGTACATGACTGTTTCTCTTTGCTTTACTCGTTTTAAGCTATTACATTGTATCCATTACTGTTTTGGTATCCAACAACTTTTAATAATAAAAAATTGTATATTAAAATTTCCTCTGGTTCTGGTTGTCAATTTATTATTGTTAAGAATCATTCCCATCAACGGAAAACAAATAACTATACCCCAAAACTTCTAAAGGGAAATAGTCAAATGGTTATTTATGATTGACAAACAAACACATAATTACGACATGGTGAAGTGGTAATGCACTTACCCTTCCCAAATAATGCCTGATTAATATATAGTACATCAGTGACACATTTTAGGGAGAAGACAAACACCACACCAAAATGGTCACCCATCTTCAACTCTTGACTCTTGAGTCAGTCATGATCTGGAACTTCCAAGAGATGGAGATTCCAGACTAATTTGGAGCTGCATTCTAGAATCTCTGCAGGAAGTCCGAGTAGCGACAGTTCTGAGTGGGGGCCCGTAGATGTTTTTTTTGTGGGGGATGACTGGCTTTCATCTCTGCGGTGCTCTCAAAGCCCCACAGTTCTGACCAGCAGGGCTTTTGTAGTCTGCACACAACGTGCAGAATCAGGGTGGTGGCGATGGTGAGTTGATGACAGCTACAAAGGAAATCTCTTCTTTTGAAAAGGTCACAATAAGGCCCACAGTTTCTGTATTCTCTTTCCTCTCCTCCCCCTACAGCTCTACCTTCACTTCAGATCAGTTCAGTTCAGTTCAGTTCTGGCTCCCAGCCCCTCTATCTGCCACCGGGGGACCCGAGCCTCAGCTGCACCAGGGTTATTGGGGTGGGGGTTATGTGGGCAGAGGAAGGGGTGAGGTGGCAGGGGGCATGGGCAGTGAGGAAGTTGGTAGGTGCGCCACTGCCAGTTAGCTCTCTTCTCCCGAGGACAGGCCTTCAATCTCGTCCTGGTCTCCACCAATCGCCATCCAGAACGCTTTGGCTACCTAGAAAGGCAAACACAGATCACCTGTCAGTCAAGAAGACTGGTGGGCAAAACAGGTGTTTAGCTCATGCTCTTCTGAATCCTGCACATCCAGGCTTTAATACCTACACACCTTTTCTGCATGGACTTTCCTCTGCTCGTGGGGTAGGGAGGATGCCTTGTCTGTCAGGGTTGAAAAAGAAACACACACAGATTAAAAAAGAAACGTTACACAGCAGATGGAAAGTGCCAACTCCATTCATACAATAATAAAACGCCTCCTTCCAGAGGCCCGTGGGCCATGTAAACGAGACTAGATGTCACGGCAAAAATAGCCTGTGAACAGAAGGGCTTGAGGGCGTGAGTCATGCAGTGCCTATGCGGTGTTACGCTACCGCCGATGTGCCTTGGGCATTAACAGCAGCCGCGCAGCGTGTGTTCACTCCTTAAAAGCCCATCGAGCGCTCCTCGCGCGGAGACCGCCGCGGGCGCCGCTAATGGACTGACACCCACAAGTGTGGCCGACGGAGGCCATGCCGCCACCTCTCAGGATTTCTTCACCGTGCTTCCCAAGGTGGTTGGCGGGCGGTGTGCAGCTTTACGTGTAAGCCAGAGATTGAAGCGAGGCAGGCAATACCTTTCATCTCTTTTAGTTTGGTGAAAAGGCGCTCAAAGTTCTCCACGTCCGCGTCTCCGGCTGTGAGGTTGGCCAGCTCTTGGATGTCCATGTCCGTCATCGCATCTGAACACAAACACAAACATGCGAGTAAAGCACTAAACTATCCTAGAGTTTGTAAATGTCGGTTTAGTACTGATCAAGCACTGACACCTGTACAGACACACACACTTGACCATAGATACAGTCATAGATATAACCGTGTTAAAATAATGGCCGCTGTCAATGGCAACAACTTTATTGCTTCAAATTCACATCTGCTGATCATTCTGCTGGTGGAAATACATTCACTTATCAACAGCAGCATAAAATGGAATCCCGCTCATTCTGTCTGGACCGGGGGACAGTACATTATCTCTTAAATCAGGGGTGGACAATTTTTTTTTGTTGCAGACCATATGCTGAAAAATATAAGATAAAAAATTAAGAGCACTAGTTCTCAACCAAATTAAAAGTGTTTTTACTGTTTGTTTTTTAAACATCATGGCGGACCGTATGAAAGATAGCAACCAGGTTTGATTTTGGTCCAAGGTCATTTCTCCCCATCTCTCTCTCTCACACTCATTTCCTGTCCCAAGGTCCTCAGGCCTTAGTTTGGTCACTCTTGCCTTAAAAGTGTATTTGGCAACTCTTTTTAAAGTCAAATTTTGTAGAATTGTGACATGAAAAAGGCTATGTAGAAAAAACCCAGAATTCTCTAGTTCCATCTAAACCCTGTAATTATTGTTGCAAAAATCCAGCGCTCTCTGTAGCCTTCCACCAATCAGGTTCGGAGGGAGGGATAGCTGCCTGTCGGTCACAGCTGTGAGCAAGCCCCTGACAACGTGCTTCAGCAAAGGAGGGGTTTAAGAGCGTAGTAGAGACTGGGGGTGGGACCAGAAAGGTGTATCGTTTTGCCATGGGTGCTTTAGTACTGTAGCACAGTGCTGTGTGGTCTTACCCATAATGCCTTGCTCCTGCCCGCCACTGGACTCGTTCCTGACTGCTCTCGGCTCCTCTGGGGTCTCCTCAGGGCTCTCTACTGGGGGGTCTGACAGCTAACACACACACACACACACACACACACACACACACACACACACACACACACACACACACACACAGTATGAGGGCTGTGTTAACAAGCAATATTATGAAACAGTGGAAATGTCTCACTTCACAGACAAAAGAGTATAAGGTCACTTCAAAAGACCTTTGAATATAGAAACTGCGTTTCAAACAATAATAAACAATAATCGCTCACATCACATGTGACACATCTGTTGACATGATGCCACACTCACACACAAACTAGCACACATATTTTTACTTCAATCACTTCAAACCCACACACACAAACACACACACACACACACACACACACACACACACACACACACACACACACACACACACACACACACACACACACACACACACACACACACACACACACACACCTGTGTGTCCTGGCTGGGCCGGGGGTTGTTATGTCTGGAAGCCACCAGGCTGCTCATGAGACCAAAGCCCTGATTGTGCTCTGATGGAAAAGCAAACAAACACACACCAACAGGAAGTCAAACTAGAGGCACTCTAGAAGACTATGCAACACTATAACCTTTCATATTGGTATGAGTTGTTTGAGCATGTACACTCATTTCACATTGTACAATATGATCAGGTTTCTGATAAAGACGTTTTCATAAGATACACTTTACAATAAAATCATGGGGGGTATTCCCATGGGAGTTTAAGTTAAGCTAGAAGAAGTGGTAAACCTTGATAGAGTACTGTAGCTGTGTCATTCTGTTAAGTTAAGAGAATGATCACTTCAGGCTCATCTCTTTTCAGGTTTACCACTATCTTTGGCTTAACTTACACTTAACCACCTAACCACTTAACCACCTATGGAGAACTACATAGGAATCCCTATCTTCTTACAATCTTAACTTCACCACAGACATGGTTTCTTGCCATCAACAGTGTAGAAGAGAAAGGGTTTATGACAACAACCCCATTTTATTTTGCTTTATCCTATGAAAATGACTCCAACAATAAGCCAGTGTTTTCTATGTATTCTCAATGGCAAGGGTATAAGCTTGAATCAAAGTATGGTGTCCAAAGAAAATTAGGACCCGTCCAATTCTCAAACTCTATACATGACAACCCATTGATTTGTATAGTATAGTTCTACTATATAATTCTATGTGACAGCCTTTGTTTCCTGTGAAGGCCAGTGTGAACCTGGGCTTGACAGATGCCGCTAAGAGCAGACTGCTACTCCTAGAAGTGGGACCCATTATAAGCACCTCACCTCCATCTTTCATTTCAGCGCTGGCCCACACATTGGCATTAAGGGCCTGGATGATCCGCTTCACCCCCGTGGACTCAGGGAAGTCGTCTGGTATACAAAAAAGTAACAGTAAGAAGGGGTCGCACTGCAGACAAGTATTTATGAAAGCATGCATGTATGTACTGTATGCATGTACAGTATATAATATTATGTATGAATTATATTGAATGTATGTATGTGTGATTGCATGCATTTGTGCATGTATGGACAATGTACTATAGCTTAGATGAGAGTGATGGCCCTGTACTTAACACACAAGAGTGATTTTTGTCTAAGCAACAGGATAATGAATGAAACCGCACAAACCGTGTTGACCAATAAATACAATAATAGTTCTGATTATGGCCATGTCAGACTTATATGTTCATAATGATTCCCATGAAATGATATAAATTATAAAACTGATAATCACCATCCTCATCTGGAAGATCCTGAGGGTTGAGCTCCACCAGCTCAAACGCATGGGACAAACACCACTGCTGTGCCTCATGTCTGCTTACGCCTGGAACACACACACACACACACACACACACACACACAGAGCATGAGAATAAGGCACACTTGTGGATAGGGTATCTGAATTAGTCATTAGTCATATGCCTGTAACCACAGTTCTGTACACACAACTACTACCTCAGTAACCACAGAGAACCTCCATCAGACCACGAGATGACTAAAGGGGCCTACTGACATTCAGGCAAAACAGGAAAAAGCATATCACCACTATGACTAAGACACGTTGCGCAATACCATTTCAACATTCCACGCGGGGTCAACGTGACCTGCAGGCCCCAATAAATGTGAGGTCACAAGCAGCAACTGACACACACACACACACACACACACACACACACACACACACACACAGAGAGAGAGAGAAACACACACACACAAACACACACACACACAGACACTACTCACCATCATCACAAACATGGTCACAAGCCAGGATTAGCACCTCTGGAGCCAGATCCTCAACTATAGGTAACCAAGGCGACACGCTGTTCAGACCATCTTTCTGCAACATAGTAGAAGAACAACATGTTATAATCACTGTACTTTTCTGTACTGTATTACTGAAACATCTGACAATAAATATGCAAGGAATACTTACTTCTCTACTGTTGAAGTATACAACAAAGGCTTGCATAGACTGGGCAACTTCTGAGCACATCTTAAACGTGCTTGGCACCACGCATAGGCTGACATCAGCAGTGTAATACTTATTACTGATTGTCCAAGGGTACCATATCACTGTGTCTTCCTCCTTTGATGGCTCAGGCAATGTTGATGTGCCAAGGATCTCTGGGAGGACAATGCACAGAGAGGATTACATGTATAACTACTCGAACACATATATTTATTTACTTGATTTTCAAAGGGCAGCCTGACAGCAATTGCATATAACCTACAAAGACTCTGTGTCGAAAAACGTATAGGTCAATGCTGCCGCCTGCTGGTGAAGACGAGCACTTGATGATAAGCACTTGCTAGGTGTATATGCTCAAGTTAGTGACAAATTTCCAAACGGAAAGCTAGCTAGAATGCTCAAAGTAAACTTGCTTTATATGGAAACAGACGACACACACACACGCACAAATGTCATGTATCTATAAGCATGTTAAGGCAGTCTACCATACGCAGAGTTATTAACCCCGAGAGGCGAAGACAACAAGCTACCACAGAGCTACTGAGCTAACGTTACTGTAATCTCAATTCAACAACGTTCCTTTCAAAATGAACATGTAAGAACTAGCATTGAAACATATTCCTGATAGCAGGCGATGACACCTACAACTGATAGCGGACCTAAAATGATTTAATTCCCTGTCATGGCTAGCATATCTCTTAAAATATCCATGTTAGCTAATTTATGATTACACCTTAGGCCTAAATTACAGGAGGACACATGACGTTACAGCTGTACATCTGTTAATATCTTTTGTTTTTTTTAACTAGCATCTTCTACTTAAAAGGCTGTCCCGCATGTGAGAGATTTGTGTATTTTACCTGCAGCTCTGTCAAGTTTATGAGTGGTGAGAGACAAGGCTAAAGTTAGCTAACGTTATGATAGCAAGTGAGTCCGGTATATGGTTTAGTACTAAACTCACGTTTGATAAGTTCCTCTTCTTTAAACCCTTGATCAGAACTTGACACAAGAATGCAAGGCATGGGTTCAACTACGTTATCTTCTTGATCTGACATTGTAAAATCAACACTTCTGCTGAAAACGTACACAGAACCACGGGCTAGCCAAACAACTCAGTTCTGGTACCTTTCAACTTTGACCCCGTATCACTTCCTGTTTCTGCATTCTATGTTAGAATTTAACCTATTTGCTTTTCTTTGACAAATAAAATGAAAAATAGAGCCCATACACATCATAGAAAACAACAATTAATTACTAGTATGCATTTAGCGATTAGCAAAATTAAAACGAAGAAACGCCAGACATTCCGTCTTTGGAAACGCGTCATGTTGTCATGGTTACGCCCCAGTTGATCGGGAAGAGCAGCAAGAACTTGCCATGCACTGTTAGTGGAGCATTTTGCAATGTTAAATACATTTCAGATTACTAATATATCTGCGTCCGTGTGGAGACATCTTAAAATGCACTGATGCTTCTTCGTTGTACGATTTGAGTAAAGAATGGCTGAAATTCTCAAAACAGGAGATGAACTGGGACGTGTCTTAGTTCAGGTGAGGTTATAACTTTGTGCCTATTTTAGCAGGTTTCTCAGTTCAGTTTATGGCAGATAATGTAAAGTTGTGGTTAATAATAATAATAGAGGTTTGGCGTGTTCCCCTTAAATTAATTCAGTTTTGCTCCATCAAAATAAGGAAACACTGGACATGTAGGCTACAGTGTTGTGTACATTGTGCATAGGTGCAAGATGACTTGAAACAACTGAAACGGAGCCTTCATCGCATCACAATTCAAGATGGAGGCGAGGCTGTGTGCATCCAGGCTTTAGAGACAGCTATTCAAAGAACTGAATCTGGAATACAGGTTAGAATTTCAACTCCTTGCAAGTTTCTCCTCTAGACCATGTATTCTGTCATACTTTTGCCATAGGCCTACCTTTTCATTTACTGGGCAAATTATTTAACCAAGCTTTCATCTGTCTATTTAATATGGAACGTGAAAGCTAGTGTAATTGCATAATGATGTGTAACGACCATTAAGATTATTAGAATAGCCTACTAATTGAGTTTTTCTTTTCCCCAGAGGCGTACGGAAGAGTATTTAAAATCTGTTAATGCACATGTATTGACTCTTCCCTGCATTGAGAACGTGGAGTCAAATGCTGTGCAGATACCACAATGGTATGAATGAATGAATGAATGAATGAATCTATCAATCTCTCAATGTTTTTTTTTTTTTTTTTTAAATGATGAATGCTTACTGAGATTTAGAATTTTACGCAGGCGACCACCACTGGACAGTCTTCCTGAAAGACGTCATAAAAAAACTCAGATTGTTGGCCTGTCACCTGGTCAGAAGGTAACATCTTGACTCCTGCCTTGCCTTTTGTCTACATATCAGCCATGGTTATTCCTGAGAGCTCTCGGTTCTCTCCGCAAGGCTTTCTTCATGTTTCTCTCTCTCTCTCTCTCTCTCTCTCTCTCTCTCTCTCTCTCTCTCTCTCTCTCTCTCTCTCTCTTTCTCTCTCAGCACAAGGCAGCCTTCACACTGCGGTTGCTCTCAAACCCTGTCCATCCTGAGGTCAGAAATGTGATGTCCCAGAATTACGGCATCCAGTTTCCACAACTACCCAAAAGGACAGCGAATGCAGTTAGTTCATTTCCAGTTCCCATTTTTGTACTACAGTATGTGTGTTTGTGTGTTTTTCTGACACTGACACTGAAAACAGATATGGATATGATGATTTTGAACTGCGCTTGGTTGGTTCACTTTGAGGAATTGATGTGATCATAAAGGGGGAATTATTTTTTTACCCTTTAGAGACACATGATTAGTTGGAAGAAGGTTAGTGTGGTGGGCGTGGGCAACTGTGTCATTATTTTTAGCACATCTCTTTTAATACAACTGACATGAATTTCCCTCTGAAATATTCTACATGACATGATATTGATTGAGTGTCTGTTGAAAGGCATATTGATTTTAGCCCATAAATAGCCTGGTAATATATAAACTCTGCAGCTCTCCTGAGAGGCGTGCTGGAAAATCAGGGCAAGAGTGCTCCGCTGGCTAATTAAAATGAATGGTCTGTAGTTATCCGCTGGCTAGCCAGCTTTATCTGTGTCTGTCAGTTGCCCTGAGCCCAGCAGATGTCAGCTGACATCCAGGACAGGAGTGATGGGACGGGACATGTTTGTATTAACAGATGAGTCTAGTCAAGGCACGTCCATACGGGAGATGGAACCTGAAGGTCACCTGGTTTTGGCAGTGACAGCGGGAATGTTCGTCTGGTAAACAAATTAATCTTTGGAAAGGTCACCATTTGTTTTGGCATGCTGCTGTGTGGACTGTGTGGTGTTGTTTTTTTTTTTGTCATTGTGTTTGGCTTCTCTCTTTTGTTATGCTCTCTCAACAAGGCCCTGCTTCTTTTTCTTTATCCCTTTCTCTCTCTTCTTCTTCCCTTCTTTTTGTCTCTTCTTCACTACCCTCCCTTCAGTTCTTTCTCCCTCCCATCTAAACCTCCTCTCTCTCTCTCTCTCTCTCTCTCTCTCTCTCTCTCTCTCTCTCTCTCTCTCTCTCTCTCTTCATTCTCCTCTCTCTGTCTCTCTCTTTCTCCTGGCTTCTCTTCCCCATGTGCTGGCACAGCAGAAGCAGATTGTGTGGTGGATGCATGTGTGTGTGTGTGTGTGTGTGTGTGTGTGTGTGTGTGTGTGTGTGTGTGTGTTGTCTCATCCACGTCCCAAGAAGGAGGCATGTGGCGCTCTGACGGCTGATGGCTGCGGTATGGACCGGTGCCTTACATCTGTCTAAGGACGGCCATCGCCGCGCATCACATTGCATCACATTGCACTGCACCATACCGCGCTGTGTGCCGTGCCTACCTGCTCTCGCATGCCGATAAGACAGCCGTAGCCTCCCCAACTGGTGCCCACTGGCTCTCTGCCCAGCCTCCTCATACGTCGCACCACTCTAGACGCTCACCGTGCCGCAGCGTTGCATGGCATGCGGGTTGAGGCTCCATTGTTCGCACGCCACCTTGTCCAATACCTGGAGCCAGTCACACAGACCAGTGGTGTGAAGATGAACAGACCAGAGAGAGGTGAAGAAGAGGGTGAAATCAGGGTGTGGGTGTGTGGCTACAGAGACAGGGTTTTGGGCTTTGTTTCAGCACTCTGGTCATGCTACATCAGCTTTGTTATATTTGGATGATTTGAGAAAAAATGGCTGTGGATAGAAGTCAGCTTCTGTCTTTGTTATTGTTGTTGTTGTAGTTGTTTTTATCTTGCTTAAATCAATGGCGGTCAGTTCAAAATGGCCTCCCTAGTTACTGTGCTGTGAGCGGGCCGTGCTGTTATGAAGTGGGCCGTGCGGTGCAGCTGTCTTCATCTCAGCCAGAGAGCGCTCGCTGGATGAGTTTATTTTTCTCAATGAGGGATGCAGAGTGCATCGGCATGCCAGGGAGATAATGAATGAGCAACGCGGAGAGGTCGAGAGTTCACCCGAGCGACTCAGGCCATTTTTGGACATCAGCCCCATGTGAAATTAGACCACTGTGGATCTCCAACAGCTGTAGGATGTGAAGGGTAAAAAAAAAAAAAAAAAAAGAACAAGTGAAGGGAGGGGTGGAGGGGGGAGAGAAGAGACAACAGCGGTTTATTTTGAAGCGTACGCGGAGTAGCGCGGGGAAAGCTGTGCCAGCTCGTGATTGATTGCCGCAGGGAAGGGCTTACTGGCCAGTTTACAATGTCATTAACTGCTGTGCCTTGGCTCCGGTTCACTCTAATGAATGCAGAAAATCTGTTGGTTGTAATCACACAACATCACCCTTACCTTACATACACACTCTCCGCACAGGCACACACACTCACACACACATACACACACACACACACACACACACACACACAAACAGAGACATAACAGCAGTTTGCTATATTTTGAACAAATGTATACACTAACACACATGCACGTGTGAGCATGCTCACACATACACACACACACACACACACACACACACACACACACACACACACACACACACACACACTGTGTTCAGAGACCCTGGATGATGGTGGTGGTGGTGGTAGTGGGGGGGGGGGGGGGGATTCATATTGCTTGACACCTCCAAGCTGCCAGTGGTCTGATTAATGGATGGTGCTCTGCAGCCTTTTCCAACAAAAGTTTGTGTTTGGAGTGGAAAAGCTTGCAAGTCAGTGACCCAAAGCTAATAGCATTCCCTGGGAACATGCTGCTCAAATAGAGCTTATTTCCTCTTTGCTGGGCTTTGGATGTGAAGACTGGGCCGGAGGAGTGGTTTTACTTCAGCCTCAGTAAGGCTGAAAAGGGCTCTATGCTATATCCAGTCTTTTACTAGCAAGAGAGAGCCACTGGGTTTCCTCTAACAGGTGCTCAATGTAGGTGCCCTCCCGGATGTCTGTTATTACTGTAACTGTGCATGATTAACTGCAATGCAGACAGACAGATAGATAGAGGGATGGATAGATGGAATTTGGACTGTATTGACTTGAATAAAGTACTATCTTTTCTTTTCTTTTCTTATCTTCTATAGATATTTATACTGTAGTATTGTAAATACTGAAGTATTGTTAATATCAAGAGATTTTAGTCATAATGTATTCTAAATTATGCTTGTAAGGTCATGCTGTATGCCTGTTCTGACAATGAATGTCAGATTGCTTGCAGCTTACTAGGCAATTAAACTCTGGCAGTTTCCTCTAGGTGCCGACACAGAAAGTGGTGACTGGCCGTACTGTGGGGGCGCTGGCGATTGTGCAAGGAGTCCGCAATGGCCTATTTCCAGCACCTCCTCTCTCTGAGGATGATATGAAGGCCGGTAAGACTAAGGACTTCCTCCATTTTTTGAAGATCACAGAGGACAGTTTAATTATCAGAAATATGATTTTTGATTGGTTTGTGCAATTTAATCAATTCAATGATTTAGCAGTTTTATCTACTAGTGAATTCTAAAGTGTCTGTTTGCGTGTGTGTGTGTGTGTGTGTGTGTGTGTGTGTGTGTGTGTGTGTGTGTGTGTGTGTGTGTGTGTGTGTGTGTGTGTGTGTGTGTGTGTGTGTGTGTGTGTGCACATTTGTGTTGTGCCCATCAGGACTGGCCAGCCTCATGGAGAGACCAAGTGTTCTGAACTTGCCTGATACAGCAGTCTTTCCCAAACCTGCCCAGCTCCACCTGAGGGAGGACAGCAGTCTCCTTAAGAAGGGTTTGTGTCCTAAAGCCCACTCTGATTTAGAATAATCACTCACACAGGCAACTGTGATCCCTATTGATCCAATTGATCTTTTCTTTTATTCTGCACTTCCGAGATCTCTCTCTCTCTCTCTCTCTCTCTCTCTCTCTCTCTCTCTCTCTCTCTCTCTCTCTCTTTGTGTGTTTATGTTTAAATATTTATGTTTTCGTATATGTTGTTTATCTGCGTGTCTATGCCTCATGAGTGCATGTGTGTGTGTGTTTGTGTGTGTGTGTGAGAGAAAGAGAAGTAAATCTAGTCATTATTCCTCCAGGCTGCCGTGTGTTTTCTCAGTGGAAAGTGGCACATGCTAGCTAATATGAATTACTGACAGCCTGCTGTAGAGTGAGGAGATGCTTGAGTGAGCAGGGAGAAAAGGGCCTGCTTTTGGAGAACTTGGCACAAGAGCCAACTTACAATGGCCCCTGCCTCCCCGGCAATCAAGCCCTGTGTCGAGATCTGATTGCTACAACACACAGGCGATTAAGCACACACACACACACACACACACACACCAGAGCGGAGCAGAGTTGACTTTTTTTTCCCCACTTCTTTTGATTTCTCTTACAATTTCTCTACAGTTATGCCCATGAATTTCATCTATATCAGGGATGCGAGAAACAGTATTAAAATATGACTTGACTTGAGAATTGATTGTACAGTATGTGTGTCATCCCAGAAAACAGAGCACGTCTACCAGCTTCTATCTCCCCGGCCTGACTGGATTGGTGTGTGTGTGTGTGTGTGTGTGTGTGTGTGTGTGTGTGTGTGTGTGTGTGTGTGTGTGTGTGTGTGTTATCAGGCAGCTCAGAGAAGGTGTATAAACGGCGGGGAGACCTGGCCCAAGGTAAAGTCTCACCTGAGGTACCTGTTCAGGGGGCTGTGAGTCGTCCACCCTCTGCAGCCTCCAAGCCTGACCATCTTCGTGAGGCGCGCAGAGGAACACGCCTTCCGGCCCTCACATGTCCGGTAAGAGGAACCACAATCTCCAGCATTATTACACCCCCCAAAATGTTTTCAGTATGTTTCCTAGAAAAAAAGTCATCCCAGAAAACAGAGCACGTATACCAGCTTCTATCTCCACGGCCTGACTGGATTGGTTCACCTGCAGCAGCACATGCCAAAAATCAGTCAGATTCCACCCACTAATGCGCTCAGGTTCCAAGTGGAGCACATCTTATATGTATCTCATCAGTACATCAGTGGAACAGTTCTCTTCTGGGACACCTTAGGAATAAATGAACTGATGATTCCTGTTAGAAACACCAAAGCAGTCAGAACTGGAAATCCCTACTTCATCTCCAAACAGCAGCCTCTGTGCATGCCGACACCCACAGTTAGCATTAGGGGTTGAGACCTTCACATACACACTCCAACACTAGCCAGTGCAGCACATTCACACACACACACACACACACACACACACACACACACACACACACACACACACACACACACTTGCTTGGCTAGGGGTGTGTGTGTTTGAAGCATGGCTCGTGCTTGTTCTCCTCTGGTGTTTGGTTCCTGACCCCTGCCTCCGTGTCACAGGGAGCTTGGGGGCTATTGGAATGCCCTGGTCATCCTGTCACAGCGGCCGTGGATAAAACGCCGGGCACAGGAGCCTTGCCCTGGGGGAGTTGACCCCTGACCCTGTGGAGAACAGTGACCAGTGGTCGTTAGCGTTAATGTGTAGTGTGTGTATCTGAGGTGTATTGGCTCAATCCTGCTTTTAATCCTGCGGCACACATTGTTTACCGAAGGCCGCTCTGTGTGTGTGTGTGTGTGTGTGTGTGTGTGTGTGTGTGTGTGTGTGTGTTTGTGTGATGTCTGACCGCAGGCATTTTGTGTGTGTATGAGATGGAAGTGCTATTTTAAATGGCCAAGTTAGATCTTACAACAACAGCACTGGGATTTGTGAGGACTTGAGAGTGGAACAGTGCAAACTGTTTTAATTCAACAATGATCAGAGTATGTGAGAGAATTTTCCTTGTAGCCTATGTAATTTATATGCATGTATACATGTATGTCTAATATTGTTTGTTATTGACCACTGGTGGTGGTCAGTGAGGTCCCCCTCCACTGTGAAGCGCTTAGAAATAGAAATCCAATGTGTTGTTGTTGAATCTTTGTAAATAGAAAAATGTATGATTACACAGACTCTATTTCAAATCATTACATATTACATATTCTTTTGAATGTGGTTTATAAGTGTTGGGTATGGGTTAGTGAAACTATTTGAAGATTTTGAAGAAAAATAAGGGATCCCTGGAAAGTCTAAAAGCTGTTTTTTTAGTACAAAATGAGTAGATGAGGTGCTATGAATGTCATTGTTACTTATGATTGGCAGTGTATAAGTGCATAATCTTAGTAAAGTAGACCTCTTTTACGTCTGAAATAGAGTGAATGTCTTTGTCTCTGACACTCTCCTCTCATCTCCTCTTCTCTCCTCCCTTACCCCTCTCCTCCCTCTCTCCTCCCTCCTGATTTCTCTTCACTCTCTCCTCTCCTCCCCTCTCCAGAGCTTCCTGGTGCCTGCGGGCACCCCTAACAGCAAGTTCCCCTTTGTGATCCTGGACGGTCACGCCAACACGATGGCGCGTGACTTCCTGTTCTTCCGCCAGCACTACTGCCTGTGCGACGGAGCCCTGCAGGACGCGCTGGGCCGCCTCGAGCGTCTGCTCCGCCGCTTCGCTATCCCTATGGCGCTGGTCAGTGGCGAATGCCTGGTGGACCTGGTGCAGAGCGGCGCGATGGAATTCAGAGGTTACGGTTGTGGAGGCATCGGTGGGATAGGTGGCGGTGGCGGTGGTTCGGGCGGTCACGGTTGTTGGCTCAGCAGCCTGGAGAAGCGTCTGCTCCAAACGCTGGAGAACCACCAGGAGGTGTGGGAGCTGGTGGGCCGTCCCGGCCGCCGCTACCTGGGCGAGGGCGGGCGAGAGGCGGCGGTGGTGCGCATACAAGCCTGCTGGAGGCGCCACCGAGCGCGGGCCGCCTACTTGGAGTGGCGCAGGCACCGGTGGGCGGTGGCCACCATCGCCATCTCCTGGCTCATGCACGCCCAGATGAGCCGCGTGCGGAAGGCCCTGCAGGCGCGCCGTCTACACTCTCTGCAGAGATGCCGCCAGAGAGCAAAGGTCAGCGCCATGGCAACCCTACACACTCAAGTTTGCTGCGCTCTGTATAGCTAGGTCTCCACCTCCAGTCTAAGTGTCATTAGTGTTCTGTGCTGTACATTTACTGCTCTTGTATATGTACGTTAGGTTAGATACATATAGTATACTGTATAGTCTACTGTGTACCAGTATATGAAAACACTTCCTTGTCCAGTGCTGTGTCCTGATATACATCAGGCTAAGCGTAGTTTTGTCATTGACCAGTAGACAATGTAGGTACAGTTGTTTGTCTCAGAGCATTCCCACTTAGGTAATTAATATGGCCTAATCACACACCCAAAATGCTGTGTAGGCATTTTATTGAATGAATGGGGGGGGGGGGGGGGTCAGTGTATGCAGTTAGCATGTTTAATTGATGTGATTTATGCCTGATTTATCTTAGACAGGCCCAGAGAGACAGAGGCATGGAGTGAGAGAGAATGTTTCTCTATGATAAATGTGTGTAGAAGCCACCATCTTGTGTCTCTAATGGTCTCCTCTGTTGTCTCCTCCTCTGTTCCATGGTGTTCTGTTCTGTTCTGTTGTGTTGTGTTCTGTCTGGCTCTGCAGTATCTGGCTGAGAACTGGAAACACATCAGCACACAGAGAAGAACCATCATCCACCTCCCCTCATTAGGTAGATCTCTCTCTCTCTTCTTCTCTCGCCATGGCTTTTGGATGTCTTTCTTTTGTTCTCGCTGTTTGCTCTCTCTCTCTCTCTCTCTCTCTCTCTCTCTCTCTCTCTCTCTCTCTCTCTCTCTCTCTCTCTCTCTCTCTCTCTCCCTCTCTCTCTCTCTTTCTGTTTTTGATGCTCTCAGAGTAGTTCTTGGGCCACAGTAAGTAAGTAGCCACAGGTTCTATATATTTATATTGGTGACATATTTGTATTTGTCACATAGAAGACAGGCCCAGATGAGTGAGTGTGTGTGTGTGTGTGTGTGTGTGTGTGTGTGTGTGTGTGTGTGTGTGTGTGTGTGTGTGTGTGTGTGTGTGTGTGTGTGTGCGTGTGTGTGTGTGTTGTCAATAGACAGACCCAGATGAGAGTAGTTCTCTTTCTCCGTGTCCCGTGTCGCAGGGACGCCACTAGCTGTGGAAGCAGAGCAGAAACACTAATTAGAAGCAGCTGGGCGGCTTTATCTCTGCTCCGATCTGCACTGCACACACACACTCCCTCTCTTATACACACACACACACACACACACACACACACACACACACACTGCACTGCAGAGAGAGACGCCTCTGCCACTGCTGCTGTGTGCGGCTGGATAATGAAGAACTTGAAGCCCTATTGTTTTTAG
>JAODXP020000017.1:16243418-16273418 GCA_027497455.2 Sardinella longiceps
TGCTGGAGGTGTTTAAATTTAAGAGATTGGATAAGCCTTTGACTGACAGCCTGCCTTGACTAATAGCATTCGATCTCTGCATTCGCAACCTCCTCCCTCTGTTTGCTGATTGGATCCTGTGAAAATGCCACCAGAGACAATAATCAGCTCAAAGGGATCAAATCCAGACTAGCTCTGTAGGGAGCGGTAATTGCACAGAAGTGTGTAGGAAGGCATGGCCAGGCTAATCCTTTACTTACACACACACACACACACACACACACACACACACACACACACACACACACACACACACACGCAATCCTTTATGTACAGGAAGTGCTTTATGGCGTATACGTGTTCTCTCTATCTCCATCTCTCTCTCAATCTCTCTCTCTCTCTCTCTCTCTCTCTCTCTCTCTCTCTCTCTCTCTCTCTCTCTCTCTCTCTCTCTCTCTCTCACACACACACACACACACACACACACACACACACACACACCTCTACACCCACTCAATCCCTCTCTCATCTTGTGTCCTAACAGCTGCATGAGACGTTGGCCCACCTGATCACAGATAACCTGGAGGTGCAGTGCTGGCTCTTTAAGATGGACGCGGAGCTGGGTGGCCGAGGGACTGCCTACTGCAAGGTGTCCCACCTGCCCAGCTTAGAGTGGGCACAGCACAAGCAGGCACGCCAGATACCCAAACACTGGAACACCGAGTGGGGCAAGGTGGGTACTGAGAGGCATATTACTGAACCTCACCATTGGGGGGTGTGTGTGCATGTGTGTGTGTGTGTGTGTGTGTGTGTGTGTGTGTGTGTGTGTATGTGTGTGTGTGTGTGTGTGTGTGTGTGTGTGTGTGTGTGTGTGTGTGTGTGTGTGTTTACTGTAGGCTGTGTGTGTGTGTGTGTGTGTGTGTGTGTGTGTGTGTGTGTGTGTGTGTGTGTGTGTGTGTGTTACTGTAGGCTGTGTGTGTGTGTGTGTGTGTGTTTACTGTAGGCCGTAAACAGTAGGTCTATTATAGGTCTTTAACATGTGTGTGATGGCCGGATGTAGGCTCCTGTAGGACAGCTCCATGCTCTGCTGCATCCTCCTCATTCTATAGTAGCTTTAGTGGTTGTCAGGGGGGCTAGCGGGAGGATACGCTAATTTACCTCAGCTCAGCCTCCTCCGTCAGTCTGAGCCAGCTTGTTTGTCTGTATGCCCCATTGAGCACAGACACAGACAGACAGAGAGAGAGCTTAACCAAGCATCACATTTAGACATCATCAGGAAAGAAAGGCCAAGGTCAGAACTTTACAGCAATACACCTCATCTGATCCTTTGAACATCAGAACCCTGTTAAACTGTTTTAAATGATCTATTACCTAATTATTATCATATGCATATATACACACAAATGTTTACAGTAACACACATACACTTACACACACGCACATACATCAGACTGTGTGTGTGTGTGTGTGTGTGTGTGTGTGTGTGTGTGTGTGTGTGTGTGTGTGTGTACAAAAGCGATTGTGGGATAAAGATGAGGATGCGGGATGGAGAAATAGGAGGTGGAATGTCCGCTCCCATTTTGTCAAGGGCGCAAGCTCGAAAACGTTCACTTTGTGGTGAAATTAAACAAAATTAACAAAATGCGGTGTGTGCGGACATTCCCCTTCATTTTACAGTCTACTATTGTTTGTCCAGCACCAATGTGTGCTCCTCCAAATGACTTTTTGCATGATGAATTAGGAGCACATGTACAAGTATGTACAGTAGGGTGGAGTTGAGCCAGGTAGCCAGGCAGGTCCATGTAATAATAATAATAATAATAATAATAATCATAATAACAATAATAATAATAATAATAATACATTTTATTTGTAAAGCACTTTATATTAAAAGCAATCTCAAAGTGCTACAATGTTCAGAAAAAGAAAAAAAATGAAAGTAAAGGAATTTAAAGAAATCTAAAAGAAAGTCAATTTTAATAAATTAAGAGAAAGCTTTTCTAAAAATATGGGTTTTCAAGTGTCTTTTAAAAGCATCAACAGACTGGGGTGCCCTAAGGTGGTCAGGGAGGGCGTTCCACAGCCTTGGGGCAGCAGAGGAGAAGGCCCGGTCGCCCATGCTCCGAAGGTTAGTCCTTGGGGTTTGGAGAGAGTTTGTATGTGCAGAGCGGAGGGTGCGTGGGGAGGCATGTGAGGGGGGTGGATGGGTAAGGAGTTCTTGGAGATAGGTGGGGGCTTGACCATGGATGCACTGATGGGTGAGAAGCGAGACCTTCTATTCGATTCTGAGGGAAACGGGGAGCCAGTGAAGAGATTTCAGGATGGGGGTGATGTGCTCATGTAGGCTCAGGGGCCTGTGTACTGTACCTGTGTGTGTTAGTGATGAGGTTTTGGGCTCACACCATGGTCTCTTACCTCTTCTATCTATCTATCTATCTATCTATCTATCTATCTATCTATCTATCTATCCATCCATCCATCCATCCATCCATCCATCCATTACGTCTGAGCAAACAGCAGCTAATCAGGGCAAGTGTGCTGAGTACCCTAAAGCCGTCCACACATCAACAATGGATGTCAATGGACGGCTCCGACAAAATAGACTTCAATCGTAATTCTCAGTCGATGGCGAAAGAGTTCGGCGCTGGTGTGCGGGGTTGCGTTGAAAACAATGGAATATAATGTCGGAAGAGGGCGGGTGCTCAGCACTGTGTCGGAGCCGGTGTGCAGACGGCTTAACCCCCCCTGATGAAGCCACATGTAGGCCTACACAATCCTATGTATCTATCCACTGAGGCTATATGCCATTCAGTGCCCAGTGAATGTGTTATTGGCACTTTAAAGTGTTTTTTAATGCTTGTTAATGCCGCCATTGCTTTTAATGTTTGGAGTGCTATGATTGTATCGGCGTATCAGAGGTAGTGTGCCTGGCAGCAAGAGGTGCATTGACTCGATGAGTGTTGTAATAAACACACACACACACACACACACACACACACACACACACACACACACACACAGCTTCAGGGCTAGCGAGGTCTCCTTCATCGGCCCACACGGGAGCCTTTGATTTTTTGTCAGCAGCTAATGACTGCGTCTCTGTGTTGCACACTATGCCTTGTGTCAACTCATTATGGGCTAATCATTATGTGGGGGGGCGTACCGGACCACTACTGCTCTTACCTGTAGTGAAATGTTTCATTTCGCTCTGACCCACCAATGTGATGGGTTTGTACTGTAGTGTGTGTGTGTGTGTGTGTGTGTGTGTGTGTGTGTGTGTGTGTGTGAATTGTGTGCTTCAGTTTCTTTGTTTTGTTCACCTTACGGTCTCAGTTTGAGGTTTGTTGTGTTTATCCACTTGTGTGCAATAGAGATGTCAGTTGGACACATCAATGTCTGTGTGTGTGTGTGTGTGTGTGTGTGTGTGTGTGTGTGTGTGTGTGTGTGTGTGTGTGTGTGTGTTTGGTCTGTGTGTGGGCTTTTGTTTTTATTTCCTTGTACAGGGGTGTGTGTATTAGTGTCTGCAATTGTAAATGTCTTTAATTCTGCATCTGTGTGTGTGTGGGTCTGTGTGTGTTTGGTTTCTGTGTGGGCTTTTAATATGCAGGGATGTGTGTATTGGGGTCTGGAGTTGGATATGTCTTATATGCTCCGTTTTGTGTGTGTGTGTGTGTGTGTGTGTGTGTGTGTGTGTGTGTGTGTGTGTGTGTGTGTGTGTGTGTGTGTGTGTGTATACGTGAGTCTGTGTTCTCTTGCTGTGCTAGGCGTCCAAGGGCTCTAGCAGTGGTGGTATTGGCATTATTAATTACTGGCGAGAGTGTTGGTTGAGGCCCAGTCCAGTCGGCCTCCATTATGGCTTTTGTTTTGGGTGTTTTGTTTCTCTGAGGGTCCAAATGGAGGGCTCTTCACCACCTGGGCTCCCAGCCAGACTGCAGTGGACTGGGGGGGGGTCCAGTGGCACCCCTCCCCTCTCCCCACCCAGGGACCTCCAGGGCCATATGGACACAATGCTGCACCGGGCCTCTTTCTCTTCTGTCTCTCTCTCTCTCTCTCTCTCTCTCTCTCTCTCTCTCTCTCTCTCTCTCTCTCTCTCTCTCTCTCTCTCTCAAGCGCCACAATCTTGGAAAAGGCCTCTGTTCCATCACCAACAAAGACAGGGGTACAGAGGTTACTGCTTTGTGTCATCCATTTACATTTTTTTTTTTTTTTAACTCTCTTGGGCACGGTCCATTTTTTTTTCTGTTTCCAAGCTTTCTTCCAGATTGTTTTCATTTCACGGCATGCAAATGATGATGATGGTGTGTGTGTGTGTGTGTGTGTGTGTGGTTGGGGCCTTGGCCTTGCTCCTATTTGTTATGAAATAGCTGCTCCTCTGAATATTTCATATGCTGGACGTCTCCCTTTTTATCTTCATGATCACAGCCACTTAAAGAGAACAATTGGAAAACTGGAGGATTTGATTATTTATTCTTAATGTGTTTAGCACCATTGCAGATTAAGCAAACAGAAAGGCAAAAATAGCTAGAGACATTAGTAGCACTTGCTAGTACTTGTTTGCATGTTGCAAAAGAGAGACATCTTAATCACAGTGACAGCCGTCGAGAGTGGGCAGTCTTCTTCATCTGGCAAATTGCATGTTCGTTAAAAGAAAAAAAATGAAATAAAAAGTACAGTTTGTGTCGTAAAACTTTACGAATGCCCCTCGCGGCACTAATTATCTGGACCACACACTGTAATGATTCAGCGAAGCTCTACTGTAGCCCGTCTTCCTCATCAACCGTCATATATCAGGCGCTCTAAAAGCCACCGCTCTTCTCCGGGGAGCTGTGTGTTTGCCAAACGCACTCACACCCCATAATATCCCAGGTCGCCGTCCGCCGTCCGTCGTCGTCCCCGGCTGCAAGTGGACAGAAGCATGGCTCCCTCGCCACTCGCCAGCCTGTGTGCAGATCGTTTAATTATTGATTGCGCTGGGAGAGACTATAGGCCTTGTGGCGGACGGACGGGGAGAATAGCAACGGGCCCCATGTGGTCAGGGAAGAATAATGCCCAGGCAGGGTGCCCCTGAGGCGGGCTGGAGAGATAGAGAGGGAGGTGGGGGGCTGGAGGGTAGGGGGGGTCAGGCTAGGGGAGACTGGAGGGATGTTTCTCAGGGCCTCTCCACTGGCTCGTTCGGAGGCTTTAACTCTGAGCTCCAGGGCGGAGGTTAACCACACAGGAGGTCCCAGACCATTTAAAGAGTGGATGGAACTACACATATGCAAAACAGTGGGCTAGAGCGTAAACAATGCTACATACATATGTATGCAAAACATTACACGGTAAACAATGCTCCATACATATACACAAATGTTACACGGTAAACCGTGAAAAACACACACACAGAAACGCATATGCTTGTGCTTACAATTACACAAAACACACACACTAAAACATTGACACAAAGAGACTTGCATACTGTACATTAACACAGATACAGACTTGGACAGATTTCAGTTGAGAGTTGGTTAATTTTTTAAAAACTAAGTTAAAACTAAAGTTATGTTTATGTTATGTTTTTTTTTTTACCTGTCAGTCTTGTTTGTGTTTGTATAGAAATAACCCCACCCCTACCTCACCCCCATCAGTGTTGTGATGTCCCTGTATAGTAGTTGGCTATTAGAGCATTTCCCTATTCTGGAAGTCTTTGGCACCACATACATACTGTATAGGCTGGGTCTGCGTAGCACGTCTCCATATGCCCATCCAGAAACAGCCTTTCCTGGTGCTACTGGTGGTTTTACCCCCACATAAATTGCCATGATGTTGCTGCCTCATAGATTCAGATGACTCTATAACACCATTCTCTGTACTGCAGTATGGACTGCACACTGTTTAAGAATGCGTCTGAAGCTGATTTCTTTTTCTATCTGTTTCTTTGCATCCCTTAATAGACTCTGTGTTCAGCGGTGGCGGCGGCGGCGGCAGGCGGAGAGCAAAAGCACATGTATCTGTTTTATTTATTGTCCGATAGCTCATCTTTATGTGGCGCCCTCTCACAGCGCGCCGCGCTCGCACTTTTCTAAGTCCAAATAAAACACCACGCAAGATGCCTCATCTTCTCTCTCTCTCTCTCTCTCTCTCTCTCTCTCTCTCTCTCTCTCTCTCTCTCTCTATTTTTTTATCTTTCTTCCTCCCCCTCTCCTCACTCCCCCGTCCTCATCCCCGCTGTTCTTCCCGACGCGCGTTGGCAAACTCGGGGGTGCAGGCGGGCGGGCGGGCGCACTGCTGCTCGTCCGAGGGGAACGACGGGGCCGTTTGCTTTACACTTTTTGCCGCGCCATTGTGCGCCTCATGGCTTGTGTCGGGGCGGAATCACTGTGCAGCGATTGACCTCGCTTCTTACACTGCTTGAATATGATGATGGCTGTTTCATGACTGGAATATCAAAATGGCCCTAATCTGTCTCTCTACCCAGACTGACTTTCTCTCCTCTCCTCTCCTCTCTCTCCTCTCTCTTCTCTCCTTCTCTCTCTCCTTTCCTCTCCTCTCCTCTCTTCTCCTCTTCTATTTCTTCTCCTCTCCTCTCCTCTCTCTCCTCTCTCTTCTCTCCTTCTCTCTCTCCTTTCCTCTCCTCTCCTCTCTTCTCCTCTCTTCTACTCCTCTTCTATTTCTTCTCCTCTCCTCTCCTCTCTCTTCTCTCCTTCTCTCTCTCCTTTCCTCTCCTCTCTTCTCCTCTCTTCTACTCCTCTTCTATTTCTTCTCTTCTCTCCTCTCCTCTCCTCTTCTCTCCTCTCTCAACATGAGAACCAGTGAAAGGGAAACAACAAAAGAGGGAAAATGAGATGATAACTCTCTTCTTTTTCTCTGTGTTTATGTTGTTTATATTATTTTTTGTTGTTTTTTTTTAATAATGGATCTGTAGGCGTTTGGCACATCTCACAGTAGCCGACACTCAAATGGAATTAATTCAAGCGCTTCTGTTTTCTTTTTCCCACTAACTCTTTTTTTGTTTTGTTTTTTTCTCAGCAGAGAATAGTTTATTGGTTTGCCTGTGCACAGTGGAAGTAAATAAAGGTGGTGCACTGTCCACTTTACTTGACTTAACAACCTGAGAATCTTTATTTTATAAATAGGACTCAGCAGTTAAGACTAGAGCTATCTTTTACTCATTCTGGTTGGACTGATTACAGAAACAAGCTGAGTGTGTATATATGTTTGTGTGTGTGTGTGTGTGTGTGTGTGTGTGTGTGTGTGTGTGTGTGTGTGTGTGTGTGTGTGTGTGTGTGTGTGTGTGTGTGTGTGTGTGTGTGTGTGTGTGTGTGTGTGTGTGTGTGTGTGTGTGTGTGTGTGGCTCATCTGTGCTCAGGAAAGCAGCAGCAGCAGTCTTGTCTCAATTATCATCAACAGGTTGAGAGCAACACACTAAGCCTAAAGTCAAACTCAGCAGTTAACAGGATAATTAAGTGACCCAGTCAAGATGGCGTCCCCTAGTTACAGAAACAAGAGCGGAATTGATCGGCAGCAGGTTCTGATTGATTGGCTGATTGATCTGCCTGTGTTCCTACTCATCAGGGATATGTGTGTGTGTGTGTGTGTGTGTGTGTGTGTGTGTGTGTGTGTGTGTGTGTGTGTGTGTGTGTGTGGCTTGTATTGGAGGCAGGTGTGATGCCTTTAGCTGCAGGTTAAACCCATTAGACCACTCTGATGTAGGGATAACGGGCTGTCAGTCACGCATGCTGACACAAACTCACACACACAAACACACAGACACACACACTCACTCACACACATAAATGGATTTTGAAAAACAGTAGATGGCTTTGCATCCAACTTGTAATGCACATTTAAGTTATGCAAATAACTTGATTAGCGCAATGTTGATTGAAACACAGACAGACGTGCATTTTCTTGAGCCTTTTTTGTTGCTTGTGGATATGAAAGGCAAATAAGTCAGAAGAAAACACCAGGTAGTGAGCTAATATGCCTTTGCAAACAGTATTAAATGATCACATCACACACTATAAGTAATGTGTGTGTGTGTGTGTGTGTGTGTGTGTGTGTGTGTGTGTGTGTGTGTGTGTGTGTGTGTATGTGTGTGTGTGTGTGTGTGTGTGTGTATGTGTGTGTGTGTGTGTGTGTGTGTGTGTGTGTGTGTGTGTGTGTGTGTGTGTGTGTGTGTGCAGGAGGAGGTCCTTAATAGGTTCCTGGAGGAGGTCCCTCAGCTGTTGGCTGAACACGCCCAACCCTTCAACCGGACCATCTTCCCCACCTGGGACCTGTTCCTGGATCAGTTCCTAAGAAATGGTGAGAACGTCTCACTTCTTACACTGTCACATCTGACAGCTGTCTGTCACCAGCATCACCTGTGTCACTGTCTCTGTCGCCATCGCAAATGATTCAGAAACCAGCCATCAGAAAGATAAACATCTTTTTTAAAAGCAAAACTTTTTCTAAGTGACCTCTGCATTTTAATGCCGTTAACCTAATGTTTAATTTATTTGTTTGTTTGGTATTTTTTTTTTTTTTACTTGATTTTATTTATTTTTTTACTTGATTTTATTTATTTATTCAACCCACCAATTGAACTGATTTGATGAGAGTTGTATTCCACCCGATGCCTATTGCTAAATGAAAGCATTCAGATGAAAATCCCCAGACAGTCTATCCAGAAGCACAACTGTGTCTGTCTGTCTGTCTGTCTGTCTGTCAGTGATAGTCTCATCAAAGATCATTGAATACTGACTTTAGCCCTCTGTGGTTTCACCTTGCTTTGCTAGCCAGCCTTCGAATATTTTTTCCTTTTGTATTCCTCTGCATTCTCCTTCCTCAATAGGTGATCATACTCAGTCCCTCACACAGCACCACCACCACCCATGTCTAACACATTCCCTCCTTTTTAAAGGTGCTTGGCATCAGAAATATTTAGACATTTCTATTGACAGAGCTGACATTAATATAGCATAGTAGTAGGATAGTGAGAAGGCATAGTGAAGAATATCCAGTCTTTCTTTCTTTCTTTCTTTCTTTCTTTCTTTCTTTCTGTCTTTCTGAATATCTGTCTATCTATCTATCTTTCTTTCTTTCTATCGATCTTTCTGTTGTCTATCTTTCTTTCCCTCTGTCCTCCTCTTTGTTGTTCAGGTGGCGTGGTGGAGGCGTACCCTCCCTCTGACAGTGTGACGTGTCTGACAGTGGACCTGCTGGTGCCGCCGGCCGGTGAGGTGCGCGTGCTCTGCTGCGGAGACCAACTGCACGGCCCCACCGGAGTGGACGTCCTCGGCTCCTCCGTGCCCCAGACGTCCGTCTCCCCCGACACCCTGCACCAGCTCTGCACCCGCGTGGGCGCCGCCTGCCTGGACAGGGGCATCCTGGGATACCTCTCCATCGACCTGGTCACCTTCCTCCACCCCACTACCAACGAGCAGCAGGTCAGTGAGGAAGAGGAGGGAAGGAAGAGTGAAAAGAAAGAGCGATAGAGAGGCCGTGAAAGGGAGAGATAGAGAGGGATGAAAGGAAAGAGTGGGGAGGAGAGAGATGAATGTACAGAGGAAGTGATAGAGAGAACAGCACAAAGGAAGAGAGAGAAAAGAGGAGAGAGGGATTCAGTGATCCTCTACATATTCACAACATAGACATGCATGCATACATTACATTACATGCATTTCAGTGCCCCAATTATGAGACCCGGATTTGTTTGTTATTCCTGTTTACGTTCAATACATTTTCCAGTTACTGATTACAGCGCTCTTTGCGGTGTTCCCACCAAGGATTCTAAAGAACAGCGCTTGAGATTCTCAGCATTCCATCTTGCACGCTGCACTTTAGAATCTTTCTCCACAACTGTCTGAAACCTGTAAAAAGGTCTTATTCTGGATAATGAATTTCAGGAAAAGGTGTTTACATTCCCAAGCCTGGGTACATAGTATCCTGATCATATTTTTTAATTGGATGTAAACACAAAGTAGTCATTGGGTCTCATCATCAATATCTTACATTTTCTTGAATGTATTTTTCAAAGTCTCCTTTAGAAATCTGCATTGGTAATTCCAAATCTTCTAAAACAAGCCGCATCAGTGGGTTTGAAGAACAAATGTCTTGGTCAGAATGGACAGAGAATGAGCCCCACTGTCCCGCTTGCTGTAGCCACAGATTAGGGGGCCCTTCTACAGTAAATGAATCTGTGCTCTAGAGGCATGTCTACTGTCTCGGCTGCTGCTGCTGCAGCAGCTAACCTGTCTGATTGGTGTGTTTTCCACCGGCTACAACTCTTATTTAGAGGTCAGACAGAGGTGGCCCTTCACATGACTGAAGGGCTGTATGTAGGCCTAGGGGGGTCAGAGGTGGCCTGTGTGTGTGTGTGTGTGTGTGTGTGTGTGTCCTGTGTTTTAGCAGTGGTGGTGTGAGAGTGCTCAATCTGTTACTGTGGGTGGTGATTGGTGAGATAGATGGATCTGCAAGGGCCCCCGGGAGAGTGCTGAAACACACACACACACACACACACTAACACACACACACACACACACACACACACACACACACACACACACACACATGTGCACACACACGCACACACACACTGAGCAAACAGGCAGCTGAGATGGGCTAATGTTGGCCAAAGGCCATCTAATAAAGTGTCAGGTCTTATTGTGTCAATAAACTAATTCCCCCTTTAAAGCCATGACCTCTGACCTCTAATAGCACCGCAACAGTGTGCTATGGCTTTGTGTCTGTCAGGACATGGGTCAGCCTGGAGTGACGCACACGCACACACACACACACACACTCACATCGGTGGGTCCAGGCTTTGTGTTAATACGTCACCTGGGACCCTGTTCCAAATGGCTCAACTGACTGTCCGGAGAAAGCCATTTCTTTTTATTCCTTCGTTCTTTTTTCTCTTCATCATTTTATCATTTTATATTTCTTTGTTCTTTTTTTTCTCTTCATCATTTTATCATTTCATTTTCCTAAATTGAATTTTACTGGTCAGCTGTTCATAAAGACATTTTTTCTTCAAGATGACAAGTTTTCCTCTGTCCATTTTCCTCTTCCTTTTCCTGTGTGTGTGTTTATCTATATATATATATGTGTGTGTGTGTGTGTGTGTGTGTGTGTTTGCATGTGTCTATATGTGTGTGTTTATACTGTCAGTGCTTTGATGCTGGGCCAGTAGTAAGAACAGTGTTTTAATGGAGAAGTGCGCGTGTGTGTGTGTGTGTGTGTGTGTGTGTGTGTGTGTGTGTGTGTGTGTGTGTGTGTGTGTGTGTGTGTGTGTGTGTGTGTGGATATGTGTTTCTGTATCAGCTTCCAGGCAGAGGCAGGCCTAACAGTAGGTGGCTAAGTGATATTCGCTTCACGCTTGGCTGTGTGGGGGACTGCTGTTTGCCTTAGGTCTCACGCGCTTTGTGTGTGTGTGTGTGTGTGTGTGTGTGTGTGTGTGTGTGTGTGTGTGTGTGTGTGTGTGTGTGTGTGTGTGTGTGTGAGTGTATTTTTCACAGACATTGTACCAGTGTTTTTGACTGCTTATATGTATTTTGTGTGCTTATATGTATTCTGAATGCTTGTGTGTCTGTATGTGAGTGTGTACGGTGTGTGTATATATTTTATGTGTGTCTTTCAGTGTGCACTATGTGTGTCTCTCGGTGTGTGTGTGTGTGTGTATCGCAATGTGTGTGTGTTTTATGTGTGTTCTTCCGTTCCTTTCAGTGTGTGTGTATGTGTGTGTGTGTGTGTGTGTGTGTGTGTGTGTGTGTGTGTGTGTGTGTGTATGTGTTTTATGTGTATGCAGAGTTGTTTTAACTGCGAGCGGTTTCCTGAGAGCCGGAGTAATTAGAGAGATGTAAGGTCTCTAACAGTGAAACAATAGTGTCAGTTTAACCCCCTGACCCCACCGCTGCAGTCTGATTTACTGACCCCCAACAAACATCCTTAAATTCAGATCCCTCTCCCCCCTCTCTCCCTCCTCTCCCTCTCTCCCCCTCTCCTCTCCTCCCTCTGATCGGCCGCTGTGGGTTCTCTCGCCTCAGTCATGGGAAGTGTGGATGGCGTTGAGACAGAGGAGGAGTCACACGTGCTGGATGTGTTTTTAATTCTGGTTCCCCTGGGAAATAAATGGCCCGCAGTGTGATGTGATGGGGAAGAGAGAGCTTATCCACGTCCAGGTCCTCCTAGCTTGCGTTTAAACTCCTCAGCCTCTGCCTGTAATAGTTTTAGCATCCTCTCTTCTCCTCTCGCCATGTCTTTCTTTTGTTCTCCCTGTTTGCGCTCTCTCTCTCTCTCTCTCTCTCTCTCTCTCTCTCTCTCTCTCTCTCTCTCTCTCTCTCTCTCTCTCTCTCTCTTCTGTCGATTTAATTCACTCCACTGGGCTACATTGGCGGGTCTGTAAAATGTGACAGTATTTCTCTCTCTCTCTCTCTCTCTCTCTCTCTCTCTCTCTCTCTCTCTCTCTCTCTCTCTCAACAGCTGTCTTTGTGTGTCATAGATGCCTCTGCCACTAGAGGGTGCCAAACTACACTCCCATAGTAATTACTCTAAATAACCCCTTACAAATCCAAATAGAAAATATACATAATGGTGCTTCAACTTAATTATTTTTATTATTCTCACCTTTATTGAAACACCCCTGGTAGACGAAAAATTGAAATAATAATAATAATTTTGTAAATTTGCCTAACCTGGAGAATCAGTGAGCTCATTTTTGTTCTACCTTTTCTGTTTTTTCTTTTTTTTTTTTTGAAAGCAGTGTGTGTTTAGCACATGCTGGACAAGACTTTGGCAGGGCGCACGGCCCCTGGTTTCAGAGGGGCAGTTGTGGTTGGGAGAGGGGCCACCCCCTCTGATCCCCTCAGCGTGCCACTGGGAGCATTAGAGCTTTTGGAAAGCAGCTTAGGTCACAGACGAGCCGGCCGCTCGGCTTCCAGCTCCCTGCCGAGACTCCCGCGCCCCTGCTCCCTCCGTGTGCCCGGGCAGATGACACAGGCAAAGTGCACTGTGGGTATTCTCTCTCTCTCTCTCTCTCTCTCTCTCTCTCTCTCTCTCTCTCTCTCTCTCTCTCTCTCTCTCTGGGGTACCTAATTATACAGTGGATTTGATCCAGGGGTCCAGAGGTTAACACAAACCTGTTAGCAGGCAGATAGTGCTGCTTCTGTAATCTGATACACAGCAGGCACTGTAATTCAAAATGTCAGAGTTCCTCTCAGAGTTACAGCGTACACTGATAGCACCAGCCTGTGAGGGGAAAAAAAATATATTTTTCTCTCTTTCTCATAACTTCATCACTTGATCTATCTCTCATCACGGAGGGTTTAGAGAGAAGGTGCTATCAGCTCCAAGGTCACAGTCTCAGCATCATGCCGAGAGAGACTACACCTCTTGTGGAGAAAAGTACGCATGTTGGAGGGAGAGAGCAGTTCCAGCGCAAGTCCACCGCTGTGGATTAAAACTTCATAGTGAAGATGAAAATAATAACATATGCCAGTCTGCTATGTAAAGGTCAGGGCTGGGCCCATTCAAATGCTAACAAACTGTTTCACATTAGACAGTCCTATTGCACACACACACACACACACACACACACACACACACACACACACACACACACACACACACACACAAAGAAACTGTCCCCAAAAGCAACTTTAGGCTCCAGTAGCAGCCGGTGTAGATCAGAGCCTTAGAAAGTGATAGGAGGAAGAATATAGTGATGTGCATACTGTACTCTACAGTACGTGGCCCTGGATCTCAATATTGGCAAAAAAGAGAGAGAATGCAAGGCCAGGCTGTTGCTGTGTGTGTGTGTGTGTGTGTGTGTGTGTGTGTGTGTGTGTGTGTGTGTGTGTGTGTGTGTGTGTGTGTGTGTGTGTGTGTGTGTGTGTGTGTGTGTGTGTGTATGTGTGTGTGTGTGTGTGTGTGTGTGTGTGTGTGTGTGTGTGTGTGTGTGTGTGTGTGTGTGGTACAGAGGCATAAAAGACAGGGCCAGTCCCATCTTCTGCCTCCTCATTTGGTTAAAGCAGAGGCCGTCTCTATCACACCCACCCAATCAATTTATATTCAAGCCTGTTGCGGAAGTGTGTGTGTGTGTGTGTGTGTGTGTGTGTGTGTGTGTGTGTGTGTGTGTGTGTGTGTGTGTCTGTGTGTGTGTGTTATATGCCCTTGTAGTCCTCTAGTCATTGTGTGTTGTGGGGAGGCTCAGCTGTGATGGGACAGTTTTTAATGAAAGTCGGCGTGCTATAGAAAACAGGTACAGTCCTTGCGTATGCATCAGACAGCTTTGTTAAGCCTGACAATGGTGCAGGGCCACGCGACACACACACACACACACACACACACACACACACACACACACACACACACACAAATACTGTACATGTGTGTGTATGTGCACATGTTTACGCGCTCGCACACACACACACACACACACACACACAGGATGCAGGGATTAACTGGACTTATTTCAACCTAGAATCAACGAAGTGTAGGGGCACAAAGATGCCCCCTACTCCCCCCCCTTTATCAGCACCCCAGTTCTACCCAGGTGGGGTGTTTGTGAGTGTGGTTCAGCTTGAGCAATGTTGTGTAGTTTGTGTGTGTATGAATGTGTGTGTACCACATACTGTAGGGGTGTGTGAGTGTAGGCATAGTACATGTGGCACACCAGAAATACTGTATGTCCAGTGTGTCTTACAGTAAAGCATGCACCGTATACTGTATCTCTGAAGTGTAAGTAGTTCTTTATCTGCTATGCTAATGATTCAGGTGTGTCTAAACTCACTCTGTAAAAGAGAAGTCAGTGTAGGGATGGTGACGTGGTCTCTGTGTGTAAGACAAGCCTGGTTTATGATTGTGTGAGAGTGTACTGAGTGTGTGTGTGTGTGTGTGTGTGTGTGTGTGTGTGTGTGTGTGTGTGTGTGTGTGTGTGGAGAGAGAGAGAGAGAGAGAGAGAGAGAGAGAGAGAGAGAGTAGCTTGTGTGTGCATCTGCTATCTGTGTGTGTGTGTATGTATGTGTGTGTGTGCGTGTGTGTGTGTGTGCACGTGTCCGTGTGTGTGTGTGTCTGTGTCTATGTGTGTGTGTGTGTGTGTGTGTGTGTGTGTGTGTGTGTGTGTGTGTGTGTGTGTGTGTGTGTGTGAGTGGCGAGAGTGGGGAGGGGCAGCAGAAGGCAGGCGGCCATTTGCATTGCCTGGCAGGAGCGTTTACGTTGACAAATAGGGACGGCAGCCGAGGCAGCCAAGTGCCATTTAGTTATTAACAACTCCTTCGGCCGTGATTTATGTGGCGGCGTGTGAAGAGGGGGCACAGCTATTAGATTATTATCGGGGCAAATTAGCCCTGTTTAAGCATAAGGCCGCGACTGGCCCTGACCCCTTAATATCCTTATAATGACGCCATTAACCATACAGATGTGAAGCCACTCTGCTGTCACTGCTCTGCCCAACGGCCCTACACGCTAGCTAGCACACGCGCTCTCTCTCTCTCTCTCTCTCTCTCTCTGTCTCTCTCTTCTCTTTTCTTTTACTCCCTGTCTCTCTCTCTCTCTCTCTCTCTCTCTCTCTCTCTCTCTCTCTCTCTCTCTCGCTTACACACACAGAGAGATGTACAAACACACACACACACACACACACACACACACACACACACACACACAGACACAGACACAGACGCATAAGCACATTAGCAGGTTTTGGTCTTTGTTCACACATGTATCTCTCTAGGTGCCCAGTTTTGAGAGTGCACTGTAGTCTTTGCTAGTGTTTGCCAGTGTGTCTCACTAAAGGGGGGGTCATTAACGATATTTTTCTCCCTTTGCTTTTTGCTGCGGACAGTTGGGGATGGAAATTAAAGGTACACCTCCTCTGTGTGTGTGTGTGTGTGTGTGTGTGTGTGTGTGTGTGTGTGTGTGTGTGTGTGTGTGTGTGTCTCTGTGTTAGATAGATAGATAGATAGATAGATAGATAGATAGATTGATAGAGAGAGAGAGAGAGAGAGAGAGAGAGAGAGAGAGAGAGAGAGAGAGAGAGAGAGAGACTTATTATGCCTTAGAAAATTCCTTGTATCATTAAGCTTTCCCAACATGGCATAGACATGACAAACATAGAGAGAGAAAATCCTATTCCATGTGCGTTTAGTTGTTTAGTGTAGAAGTAGAGTTGGAGTGGAGCTGGAAGATGCTATGGGGAACCTAGTGCAAAGGGTCCAAGTCCAAGTACATTTGCAGTGCAGATTCTTCTCCGGGCAGAGTTTAAGTAGGCTACAGAATTGTAATACTCAGCAATAATAATGTAAGCAGTTAGAGAGCAGTGCATAAGCTTAGTCCAGTCCTTGAGGTAGGTATAGAAAAGAGTAAAAACTGAAACAAATACTGTAATAGAATGGGGTGGTGGTGACAATTTGGCCATTTAGAAAAAATGTCAACCTCTTTGAGCTACATCTACATTTTAATTGGTTTCCATGAATCTTTTTCAACTTTTTTTTTCTATGAAAAAGGAATAAAATTATTGAGTCAGTCAATAAACTTTAAATACTGTACAAGGATCACCCAGTGCAATATCTATTGTTGACTCTGCTACACAGCTTTAATGTTTCTGCCTTAGTCATTGTCAACGTTGTTATAATTTACTTGTGCTTGTGTGTGTGTGTGTGTGTGTGTGTGTGTGTGTGTGTGTGTGTGTGTGTGTGTGTGTGTGTGTGTGTGTGTGTGTGTGTGTACTGTACTCTAGGTATGGGCTGTTGATCTGGACCTAGGGTACAGCAACCAGCTGGCCATGACCCAGCTCGTGTTGGCCATGTCCGGAGGCACGCTGGACTGCCGAACCAGTCGCCTGGAGGTTCCCATGCCAATCAAAGAGAAGAGGCCCAGTCTGCTGCCAAAGCACAAAGCCAAAGCACAACCAGTACGTACACTACGCTACACTACACTACACTACGCTACACTACACTACGCTACGCTACACTACACTACACTACACTACACTACACTACACTACACTACACTACACTACACTACGGTACATTCCCTCTCCACAATTTAGATAGCGCCTCCCTCCCCACCTCTCTTTCCTCATTGTCTATCTCTTGCATTTATTTTTCCTCAGCAGGTTTACCTGCCCTATCCTGCTCTAGGTCTGTGTGTGTGTGTCTTGTATGGTCCACACGTTCTAAGACACCAAAAGCGTGTGTGTGTGTGTGTGTGTGTGTGTGTGTGTGTGTGCATGTGTGTGTGCACCCTACCTATGTTGTATGCTGACACTGCTCTTGGTCCATGCATGTAGTGGAAACTGCAGCTTATCCCCATGCACTAAACAGATGAGTCTCATCAGTGCAGCAGTGGGGTGTTGCTGCTGTGCTGCGCTATGCAGGGTAATCCTCTCCTTGGCTACAGAAGCAGATATATGACGGTCATTACAGCCCAAAGGACTTGCATTGAGTATCTCCGAGTCCTTCTGCAAACTCTCCATCCCTGCTCACTGTAAATGAAGGCCGTGGCTATTTGCAGTCATTAAAGCTTGGCCGAGGGGCAGTGTGTGATGTTTGTGATGACGACTCAGGCTACAGTATACACTCAGCTCTGGTGCTGATGAGCCCCCCCCATCAGCTGTGCATCCGACAGCGAGGTGTTGCTGAGATCCGTTTCCCTAGAGCTGCTATTAACACCAGGCCAGAGAGCCTTAAGAGGAAGACGGTGGGCCTGCAGAAGATGCTAAGTTAGCACACACCCATAAAGATTGATCTAGACTACTGTTGGTTGTTTTTTTTTTTATTTTTGTTAAATACAACTAAACGGCTGTAATTATGCTGTGGACCTGATTGGTGTTTAGCTGCCGAATTCATTATCATTTTGATAGATGAGTCTAAATAATCAAGCTATTAATAATTCATTGGGTGTTCATTATTCATGGGCACGCGCACACACACACACAAACACACACACACACACACACACACACACACACACGCACACACACGCACGCACACACATGCATGCCTAAGCACCTCATCTGCCCTGACGCTGTGCTTCTAAACAATGCTCTCCTTTCATTAGAGGCCGACAGGCGTTCACGCTTGTTAATCTGCGACTTGTGTTATTTTATCAAACATTCATTTAGTCAGCGGAACTCTCCACGCAGCCCAGTACAGCGCATCCCAGCACACACACACACACACACACACACACACACACACACACACACACACACACACACAGAGCACAGTAGATATAGAGTGGATTGGAGCGGAGCGGAGCGGGGTAGAGTGGAGCGGTGGGTCTTCCTCTCTCTCCCTGCCTAATGGCTTTGGCCACAGCCGTCATTAGGGGGCTCCGCTGCACATTACAAACACAATTAAATCCCTGCTGGACGCTTATTGTTGTGTGAGGGCAGTGCATTTGACAGCTAGGACTGCCTCTCCATCAGAATGCATTATGTGTCTTCCCCCAGAGAGGATTCACTAACCCCCTCCCACACACACACACACACACACACACACACACACACACACACACACACACACCATAGTCTCTCTCTCGCTCTCTTCTGCTCCCTAACTCTTCGTCGGGGAGCCGATACGGTGCATCCACACATGGATGATCCTACGTGAGTCTCTCGACACAGCTAAGTCCGCCGTATGTCTGAAAGATTTGTTTGGACACTTCCTTTATTAGTGTGTTGCTCTCATTCTCTGTGATGCTGGTGTCCTTGCATAATAATGTGGCCTCCGTAGTGTGTTGTCCATTCAGATTGGTCCTCTGTGGCCAGCTGTGATTGTTTATTCCCTGTACGCCGTGCTTAGAGCTACCTATTGGGTTTGCCATCATGGCAGAATGTACTGAGCAAAATTATGTGCAGTTACAGTGGAACTTTTCGTTTATTAAAACAAACCTTTTGAACTTCACTGGATTTTTTTTGGACATTTTGCTTCATCGTCTTTTAGCTATAGCCCCAATATTTTAGTTATTTCTTTGATTGTCTCACCCTCCTTGGTCCTTCAAACCTCTCTCTTTCTATCTGTCTACTGTATCAAACTTTATAGTGATTGCCACAGTGGTGGTTGAGTATGTGCATGCAACAGTGTGTGTGTGTGTGTGTGTGTGTGTTAGTACAGATGTGTGTGTGTTTTTTTTTTTGTACAGATGTATGTGTTTGTGTGTGTGTGTGTTTGTTAGTACAGATGTGTGTTGTTCAGTATTTTCCTCTTCTATTTCCCATTTCAGACTTCTCTGTCCAGTCGCTATACCGTGACCAGTCGCTATGCTGTGATCGGCACCAGGCTACTCCATACCAACCTCTCCATGGTGCACTATAGTGTGTTCTTCCAGATGTGCAAAGCTCAGGGGATAGGCTTCGACATCCGGGTAAATATAACCACTCAAAATCATGTCCTTTTTATTTGGTTTGTTTCAAGTTCATGTTTGGATACTGAGATGTGATCATATAAACATGTTAATAAAATGAAAACATGTTTTGTCACTTTCTGTCAGTGCTTTCAAATAAATCTCTATTGTTTGTACACCGTGTTGGCTTTGTACATGAGAATCATGACTGAATTTGAGCCAATCAATTGTAAAGAACACAAAATGGAGGGTTTGTTTTGTTGATGAGCTCAGATATCAACATCCTTTAGCCAGAACACCATGTTTTTACCATGACTCCACCCTTAACTCACACAGGAATGCTGAACAAAAGTAATATGTGCGAGGTAAATGTGAGTATCATGTTGATTTATGCTTATGCTTGTAGGAAAGGCAAGGCACCCTGTTTGCTCTTCACGACAGTGCAGAGAGATACAGTTTGGGGATGGTGTGAGTATTCTGCAGCGCTGCACACACACACACACACACACACACACACACACACACACACGCTTGCATAAACACAATCAGGCAGTCACACATTTACCAGTGTATGTATCTGTGTAAGTATGTTATGACCTAATGGTTTTTGCCAAACATGATCCTCTTGACAACTTATTAATGATATTGAAAAATTAAATTGAGTAAATTAAATTGTTTATATGAGGTTGCATGGATATGCCTCTCTATAAAGCAGCAAATTCCTGCTGGAATAATGATATGGCAGCCCTAGCGGTGTGGGTGGGTGTGTGCATGGCCAGGCTAGATAATGTATGAGCTGCTCCCTAGCCTTAGTGTACAAATGGTCCTTTTCCACCTGTGCTACTATGGTCTGCTCGCTACTTTTGCTTTTTGTTCCATTGCGGGGGGGCACCTGCTACGATGTTCTGTACCTGCTTTAGTACCTAGTTCTATTCGTGTTGAAATACTAAAGTGTGACGTGAACAGTTCCACACACCGGCTCCGACAAAGTGCTCTGCATTCCGCTTCCAATATTCTATTCCACTGTTTTCAATGCAACCCCGCACACCAACACTGAACTCTTCCGCTGTCGCGACTGAAGTCTATTTTGTCAGAGCCATCCATTGACATCTATTGTTGACTCCACAGGCTACTGTACTAGGTTAGTTGCGAAATAATCAAATTCGAAAGCACTCCGCAATGCTGTCGGAACCGGTGTGCAGACGACTTAAGAGGGCCGTGGCAAGCAGCAAGAGTCACCAGTTTACATGCCAGACAATCAACTTTGCCTGTCTGGTCAACTTTGAAGCTTGTTTGGTTATTCCTCTTTGTGAAATAAAATATTCCAAGTCAAGAATTTGAACTACTGCGCTTCTTTTGAGAAATACTGTGCCATTTTTAAAAGTTATATTGTATTATTGTTTAAAAGCATGTTTAACCTTCAACCGTGAATAAAGAAAGGGAAAGTTGCACACACAGACACACAGTGAGGTAGGCTGTGTGAAAGGAAATGAATTTCTGCACACTGACAACATTATTACCAGCCCTGTATTAGTTAAGTTTAACATAGAGTTAGGCAAACTGGTGTGTGCTCTTTGTAAACTGAGTGGACACTGTAGGTAACAATAGTTTGTTCTACTCCTCACTCCACCAACCACATGCATGTTCAGGAGTTACTGAGTAGAGCTGAGTAGAGTTGAGCCGGTATCATGTAACCAAAGATCATGGAATACTGAGCTCCGCTTCAACGCTCTCTGATGTAACCTTATAGAAAAGAGACTTTAACTAACAGGAGGACAGGAATATTCTGATTTTTAGTCAATGGCTACTTTTCACTATGGACAGTTTGTTACTTAGTTGACTTATCCTTAACACTGTGAGACTACAACCTATGGTGGCCGTCTTCTCTTGATATTTTTGTCTATCATAATGTAAACCTTTTATGCTCCAGTGGCTTTCTATATGAAAACATTCTCTCTCTCTCTCTCTCTCTCTCTCTCTCTCTCTCTCTCTCTCTCTCTCTCACACACACACACACACACACACACACACACACACACACACAGTTCTCTACAAAGCACTGTGCAGTCATTAAACTTCTCTCGCTATTTCTAATGTAATGACCAAACAGGATGATTGTTTTCAAGTTGTTTTTTCTGTGTGCGTGTGTGTGTGTTTGTGTGTGTGTGTTTATTAGATGTTGTTGTTTGAGCTGTCAGTGAGGGGGGTCATTAGTAAAGTCATTTGTTTCTGTGTGCCATTAACAGAACACTTTGTGAGGATCTCCAGGGATCTCTAGCGACCTTTGCTCGTAACCTGGCTGTCATTCATCAGGAAATATCCGCCCCAAACATGCAAGGAGTGTCCAATTTTAAGGTACCACGTCAATGGGCTAAACTGATTATCTGCCATCTCATCTACTTCTCTATTTGTCTTGGCTCTAGGTTTTTCTAGATTTTTCTGTTTTGACTTTTTTTATGTACAAGTACAAGGGATTTGTCTATTTCTTATATATATATATATATTTAGAGACATGTGTGGGACATAGGGCTTGTTAGAATAACTTTGTTGTTGCACACATTGCCTCGTCAAAATTGAGGAATCAAGTGATTCCTACATGTGGAACAGGCCACTATCGGACACATTGTAGTTTTATATAACGGGTGAGTCCACTGTCTGGCTTAAAATGATATTTTAGCAAGGAAGGTTAATGTCAATAACTTTTTAATGTCAATAATGTATTTATTATTATTATTTTTTTTTCCCCTGAAGGATTTGATCAAGGAAATCGAGGATGTGTTGGGTCTCACGGTTCAGAACAAGACTCGGGAAAGGAATGAGGACCAAACAGATGCACTGACAAGCATTGACCAGGACCAGAACTGATACCACAACTCTATACATGATTTAAGAAAAACTTTTTTGCCATCATTTTTTGACTTAATCTTTTTTTTTTCCTTTTTCTACATTTTCTTGTAATTATGTTCTATATGGACACAATCAATGACTTACAAATAATAATAAACATTAACAACAGGGAAGTGCATTATCCATGAAGGAAATAATGTATCTTTTGGGATAAATTTCATGAAACTAATTTAATTGGACATATGTAAATTCGTCTGTTTGTGTAATTCTGATAGAATCCCGGAACTGTAAAAAGGCGCGTTGTTTCCAGGGGGAAGACAGATTATGCCGGTACACTGCTTAGACTACCTTGCCGAGTATGTATACAAGCAAGATATTTTGTTATGTCGATTGTTTTATTGTAAATGTGAAACACTGATGGAAACCAAGCTCAGACGTCAAGGGAATTAAAGAAAGCATGTTCCGTGCCACGGCGAGTCGGCTTCGCGGTTTGCCCTGAGCACTAGCACCGTTTACAGCGGTCAAATAATGTTATGACAGAGCTCAAAGACATAGCCTAGTAAGACAGTTCTGCTCGTCTGTGGCTGTTACCTTTACACTACTAAATAGATATGTTCAAAAGCATTGGTGCACACTTAAAATAAGATTAGTGGAATAACTCTTGGTACGACCTGAAAGAATTGTCACAGGCTACTTCCCTGACATTCAATCATAGCCTATCATTCGAGTCGAACATACTCAAATGAAAAATGAAATTTAGCCTAATATCCAGTTTCAAAATGATAAGAGTTCTGCGGGGTATACATAGCATCTTCTTGAAAGTGATGCTGTTTCCAACCACATTTCGGAAAAGAGGTCCGCGTCCACTTGCTTCCGAAGTGTTGACATGCCACCTCACTCAACGCAAGTTGCCACCTTGGACATCTTTCTGTGTGCGCTACAGCTCCATACACAACGACCAGTTTGGGCGATCAAACTTCAACTGGCGAGTGCAGGACGCCAACTACCACATACTTCGGACAGGATGTTTTCCCTTCATCAAATATCACTGCACCAAAGCGCCTCATCAAAACTTGGACTTCGAGGACAAATTCTTTGGCACACTAAAAGTTATAAATTTTGGTCAGTGGCTGGATCAAATAGCCTAACTTCACTTGCTTTTTGTTTTGACATTTTATCTACAAACGATTTATTTATTTTTAATTGTGTTTCATGTTTTAATCTTCTTCTTCTTCTTCTTCTTCTTCCTCCTCCTCCAGGTCTACCTTGCCTGGCCTATGGGCTGGGGTCACGGATGATGGTCAGCGCCACAGAAACAGTGCAGACATCAGCTGGTCCTGTCACAGTGTACTTCCTTTACAAGGAACGTGAGGGGGCACAGTACTGAAGCTGGATTTGTAAACAGTGTTTTCTTTGTGTAGTGGATTGTAAAAAACTGTGTCTGGCACCATGTCTGGAGAAAAACATTTATTGTCAGCATTTCACCTGAGCCCAGGAATTTAAAGAGATTAAAGAATTATTTATTCTTGAAGTTAATTGTCCTTTTATCAGCAAAGGAAAACAATGTCTCGTTCTACAGAATGGATTGCATGGCGAGCACTGGGCCACACACATTTTTTAACTGTGTAATAAACCTGGCATGTGGCATGCAATTCATCTGTGACAAGTTTAAAATGAGAGAATCTGAAGCCTGCCTCGCTTCCCCTCTCTTCTCATTTGGCCTTTCTCTCTGGTGAATGCAGGAATTTAAATACTCTCTGCTCATTTATTTAAAGTCAAATTAGCGCTCACTGCCCTTGCCCAGCAGATTGTCAATAGTAAGCAATAGGGAGCGTTGCGCAGACAGCGCTGATGAAATGGTTTTTAATTACCATAGAGCAAGTGTGGCCTTGGTTCAGGGCTGTCTGCAGACCCCTCCTCCTGACACTGTCGGCCCTTTGATTTCTGATAATGTGCTTTGCTGACTTGGCAAGGCCTTCCCCCCTCTCTCTCTCTCTCTCTTTCTGGCCCCGTCTGTCTCTGCTGTGGCTGCTGTTGAAAGTACCATTCACAGGCCCCACTCGAGATTCGATTTGACAAACTGCCATTGATTCTCCCTGCCTATCCCCCCACCACCCCCTTCTCTGCTCCTGCTGCTAAACACATTTATCAAATGCCTCAATTTCCAGAGCTGGCCTCCCTCTCTTTTACTAACAATTAGGCCAGAGTAATAATTTCATGTATTACATGCTGATCAATGGACCTTTTGCCCCCATCTTTTTGTGCTGGTAATTCTGAGAGACACATAAGATTGGATAAGAGTCATTTTTCAAGCACAGCTCTCTCTCTCTCTCTCTCTCTCTCTCTCTCTCTCTCTCTCTCTCTCTCTCTCTCTCTCCGTTGGAATGTCTTTAACAGAGTAGACTGTAGGCCTGATTCTGAAGTTGTAATTTGTATATCTCTGTCTATCTATCTAGTGTTCCACACCCCATAAATAGTCAGGAGCAAGGCATTATTTCTTCAAGGTAATTATAGTGCTCTCTGTCGTTGGTCGTGTATCAGATAAACACAAATGATACGACTCTTGCATCATCTATAATGTGACTAAAAGCCCTTAATGAGGATCATTTAGGCCAGTGCAGAAATCTGATCGGCCGGCTGCTACCGGAATGGAAACCTCTCCTCTCTCTTCTCTCTTCTCCCCGCCCGCCCGCCCAGCCGGGCCTGCATGCTGTCCCATCAGCAATGTTAAACCACGGCATGGAGAATGCTCAGGCAACCATGTCTTAATTCCTCGTTGACCTTTGACCCCTTGCCTGTCTCTTCAGTGCCGACACTAGAGCAGCAGATGATGATGGTGGTGGAGGATGAAGGCATGGCACAGTGGGACGTGGCTTTGCTGAGCAGCGCTGAAAGAATGAGAGAAGACAGACCTGAAACCTTACACCAGGCTGCAGCTTTGTGTGTGTGTGTGTGTGTGTGTGTGCTTGAGTACAGTGAGTCCCCTCTCCAAGTCAAGTGGGGGAGGCTACTTTAGACTAAGGCCAGGCTTAGCATTACATTTGAACCCCCGGTCAACTGTCTAGGATAACCCGCAAGCAAATTGGTTACTGTAAATTAACGGAAAATTTAGCCTGATCTGCGCCCCTGAGATCAATGCCCTTGTTTCATCAAGGCAGTGCAGTTAAGTCCTGTTTGTAATTGACTGGCTAAATTACAGACATCCCTTTCAAATATAAGCCTTTAACAGACCCAGGATTAAATACCTACAAGTTCAATAACATGCTAATGCATTGTTCCAAGTCAAAATCTTTAAGTGCCTTTGAATCTTTGAATCTTAAGTAACAAGTGGAAATGAACAAGTGCAAATGAAAGCTCAAGTTGTGTTTCATGTTGGTCTATACAGCCTACTGTAGCTGGTGTTTGGCTGACTATAAGGTTAAGTTGTGTTTCTGAGTTTTAATATTGCCTGTAATGGTGAGGTAATATTGAGTGTGAGTGTAGGATCGTTTTCTACCTTAACAGCGTCAGTAGTCAGCCAGGACATTAGAGTGTGTGACACCCATTTGGGTTTGGTGGACTCCAGCGTCCTGTACTCCTCCCCCTTATAATCTATTATTTAGGAGGAAAAATCACATTAATTTTTGCCATGACATGGAGATGTATGGGTTTGGCAGAAACAATTATTGTATGCATGTCCCCCGTGGCTAAATCAAAGGAGGTTATCATTGAGATTCAGGACCAGACCCAGCAGGCTTCTCTCTCTCTCTCTCTCTCTCTCTCTCTCTACTTCTGGCAGGGCAGTCCTGAAGCAGCAGGGTAGTGTCAGATCCATTACAATACGCCATGGCCGCTCTGCTTAATGTATGTGTGCAGTGCCACGCCAACCAGACAAATGAAGGGTTGAGTCGTCACTGAAACCGCATGCAGGCCACTGGGTTTTCCTAGGGAGCAATTACGATATTAGCTTGCCATAACGTTTGTGTGACTGCTGTTTCACACACACTGTACCTTGAGTGGTGTTACACGTGTCAGCTTATTAATTGCCTAATTGTCTAATGCAGCTTCTGAAATGGGATTTGCACTGTTGGTGGCATATTCTGAGTGATTCGGTTGCTGAGATCAGAGATCAGCCTAGTAGGCTGTGTCTCCTCGTAGCTTATAACCTGATTTTTCAGATTCTGTATAAAAGCATCTTTTCCTCACATTGACAATAGCCATACTCATTTGGATAAGCTTTTTTATTCACTGATCCATTTCATTTAATTAAAGCCACTATAAATTGCTGCATGTAGGCCTACTTCAAAAGGTTATGTAGATCAGTCTCAAGTGATTTCTAAACGAGCAGCAATCATTGCAAGGTTTTTTTTTGTTCATAAGTATTTAAGTATAATATATATTAATCAAAATCCTGATTAATTAGTACTAAATAGTCAGTAAATTGTACAAATGTATTGTGATTTGAAAAGCGTCCTGCCTTGAATGGGTTGTAAATGCTGACCTCCTCCCATTGAGAGTGGCATTGCTTCCCTTTCCTGTCATCAGCTATTGGCTGGGTGAAGTGTGTCCTATTGAGGAGAGAGGGGTGGAGGGAAAGCCATTAAAAATCTATTATAGCAGATCTTACCACCCAGGGGAAAGCCTTCTCATTACTAAGCAGATTGCCAGGGATGACAAGTGCTACTATATTTCTTTTTTATTTTCTTCTTTCCCCCATGTTTCTCTTTTTTCCCTCGCTTTTCCTTTTTTCTCCCTCCTCCTCCTCCTCCTTTCCCCTTCTGTTCTTTTTTTGGAAAGGCCAACTGAGAGACAGCATGCCCGCTGTGCCAATCAGGGTTGCCAGGGAGACAGACAGCAGGTGGTTGAAGAGGCTGTCAGTCATGTGAGGTGCGCCCACCCCCCTAACGGGCGATGACCCTCTCTGCATCGGACAAATCACATAAACAAGGGCCTTAGTCGCCACAACAAAAATAATATTTACCTTCAGGTACAAGGACCTTTGGTCGTGCCATCTCTTGAAGTGCACCCCACATTAACAAAGACAAATCCTAAATGACATTTGCCACTAGAGCAAAACCCCTGTTGTTATGTTTATGATTACATTAGCATATGTAAGATTAATAAAAACATTACATTAGCATATTGTTCACTTTTTAGTTGTTGCTCCAGCTCTATTTTTAAGTATGTTGATTATTATTTTTGTTTTGATCATTTTGTAGTCGTAATGTCTTTCCCCTCATCCATAGTTACTGTTTACTGTGTGGTGACAGAAAGAAAAATGACTTGAAACGGTCTCCTCAGGAGTTATAGTGAGAGTTAAATGAACTATCATTTTGATTCTATATTATGCAGTATTTAAAGTTTCGGGTCATTAAAACACAGACGCCACCCTCCGTTGCCACCCCCAGGTTCTCTTTTACCCCCCATCAGCCTGCATTGATTCTGCTGTCGCCAAAGGCCTGATAGGGACTGTTTTCTTCATCAAATTAAAATGATGCTCCAAACCACCCCCCCTACACCCCCCTCCGATTGCTGTGTTTGTCGCCCTGAGACTTCTCACTGAGTATTAAAAATGCAACGACACACAGTGGCCCCAGCAGCTGTGAATAGCGTACCAGTGTTCGTAGTAAGTCTTAGGGCCAATTCAGACTCAAGATCCGCACTGAGACGAGACATTTTAGAACATCGCTGTTTTTTAGGACGTTGCAGCCTGTCACATCGTGGATCTTTGGCCTATAGCCACCTTTGAACGTGACTTACAGTATATTATATAGATGAATAGAAAGACTTTAGGACATGAATGTAGGCTATTACATACAATACTGTAGGTGATCCACAGCTCAGAGTGTGGTGGTCAAGGCAACAGCAAGAAGCTTCAGCGCATGTCTCCAACTGGACAGTACTGTACTCTATACAGTAGCTTTCTCTGCATTCACTGGCATGGCCCTTGTTGACCTGTTCCGTGGTCTCCTTGACTGAAGAAGCCCATACTGTAGCTGTAATCACAGCTGCAGTTCTTTCGCCTCTGCGGTCTCGGCTGGCCAAGGTCACCAGGGAGCCGCTCGCACCACTTCACCTGACAGAGGTCTGGGTAAACTACCTCGGCCCAGACCACACAAGAGCTTTTGTTTGGGGTCTGTCAAGAGGTCGAACTTACTCTGAACTTACTCTGAAGTTGTGAGTTTTGTTTGTGTGTGTGTGTGTGTGTTTGTGCAAGTGTGTGCGTTTGAGTGTGTGTGTGTGTGCGTGTGTGTGTGTGTGTGTGTGTGCATGCTGCTTAGTCTCTAAGAGGTCAGCCGAGTGTGGATGGCTGATGTTTGTAAGGTCAAGCTTTCTCCCACTCGATTTCAGTGGCATCTGACAGAGTTCACACAGAGGGGTCATCACCCATATCCTTCTCAGAAATGGATTTCTGAATCCTTTCCACCCCCACCCCCTCTCTCTCGTCTCTCCCTTTTCTTTCTCCCTCTTTTCCTCGCAGTCTGTGACAAGTTACATGCCACTCGTGTCCTAAAGTTAAACCCATTTCTGAAATGACCACCTACTTTAAATACCTCCACTTTTTTTCATATGCAGTAAGGGAATTGTAATCATTTGTGTGTGTGTGTGTGTGTGTGTGTGTGTGTGTGTGTGTGTGTGTGTGTGTGTGTGTGTGTGTGTGTGTGTGTGTGAGAATCAATCAATGGTGTCCCGCTTACTGCTACACACACGCTTTTTTTTTTTTTTTTTTTGCAGCCCCTCTGACGAGGTGTTGGATCTGCAATCTTTCTGCAAATGAGCTCCGGCTCGGGCCTGTTTTTTAAATGGATCGGGCCGCCTCGTGGGAAGACCCCGCGCCACCAAGCAGCGCTCCCCGAAAAAAGCTGCTGATTGAAGGGGAAAATGTAATACAGGTGTAAAGCGCACTTGATGGGGGTCTTATGCAAGGGTTATGCATTTTAACAACTTTCCTAGGCATGCACTGTGTACATACATATCAGCTGGGTTGGCAGGGACTGTGTGTGTGTGTGTGTGTGTGTGTGTGTGTGTGTGTGTGTGTGTGTGTGTGTGTGTGGTGGTGGTGGTGGTGGGGTAAGTGGGTAAGTTGCTGGGTGGGCTTTTTTTTCAGAGGGGCCCCACGGAGTTGGTGAAGGCGAGGGTTTTTCTGCTGGCCTGTCGTTAATTCCACATGAAAGCGTCGCTATTATGCCAAATTAATAGGAATTAAGAGGGGTTAGGTGAGTTGGTTAAGCAAGCACTTCATTAGCCAGGGCAGGGCCAGCCCAACACTACACTGCACTGAACTGAACGCTGCTCACCACCACGGCAGAGGACAATAGAGTCTTAAATGAGCTTTGATCTGGCTCACCACATCCAGCAAATCAGCCAACGCCACAGGAGGATTGGGCCGCTTATAATGTAATACATCAGGCCTCTGAATATGAATGAGCAAGTAAGCATGATTCACAGTGTTCTTGGAAGACATAACACAACATGCACAGAACAGTTTCTTAAATCAACTGAATAACTCTAAGCTGTCAGTCAACATTGTCATGTATTTATTTAGACTAAAGTCTTCTACTCTACAAAATAATTAGAGAATGGTAGGATAATGATTTTTGTAAACATAGAGATCCACAAGGGGTTCACAGATACCCCATGCATAGGAATTTGTTTAAACTGACAGCCTTGAAAATGAAAGATTGTACTTCTGTAAGAAATATTAGCTGACAAACTCTCAAGAGTTTTTGAACCTCCAACATGTTTTTTGCTACATGTAAATGAAACGGTACATATTTTATCACTGTTTCATGCCCCTTGCAATGTGTCATTATATTGCAAATTCTGGTCTCACTGAAAGCTGCCTTGTCTGTGTATTAATTCACCAGTGTTTGAGTGCACTAGTGTGTT
>JAODXP020000017.1:16283418-16285918 GCA_027497455.2 Sardinella longiceps
TCTCTCACACACTGCTGCTAAATGTCACACATTTGGGGCCATTAGGAACTATATATATATATATATATATATATATATATATATATATATATATATACAGGTATATACGCCTTGAGTCACATCACCACAATTCATTGCACTGAACAGAGTACAACATTTCCTGGTAGAACTACAGAAGCATTTTGCAGGATTAACATCACACACACACACACACACACACACACACACACACACACACACACACACACACCAGACTCTAGTTTACATTAAGGCTTAAGGGGCATTCACACCAAGAACTATAAATAAAACTACAACAACATGTATAAATATACCTCCAACTAATATGAATAACAGCGTCCACACCGCAACTATAACGATAAGTTCAACGATATCATTGGGGACCACTTTTCAGTGCGATTTTTAGAGCGATAAAAGCTTTACAGCCAATGAGAAACCATGGAATTTTAGACGTTTCATGAAAATTTGCATGAACTAGACCTACACTATCATTTGTCAGAGTGGACGGAAATGTCTTTATGCTCATTGTTCCCAGTGTGAACAGACCTTTACTGTACATGTTATATTGAGAGCATGGGAACCTGACCAATGAACACAAAGGTCCTCCTTTTTAAACGCTCACAGAGCAACTCCTGTCCTATTGCACTAGATATCAGTTTTACTCAAAGCATGAGAGCAGCTCACCCTTGTCACCGATGAAAATGTCACCACTTCATACACATTACTGGCATTACAGATTACACTTCACGTGGGTGTCATGATCGATCTCAATTAGGCAGCGCTTACAATACACAGCAAAACCTCATTTAAAAAAGAGAGAATAATGTTGACATGTTTGACATGATGAAACCATCTTGTCGTGTGTGGTTTTACACAATCACTTTGTCATGACAACCTCGGAGCTCCCGTCATTTTCTCACGGAATTATCAGTCTCCTGAATAATGTCAGTTCTCTGTCCCGCGGGGCTGCGGATTGTGTCATAAGTATTTATTAGTACGTGTGTGTATGGGGTGCAGGAGGGGAGAGAGAGGGGGTGTGTATTGAGCTGCCGTGATGAGTGAGTAATGGTGCTCTCTCTCTTTCTCTCTCTGTCTCTCTCTCTCTCCCTTTCTCTCTCTCTCTCTCTCTCTCTCTCTCTCTCTCTCTCTCTCTCTCTCCCTTTCTCTCTCTCTGCCTTACTGTGCTGGTGGAGCTGGGATGGATGTTCATCGCAAACAACATGTTTGTTATAGGTCAAGTCGCTATCTAAACACATGCACACACACAAACACACACACACACACACACAGTATACTCTCATACATATCCTACACACATGCTGCAAATGTTTACGCAGTGTTAATACTTAAAAACACATACAAAAGACAAAAAAAACACCACATAAAAGTATGCAAACACAAATACACACATCCATACAGTTGCTTAAAGAATTGTGTATACGGCACATAAAGACCTGAACACACACACACACTTAATATTAGTGCGTACACACACACACACACACACACACACACACACACACACACACACACACACACACACACACACACACACACACACAGAGGCCAGGCACAAGCAGCTCCATTTGAAAGCCGTGCTGTATAAATTGTGTTTCTATGAAGTGTCACTGCCTACAGTATCCATCACCCCTGTCTGTCAGGCAGGGAGCTTACTGAAGATCCAGGGGCTTTGGAAACAGCCTGATGGATGCCCCTGATGGGACGGGATAGGCAGCTGATCATCTTGGCCGCTAGTGCACACACACACACACACACACACCTCTCTCTCTCTCTCTCTCTCTCTCTCTCATTTCTTCCTCTCTCTCACACACACTCTCTCACACACACTCTCTCACACACACACACACACACACACACACACACACACACACACACACACACACACACACACACACACAAAGAATAGGCCTAAAGTCAATACTGCAAGCCAAACACCTTCTCACTCAATTGAGCGTTGCAGTAAAATCCATAGCTGTGGTGGCGGTGCCCCTTTATGGCAGTGAGAGGTAGGGTGTGTGTCTGTGTGTGTGTGTGTGTGTGTGTGTGTGTGTGTGTGTGTGTGTGTGTGTGTGTGTGTGTGTGTGTGTGTGAGAGAGAGGAGAGGAAAGTGTTTTAGGGCCAGGCCTCATCTGGACCAGGAGGACCCCTCTGACAGGGACACTTAAACAGGCCACCTGTGTGTGTGTGTGTGTGTGTGTGTGTGTGTGTGTGTGTGTGTGTGTGTGTGTATGTGTGTGTGTGTGTGTGTGTGTGTAGGTGTCGGGTTAGGATGGGTACTGAATTACAGTAAGGCTGATCAATATTCTGTGCATGTGGTAAAAAACTCTCTTAATTTTTAAACCAGATGAATATGCTGTGTGTGTGGTGTGTGTGTTGTGTGTGTGTGTGTGTGTGTGTGTGTGTGTGTGTGTGTGTGTGTGTGTGTGTGTGTGTGTGTGTGTGTGTGTGTGTGTGTATCTAC
>JAODXP020000017.1:16295918-16320918 GCA_027497455.2 Sardinella longiceps
TTAATTAATTGTTAGTGCGCTCGCTAGGCTGGCACTAAGTGAGGGATGGCGTTGACCCCTGCTGAATCAGCGAGTCACTCTCACCCTTGCACGAGGTCAGGGCACCAGGCACCTACCTAGCTGTGGCTAATGGTGGTGTCTCGCTCCTACAGTCCTGGCTTTCATTGTCGCTGTGTGTATGGGGTGTGTGTGTGTGTGTGTGAGTGTGTCAATACTCTACGTGTATATGTGTGTGTAGAACTTTTGTCTGAGTGTGTGTGTGTGTGTGTGTGTGTGTGTGTATGTGTGAATACTTATTGTGTATGTGTATGTAGGACTATTTTGTGTGTGTGTGTGTGCGTGCGTGTGCGTGTGTGTGTGTGTGAGAGAGAGAGAGAGAGAGAGAGAGAGAGAGAGACAGAGAGAGAGAGAGAGAGAGAGAGAGAAGGAGACTGAATTTCAGCGAGATAATAAGAGCATTTAAGAAGGCCATGACATGTTGCCCCTCTCTAGCTCTAACTGTTCAGCTTTGCCCACCTCCTTTGCTTGACTTGGCAATGGAGTTCAAGGCTTCTTTTCCTCTGAAAAAAGGGAGCTTTTTCCAACCCCGTTGGCACCATCACCAGTTGCCACCACCACCTCAGGCTCTGGGTAGTGTATATATAGTGCCTTAGACTATTTGAGATTTGAGAGGGTTGTAAAATGAATAAGGAAGGGAATCGTTGTCCTTACACGTAAAAAAGACTGAAATCATAGTGGCAGCACACCGCAATAGATTTATTTTCGTGATGACACAAGCCATGGGACCGGGTTGGATAGTAGTAGTGGTACACAAACAACACTGAGGTGATCATAACGTGACCCTGAATCTCTATCTGCTATGACATAAATATTTGACATCAGTATTCTAATCAAAAGGAAAACACAATGTGTTGTAACAGAATTAAACACACACACACACACACACACACACACACACACACACACACACACAGACACACACACACACACACACACACACACACACACACACACACACACAGCTCTGATTAAATGGTACATTTGTTAATCCATTATGTTTCTGCTGTGCCTGAGTGAAGTAGGCGTCCGTGGATAAGCCTGATGGGGGCCTAAGAAAATTGCTGTGTTCTTAAACTTGGTCCGACGGACTTGGATCTAATCCCCACCCAGTGGGAGGCCTGTTGCTGTGCCGAGCACCTATCCACTATCCTCACCGCCAGAACCGCCCTGCTCTCTGATGGAGACCAGTGACCCGCTGCGTGACCCCACCAGATAAAACACTACCCTGTCTTCCCGACTAGATAAGATACTACAGCCTCTATGCTGCGCTCTATCTACTGTAGTGTTCTATTGATGAGCTCAGTCTCACACACAGAAACTGAGGGACGCATGCACACACATGCTCACACACTCACACAAATGAATTTACAACACATACATATACACATACAATACACAGTTACACAAGTAAACACACACACATATACACACACACACACACATTCATTGACAGGACACTAGTCCTAGCCTTAGATGCCCATTGCCCCCCATTGCCCCAGTGGTAGTCATGTTGGAGGGGGGTCCTGCAAGGTGATTAACTAATGGCGATTCTGCCCTCTGAAGTGGCATCCGGCGGAGAGAGCTGGGAGCTCATCAAAGCCCCCTGTGCTTAACTCTTAGCTCTGCCACTACTGCTGCTCCTGCGGTGGAAATGCTCCTTGTGTCCCATTAGGAGATTAAAACTCAAGCTCACTTGGACTTGGATCTTCTCTACTCTACATTGTCTCCCTGCCTGGTTCGGTCTACCAACAATATGTAGCCAGGGTCCTTCTCACCGCATTCGGGTCTCGAACCTGCCACCCTGTCAACTACAACAAACCCACAGCATGAGAGTCGAACATTCTAACCACTGAGCTGAAAAGCCCAGGCTTCTAACTCGGCGGTTAGAAGCGTTCTTGAAGGATAAAGTTATGAGGATTTACACATACTACCAACAGCTAGCCCAGGCTAGTTGGCAGCCGTCACAAATACAGTATCTGGGTCTGCCATGCCCAAACTGGGTCTTGCTCTGCCCGTCTGGGTCTTGTGGTGGTAACTGCTCAAAGTATCAAGGTCCAGGGAGTTTTGACAGAGATTCTGTTTATGTTGGGACTGTTTAGAGCACGGGTGCTCAACCTTATTTGAACCAAGATCTACTTTTAGAGTTGATGAGGTCCTGAGATCTTCCAAGTTGAAATGAAAACCATAATGGTGCTAAACTTTATTGAATACCTGTGTCGTGTTTGTCCTTCGCCTCCACCTCGTCCATTATTTCTCTATATCGAGACACCATATTTACCATACCATAACTATTGCATACCAAACCAAAATTACTGTAAGAAAAAAAAATCATTGCAGATGACCAAAAAATACCTCTCTCTATCTCTCTCACTTCCTCTCTCTACTGCGTGGCTAATCATGGTGTGGTGTTTTGAGCACAGCTAAAGCGTGGCTCCCAGGGGCCAGGGGCCCGCCATGGGCCATGTGGACTGACTGAGTGACTGGCTGTGTGGAGCCGCTCTGTGAGCCCTCAGGGGCCCTGATGGAGAGGGGCCTCTTCTCCCTGTCACTCACCACTTATGCAGTTATGGAGCTCAACTCACACTATTGGCTATTCCCTCATGCCTTCTCTCTCCCTATTGTGTATCTCTGTGTTTGTCTGTCGTTGTCTCTCCCTCTCTATCTGTGTGTGTGTGTGTGTGTGTGTGTGTGTGTGTGTGTGTGTGTGTGTTTGCACACACTGCCCCTGGCATGTCTCATTTCAAAATGCTGTCACTCCCCGCTTCCCCAGCATCTATTAACGCTGCCATTATCATGCTAATCTACACTGTATGATTACATAAAGTCATTTATGCACACACACACACACACACACACACACACACACACACACACACACACACACACACACAGACAATGCGCATTGAGAATCTTTTCTCCTACTATTTTTTTCATTCCCCATTCTTACCTTTTCTTAATTCTTTCTTTATTCACAGAAAGACATCTGCCCATTTTTAAAAACAGCTAGCCTTATGGTACAACATAGCATGTATCATCATTAAAGCATATTATTACAACACATCTTTAGCTGAATTTTGTGACTTTTTATTCTTTTGTCCTGCCATTAAATGCTTATAAAGCTAGTGGGTGTGCAGTGCACTCATAGCAAGTTTCTCATGAATATAGGAGTCGTTTGCTCTGGCAAACAGTTGTAGTTGGGGCCTTCATGGCCATTTGGGTAATAGTCACCAGGCAGTGATATGGGCCTACACACAGTAGGCTGGCAAGGGCTGCAATGTTGAATACACAAAAGGATGTGGCTTTGTGGTAAGCCATGCAGATGATAGATAGATTTTACACAAGATTTTTTTCAAACAAACAGACATAAAAAAACATTATTATTATTATTATTATTATTATTATTAGTAGTAGTAGTAGTAGTAGTAGTAGTAGTAGTAGTAGTAGTAGTAGTGGTAGTAGTAGTAGTAGTAGTAGTAGTAGTAGTAGTAGTAGTAGTAGTAGTAGTAGTAGTAGTAGTAGTAGTAGTGGTAGTAGTAGTAGTAGTAGTAGTAGTAGTAGTAGTAGTAGTGGTAGTAGTAGTAGTAGTAGTAGTAGTAGTAGTAGTAGTAGTGGTAGTAGTAGTAGTAGTGGTAGTAGTAGTAGTAGTAGTAGTAGTGGTAGTAGTAGTAGTAGTAGTAGTAGTAGTAGTAGTAGTAGTAGTAGTGGGATTGTTGTTGTTGTTGCACTCACAGACACCTTACAAAATATACAGTAGAACCAACAGTAACACATCATCAAGGGAATATCAGTGCATTGCTTTGTGCATGTCCGATAATGGAGGGATGTTGTGGCTGAATTAGCAAAAGCCGCCATTCCATAAATCCATGGACCTGGGTTCGATTCCGAATTCTCTCTCTCCTGCTCTACAATATTCTTGTCAAGATAAAGGTGAAAAAATCCCCCCCAAAAAATCTTTGGAGGGGTAGGGAAAGACACTGTAGAATTGGAGGGGTAGGGAAAGACACTGTAGTGAGACGGCGAAAAGAAAAGAAGGAGAGTAGAGAAAAAGAACGAATATGGTTAAACGAGATCAGAAGCTGGGCCGTGACCGCCTCTCTTTCCATCTCCTTCATTAACTCACAGCCGTCTACAGGACTAATTAGAAATGCACGGAGCTGTTAAATTAAAACTGCTTTGTTCTTATTAACATTTTAACTACTGGCTCCACCCCGCTTTAGTGCCAAACAAGCGCAGACAGGCAGGCAGGCAGGCAGGCAGGCAGGCAAGCCCTGGGCCCCCGGCATGTGACAGATCCTTCACTGGAGGGCAGTGGTGTCGGCCTGAACCACTAAAGTGGTCATTAACCACAACGCTTTCCTGTGCCGAGACCCTGTGGCTGTGCTTAGTTAACACCAATCACTAGATGGTGAACAACACGCCATCTTCTCTCTTTAGCACACTAGTACACACACACACACACAGCTTGCTATGCCCCTGATTTTTCTCATACTTACACTCTTGTCTCTCTCTCTCATACACACACACACACACACACCACGGTGGGAGGTGCTTGCCACATTATACTGCGCTGTGTTAATGGAATCCTCTTCATCGCTGTATTGGCTGGCTAATGGTGTCCCTTTGAGGGAGAGAGAGCGCTCCAAATTAAATAGCACAGATTCGCATCTGTCAGACAAAACCAGGAGGCTCTTTGTAATCAATGACCCAGACCAGAAGAGGCTCCACGGGGGACTCTCCCGCCATCATGCTATCAGACATGAGCACGCTCCGGGGACAATGGAATCTCCCCAGCATGAGCTTGTGTGTGTGTGTGTGTGTGTGTGTACATGTGAGTGCGTGCATGCATGCATTTGTGTTTTTGTGTGTACGTTTCTGCACATGCATATTTGTGTACATATATTTTTGTGATTTTTTTTTCGTAGAGAGATAGAGAGAGAGAGAGAGAGAGAGAGAGAGAGAGAGAGAGAGAGAGAGAGAGAGAGAGAGACAATGTGCCAGTATTTATCAGGGCAAAAACCATGATCGTCAGGGCATCTGATTGATCATAACCTGTATTGATAGAGATACACTGAGCTAATTTGTCTATCCCTCCTTTGGTCCAAAGTAAATACTACCACCAGTCTCATGTTAAAGTGTTAAAGTCCATTAATTTTAACACTATCAGCTTCAAGACACACACGCGCACACACACACACACACACACACACACACACACACACACACACACACACACACACACACACACACCTCTAAAAGAGAGAGAAGGGCAGAATGGGAGTGGAAAGAGAAAAGAGCGGGGATGGGAAGAATGGATACAGAGAGAGAGAGAGAGAGAGAGAGAGACAGGGAGACGGTGAGCAAAAGAGAGGAAAGTAAGCACAGAGAAAAGGGTGAGTAGTTAGATAGATGCGGAGGTAAAACTGGAAGAAAGTGAAGGAGGGAGAGAGAGGGAGGGATGTAGAGAGAGAACAACTGAGAGTGGGAGAGAGAGATGACTGCTGAAAGAGGCACAGAGATGGGAGAGAGAGAGAGAGAGAGAGAGAGAGAGAGAGAGAGAGAGAGAGAGAGAGAGAGAGAGAGAGAGAGAGAGAGAGAGAGAGAGAGGGATGTAGGTAGCAAGAGAGGCGTCATGGCCTCCCGCTGCTGTGAGATTTTCTCCTCGTTGTTAATTTTCCCTGCTCCATATGGCGCCCCAGACTCTTCACCTGCGGGCAGCACCAGGCTGGACTGGCACCACGGCAGGAGGCACAGCCGGGCCAGAGACAGAGAGAGAGAGAGAGAGAGAGAGAGAGAGAGAGAGAGAGAGAGAGAGAGAGAGAGAGAGAGAGAGGAGGAGGAGAAAGAGAGGAGGAGAGAGAGAAAGGATAGAGAGAAAAGAAGGAAAATGAAAGAAAAGAGTGGAAGCAAGCGGAGAGAGAGAGAGAGAGAGAGAGAGAGAGAGAGAGAGAGAGAGAGAGAGAGAGAGAGAGAGGGAGAGGAAAGGGAGAAAGGAGGAGAAAAGGAGAGAGGAGTACAGATAGATAGAATAGAGTGGAAGCGAGCAGAAAGAGAGAGAGAGGAGTGGGAGGAGAGGCAACCAGCCAGCCAGCCTACATCCTGAGGCCCAGCCTGTCATTTACACAACCCTGCGCATCTGTGTGCTCACCGCCTGGCCTTGCGCACACACACACACACACACACACACACACACACACACACACACACACACATGCACACAGTCACACGCACACACTGAGGAAACATGAACACATGAACACACACACACACACACACATACAAACACACACACACTTGAGACATACCTTTGTTGTGCTGTGTGGGTGTATGTAATTGCCTTTTTTAACCTTGTGTAAACAACCTGGGAGCAACTCAACAGTGAAGCACCGACATATGGAGACATGGTGTGTGTGTGTGTGTGTGTGTGTTAAAGAAGTATAAATTACAAGGAGATGCATGGGGGCACCCAGAGGTGGGGGGTTGGTGTCCTCACACTAGATGTCAGAGCAGAAGAGGACAGACAGAGACAACAGTGAGTTGTGTTGTCTTGCTGACTCTATCTTATTGCTGTTGTCTCTGCTGCTGCCGTTGTCTGTCTGTCGTAAATGGTGGAATGGATGTGTGTGTTTGGATGTGTTTCATCCCGGCTTGTCATTGATTAGAGCAGCCTCTTTAATTCCTCCCCACCCCATGTTGGGATCCATTTGCATGCTTTGGCAGGAGGTAATGGAGTTTTGTTTTACGACGCGCTCTGAAAATCCTTGAAGACACGAGACGGCGATCTGATGCATATGCAGCCGCCAGCGAATTGCCTCCTGATGGATTGTGTCTCCCGCGTGTGTGTGTGTGTGTGTGTGTGTGTGTGTGTGTGCATGTGTGTGTACATGCGCATGTGTGTGTGTCAGTGTGTGTCCCTGTATGTGTGTATCAGTCTGCCTGCATGTGTGTGTGTGTGTGTATCAGTGTGTGTGCCTGCATGTCTGTGTGTGTGCCTGCATGTGTGTGTGTGTGTGTCAGTGTGTGTGCCTGCATGTGTGTGTGTGTAAGTGTCTTGTTGTCATCGTTTGTTTTCCCCTCTGTGTCTTCTCCCTCATTGATTTCCAGCCGCTCTTTTGTTTGGCTTTGTTGTGAGTATGCTGGTGAGTTACAGTGCAGCGGGTCCTACTCTCATCGGTCACGCTAATATGCACCGACCGACACGGTCACTCCACCACACACAACAAACCTACATCAGCACACCCTCTATACTCACACCTCTCTACATGGCCTGTGTGTGTTACTGAGTTGTCTACAGTGTGTTCATCTGGTAAGTTTATAAACACACACATGTACATGCATTTCCCAATCCACGTCCAAATGATTATTTTGAAGCATATATTTTTAATCAATAAGCAAGTTCTTTTACAGCCTGTGAAGCACGGGGTATTATACTTACGTAGTAAATAATTTATCTGTAGATAGTTTTTTTTACGCCGTTTTTACTTACTCCAACCAGTACTTCACTCACAGGCTGTAAAATAAAGTGCTAGCACAAGTTGAGTTAAGTAACCGAGTCTATATTCCATCCTTGTTCTTTGGTGTTCCCCAAGGTCTTCAGCAGCTGGAGCTGGAGTCCAGTATCAGCTGATTATGTGGTGGACCTGATGAACCCACACACCTACAATAAGACTCAATGAGTCTCTATTACATTATTATGAGTGTCTATTACAGAACAACGGAATGACAGTAAGTGGATCTTACCCCTGTGTAGTGACTTTGCCAAGGCCAATGTAAGGTGTAGACACACACACACACACACACACGCTAAAACACACACACACATGCTAAACACACACACACACACACACACACACACACAATTTAGTAGCTGTAAGTATTATATTGGTCAGTATGAACATTTCTTTGTGTTTACATAATAAAACATATTCTCATTTTTCCAAGCTAAGGTACAAGGTAACATAATACAATTGAGCCCTAACTAGCCTTCGGCAGCAGCACTTGTACTTAACGACATAATGCAGATATTAGCCATTATCTGATTAATATAAATATATAACCTTGACTTGGGCATGTAGAGAGATTTTTATTATTATTATTATTATTATTATTTCGTTTGTTTTGTTTTTGGCCAAAGTTATTGGAAAACAGCCATAATTCTTCCATCCGGTGCAGCACATATATATGTGCAGTGGGCCTATTTATTCATAGATTTCCTGTCTAAACTCTTTTTCCTTGGGTGTGTTCTGATATGGGTGGCCTCTGATAATAGCAGTTGTCCTCCTCTCCAGTCATCCCTCTAATCCACACACACACACACACACACACACACACACACACACACACACACACACACACACACACACACACACACACACACTTCTCCCGGGCTGGGGGAAAGTGGATGTGATCAAATTTGTCGACCGTCAGGGGAGGCCATGTCCGGGGTCACGTCTAAATCTGGTTTCCGCGGGCAACAGTCCAGCCCATAATTCCCAAGAATACGAGGTGAGTGCTCGACTGTGAGCAGCCAGGGCTAAACTCAGCGGGCTCTCATTTTACCTGCAGGATTGTCATTTTGATAGCTGTCAGAGAGGGAGGAAGGAGGAGGAGGGACACATTCTCTCTCTCTCTCTCTCTCTCTCTCTCTCTCTTTCGAACACACACACACACACACACACACACACACACACACACACACACACACACACACACACACATAATCCCCCCCTCTCTCTCTTAAAGGTTGGGCATTTGAACTTTTACACACAAACCATAAACTTTACAGCCAATTTGTCTTTTCTTTTGGATTAATGAGATCTTAAGACACAGAGACAAAGACACACACTCACACACACACACTCTCTCTCTCTCTCACACAATGTACACCTGCATGAATATATACACACAACACACAAACAGTAGGCCATTTCCATCCATTCAAACTGAACAGATTCCACAACTAATCCATTTTTGCTTTTATTAAATGGCCTTTTAATCTAACTATACCTGATGATGGCAAACAGTCATTTTCGAAAACTTTTTAAATTACGTTTAGAAAGTTCTTTTGTGATGTATTTGAGTGTAATATACTCCACTCCTTGCTCCTAAATTGAGACGTAATGTGATGGCGTCGTTATTGCACATCACCTCCTGTTGTATTGTGAAAGTTCACCCATAAAGAAGATGGATATGCAGATGAGATGGTCCCGTCTTTGTGAGGAGCCGCCGATTTGAGTGGTTTTATATGAAGGCTTTGTAATGGCATAAGTAATCAGTTTGGGGAATGTTCTCCGTGACCATGTTTGAATTTACGATAAATAAGCCGAAGAGCTTTTTATGGCAGATTTTAATGACACTCCTTATTGACTTGGACAAATGGATATTGCACCTAGCAAATGTACATTAATATCATTTTCCAATTTCACTCAGTATGTGGCTTGCAATTATATTCATTTTAGCAACACGGGACAAATTAATTTTCCAGTGGGACTGATAATTTATTTGGAGGGCGCAGAATGGATATTGTGCCGGATGGGGGGTCTCTAGGTATTCACGTGGAGAGAGCAAAGCCTTATTTAATTGAGAGGAAGAATCCATAACATCAGCGTGGCTCGTGTCGGAGACGAGCTGTGCAATGGGCCACTGATTTACTGCTTACCATACTGAAGACTGAGACCGATTGCACCCTGAGATAGATAGATGAATGGATGAATGGATAGATAGATGGATAGATGGATGGATGGATGTGGCTCGATGGAGTATCTACATTGTCCCAGGGAGGGATAAAGAGACTCAAACCAGTCCCCATGGAACACAAGACAGAGAAACTAGCTGCTGTACTGGCTTTCACAATATGGACAAGTGCATGACAAAGCCCTACTAATTGAATAGACTAGAGATAGAGTGGAAGTGAGGAGGTCTATAGGTGGCTATTTGCAACTATACACAAATCCGAGGAAAATACCGGAAGTAAGCAGGCGCCATTGTTAGATCGCCAATCTGTCCATAGGGATAACGTGATAGCACACCATAAAATGCCGTGATTTATGAGATTCACTACTACTTGTATAATGAGAGTATTCCATGGTCTTTTCTGTTAGCTGTCATTGACTGTGCATTGTCAAAAGGGTTTGTTTACAGTCCAACAATGGCGTCCCCACAAGATGGCAGCCTACACAAAACACTCGTCGGATGCGTCTATAAGACTCCAGGACCTTTATGATGCTGACTGTCATACCTGTCTGAGTGTAGGATAGGGAATTCAGCACCTGTAGGTTTTTTCCCCCTGGCATTGGCCGAGTGGTGGTCTGGTTCAGTCATAAAGCAGAGCTCTTGACCCCTGTAGCAGCAGTAAATGCCATTTGCTGTCAGGGATGTCTTAACCTCACTCACGATCACGCCCATTGAAATGGATTTCAGGACCGAGATGGCATGGACAGACCAATCAGGAGTCTGTAGGAACCCCCGGGCGGGATTTTGGACGTAGCTAAACTCTTACAAACGTACAAAACACAACAAACAGTTATATATGAAAGAGACATCTATATTATGCAAGTTAAATTGAGTATTGTGGCAATTATGCCACAGATAGGCTACTGCCATGGCACTGGCTTTTATGTTTGTTTGGATAGTTGAGAAACTAGAAATCGCATTGCATCATGGGATGCAATGGGTAGGTTTCGATGTGACTGGTTGAGGAAAGATGACAGACAATTGTCCAATTATATGCAAGAATTTTTTCTGACATGCAGTCTCCTAAAGCAACTCTTTTATGAACTGATTTCAGATGGGGTAACTGCTTGCAGCGTAAATCATCTGACATGAGTGAAATGGAAACCCAAAACTAGCTGAGCCAATCACATTGTGAAGGGTGGAATTGGAGTGAAGCTCTTTCTCCGTATGTATACAAATCAAACTTTCATTCAATATGAAAATGACATCAGTAGCTGGGTTTTTAAGATCTGCTGCAGTTACCATTAAGGACCATGCAATGGGTTTCAATTAATAAGTATGTGCAACGCATCCAAATCACTATTTTTAAAGTACTAAAAAGACTCAACATAGTATGAAACTTTGGGCATAACATTATCAGTCCCTATACATGGAATCAAGCATTGAAAGGATGCTTGGTTTTGACTCGAATAAATGATGAAAAAGAGCCTTTCACTTTAAAGTTTAAAAGTTTCACTTTAAAGTTTTAGAGATGAAGTAGATACTCAACAAGTAATCAGAACTCCATGTTGGATGCAGAGGTATCCTTTTGCGTGCAAAGGGATATCTAAGACAACTGCTTATACCCCAACCCCACCCCCAATCATGCATCTCAACAGGGCCGGTTCTAGCCTTTTTGGTGCCCTAGGCCAGATTTGAGTTTTGCCCCCCCTTTTCTAAAAATGTAAGAGAAAACCCGAAGAAAAAAGGTAAGAAATATATTGTGATGCCCCCCTGATATTTGGTGCCCTAGGCGACCGCCTCGTTTGTCTATGCCTAGAACCGGCCCTGCATCTCAATACCCAACACCTTGATGTGACTCAGTGTATGCTATATATGCTATATCAGCCCACCCTCCCACCTCTGACCTTGGGAAAGCAACTGCTTTCGCTACCTTTACCAAAACCTCAATGGACAAGACTCTCAATGGCTTTGTTTTCCTTTGGTTTGCCATCATAGTGTATTCATTTAAGGATGCATTCCTCACATGTCTGATACACTTACACCCCGGGTGGTTATCAAGCTACACAGTGCCACCCAGTCTGACACAAACCGTTTAAAGAGTGGCACTTCTTATAGTCCTATTCGCCAGGGGCTGCCAAAAAACAAAGAGCGGGTCAATTCAGATCTGTGTGCCACAAGTTTGCTATTCTCTATGCACAGGTTGGTGCACAAACACCAAGTCACCAAGGTCATGTTGTCTTTTGTGGATTGCAAATAGCATTCCTTTGCTTAGGCTCTTATAATGGACAGAAACAGGATATAAACACTACAACTATTTTGTTGCAGAATGGAAGTAAATATTCTCTGTGTGCAAGTGAAAATTTAATTCGGAAAAGATTTATGACAAAAAAAAAAAAAACGTTGAAAAGAGCTGAAGGAATGTTTGCACAATGTGTCTCATACCCTGGTCATATTGTCATGACATCTAGGCATCTAAGCCTTTCCAAATGACAACCAAAAAGTACTACATGATGTGTTTGCTTTTGTGACCAGAGAAACACTTGGAGAGCTGTAGAGCGGCAGCCTACGTATGGCCTGAATTGGCTAGTATGAATGGGTACAGTACGTTTATGATTTTTTCTGTATGTTGACACAAATGTGCACAAGCATTAACCAGATAAGGTAGTAGATTTCATGGTATAACGTACTTGAGAATTTTGTGTGTTGTCCATTTTTGTATATTGTCTATTTTCTCCATACATGAAATGTCTTCCAGTGTGGCATCATCAATGGAGGAGGAGCTCCACTGAAGACAATGTGAACTTGAAGACTAAGGCTGCATAGTGTTGCTTTAACAGAAGGATTTAAAGGAGAGTACCGGAGTGAATTCAAGCATAGCCCTGTTGAAAGAGCTTGCTAAATGCGCTAGTTAGCGAGTGGAAAAAAATAATTTGGTACAGCACAGACTGAACGCAGAAGCGAACAGGCACTTTACACTGAATCAATGGGACCTGACTGTTGGAAACCGAAAGTAAGATCTGAGGTTACATTGACTCAATGTAAAGTGTTTCGCGTTCGTGTTAGGTCTGTGCTGTTCGAAAATCTTTCATTTCATGCCAAATGTATTGCTGTTAGAAGGCTCGTGCAACAGGGCTATGCTAAAAACTTACTCCGGTATATTGCTTTAAAATGGGCCCGATGGCACAGTGGTTATAGCATTGTTGTCCTGTAAGTGGCTGACCTGAGTGTGCGTGCGAATCCCTGGATATCACTTTAGAGAAAAGAAACAGTCTGTCTAACTATCCATTATGTCTTACCTAACTCCCCCAAACATCTGTGAAAAAGTAAGCATCATAGCTCAAAATTGTGGAGGGCTGCGTCCAAGGACTTGCACCCCATTCATCCATGCATCTGTCGTGTTGGTTTGTATTGACTCTTTAGCTAGGCCAGAACTGTTTACCTTGTGCACTGATTTCAAAAACATACTGGCTTGAAGGCCTGATATTGTGCCTATTGAAGAGGGGCAGGAGAAAGGATGCCTCTTTGCAGAGGGTTTGGTGTTTTCATTCATGCTTGTATGCCTATTTACTAAACCTCTTAAAATATCACACCTTTACAGAAAGCTGTTTGTTAACAGGTCGCTGGGGGCCTCTCAGTGTCCTTGGCATTTCAAAGTTCAAAGCAACACATTTGACTTCTTGGATACTTCACATCTTGTATAGGCGATTAGGATCGACATGTTGGGAGCACATCTGTACAATTAGGGTTCAATGTAAGGCTTGCGTTGAGTGCTTGTTTTGAGCAATAAACAGTAGGCCTAGTAAATAAACACTATCTATGTTTGTCCTTCAATTATCCAAACAAACAGATGCCTACAGAAAAATGAGCGCATGGATTCTGTTTTCATTAGGAGAAGAGTAAAAGGACATTGCTAGATCATATACATTTACAATTACGCATTTAGCAGACACTTTTATTCAAAACATAGGGTTAAGTGACTCCCTCAAGGGCAGCTACGCACTCTAGCTAGTTCCTTAACCGCTATGCCACCACCACCCTAGTTACAGGCTGATAGCCAGGCAAGTAAGGCTTGTCTGTAATGACTGAAATGATTCATATGTGTCTCCTCTCCATAGCTAAATATGAGTATTGTGACCACCACACGCATCTCATAAATCATTGACTCCCATAAGTAAAGTAGTTGATTGAACCTCACTGTAAAAACCTGCAATATGTCCATGCATATGCATATGTTGGCAAACACCCAGATATGCAAATGCCTTCATTTGCCGTCATTTAAACTTCCAATCAAATCCAATCGGCCATTAACTTAGCTGAAGTTTTAGACCTTGATGGAGTCACTCTAGAAATGCTTGCTCTGGGGAAAAAAGAATGAAAAAAGAAAAGAAAAAAAGAAAACAGTGCAAAGATATTGTTTTATTTCCCTGAACATTATGGAGCAAACTACAAGAAAAAAAAAAAAAAAAAAACATTTGAAAATGAAATGGATCATATACTAGTATCTCCAACAACCTGGGGGCCAGTGATCATGCAGTGGTAAATGAACAGCCGATTTCTTATTCCCTTTCCAAATCAGGGAGCAGTCCTTTAGCATTGGTGTGTGTTTTCATTATGGAAACAGTGTTAGCTCGTGCCCACAGATTGCTACCAGCGAGGCGGTAATTTCACCACCACTACCACCCGCCTGCCTGCCTGCCCACCCGCCACCGTAATGTGGTCGAATGAGCCGTTTTGATTATGACATGCTAATTACATATTGCCTCTCTTTCTCTCTCTCTCTCTTTCTCCTTTTCTCTCACTCTCTCCAGCTTTTCATTCCCTCTGCAAACTCCACGCATCCACAGATCTTTAATGGTGAGATTTTATGAGAAGGGGAATCAAGAGAGAGAGAGAGAGAGAGAGAGAAAGAGAGAAACAGAGGAAGAAAAAAAAAACAACCTCCGCTGTGTTCTTGTAGGCTGTGCGAAACTTCCTCCGCCTCAGTGCTTCCTTTTAAACTTCCCAAATTGCATTTCCCAATGAAGAAATGCCACGGCCCTTAACTGCCTCTATTAGATTAGATACCATTAGGAGTAATAGAACATTGCAGCCCGGAATATTTTCATAGGAGTCTGATGCATTTGATTAATCTGGGCACATTTTATTGCATTAATGATTTTTCTCAATGCTCTACTGTAAAGATGTCGTACATGTACTAGGCTAATGCTCCTCTCACCCTCCCTGTGAGTGTGTGTGTGTGTGTATGTGTGCGTGTGTTCCTCCTACTCTCTTTTTCTCTCCTTCTCTCTCTCGCTCTCTTTCCCAATTTCATTTCTCTTCTTCTTCTCTCTCCCCCTCTCCCATTCCTTCTCCATTTCTCTCCCTCCTTTCTCTCTCTCTCTCTCTTTCCCCTCCTCCCTCTCTATCCCTCTCTCTGCTTGAGCCTACACTGTTATTGCAATGCATTGTTGATGAGGTGAGTCGGCGTCTTATGTGCTTTCACTCCTAAAGTCATCCCTAATGGAGTGGAAAGCTTATATTTTGTTTCCTAATGAAGCACGGTAGACACACACACACACACACACACACACATACACACAGGCGAGCACCCATACTCGCTTTCATTGCCAACACACACACACACACACACACACACACACACACACACAAACACATCACAAACGCCTCCAGCCATACAGGCCTCCAGTCTGCTAGGCCGTGCAGGAGCAGGGAGCTCAAGTAGAAAAAGCGGCTGGCCAGAGGTAGAAGAGCCTGGGGCTAGAAACCACAGCAGTGCTGGTGATGGTGGTGGTGGAGGTGGGTGCTGTATGTAGCGATCACAAAGCTGGAGTGAGTCTTGACTATTAATTCATTCGGTGTGATTCAAGAATTGAGTATGTGTGTGTGTGCTTGCATGTGTGTGTGTGTGAGGGGATATCGGTTGTTGATATGAAGCTTTCCGCATGGTTTAGTTTTACTAGACTGCCACTGTGTAAAAGGTCAGATTTGTTTTTATGTACGATACACACACAACAACAACAAAAAAAACACCCACCTCCGTCTGACTTTGTTGTAAAACACCAAAAGGGCAAAGTGTTAAAAATACTCATGCTTGTGTTTAGGGCCCCATGCAAAAAACAAACAAACAAACAGGCATTTATCAGAAGCACAGAGAGGGCTTCCTCCGTCCGTATCAGGAACGGCCACGTGGAACGAAGAGAAGTGAGCCGAAGTGAGCAGGACCATTTATTACAGCGCCTGCTTTTTTCTGACGCCGCCCTCAGCGCAGGGAAGAGGAGAGAAATCACAGTTATTCTGAGCCAAGCTCTGGGGCCAAGGTCATTTCCTCAAACAAAAATGCTTCTGACACTATGTAGGTCACTGAGCTCTCTCTCTCTCTCTCTTTCTCTATCTCACTCTTCTCTCTCTCCTTCTCTTTTCTGTGTTTCTGTCTCTTTCCCTCCGACTCGCAAAACTCTCTCTCTCTCTCACACACAAACTTCAAGCGACGGCTTATAATTAAACACAGTCAATTATCCCAAATTTAATGGGATTTCAGAACTGTGGCTTTAGTTAAGAGGTAATGAATAATATTTTAATTGCATAAACTGTGTAAATGTGCAAGCTAAAAGGTGTCACTCAGTTTCTGTATGTAATTACCAACACACACACACCCTGACCTGATAGAGTATTTATGATAATTACCAATATTATACATACCATTATCATCAGACTTATTAAAGGACACCTGTGTTTGCGCTGAAAAGGGCGTGTTCCCTGACATTACTTGTTCATGTGAAGCAGGTGTGTGTCTGTGTGTGCATGCGTGACAGAGAGAGAGAGAGAGAGAGAGAGAGAGAGAGAGAGAGAGAGAGAGAGTGTCTGTTAAGGTGCACATGTATCTGTACTTCAAAAAACCTGTCTGGAGAATATTTTCACCGACGTCGTTCTTCGCGTTCTTCAGCAAACACAAATAGCAGCAAGTGTGTTCACACGAGCAAAGTGGGTGTGGTGTCCGATACACGTGCCCCATACTGCAGTCGTCCTTTCCCTTATAGATGTGCGTAATTAATAATTAAACAGATGCACTTGGAATGGGTTGACCTCGCTGAACTACTCATTACTCACAAGGCACTGACATCGCTCAAACTCTTTTTGTGGCTTCCCTCTCTCTCCATCCCTTCTCTCTCTCTCTCTGTTCCTTCCCTTTGGCAACAGAACACCTATTTCAGCATCTCTGTTAAGCTGACCAAGGGCTTAATGGGACTTTGTGCTGAATTAAAAGTCCTCACTCCATACAGGGACTAGAGAGAAAACATTGGAGCATAAAGCACACTCTCTTATTGTAACCCTGCTCTTAAACAAAGTTGTGAAGAAAAAGAGGTTGGGAGATTGGGGTTAAGAAAGGACATGTTATTAGATACCGATTCCTTTTTTATTGGGGGGGGGGGGGGGTATTTATATGTCTGCCTTTTTCTATCCTAAGATGATTTACAGTATATTTCTCCTTGTCTGTGTTGAATGTGCTGTGCTGGGCTGTCCTTGACCTATTCCCAATTCAGAGTTCAAAAGCAAAAACGTATGACAGAAATAAAGGAATGGAGAAAGAAAAGCAAAGAGAGGAAAGTATGAAAGGGGGAGAAAGTGGTAAAAGAGGGAGAAGAAAGTGGAGAAAGTAACAGAAGAATGAGAAAGCAGTATTGGTTCACATTAAACACAAAGGTCCTTGTAGGAAACCTCATCACAGACACAACAAGGATGCAAACAAAAAGAATACAGAAAAGAAAACAAAGATATCCTAAAATCATAATCATTTAGGATGGGGGTTTTACAGTTGTTGGGAAAATGTGATTGTGAGCCGTTGCCTTATGGGTGATATAAGGGCAGTGGAGACTGGAGTGTTGACAAGTAAGACTAGAGAGAGAGAGAGAGAGAGAGAGAGAGAGAGAGAGAGAGAGAGAGAGAGAATAAAAAGAGATAGAGGGATGAGAGTGGTAGCAAGTTAAAGGTCGTGCTGTGGTATCTTCACAGTATTGTATTTTATAACTGAGTCAGGAAACTCTGCAAAGGCCTTGGAATTTCCAACTAAAATTTCTAGCATCCAATCATTGATCAGAGTTTGAAAGCAGAACACAATCTTAGAGCAGAAAGCTTTACATTTAAACATCTGGCATGATGACATTCAAGTGGAGTTTGATGGTGTGTGTGTGTGTGTTACAGAGTGGTTTTGAGTATACTCCAGTGTTTACTAATCTGAAAGAGAGCAGTTAACCAAAGGCTCACTATAGCCTTCCACATTCCTCCAGTTTAATGAAGGACTTCTCATCCACCACACACACACACACACACACACTATCACTCCTTTACTCACAATTTTCAAAGGTAAGAAATCTGCTCATTGTGTCTGAAAAAAAGGACCATGAGTGAGTGAGTGTGTATGTATGTGTGTGTGTGTGTGTGTGTCTATTGTGGGGGTAATGAGAATGTGTTGCATAAACTCTTAACCATCATCATCATCATCATCATCATCACCATCGTCGTCCTCATACTAGCCTCTCCTCCACACCCGAGAGGATCCGTGGAGAACAGGAGAGGCAGCAGCAGCAGCCATTATGAATATATGCATGTCGGCAGGCCAGATTGCTTGGCGCCCTAAATGGAGCTCACGCTAGGATGACTAGCCTGCAGGCCTAGAGGAGGGGAGCGGTGAGATGTGTTTTGGGGATTTGCAGGATGTGTGTGTGTGTGTGTGTGTGTGTGTGAGGGGAGGGGGGTGGGGGGTGCATGGACGGGTTGGGGTAATGATACATGGCTCATCTGAATGGTCTACATTCTAAACCACCTCCACTCCAACTCCACCCCCCCCCCCCCCACACACACACACACTCCCCCTCCCAACACACACACACACACACAACAAAACCACAATCTCGATTAAAAACGACTCACTCCTGAGTTCATTTAAATGGTTGACTGCACCACCTGAGCAGACTGGAGAGGTTCTTATTCCTCTGTTATACCTCCTACCCCTTGTTCCTACACCCCCCCCCCCCCCCCACACACACACACACACACACCCTCTTTACCCACCCTCCCTCATATCCTATACATCACACACTAACCCCCTACCCCCCTCCAATCCAATGCATCAGACTATACACCCCGCCCCCTGCACATACCCCCACCACCCCAAAGCCTTCATGCATCGGGCTGGAAGCGAAAGAGGGCCGAGAGGTGTTTTCATGTTTCTGAATGCTTCGGTTGGCTCATGTGTAACAGCCGACTAGCTTAAAGCCCCTTTCTGAAAGCCATCATGTTTCCATGCCTGTTTGTGAGATGGGAAATGATGGGTTTCCATAGCCCCGTTCCAATCCTCAATCGCCTCCCCAGCTCCAATATGGCCTTTGTGTTTTTGTTTTTCTGTGTCTGTGTCTGCGTCCACTCAAGCTGGATGACTTTGCCTTCAGCTCACCGCCTTTTTCCCATTAGCGGCTTCCTCGTCTTCACATACACAAGTGGAGCTAACAACGAGACAAACAGACTCCTGATGACTCAACCTCAGGTACATTTCAGGGAGTTTTTACGTCATACGCCTCTACCTGAGGGACTTCACTGTGAAATGGAAAATGTTTTTATTTTATTTTGCCATCAATCTATTTGGATTTAAAGAACTAGTGAAGCAGAATAAAAATAAGCACTACCACCATTACACCATTCAGCATATTTTTGCCATTAGTCACATTCCTTTCTCCCTTAAGTGAGTATTTTTGGGGCGAGGGGCATAATTAGAAATGTTGGGGACATTACCTTTATCACATTGATTTGACCACAAAAGAGATGTTGGAGGGAGATATTTTAAGGATGTGTCAAAGGAGACTTTACAAGAAAAATGAAAAGGTCTTAAGTGTGAGGGTTTGAGTTGAGCCATGTCCATCAATCTGCAACACAGATTTCTCTGACTTTCTTTACATCTTTATAATGTACTGTGTCAGTCCTATTCCGGCTTCTCCCCACTCACACCAAACCAAGCCCTTGCTAAACCCCCCCACATGCACGCAACAAATACGGGGGGTTCAGGTGGCCTCAGACATAATGCGCCGAGTCATTGTAATTTTCTAGCATGGGGACAATGGCAGAGAGAGGACACAGACACACACTCACACACTCAAGGGCGAGCTTAGCACTTGTCATGTTAAGAGCTACAGATGGGCCAGGTCTACCCTGTATTGTGTCTACTCCAATGCTATGTCTCCTTTGTGGCAGATCAGCTAAAGAAACATTTAAAGGAACACCCCCCCCCCACACACCTCCCTCTCTTTTCACTCATTTAAGGAAACACACCCATCTATCCCTCACCTGAGCCTTCTTTGTCATCATGTTACACACTTTACATCATAGGTTCTCAAAGTGCGGGCCAGGGGCCAATGACGGCCCACAGAAACATTTCTGGCAGCCTGCGGTAACATCAGATAATATACAGCATGTAAATATGTTAAAACTGTACATTGCTTTGAAAGAATGACTATCTGTTTAGTGGTGTTTAGGCATTTATTTATTGTAATAAATGTAAACTGTAGAGATGCAACAAGGTCATCAAACTGTTTTTTTTTTCTTTCAGTTTTCCTTTTTCTCCCCACGTCCCATCGGCGGCCCTCAGTTCAATGTTAGATCCCTAAATTGGCCCTCACCTATCAAAACTGCGAGAACCCCTGCTTTACATAAAGCATCTGACAAAGCGTCAAGTTATATAGAATTAAAGTGTGGATTTGGATTGAGGTTATCTGACTAGTAATAATGTCAAACTAATGTTGTACTTTAATTACTTTAATTAATGTTGCATCAAAAATAGCATTTTTCTTTTTCAAAATAGGCTCTTAGTTTAGGACCAAACCACATAATAATACTTGATGTGATTTAAAGGTGGAATTAACATACATAATATGCAAGTAATCGGTTTTAGCCCGCAAGTCTCCACTGTGATAAGCAATTTATTCTGGGAGCTCCCTGGTGAGTAGCTATGATTTAAAAAGAAAAATGTTAAACAGGTTTGATGTTATATTACGGACTGGAGACATTCACCTTGGTGTTACTGAGGAGGAGACTCTCTCTCTCTCTCTCTCTCTCTCTCTCTCTCTCTCTCTCTGTGAGCCATGAGGGAAATAGAGTAGGCAGCAGCTGTTTACATATGGCTGGCCTTATTTACACAAACGGCTCGCCTTGAGCGCCACTCTGGCCTTGTCATTCCACGGCCACTACTTTCTCTTCCAACACTATTATTAGTAGACCTCCAACATGCATAATTCATCACAATGCAAACAGGTCTCTCTCTCTCCCTCTCTCTCTTCTTCACCATTTCTCTCTCCTTTCTCCCACTCTTGCTCTCTTTCTTTCACCCACTCTTGCTCTTTCACCATCTTCCTTTCTCCTTCCTTCACCATTTCTCTTTCTCTGTTTGTCTTTCACAATCTCTCCTACTTTCTCCCCATCTTTTTTTCACTCTCTCCTTCTTTTGTCCTTTTGTCTCCTCTTCTTTCCCCCCTGTCCTGTCCTCTCCTCTCCAACCCCATAATCCTGCTCATCCATTTTCTGGGTCAGGGTGACTTCTCTTCTCTGCCCCGTCCGTGCACTTCCATCCCTACAACTCTCTCCCTCTCTGTGTGCGTCTCCTCCACTGTGACACATTCAGCAGCCAGGCCCCATTACTGACACCGGTTGACAACCCAACAACCCAGCTTAAACTCCACACACACACACACACACACACACACACACACACACACACACACACACACACATCTGAATATTGGAAGAAGGAGAAGGGCTACTGGCATTTTAAATGCTGTGTGTGTGTGTGTGTGTGTGTGTGTGTGTGTGTGTGTGTGAGAGAGAGAGAGAGTGTGTTTGTGAAAGTGAATGTTTCTGCCTTCATGAATAGCTGAGTGTAGAAAGAGCACAGAAGATAACCCAAAAATGCCCCTCTCCCATCCCCTCCCCTCCTTGCCAAAAAAAGTCTTTATGTCCCATCAGTGTGTGTCCACAATCATCAGCATCATCACGTTGGGCCATCCAACAGGTCAGGCAAAGAGCACTGCATCCATTTAATCACTATCTGACAGTGGACACCGTACATAGATGGAGAGAGCGCTGTGGATTATAGTAGATGGGGCAATAATGCATTGGCAGTTGTTATTTTGGCCTGACCTTTGTTACTTTATTTCCATGTTTGCTTTGGGAAATGTTCCTCTGAAAAGGAGTCCCTTTCATGATGCACACAGAGAGAGAGTGATTAGCTTCTTTAAGGATGGATTTGAGTTTGGGGAGGTGAGAGGAGATATTTGGGCCGAGGTTAGGGGGGCGCTACGGAGGTGGACAGTTGCAGTTCCAACAGAGGGGTGTGCGTTTGTAAATCTGTGTCTTTCTCTCTCTCTCAGTGCATGTGTGCACACAAGAGTATGTCTGTGTGTGTGTGTCTGTGTGTGTGTGTGTGTGTGTGTGTGTGTGTGTGCATACAGTATGTGTGGAAGGGACACCAGGGGTGAGGGCGGGCGGAGGGGCTAGGGTGGAATCCCTGGTGATGAAAGCTGTGTAACTCACTTTCTCACTTACCGGCTGACCTGATGGAAATGCTTGATGCTGTGTTCACACACATGCAGGCTATTTGCACTTTGTGCCTGCGGCTGAGTGAGACTGGGGAGTGGCAGGACTGCTTCACTTCAGGACCCTGGACAGCTACTCCATAGAGAACTAGCCCAGGCTGTGAATGCAGGTTGTGTGTTTTCTGTCTTTACACACTCTTAAGGTGTTTGGGTTTGTGTGTGTGTGTGTGTGTGTGTGTGTGTGTGTGTGTGTGTGTGTGTGTGTGTGTGTGTGTGTGTGTGTGTGTGTGTGTGTGTGTGTGGTTCAGGGCCACAGAGGTATTAACTTGAATACACTCACAAAAATACTGCCCAGATACCAGCATACTGATACCCAGAATACCAGATACTGCCAACACACCATTGCTCCATTTTACCTTGATCTCCCATGAATTAAAGTTGTTTAAGTAGGCTATATTACTGGTGTGATCATAATGTGATAACACACACACACACACACACACACACACACAATCCAAAACACTCACACACTCTTGTGTTTCACTGACTATGAGAGACGATGAGGAAGATGAAGATGATGTGAGGTCATAACGCCCATTTCAGTACAAGGGCCAACAACCCCCCACCCCCCAACAACACACACACACACACACACACACACACAAACGCATCTCCTCTGCATGTTCTGTATGTCCCATCTGTATGGAAATGTGCTCTCCACAGCTGGAATCCCACAAAGCTCCGTCCTCCACTCTAATAGTTATTATCTCTGTGGTCCATACCGCCACTGCTGCCGCCGCGTCGTTCAATGCTACGCTACGCCACGCCGCAATAGGGCCTGCAGAAAGCAGCTCATCGCATCTTTATGGTAATGCCCCTGCCGTAGCTGCAGCCGCATCCATAGCACACACACACACACACACACACACAGCGCCCGGGGCAAGACAGGCCCAGACACCAATGCCTTTCATTACTGTAATTCCCATTATCACTCACATTCTCCGTCTGTGATTGCAACTCACGGCCAACGGGCCTCAGCGTGCATCCACACACTGTTTTGGGGTCACAGACTTTCTCCCCCCCCTCTGGTGAATATATATCTCTATCTTAAGTGCATAATATATGTGCACCATACATTCTACATTGTTTAAATTACACTGGGATACTAGCTATGAAAGCCAAGAAAAGTGTGTATGTGTGTCTGTGTCTATATGTGTGAGTAAATGTAGTTGTGCTGCACATTTCTATACATATATGAAAGGGTGGATATACAAAGGGTGTTTGTTTACATAGATGTGTGTGTGTGTGTGTGTGTGTGTGTGTGTGTGTGTGTGTGTGTGTGTGTGTGTTTGGATTAACCTTTCTAAAACGACTAGTTCTGGTCCTTGATTGTGATTAGTTAAATTGCATTCAATGGCGCTGTATATTGCTTGTATACTTCCTGTTATTGTGGCTTTGTCTCATGAAACTGAACAAGGTTGGCCTGTTTCTAGTAAACGTTTTAGAAATGCAATAAGCCCCCTGATTCTGTTCTATATTGTCAATATAACACAGCTGAGGAGGTTAAACAAGCTGTGCTATTCATGATATAGAAAGGCCTCTTAAGGCATATTGCTGGTGTGTGTGTGTGTGTGTGTGTGTGTGTGTGTGTGTGTGTGTGTGTGTGTGTGTGTGTGTGTGCACATTAGCATCTTTGAGTATTATCACACATGTGCGTATCTGTAAAAGAGGTCAGGACCATCCTTATGATGAATGATCATTAACAGAGAGTTGCTTCTCTGCAGTCCTTTGGCACATGTGTAATTGTGCGTAGCCAATCTAATGCTTCCAAATGGAGAGTAAATGTAAAGTAATGTTATTACAAGGATTCCTGTCTTCAAAAGAGAGAGATGACAGAGGATGAGTTATTGGGGACAAGTCCATCAGCACACACAGTCTCCTGAGATGGGTTCCATTCTACTGATCTCATCTTTTACTACATCTTGGTGCATGGATATGTGTGATGCAAAAACAGACACATTTCATGCTGATAAATGTCAAATAAACAAACCTTGAAATCTGTAGGTGATGCATTGAGAACAGGGGATACATTATATTGCATGGATTATATTATTATATATCATATCATTGTACTTTTTAAAATAAACACTTCCCATCCTTGAATGTGATTGGTTGAATCGTGTTTGATGCTGTTGTATATTCTCAGATATAGCATGGGCGAGACCGTATTTTGTTCTATACTGCTGTGCCATTCAGCTGCATTACTTGGCAACCATTCAGCTGAAATAAATATATTTCTTGGCAGAGGAGCTGATGTTTAGGAATAAATCATTACTACATTACTTATCATTGTGGCTAATATAGCACAGCTGAAGGTTGTAGCTGTGTCAGATTATGTTATGCTAGTTTGTGTTAGCCTACAGCGTACAATAAGAGGGTCTCTGCCATAAAAGACCCTAGATGTGTTAGATTGTGTTATGCTAGTTTGTGTTAGCCTACAGCGCACAATGCTCTTTTCTGTGGAGATGTAAAGATGTCGCTGGCACAGGCCCAGGTCTAGCATGAGGTCTTGTGTCTTTATGAGACACTGATCCACATGTGTGTGTGTGTGTGTGTGTGTGTGTGTGATTGCGGGATTGATTGACAGGTCGGGAGACGCGTGTCTCCCTCTTTGGTGCGGCCTCCGTGTCACA
>JAODXP020000017.1:16323418-16368418 GCA_027497455.2 Sardinella longiceps
TCCCGATCCACTGATCTGTACACACATCTGACCCTGACTGCCAGTCAACACTAAGCCCATCTCATTCATTAGTACATCTATCTCCCCTTGAGCCCCAGTCAGCCGTTGCCGGGTGGCTTTTTGTTGGGCTGGCCCTGTTGGTGTTTTTATGCCAGCTCTGGCAACTGTTGCCCGGCGACAGCCTCACTCTTTGATTTAAGACTTAATTAATAGTAAGCAAGTGAGTAAGTAATATTGATTTATAAAACACATTTAAAACCCTTAAGCTGATCAAAGTGCAAACATGAAGGTATAAATAATCACAGGGATAATACATGCAGTACACAAGACCACAATTAGAAGTACACATGCATTTTGTTGAAATCTACCAGTAAAAAGTCAGAGTATAAAGGTAAGTTTTGAGTCAGGATTAGAAATCTGAGATGGAAGGAGCACATTTAACATTGTCATCATTGGTATACGGTCAGAGGTCAGTGGTGTGAGGAGGGCCTATTTAAAGACTTTCTTATAACACACACTGCTATGGATCCATAGTCATATTCTAGTCATATTCTAGTATTGCACTCATTGACCTCGCACTTAAGCACTTGTAGATACCAGCCTTGGTGTGGAGACAACCTCGGTAAACAAGAGGGTGGATAGACTCTCACTTCCCCTTGCCTTGATGAGGAGCAGAGCTATCCTCAGGATCAGGCACAAGGTTGCACGTGCGAGAACCCTTCTTATAGTTTCAAACTTGGTGTTGGGACAGATTATGAACAGGCCTACTTAAGTACCTCTAAGTAACTGGGCATGATGCTGCCCTGTTTTGATGAGGACTGGAAATTATAAACATGTTGGCAATAAAGAATTATTTATTGATTTAAGGAAAAATCGGGTGCGATTCAATCTATAGACCTGTTGTTTGAGGTTCACCAAGAGGTGTCTGTGGCGAAAAAAATGAGAATTTGATGCAGCATAGACCTAATATAAAACTGGCAGCCATCATTAACTGAATGGGTCACAGGGAAATTAAACTGAAAGTAAGTGTATATGCCCTTAGTGTTGGCTGCCAGTTCACCATTAAGTCCCTACATGTTATGAAGCTCTTATTCTTTTCTTGCCAACCGCACTCATTGACCTCAAACAAGAAGACTAAAAACTGTTTTACCTCAGATTTCTCCTTTAATATAAAAAATATTTGCAGTGATTTAAGAAGTAAACTGCATGCTGCAGGAGATCATGTCAAAGGCTTGTCTGTGTTAGGGTTGCACAATTCAAGGAAAATGCCTAATTACATCCTTTGCAGTAGGCTACCTAATGGTGATGTTCCAATGGTGTTTATTTTTGATAACAATTTGATAAAGTGCTACTTGCTATTTGATAGACTGCTATTTTCTAATAAAGTAAATTCAGGTGCTAACAGTTTTGCTACTAATTAAAGCCTGTTAGTCGTTTGCTGTCAAATGGACAAGCACTTTGAAATCTGAAAACTCACAAACAAGTCAGTAAATTGGGGTAAATCAAGAATAGGCTATGTCTTTCCTTTCCTGAAATAAACCACATTCATGTTTATAGCATCTTTAAACCATCTCGGATGCGGATCTGTGGTATTTTATAATTATATGACTGGTGAAATGACTAGATGTGGACCAGCGTGCTGGTCTCTGTCCCCCAGATTAGTTCGTTATTAGCAGGAAGCATCAAAGGGGAGGGGTTCGGTTTCTGGCCGGCCAGCTCAGGGAAACCAGGAGTGACAAGTTCATTTAAAAAGCCAACTATGCTGCTGTTTGTCTCATTCGCTGAGTTGACATGTAAAATTACTGCAGCTGTCTATCAAAATCAGTGTGCCCCCCCCTCCTGCTTCTCTTGACCTGGTGTTGACCTAGGGGCCATGAAGTGAGACGGAGGGAAGCCAGTGAGCATTTCTCTCAGGGTGATGATGAATTGGATAGGCTATGCTAGGTAACGCATAGAATTATTTCTTTCTTTCAAGCTTTTGTCCACTTGCACAGTGACTTTTCTATTAAGAAGGGGATATGATTTATAGTAATTTATTGGGTAAAACATGCTCTTGAAGGTTTATGTCTGACCAAACTTTAGCTAGTTGTAAGAGGGTTAGGCTATTTTAAGTATTGTTCACTTAATTTAAATGGAAGCTTTACTCAAGGTTACAGAGCGAAAAGGAAAATCACTTCCACACCAGCAGAAAAGAGAATCCGCGCGAAAATTTGAACGCGAACACTCTTGTCAGATTATTGACCCAGTTTGATTGGCGATTGCCTTTCCATTCTCCAGTTCACCTTGCGCTTATTGTAGCTTTCAGCGCGTGCAGCTGTGCGCGCCTCTCCAAAGGGTCCGCGAGCAGTCCAACTAGATTAGCACGTCAGGTCAGACGAAGAGTGCCCGGCTCCTTGCCAGGACGACTTTATCAATGTCCAGTAATTAAAATGTCACCGTTTAATTTTCAGGCCACACCGATCCTCTTGGAGCAATCTTTCCTTAATAAAGGGTCTAATCGAAATGCTATTTTCAAGCGAAACAACAAAAAACGGTTTGGAGAGGCGGTTTAAGTGTAGCGCGGGGGTGGAAATCGATATGAGAGGGGTGGATTGATTTGACTCTAAAATTAAATGTATTGAGGTCACGGTTTTATGTGATGCTGATACAACTGTTAAACAGGGAACATTGGTTTTCAACAGGCGCACTCATTAAATCCTGGCTGAACGAGACAAGTGTGATTTATGCTGCAACTAAACATGTTCCCATTACGACATGGCATGATATGTCAGGGATTTCACATTATTTAAAGAATTTGACGGGAATTTAGAAAACTCCTGTACCTTTTTTTCCTGATGTTTTGTTTTAAAGCTCTATACTTATTCAACAGCAGGAATCAGATCTTGTTTTAGTCCCATCTCTGTTAAGCTTAGGTGATAACGTAAGACACCTGCGCATGTGCAACCTCCCATAAGATGTTTAATTCAATTAATTTCAATCACTCCAGTCAGAAATAATTTCCCATCCTCATTCTTTTAGAGATGCAAGGTTTGTTCAATTGCAAAAAAATCTGGAGAAATATTCTAAGGCAGCAAGGTTATTTTCGATGGGATAAATTCCTTGTCTCATACCGAATTTCTTTGACTTTTGTCTTCTACACTACACAACTCGCACGTCCATCTGTATTCAACGTCAATCAATTCACCAGAGCCTCCCCTAGACAATAATTACTCCGGCATTCACGTGCTTATTTGTTTATTGTGCGGAACGTGTGTGTCGATTGACAGATTTTGAAACGTGTCGGTCATCAGGAAGACTCATTAGTGCAGTTTCCACAAGAGAGCTGTTCTTCATTCAAAGCTCAGTAGGCTATGTAATGGATATGTGGTCTACTATTTTAGCACACAAACAAGACGAGAGTGGATACAATCAATGTCAAAATAAACCTGTGCAAGTTCTGTGATAGACTACACAGTGTGAGGGTGAAGGTCGATGGTTAAAATGAGGCATTGCTTAAAAATCTGAATGAAGTGAATATGTAACAGCGAAGCTGTCAATCGGTACCTCCTGATTACTTAGAAAAATATTACTGCATGAAACAGAATAATTGCAATTATGTAGGCTAATTCTAAACACACTGATCAGAGCTAGTTCTTACATATAAACACAAATAAAATGAAGGCTTTATGTCACTTATATCTGCAAACCCAGCGGTGCGCAAACGAAAGTTTAATTTGGTGATGCCCCCCCCCTCACTCTTTATCCAGACCCGCGTCATACACCAGCTCAAAAGAGATACGTTGTGCCCTCCTGGCCTTTAATGTGGGCACGAGCCCTGAACAAGTTCTCCTCAAAAGGCCTCAATCCATTCATCCAAATTTGAAGCTGTCCTGACAGCTGGGTCCACCGTTGAAAACCACAACAGTTTCTTTTTTTTGTCTGCTGTCGTCTAAAGCTCTAGCCTTCAAGTGCTTCAGAGTCAGTCCCACGTAATGGAAAGTAACAATTAACAGTGAAGGCAATATGACATTATGCGCTTTCAGCTTTAATTAAGCCCATAGCTTTATATTTTGTTGATTCTTACCATTAATCTGACATATAGTATTTGAGAGAAAAGACCGGATTGCATGTGTTTAAAGAATTATTAACAATGCTTACAAGTTGTAGGCTACAACCTACCCGAATATAAAATTAATTGTTTTTTTATTTACTATATTTTATTTACTAATTAGAACTAATCGAACTAATACGCTATAAAATATCTTAGACCATCAATCCACATGGCTACTAAAGAACAGTAAAAAGTGCCAGTTGAATGCTTACTGCAAATCCAGTCCCTAAATTGCACAAACGTGATAAACGTTATGGCAATATGGCATTCTTCAAAAACACTGACACTCTGCTTTAATGAGGTGTGTTTTCTATATCAATAATGTATAAGATGGTTCGCAAGGAAAATGTGTGCTCAGTGTGGTAGTTCAATTTAGCACCAGTGTCTGCTTGCCATAATAAAAGAGCTCAGTTAAGACGTAATTGTCGCGTAAGGTGTCCAATTGCCTTACCTGAGCCGAAGCTCAACCTGCACGATGAGTTAAAATAATGGGCAACAATGTGCCATTCAGTTTGCCGTCTGAATAATTTAGGAGAACTGAATAATTACAGTCCAAAATGGTAATTATTGCTGGCGAGGAAGAAAGTCTCTTGCCCGCCGTGAAAGTCAATAGTACCGGGCAGGATCGGATTACGCCTCCTGCGCGTGATCCCTCCACCATCAATATTGCAAAACGCACGGTCATAGTGGGCGGACGCGCGTGCCAGTTCTGAAAGACAAGAATAGTCGTGCAACAAATTAAGACATACATGATGACCATTTTCATATTAATTATCAACGAATTTAACATTTGCAGTAATTTCACCAAAAGGACAAATTTGTTCCATTATTATTCCTTCTTTGTGCCAGCAGGTTTAACCGGCTTTGTTCCTTTTGATAAGTTTTAGTAAGTCCACTTAAGATCACTTATATAAATGACAATACTTTAACACATGCAATTGCATCCCAAATATAAGGCTAAATAGATCTCCGAATATACTGCATCTATAGACTACTTTAGGGGTCCGTTATAATTAAGAAGAACTACGCCAGTCCGTGAGAACGGAAACACATGCGGTCGGCACAACATCTGAGATGTCACCAATGAAAAGAGTCTCTTGGGGCGACTTCAAGCCTTCTCGCACATGATTTCAATAACAATACGTGTGTATTTATTTATCACTGATGGCTTGGATAAATGAAAACACCCTCGGCGACTTAAAACATTTCTGATCCATTTCATGTCATGAGAATGAATACAATTATTAACTTCACTATTTGTCTCACAAGGTATTTGCAAATTCTATCCTTGATGAAAACAAAACATTAGTTGATGCTGTGCTTTCTCACTGCTTACCCTGTTAAAACTTTTTTCTCTCGCTAGTTTATAAGTTTGTGCGTTTCTCCACCGGTACAGGTAAAGCTGTATTGATAGCCGAGACCATCACGGGGCACTGCGGGGTGAGCCGGCGGTCATTGATCGGGCTATAAATACTTATGAATAGTTAACGCGGCCATATCACTCAACCGCTTACCTCGGGCTGGTGCTTACACATATCAGGCGCTTTGTTCAGGATACCTGTTCTTGCCAGGACGTGTGTGGTCGTCCAGACTCCCATATGCATGAAGGTTGAGGCAAACATGTGCAAAGGATGGTAATGAAATTCCCCCATAGTACCAAATAACCGTCTTTGGGAACTTCTTAAAAAGCTCTAAATTAATCCAGATCACCCTACCCTTTAAATCGATTATTTGGGAACTCATAAATGCACAAAAGCACAAAATTGAATGATAATTCCAATAAAACTATATGACCAGAATAAGAAAAACATGGATTAAATACATGTTGTTTCAGTGGCTGACCTTTGTTCATAACATACCGTAAGATCATCCCATTTGCCAACCCCACGCGCGCACACATGCAGGCGCGCACACACACACACTTTCTTACATTTCTTCAAAAGATCACGTGACAAAAATAAAATGTCTCCAGGCCAATATGACAGCAGTGAGTGTGGTTTCTGTCGGTCCCGTAGGCAAACAGTTCATGTAAATATGCTTGCGCTAAGTGGGAGTGCCTCGCTATTACTTTAGCTGTCACTGCTGAGCGTCTTCAATGGCTTTGTCGTAAAGAGGAGCGCACCACCTTACCGACGGTCACTCCTCCAGCTCTCCTCATTCTCGCCAGAAAGCCTCGAGGAGGATGCACGTCCACACGCACCTCTGATACAAACTACCTAACTGCTTTGCAAGAAAACATTTGGACCTTTCTACACGACACGATCTTAATTTCTATCACACTGTCGACAAGAGGACTGTCCAATTGCATAATCTTCTCAAGAATTTCGTAGAAAACTTGAGTTTTTTTGTCTGCTGTTCAATAACTGCTGCTCTGACACTTTTAAAAGGTAAGTTTGAATTTTATGTTTGATAACAAGTGAGTCACTACTTAGTAAAAAGTAGCCTTGTGTGCTTAGTAATTTTACTGACATACATTTCACTCTATGTGAAAGTGATCACCTAGAATGATTAATTTGGAATAAAAGAATAACAGACTAACGTGCTGTTTATTTATAAAGGGAAAGTAAATTTGAATTGCACTTTTCCCATGATAATTAATTATTTTATTTTATTGGCGGTTTTATATTGCAACTGGTCGTGTACAGTTTTGCAGGTTTAAATACAACCTTCTTCTCGAATCGCCTTAATTATACTTTAGTGTTTTTCAACTGGTTAAATGTTTTAGGCAAGGATGAACCTTGGTAATTACAATGAAAGCGGCTTAGCGCGTCTTACCTTTTGCTTAATCTCGCGTCACACAAAGTCGGCTATATTTTCCTGCTGTGTCCTTTGTTGACACGATTCCATTTCCACATTCAATGTGAAGTGACATAGTTGCTTTGTTTCGAGTAAGAAAGCCTGCACTGTCATGATCGCATATGAAAATATAAGAAACACATTAGATAGCAGATAGCAAGAGCGTCCCCCAAAAAATCATGCGGGCAAATAGGCAATTAACAGGGGACCTCAGCGTTGAGTTGAGTTTTTTCCAGACAAGAAATTTAGAAATTCTGATTCAGATATCATCATTGGGTATATTCATTTTCTTTACTGCACATGTTATGTTTTAATGTGCAATGCACTACTATTTTTTTTTTAAATTTCAAAATACAAGTCATATTCTTTTTCACATTAACACTACTGCTAATAATAGCCTAATAATAATAATTATAACTATTATAATAAAAATAATAATATTTATAATTGACAGGATACAGAAATATTGTGTATGTCCTCTTCGATAGTGTTTCTGTGTAGGCCTATGCCAATTGTACTAAAAAAATTGGAATCAGCATCCTATACATTGGGTAGGCTACTCATGGGCTACCTATAGGGTGCAGTCTTTGTCTTTATTTATGTTCCACATATTTGTGAAGAGAATGCCGTCGAAAGCCGTCGTCTGACTGAACTGATGAAAGTATCGCTATTCACAGGTTTCCAGGAATGGAATCAATTCCGAGTCAGCTGCCAGCCGTACGAGACTCCAGCTGCTCCCCGACATCCAAGCAAGAGCTGCAATCCTACTCCGGCTCTGCGCTAAAACCTAACCAAGTCAGCGAGACCTCTCTGTACGGAATACCTATAGTCTCTCTAGTCATCGATGGCCAAGAGAGACTCTGTCTTGCACAAATCTCCAACACCCTCCTAAAGAACTACAGTTACAACGAGATCCACAACCGCCGTGTGGCCCTCGGTATTACCTGCGTGCAGTGCACGCCAGTCCAGCTCGAGATCCTGCGGCGCGCAGGAGCTATGCCCATCTCCTCCCGGCGTTGCGGGATGATCACCAAACGTGAGGCCGAGCGGTTGTGTAAATCTTTCCTTGGGGCACACTCACCGCCCAAATTACCCGAAAATTTCGCATTTGATGTATCCCACGAGTGCGCATGGGGATCTCGGGGCAGCTTCATACCTGCTAGGTACAACAGCTCAAGAGCTAAATGTATAAAATGTACGTTCTGCAATATGTATTTCTCTCCAAACAAATTTATATTTCACTCGCATCGCACCCCAGAGTCCAAGTACACACAACCTGATGCTGCTAACTTTAATTCTTGGAGGCGCCATCTCAAATTAACCGACAAAAGTTCAGCTGACGAGGTGACACATGCCTGGGAAGACGTGAAGGCCATGTTCAATGGCGGTAGCAGAAAGAGGACTCTGCCATGTGGGCCCGGGAGGTCGTCTCCGACCAAAACCCCGGGACCCCGCGGGCAGCCTCACAGTGAGTCCTCTGAAATCCCACACAAAACCATGAGATGCGAAGATGAGCAGACTAGTGTAGTTCCAAGCAGCATGCGCAGCTATCCCGTTATCCCCGTGCCAAGCAAGGGCTTCGGGATGCTGCAGAAGATCCCCCCGCCGCTCTTCCCCCACCCCTACGGATTCCCTGCCTTTGGACTGTGTCAAAAGAAAGAGGACGGTATGGTGATGGGTGAGCCAAATAAAACTAACATTTCAGGAATGTTTTGGCCTGGAACAAAAGACAATGGCTATCCATCGTTTCCGATGTTTTGGCCTACAACAGGCAGCCTCCCCATGCCACCATACTCTCAGTCACATCCTAAACCGCCTTCGGACCTGCTATGCCCCAGACCAAATGAAGTTGACGTTTCGGAACCAAATGACCGAAGTACGAACACCCCCAAAGAAAGTGGTCTAGACAGCGAGCGCTGTTCAAGCACGCAGTCCGTCCGCAATGACGACGACAAGTCTGGTGATGACAGCCGCTCAATTGATGGTGCGCCCGACACTCCCCGAAAAATGAGTTACATATCAGCCTTCAGACCTGTGGTGAAAGACACGGAAAGCATTGCCAAGCTATACGGGAACCGAGGGTCGTATACTGGGGGTCGATCTGGCTACATGTCACCCGATTTCTTGAGCGAAAGTTCAAGTTACAGATCAGCCTCTCCGGATGTGGACAGCGTGGACGATCCGGATGTGGACGTAGAGTCAAACAAGGCACAAGAGGACTCTTTTCCCCTGACAGGTGATGGTCACCGAAGCCCGCCTGGCTCTGTTACTCAAGAAATGGTCGCAAGGGGCGTGGAGTCAGAGGATGCCAGGGCCAAATCGAGCGAGGCACGTTCTACAGATGCTGACAGAGAGAGCAAACAGCTGCCAATAGAAACCAACAGAAACACAGCGATATACGAGGTGCGCGCGTGAATACACACACACACACACACACACACACACACACACACACACACACACACACACACACACACACACCTTCTGAGGCAATCTGCACACAGTGTTTAATTCTGTTTTATGCAACAACTGAATTGAAGGAATTTATGATCTCATCCACTTGTTTAGAACTTTTTCACCTTATTAGTTCTCTGGGTTAGAATAATTGTCAGTCCCCCTTTTCTCTTGTGGAAAGAATAGGCATTTTATCAAAATTAACTGTGATATTACTGCTTGGCGTTTTAAAAACGTACGCCTTAAAATTGTGTGTGTCTTCATTTAGAATTAAAGCATTAGAGAAAAACATGTTGGTGCTTTGAGGGTTATTGACAACTCGAGTTTATTTTTAATTGGGTTGTGGATAGGGATGATTTCCAACTGAATTTGAATTACACATGAGAAGAGAGAGAGAGAGAGAGAGAGAGAGAGAGAGAGAGAGAGGGAGACTTGCCTTAGGTGAGCTCAGTGATAATAATTGTGTAAAATGGTTCTGTGGTTTATCTTACAGGTATATACGAATGAAAGAGACAACCGTGTGCAACGAATGAACACCCCCTGTACATTTGCATCATCGGTTAATTATCAACGCGACCCCCGGGAGTCGAATGGTAAGGTGGTCACCGGTTCCAAAATAATTTAAGATCAACTGAGGACACTAAAAAGACATTTATCACAACCCACTGCATTTTGTTTTTATGTGCAATGCAGATAGCCGCGAAGAGGAGCCGTCTTCAACTGTGGATGAAATCGAACCTAAAACTTTCCACCAAGACCATGGTGCTATGTCAGACGGAAACCAAAGAGAACCTGATGGCGGTGAGTCAACTTAAAAAGAAAAAAAAAAAACATCAATCTATTCATCATCCAATCCCTCTTGATAAATCACCAAATAAATTGTCCATAAAGGCCTACAGGAGAGTTGTGCTGAAATGAAAATGAATCTTTTCCCTTCTCCGCTCAGCTGAGGAGGCATCCCGTTGTGATGATGGCACAGCCCCACTGATTGGCAGCAGAAATATAGAAAGCATGGCCAAAGGTAAGGGCTTTATTAATTAGATTTTGATGTTCTTTTCCAGATTCCTGTAGTTACAATTGCATTGCAAGCTGCTTTTCATAGATCTTAGTTCAACTCTAAATAAATAAACTGCGTTAAAAACATTGACCCGTTGACCCAGCTGAGGAGAACCCAGGTCACAAATCTCGTTTCCCAGTTTGTCCTCTGTTACATTTAAAACAGGACAATCCCCGGAGATAATGCGCACGGCGAACCTCTTGAATTCACTCTACGACCCAGCTAAGTAGTTGTAAATATGGCCACAGGCAGGATTATCCGATTTAGGCCGCTAAGGAATGGATAGGCACAAGGTCCAAATGCCACCGATTAAATCTTCAATTACTGGATTTACAAAATGAACCTACTTACACAAGAAGTCTTTAACCTAGCCATCAGGCGCACCAACCTGGCGCACCAACATTACAGAGCAGTATGGGCAGAGCATGCCCTGTATAAAATAAAACAAATCAACATTTACTAGGATAACTAGCCTAAATTAATTTATTTGACGGAATATAGGCTAATTATTAGCTGGTCACAGCCTAATACAATCAGATGTGATGACCCCCATTTTGATAAAATAATGGAACAAGTTATGAACGTGCATTGAAGCATTTTGGCGATTTGGAATAAAACTCTCAAATATTTTGAATTGTTATCAACGTGTTAAAAAAAATCCAAATATTTCAAAGCAAAATTTCCTAATATTTTCACAGAGGAACTGCAGAAACAACTAGTTGAGCAGGTGGAACTTCGGAAAAAACTGGAGCGGGAATTCCAGACCTTGAAAGGTGTGACCCATTTCTAATTTTATGCATGAGAATTATCCACGGAATAGGCTATAACTAGATTAATTTACAGATTATTATATCACAACGGTTATGTTGTTGTACGATTTCCACAATGTATTGCACAACATATTTTTTTGTATTTGGAAATTTGTAGTTGTCCATGTTCAATGCAAACTGAACCCTATAAGAATGATACTAAATTACATAATGTGTCTATCAAAAAATGAGAGAGAAAAACATTCCAAATAGGCCTACAGTTTTCTGTAAACTGGAAACATAAATGGGCAATATTTATATATCTTTCCTATCATGTGGTAGACCTGATCACAATAATTAGGAGTCTGGACAATAGACATTTAAAAAATGTTGTGATCATGTTATTTGCTCCACAGATAATTTCCAAGACCAGATGAAGAGAGAGCTGTCCTACAGGGAGGAGATGGTCCAGCAGTTGCAGATAGTTCGAGGTGAGGGACAGAATTGGCCTGCCACTCTGTCTGATCGAAAACTGACAGAGCCCCCACATGGCATGGAATTCTGTGGGCATTTCTGCAGCCTAGCCCCCCTTTTTTGAGAGGGAAAAAATGTGTAGGCTTTACCATGTAGGCCTGTTCTTACAATATGTGTATTTAATGATCTAGCATTTTAAAGTTCCTTTGAAAAGCAACATGAAGCATATCTTAGTTTTCTGTTGTGGAGAAAAAACTCTGACGATTTCATATTAATTAATTAACTTCACCAGGCAAGGTATTAAGAGACATAAACATAATAAAATAAATGACATAAATAACATAAACTAAGGGGAAGTTTTGCATTCTTATCTAGGCAAAGTATGTTGGGGGTGTCATTCACACAGCCTGAGGGACAAAGATGTATGATAGTGTAAAGGGCAAGGCCATGCAGCCAATAAATAAAAAAATGTTCATTTAAACATTATATTATATTATATTATATTATATTATATTATATTGTGTCCTGTTTTCTCCTGCTTAGATACTCTATGCAGCGAGTTGGACCATGAGAGAAAGGCTCGTTATGCTATTCAGCAGAAATTAAAAGGTAATGGCTAACTCCGCTGGTGGAGAGCAGTTATGCAGTTGTATCATGGCACAGATAGGTGAGACTCCACTGCAGTTTCAGGTTCTATCCCAACAAAAATTACTAGAACGTAACCTTCAATTTCTCGCCAGGGTATGTTAATTGAAATACCCATGCCCAATTTCAAAGAGGAACTGCCCTTGTTCTCATTGGAATTTGATGAAGTCTGTCTGTCTTGGCTGGACAAACGTTTAATTTATTATTTTTAAAAAGGGAATTCCCAATTCTCAAATTTTTGTGTGCATCTAGACTGTTGTAGCATGGCCTACTTGCCATCCTCAGTCTAGTAGACTCCCCATATCAATATGAGAGCTCTTTCCTAGGCACACGTGACGTGACTCAGCTAAACGAGCATTATTCTCATTAGTAATCAAGAGCCCCCAACTTTCTTCCTAGAAGCTCACGACGCGTTGCACCATTTCTCCTGTAAGATGCTGACCCCCCGGCACTGTACTGGAACCTGCACCTTCAAGCCCCCCCTGCTGCCCCCTTGACCAGAGCCCCCGCCCGCCTCAGGAACCAACCCCCCAGCTGGTGGACGGAGTGGGAGAGGAACCTACCTGTCTGGAAGCCCCCCCTGATCTTCAGCCGGAACCACACCTAACACCACACCGCTGATGAGCCACACTGAACTGAACCGAACCGACCCGACCCGCCGTGCTGTGCGCCCACAGAGACATCTGTAATAAAAACAAATAAAGAGTTCATTAGTATTATACTGTAGTTGCAGGCCTACTGTTAAAGCCCAACTCATATTTTACAGACAGAAACCAAGGTTTGTTCTCTGAGAAAAAAAAAATGTAAGTATTGTATAATCTAAAGATAAAGACAACCACAGTGAATTCGTTGAGAAACCCAAGATCACCACCTCTAGAAATTTGTTTATATATCATGTGGCTATGTGCAATGCATATAAAAAATATACATAAACATATATCTATATTTATGTATCTTGTGATCATTTTTGTTGGTTGAATGTTAGATGGATCTAAATAGGTGATTTAGTTATTTATGTCTTTGTACATTTTTATTTAATCTTTATTTTATCTATTTATCCCATCTCTGTTTGTAGTCATCTGCAACTTTGTATAATATTAATGTAAAGCACTTTAAAACAGGCAACCCAATGGATTTAAATGTGTATTAAAACATGCTCTTTGGAAATAACTGAAGCTACTGTTTTCATTGGTAGAATGACTTGAATGAAACATGTCTTTATGCAATGATACAAAATACATGTGTTGTAGGCTAATTAAAGGATAAGCAACAGTGGCCACATCAAAAACGTTGTGAGAGGCGTTACAGATGTATTATGATATACTGTAGGATTATGATGAGGTTTCATATATATATTAGCTCCCAAAGAATAAATAAACAAAGAGCTTCATTCAGGATCCTTATAAGTTCTTTCCATGCCAATTACTGCAACCTTCATTTCAAATGAATGGACTACTAGCCACAAACCTGTTCTCTCAAGCCAGGGTGAGAGGCAAGCAATACATTTTCAGCACACTTTTCATTTTAGGAAAATGAGCCCAGACACTCAGTCAGGGGTATAAAGATATTAGTTATAAATATTAATTATTTATGTTTATGGTAAAACAAGGATTGGGATGTCTTAATGACATAAGCATTATAAGCATTGGTGTAAGTTAACAAGCATCTGTGTTTATATGTGTAAAAAAAGATTTGCTTACTAAAGATTTGTTGCTCTCTAAAATAATTTACGGTAATTAATGATTGATTGGCTACATAAAGGAAACATCAAGACAAAATGTAAAGACGTTGCACCCTTTTTCGGAAATTCTGAATCTCTTAATTTGTACAATGACTGCCTCTGCAGGCAGAAAATCAGAGTCTTAGCAGAGACAGCTTTGCACAAATAACTCAAGAGTGACATCTACTGGACCATAACAATGCATACCATAAATGAAATAAATAGATTAGATTAGATTAGCCTTTATTGTCTCAGAAGAGAAATTTGTCTTGGGCAGTCGAGAGGTAGGGGTTACACACACAATAAGATATATACTGTACATATAACACTTATGGGCCGATGCCCACACACAGTCACACAGTCACAAAGTTGCCATCAACCACCAAGCTGGCCAGTACAGAAACGCATTGTATATCCTCAACATACACTTATATTGCACACTGACCCATAATATTGCATCAACATAGTATTGCACACAGTCCCTTAAAAGATTGCACATACTCTCTCATTCATTGGACACAACCCTAGCCTAAGTATTGCACTTATTCTCATGTATTGCACAACCCTTAATATTGCACATAACCCTCCTAATCATCCATACACATTCACTTCACATTTCACAGGACCACAGGAAATACATAATAAAATCCCCTCAGTCACATATATTATTTTACTTTCCACTATGTTTTATATGGGTACCTAAATTGCTAAGGGTTGGAGTCATTAGTGATAACAGGACTTATCATAAATCAATAAATCCACTTTTAAAATGAAACATACAAAAGTGTGCCATGTTTCCATTTTGTTGGTGAAAGTGAGGGCACTCTGGCGAGAGAGAAGGCGAGAGCGCCAAACTGTTCTACTGCTGTAAGTTAGAGCTGGATCTGCAGCTCTTTCGTAAGTAGTATTTTACCGCCACCTTCTGGTGAACTTGGGGTACCACATGGGAATTAAATTATGCAGCTGCACCAGCTCAAAGATACAGCAGATCTGTGAAATGGTAAATGGTAAATGGACTGTATTTATATAGCGCGTTTCTACTCCTACGAGCACTCAAAGCGCTTTACAATGTATACCTCACATTCACCCATTCACTATGACATGACGTTGTCAGAATCTGTCATAAACTTTAGAGACCTGTCATGACTTCTGATATACCCCAACCCCAACCCTAACCATGACAAATACCGAGTGACACTTAATGACAGAAGTCATGACAGGTGTATAAAGTTTATGACAGATTCATGACAACGTCATGTCATATTTAATGACAGTGTCATGTCAGTCTTATGACGGTACCTTCAAATAAAGTGTTACCATAGGGGTAAAACTTGGCTGATGAACCACAGCCAGTACTGGCCAATACTGCACAGGGAGCTCAGAGAAGAATATGAGCACAAACCTGGCACAACCAAAAAATAGTGAAGGAATCACGTCTGGAAGTCAGATTTTTCACAATAGAAGTATAGGTTTCTAATAGGCTATATATATTTTTATCGCATGTATTGACTTAAAATGCATAGCAAACTAGAAAAGCGCTCAGAGAGTGCAGACCTCCACCAAGACAATGTGGTCACAGATGGTGTTCTGGGTCACCGATCGCCACCAAAATTGAATCCCTTCTTCTCTTCGTCCCAATACACACATCCAAAAATTTCATCTAAATCTTTGAAGTACTTTTCGAGTTATGTTGTACACAGACAGACACACAGACACACACACACACACGTCGGCGAAAACATAACCTCCTTGGCGGAAGTAATTAAAGGTACACACTTAATAAACCCTCCCTGTTGTAGCCAACTTGTAGGTGGAAAATTGTTTCAACTATTCACTAAATCAGCTGAGTAGCCTATATCAGGACACCTCCAATAAATCAGCTAATTACTGTGTTTTAGTGGCATTAATGGAATGGCATGCGGTGTGGTTTCTAAAAATAGCTTGTAACATCGATGCACTGCATCACTGGACTAAACCACAGCTTTAGGTTCTACAATTGACATTCTACACACTTTATTTTCAAGCCACACCCAGTCAGGATAACTACCAATTGTCAACTGTCAATTGTAACCTGTGGAACCAAGATAGAAGATAAGGTGGATAGGCTGCTACATTCAAGTTTATCTCAATGCCTATAGCCTTTTTAGTCTAAGCAGATGAAAATCCACAGTAAGAAATGCTTTGGAAATTTGGAAAGGTGCAATGATGTGCACAATTTTTCAAATTAAAAGAGTGAGCATTCAAGAGGTTGATAACAAGACACAACAGACTATTCCTTTGCATGACAGTTTAGCATAACAATGACAGACATCCTAAATAAAATTGTCAATACATCTATCTCAACCACATTGTCAGTTCAGTTAGCGTTACTTAAATTTGTGGGGTTGATTGCACTCAACTCAACATCATGGGCAGAGGTTAAAATTGGGTCTGCACAACTGAATACTTACATTTAATTTACTCATCTTTTCATGAAATATTTGAAACCTATGAATTTTACAGTTTTTAATTTCACTTTCAGGCATTCCCCGCTCAGCTAACCTAGATTTTGCATAACAGCATGCCATACAGCCAGTCCCAACATCTTTTTTTCCAGACCTTTTAGATTTTGAGTAAAAACTTGCCACATACTTTGTGTCATTCAACTTAGTTATAGATAGGCTAGGCCAAACAGCTGGCTGGTGACAGCAATTGTTCACCGGACATTGATACAATTTACTCAAACTTTTTTCTTATTCTATTTTTGGATGTTCAAAATTAAATGTAACCTAAAGTAAATATAGGCTATGCTCAGGTCAAAATCATGTCTGTCTGCCACAACAATGACACTTGAGTCTCATTTTAAGGGGGAAACACCCCACAACTTTTGGTCTTGCTCCCATTTTCCATAAACGAAGAGTGCTTTCAGCATAAGTTTATTCCTCTAACATTTCTTAAAGCTAAATTTAAAGACAAATTCGTTTTGTGTTATGGGACGTCACCTTCACTACGTTAGATGTGATAGGCCTAGGCCTACTTACAATAAATTACATGATTTGGTTATTGCAAAGAAGATGTGCCTTGGATTGTCACAATAAAAAGCTAGCCCTCTATTATAGGCTAATTTAACTGCTTTTACAGCTGCATTTTTTTTTCCAATGTATTGAACTGCGTACATGTACACACACAATGCACAGCCCTTGAGAAATGTGAAAGGGTTTATAATTGGCTTACATACCCAAATCTCGTTCGCATCCTTGCAGTAGGCCCAAAGCCTTTTCTTTTTCAAATTAAGGCGCTTCTTTTAAATATGTGCGTGAGCACGTTAACATCACTTCGCGTGCTGGGGGATGATCACGCCTGCGCTTAGAGTAACAAGATGGCGGAGAGTGCGGAACTGAAGGTAAAGCGCAGCCCAAAAATTACTATTGATACAATCACTTAATGTCATTCTCTTGTTAATTTGGTGATATCTGATATACAGAATGTGTTCTTTAAAAGAATGGATGCTTGGATATGGAGTCAGCACATCATTTTGAACAGTTACACGCGCATCATGGGAGGTCATTGTTATTGTTGTGATGTTGAGTCGGCTGTCGCTTGCCAGCTAGCCTTAAGCTAGTCAAAAAGCTAGCTGTCTAGCTAGGTGGCTAACCCTGGTACTAGGCACTGTGGCAGGTATTTGTCTAATAAGTATAACTGCTTAGTGTTTCTGAATAGTGTTCATTAAATAGAATATTCCTCGTTACAGTAATTAAAAATGCTATCGATTATCATGGATTCTTCGCTTTTTATAGTAAAGGGAGGTGCGTTGGGCGCTGGGAATTGGATATATATTAACGTTACCTTTTTAGACAGCTAACCTTACATAAAGCTTGTGGGTGGTGCGTAGGCTAGCCAGTGTGGTAGCTAATATTGGTCTTCAGGTAACGTTAATTGGAAACTATAATGTTATCTGACAACCCAGGCGTGCATTCGGTTAAGTTACACATTACAGAATCGACGTTACAGATTCACCGAGCAAGACGAATCCCTGTTGCGCAAGGTGTTTGGTAGTGTTTTTGGCTAAGCTAACGTTAGTTCTGTCTGTCAAAAGGAACTGGTGCTGAGCCTGCCCGTTAATTGTAGACGATAATGTTAAAGCTGTAAGTATAACGTTATTTCTCGAGATGCCGTAAGGCGAATAACGTTACATTATCTTAATAGTATACATCAATCTGTTGACTGGTTTCTGAATAAACCTATCACATTGCCACCCATATTTACAAGAGCTAAGCATGCTGTTTTGTTGACAGGGGAATTATCTGTGTGCAATGTGTTTTGGAAATGTATGTGTAACGTTAGCTGTTGTTTTTAACAGCTACTGCAGCTTACATGTTATTCACACTTTCTTGTGTGAATCTAACTAGGTTGATGCTTTTTTATAACTGCCATAGCTTGGTCAAACAAATGGTGATTCTGTCATACTCAGTAAGGCCATCATGTTCTTTCAAGTTGAGCTACTATTGTACAGTAAGGCCACAATTTCAGTAACTAACAGGCACTTACCGAAATATAGGGTATTTCAGTTGCCTAAGTTCCTCTTTGTGGTGGGAATATGAGTGCAGTTGTTCAGACACATTAAAACAGCGACCACCACTATCTGGTTAACAGTCCTGGTTAACCTCAAAGATGTGTGTACCGTCATATGAGACAACCATGGGACTTTCTGGGCAAATTTCTGCTGTTGTTGTATCAGTTAATGGAATGGTGTGCCACCCTGTACCAAGAGACCATTGTGTTGTGACCCAGCTTTGCTTATTGTATATTGAGTAGGCCTACATTGGCTCTCCTACGTTGAGTGAGAGCCATATGACAGTAATATTATTATATGGTCATGATAGATGGGATAGCTTAGATTTTGTCTGACGGTGCACTTCCCTTCTCACACATACAAGATTTAAAAAGAAATATTGTCTATCACAGTGAAGCCACTAGGTCTACATATCATCTGCATTGAAGATGTAGCCAAAATCGTAGGCTAATACATAGTCTAATCAGCAGCATGTTTGTCCACTTAGACCATTTGAATGTCAATAACAAATTTAAATAATTAGGTTTATTTCTCTAACATTTTTATAGCTACATTTGACAAGACAAATGTGTTTTGTGTTATGGGACTTCCCCCTTACAAGTAGGCTTGAGGTGGTAACATTAGGCCTAGGCCTAATGTCAATAACAAATTTATTTGCATCCTGCAATACTAGAGAAACCACAAACCCATTGCCTCTGCCCTCTCATTGTTTGTTTTGGTTGTCCTGATGTTTTAGCTGGGCCAAGCGGCTTGTTTGATATTACCCAGAAGTCCCTGTGAAAAAAATGATAGGCCTAGGCCTAATTATGAAGTCAGTGTGAAGGTAGACCTACTGTAGCCTACAGTACATATCATGGTTGCTTTGCAGAATATGGGCTTTCCTAATCATTGTTGATATCCTACTAGCCTACTTCTGTGTCTGGCAAATTATAGCAGTCTTTAATCTTAGCAGAAATTTGATGGTTTTTAAGACGGCGCGTGTGAGTCATAACTAGAAAGTGTTAGTTATCTGACACTGGTCATGACTCATCAGTATGGAACAGTGCTGATCGTATCTATATTTATTTTTTAACCATGACGTAGCTCTAATACTAACGAGAGAGAGGGAGAGAGAGAGACTACATCCCATTGTGTTACTGTCATTGATACAGGTTCAGTTGACGTGACCCTGCTCTGTGCGCCAACACTACAGTATTTTATGTACCAGTAATGATCATGTATTGTCTTCTTGGGCTGATGCCAGTTTTCTCCAATGCATTTCTACATGATGACCAAAAACTCAAGTCATGACTGCTTGGAATCTATCAGCCTATGCTTTTTTGTTTGTGAGCCCTGTTAGGGACACTTTGTCCTCCCGGAGAGAGAACGTAATGTCAAGCTACACTCCTTCTATCAGCACATCAGCTGGATTGTTGATTGTCTTTCCGAGAGGAAGTTTGTTGTGCGTCGTCTTGTCTTTACACACCAGATTAGAGAGACAGCCTTGGAGATCAGCACTTCCTCGTAGCAACATCTCACTATTGGTCATATGGACCTGCACATACTGTACACACACACACACACACACACACACACACACACACACTCAAGACAGTCAGATTGCACTAGGCCTAATGTGTGATGCATTTGATTCAGTGAGGCTTATTGCTAAGCTAGTTTTACTTTGTAGCCAACATACTGTAAGCGCACACTAGGCTATAGTCTAAAGTAAGCACTTGCATTGGTCCTAGTAATTGGACGTAAATAGTATCTTTGTTGTTTTTTGTTAAACTGAATTAGCCTCTTTAATAACCCTCGTATAATGTAGCATTAGCCCAGTTTAAACTGGATAAAACTCGATACATTTTTGCGGCATTACTTCACATGAAAGAAATGCATGCTAATGTCTAAAACTAGCCTTGAAATGTGAGTGTCCATATTCATCTAATAGGCGGATTGATATTAGCATTCATTTGAGTGTCTTGAGAGAATGTCGGCTAGTTGCTTAGATCACATCACACTCAGACTAGTGGTTAGCTAATCCATGGATATCGTTGATGATCAGACACCCAGTAGTCCAAACCACCTGTATCTGTGTGTTTTGGTTTGAAAGTAGAATAAGATATCTCGTCAAAAACCTCAGGGACATCACATCAAGGTGGCATATCTGCCCACATCAGATGGAAATGAATCCATGAGATTTTGGGTTTGGAAAATGGAAATGGGTTTTTGTTTTTCATGTGGTCCTCATTCATTATATAGAGTAGACAAAACATTTTCGATGGTTAAACATCTCTGGGGCAATTGTTTTATGTTGCTACAGATTGACTCAAAAGAGTTTAGTTATTAGGCATGAGTTGATAGATGTACCGGTAGGCTAATGTTCTAACTTTCGACTTTCATGTGTGGTTACAAGATGACTAGAGGGCTTGCTTCCTGAAAGTGGTGTGTGCGCGTGCGCGTGCACATTCATCTTTCACTTTCTGTATTGAATAGCAATTTTAAAACAATGATTGCCAGTTTATGATAAAATAGACCATCTCCCTAATTTTAACATCTAGGTAGTTTACTGACCGCTGGTATCATAAATTCCCCAGAACATGTGGATGTTGATAGATAAAGACACGCACACACGCATAGGGATCATAGGGAAGTAAAAAAACGTCTGTATCTCAGAAGAAGTGTCGTCAGGGTAGAAAGACTAGGGAGCCCATTAAGACAGGCCCTGAGAACTGTAGAACGTTTAGTTTAGTTTAGTTTAGTTTGGTTTAGTTTAGTTTAGACGTTTACTTTAACAAATGTGTGTGCAACATTTTGCAAGCAGAGGCTTAAATTAAGCCTTGTCTAGGTAAGAAATGCACAAACTACTGAAGAAGAGCTGTGGTTAAGTAGCTATCTTTATAAGACTTTGTTGTGTAAACACCTTCAAAGCCAGAGGAAGCACGTTGTTAAAATCGGCACAATGAAAACCTTTCTCTCTGTTGTGTATACTTCAGACATTCATAAAAAGCAAAACAATAAAAAGATTCATGAATTCATATTAATTAATTTGCACCACAAAGTGAGTGAGCGGTAGGACAGCTGTTGAAAGTGTTGAGAAGACTTAGCGGTGTGTCAGAGAGCATCCTTCTTTACTAGACACAGAAAGCTTTACTCTCACTCTTAGCCTACTCACTCCTTCCTTACTAGAGACAGAAAGCTTTACTCTCACTCTTGCTCACTCCTTGAGTCCTTGGAGCTCACTTAGCAGCTTGCTGTTGGTGCCTCTGGTGCCTTTACCAGTTTCCAATCTACCTGACTCGACCAGGGGCGCTGCCTGGGGAAGTTAGGATGATTCCAAGGGCCTGGCACTGACAGGGGGCCCTAGAGAAATTTTTAATATTAAAATCAATGCTGGGGGGGGGGGATTTATTTTCTGTCATAGGGCCCAAAATTTCTAGCAGCGCCCCTGGACTTGACCATTGTGAGATGGAGTGTGTTTGATTTGCTCTTACACCTGCGTCCGCACACAGGCTCCAACAAAATGCATAGCGCTCAGTTTCCAACATTCCATTTGATTGTTTTCAATACAACCCCCACACCAGCGCTGATGTATGGAGGTGTATGAGAGTGAACGTTGCAGATGTATGGAGGTGACTGAGAATATTTAAATTTGAATGCGCCCTGCAATGCTGTGGGAGCCGGTGTGCGGACGCCTTTAAGGACGGACTCCAGCATTTTATAACACCCCTACTTCTCCTCTCTCTTCAGCTAAATCTAAGATATAATCTGAAGGATTTAAAAAGAAGAAGACCCTCACCCCCCCAATGCATTAAAATGGCTTTGCCTAATCATAGCCTAACTGTGCATCTTCCTCATTTTGAGAATTAGGATCTAACTTGACCAGCATCCTCTTTACTGCTAGAGCCTAAATTGTTACTGGCTGCTTCTCACACACGCTAACTAGAGTGTTTGTTTACATCTTCACCGCAGAGCTGTATGTGTATGTTTTTCTCATCTATCGCCAGCCTTTGCTTGAGCCCCCATCATGGGAGGTCTGAGTCAGTGCCGGCTAGGCGTAGAGTCTGTAATTATCTATTACTATAAACCTTTGGCCAGGGACAATGCCTTCTGAGCGACCCAACACTGTGTACCATAAACACTGTGTGCCATAAAAACTGCTGAAATTCATTAAAATAGAGTAAAATGAAGTCTATAAAACAATTCATGTTCTGTATTAATAGTAATGTTTTTCTTTTTTACAATTTTCTCTCCGTGCCACTCTGTCACGCATAGTCTTACTCCAGCTAGCCAGCTAGTGTGGCTCTTGTTTATGGCAAGTCATTTATTTGAACTGGGAGTGTAGGTAAGCAGAGAATTCCTCTCTCCCCATTTCGGCCCTTGTAGTGATTTTTCTTTTTCTTTTTTTCCCCTCCCACACACACACACACACACACACACACACACACACACTATGCACATGTGTACACAGAGATACACACACTCACACTATACACTATGTGTGTACACGCACACAAACACTGTGCACATGTGTGACACACACACACACACACACACACACACACACACACACACACACACAAGTAGCTCAATACTCCTCTCCTCTCGCATTTGCACTGTGCCAGCTCAGTGGCATTGGCATTCCAGGCAGCATTCTGGACGAGTGGTTCTGTGCCATGCGGCTAGTGTGTGCCCACATCACCCCACCCCACCCCCTTCTTGCTCAAACCCAGGCTTGGGGAGGCTCCAGGAGAGGAGAGAGAGAGGGTGGCCCTCTGCCACCAAAGCCCAAACAAGAAGGGCCTCCCCTGGCTGCCAGCCCCGCACAGAGTGCCCTCCAGATTGGAGACTGGAGAAGAGAGGAGAGAACAGTTGAGAGGGAGAGAGGGATGAAGAGGGGGGGATTGAGAGCGGATGAGTGGAGATGGAATGTGAGGAGAGAATGGTACAGAAGGGAAGAGTGTGTAGAGGAGTGCTCAAGAATGAGTGAGTGTGTGTGTGTGTGTGTGTGTGTGTGTGTGTGTGTTATGTAGGCCTAGTCCTACAACTGAGGGAAAAAAAGGAGCTGAGAGGAAATTAACTAAGAGACAACAAGGAGTAGAACCGTGTTTGTCTTAGTTTGCACCACACACAGCACAACAGGTGGCTTTGCAGCTCTGAGAATGCAACAGGAGTCACAAACACAGGCACATTAAGGTAACAAACAGGCTAATAAAAATGTTAAGATTAGGACAAGTTAAGTATGATGTGAAGATAGAGTAGGGTGAGGTTTTCTGCTGATTGTTTGTAGGTACAATAGCATGTCAGTAAGTCAAGATAAACGTTCGTTTAGCCGTTGCTGCAGGTTACTATCTACAGAGCACAGTAAATTGGTGGCGGGGGAGAGAGAAAAGAGGGTTTTTTTTTTTTTGGAGGGGGGGGGGTAGAGCAGGGGTTGTAATTAGTGTTCTGCATGGAGCGTGTCGAGGAGAGAGGAACTGTCCATCTCATTACACACCTCGTTAAGCTCAGCATTTAAACTCGCTGCACACAAACAATACATGGCATGTCATTGGAGACCACTGTGTCTGACACACAGACATGAGCGCACGCGCACACACACACGTCCTGAAGAACATGTGGCTGTTTGGCTTTTATTTCTGCAATGTCTTGATGAGGGAAGATTACAGCAGTGGTTGTTCGAAAATTCATTTGTCTCCCATCTTTCTCCTTTTTTTTTTTTTTTTGCTTTATTCCTTCTGTTCTCTCTCTCTCTCTCTCTCTCTCTCTCTCTCTCTCTCTCTCTCTCTCTCTCTCTATTTCTTGCCTGCTTCACCATTTCGCTCACTTGATCTGTCTTTCTCAATTTCAATTCAAAGTGTTTATTGGCATAACAGGCACTTCTACTGCCAAAATCATCATTAGATACAGGGCAGGAAATTAGATCTTGCAGTGCCAAATATACACGCAGAGTTGTAGACATCCATAGAAATCTCTTCAACTTTCTTCAATCTCTCTGATCTCATTTGCGTTTACTTGTGGTAGGTAATCTGAGGTAAACCAGGGCAAGGAATTCTGGGAAATGTCCCCCCGAGTGAACCGTTTCCATGATGTCCGATGTATCTTTCTCTCTGTCTTGCTATTGCTGTCGCCTCGGGTCAAATTAAGGGCGCATAGAGCCGAGAGGGAATGGTGTTCTGAATACCTGAATGGAAAGTGTGTGTTTGTGTGTGTGTGTGTGTGTGTGTGTATGCATGCATGCGCATGTGTGTAGAGAGTTCAAAAGTGATGGCTGGCGCACTCACATCACGACTTATCACAAAGTGTGTGTGTGTGTGTGTGTGTGTGTGTGTGTGTGTGTGTGTGTGTGTGTGCGTGCGTGTGTGTTAGTTAGAGAGACTAGTGCTTTTGGCAGCTGTCCAGAAGAAAGAAAGAATGAGCTCAGGTAAAGAATATGAAAGTGATAAGAGTTTGGTATTTGTCCTTGTGTGCATGCGTGTGTGTGTTCGTGCGTGTGTGTGTGTGTGTGTGTGTGTTGTGTTTATGGCTGACCTGAGATTGGAAGTCATTGAGGGTTAGTGTGTGCATGTGTGCAGGGCGAGCCTGAGTTTTAAGGTCATCTTCTAGTGTGTGGGTGTGTGTGTATGACTGTGTATTAGTGCGTACTGTGTGCGTGTGTGTCTGCGTGGGTGGGTGTGTGTGTACTGTGTGTGCGTGTGTGTATGTGTGTGTCTGCACTCTACACACAGGGCTGGTCTGAGTTCGGCGGTCCATGAGGGGAAGTAACTTGAGTCTCTCTCGTCTTCAGCTCACTTGTTTTCCCTGGAGCTGAACACTGCTTTTGTGTTTTAAAGCTCCCTCGCCTAGGGTTAGGGTTATTGATCTTTCTTTCTTTCTTTCTTTCTTTCTTTCTTTCTTTCTCTCTCTCTTTCTCTCTCTCTCTCTCTCTCTCTCTCTCTCTCTCTCTCTCTCTCTCTTTCTCTCTCTTAGCACTGTGAAAGCTCTTTCTCCTGTACTTCTCTCTCTATCTTTCTTTCTCTCTTTCTCTCTCTCAGCACTGTGAGAGCTCTTTTTCCTCCTCTACTTCTCTCTTCTTTTTTTTCACCCTTACCTGTCCACTGTCCATCAGCTGCTGACTTGATAAAACAACAACAACAACCAAGCAAGCAAACAAACAGGAGGTGAGGCACAGGGCAGCTGCAGTACCATACTGTGCCACCCATGCCACCTGTGCCAGCCTTGTTCTCCCCGCCCTACCCTCTGGCCCCTCCAGCTGGTAGCGTACAGTAGGCTATATGCCACCTTCACCACTCTGCGCCAGTCACTACTGAGACTCTGTTTGTTTTCTTTTTGTGCTCACTCTGCTCCATCGAACTGCATGGCATAATAGGGGTGAGTTGGAGTGTAGGCTAAACTGGTGGGGGGTGATTTGCAGTGTATTGTGTGGAGATTTTTGCTTTTCCGTTGGGGGTGGCATCTAGTACCCATTATGATTTTTTCGTACCTGCTTTGGTCAGGTTGTATTTGCTGAGCTGATACTAAAGGGTGAAGTGAATATCGTTGTCTGATGGCCACTGATTAGTCTGGAAGGGTCTGCAAAAGGGAAGGATCTACTGATGACATTATTATTATTATTATTATTATCGGCCCTATATTGATAAGAAATTGATAAGAAATTGACATGGTTTGCACTGCATCGGTATAGTATAGGCTACAAATTTAACCTGCAAACTACATAGGCCTAGACGTGATTCTTCCTGAAAATTCAGGATTTCCCGATTTTCAGACCTAAAAATATGACCCTCGTAAATCGTGCAGATTAATTAAACAGAGGGGAAAGCAGGTTGTATTTTGTTTTGTAGGGCTGTATATTTTCCTGCTTTTTTGCCCTTGGCCAATCATATCCCTGAAACTAGTTGGTTTGGTTCATAAACAAAATATAGTGAACGCCAGTTTGCTACCCCTCACTCTATCCGAAATGCATGTTGAGGAAGAACAAGGAAAAAGCAAGTGGAGCCAAGTGGAGCTGTTACCATGTAGACTATTAGTAAAGAGGCAATATAGCCCATTCTGTGAGCTCAGTCTTGGGCCTACCTCCTGCCACAGCAGGGCATCAGTGCCATAAGTGCCATCACTGCTAGAGGCTGGACACGACACGGCCAAGTTATTCTTGCTTTGCTTTTTGTCTCATAAACGACCAAAATGGTTATAACCGCTAATTTAGATGGAACCGCGACCACCGTGCCTGTGTTTATACGTCCCTGCGTTCCTCTCGTGTCCTCTGTCTCTTCTTTTCTTCCTTCTCTCCTCTCCTCTTTTCCCCTTTTCCTCTCTTCTCTCTCCTTCCCTCCAAGCCCCCTGTTTTTTTGTTTTTTTTTATTATCATTTCTTTTGATTCCTTTCAGCCGTGGGTGAGTCATCATGTCTGGCTCCCCTGGCCCAGAAAGTACACACACACACACACACACACAGGTATGGAGCCGGACAATTCAAGCAGCTCCAGGAGGGGTCGGAGATATTGAGATTGCGGGAGAGAGAAAGAGACAGATATTGTTTCTTCTCCCTGCGTCTGCACCGCTCGACAAAACAAACACCAGGCCTGTGGATAGAGGAACGAGTTCTGAGCCGTGCACAGTGACTTCCTCTCAACCTTTTCAGGTTCACCTAATACTGTATGAGCAGGTGTGGAGTTACAACAGTCCAGAATCGGTGAACTATGAAGCAGACTGTGCTGCTTGTGGTCGTGCGCATGAGTTTGTAACCATAGTGACCTTTACGTACTTGCGCTGACTAGGGCAGCTATGACACGGCCCTAACCAATGAGGGCAAGGAAGCTTCAGTTTGTTTTTCTGGAACCCTGTTCAGTTAGCGTTAGCTGCTGGATTGCAAATTCGGTTTGTGTTGTACCAGATTTTGTCATTCTTGTGTCTGCAACAGGGGCACGGATCGTTCCTTTAATGGAACCGTCACCGCCAGCACTATCCCTCTGCTTCTGTTCCTTCCCTTCTCCATGTTTTCACCTGTCCACATCTCCCCCGACACCCCTTTTCCATCTCTCCATTTCTTTCTTTCTTTCTTTCTTTCTTTCTTTCATCTCTACCTCTGCTCCTCTGTATGCACCTCTCTCTCTCTCTCTCTCTCGCCCCCCTCCCCCCCCTCGCTCTCCTTTTCTCTCTCTGTCTCTCCTTCCGTCTCTCTCTCTCTCTCTCTCTCTCTCTCTCTCTCTCTCTCTCTCTCTCTCTCCAGCCTTTATCTGGGAGTTTGAAGGGCAGCCCAGTAAGTCCCTAGTTTGAGTTGTTAGCAGAGTCTCTTAATGTCTAATGTAGACAGCCATAATGAATTAGTTAGTTTGGCGGGGACATGGGCGTCTCGTCAGTCCCCGTCCTGCCTGTTCAGAATAAACTCATTTATTATTATGAGCAGATGCTTTTATCTCAGAGTGCCCTGACTAGAAGGTGTTGGCTTGGGTCTCTCCTGACGCATCAGAGGCACCTGAAGTAGCCTGGTGTCTTAGTAGTCTGTCTGTGAAACATTATTCTCCACTGCCTCTTGGCTGATGATGCTGCTGCTGCTAACCTCTGATTTGAGAGATTTAAAGCGATGGTCTTGTGTGGAGTAGCCTAGGCCTATATCAAGTCAAGTGTTTTTTATTGCCATTTCAACCACATAGGCCTACACTGTACACTGTATATGTTTGCCATGGATCAAGTGGTGTTACATTTAAACTAGATATAAAACGACATTTAAGACAAGGCGACATGTTCAGTCCAATCAAGAGGTAAACATAAATTGCAGTGCATGATCAACCATAGATGTGTACAGGGATGTTCTCGCCGACTTCTGTTGATCCCTAGAATAAATATCAGCAGCTAATTAATGCTAAATGGACAGGGCTATTGGGATTCTCAGAAAATCCTTCTAAAAGAAATTCCCTTTTTGTCGTTGATGTTCAAAGTTCAAGCTTGCTCACTTTCAGTTTTGTTTTCCCGTAGCCCTGTTTCATTAGTAGCCTATGAGATGCAGATTTATGAGATGCAGAGTAGGGCTGGGCGATATGGCAAAAAAAAAGTTATCACGATTAATTTTCCCAGATTGAACGATTTTTATCACAATCACGTATGGCATCACTTACCACCACTTAGGGGTGTCAGGGTTCAGTTGTCTAAGGTGTCTCTACACTATTTCTGGAAAAAGTGAAAAAATTAGGTTTCAAAAGATTGGATTGCTGATAAACAAATTATTTCTCCCGAAGGGATGGATTTCCTGCTGTGAGTAAGGCTAAATGGTGAAGTTTGTATTGGCAAGCTCACGTGTTCACCTGCATTCATTTCCAAGAAACCGGCTGACAGAGATTCTCTATGGAGATGTAACCCTGCAGATGGCACACAATTGTTCAAACCTTGTCAAGCTGTGGTCTGTACTGGAAGTGTGTTTTTGTTTTTTGTTGGTGTGTCTCGGAGTAAACAACAAACCCCAGAAGCCTCTCTCACACACACACAGAGACACACACTTATACACTACACACACACGTCCACATACTATGTAAAACCACTCGCTTGTAAATCACTCGTTAAGTACAGCCCTGGGGATGCTGAAGACGTTTGGTTGGCGCAGCTGAGCTGACTAACTAGTCATCACTGCAACCACAACCCTCCCCCAGGGCTGCTCTGTGCTGCGTCCGCTGTCACCAGCAAGCCTGAAACTTCTGCCGCGCTTCGTCTCAGTTTGTCTCGTCTTGTTTTGGTTGCGTCTAGCCAGTGAGCTTAGACTGTGTGTGTGTGTGTGTGTGACTCAACGTCTGCAGAAGCTCAGACAGACGGTTGACAAACAGTAGCTTGTCTTTTATCTTTCTCTCAAGTTTTTTTTTCTTTTTCTTTGTTTTTAGTCTAAACCTAAATTTGACAAAGATTGGTTTTATTTATAAAGATGCAAAAATAATGGAGCACCTGATTTAGAATACTGTAGAAGGGCTTTTCCTCTCTCTGTGTCTGTCTCCTTCTTTCTCTCTCTCTGTGTGTGTGTGTGTGTGTGTGTGTGTGTGTGTGTGTGTGTGTGTGTGTGTGTGTGTGTGTGTCTCTTTGTTTGTGGAATAAGTGAGTAGGGTAAACGATTATGCGTCATCCTTCCGGAAAGGTTCTGTAGGAGGGTTATGAGACCGTAATGAGCCTAGGTTGTGTGTGTGTGTGTGTGTGTAAGGTCTGTGTTTGTACTCTCTAGTGTGCTCTCAGGCTTGGGATGTTTGCCTGGCCATGTTTGATATTTGATGTTTGGTGTGTGTGTTAGTGTGTGTGTGTGTGTGTGTGTGTGTGTGTGTGTTTCACTTACCTAAGGTTTATCTTTCCTGATTCTCCTTAGTGGCGTGACGGTAACTTTTAAAAGTGGCCTTGAAAGGGGGAACAGAACTTTCTGTTTCATTGTTTAATCATTAGGTTAGGCTAATCTAATTCACACTCTCTCCTCTCCTCTCCTCTCCTCTCCTCTCTTCTCTGACTCCAATAGCAAATGGTGATGAGCCTACGCGTCTCGGAGCTGCAGGTGCTTCTGGGATACGCGGGGCGAAACAAGCACGGCCGTAAGCACGAGCTGCTGACCAAGGCCCTGCACCTGCTGAAGCCCGGCGTGAGCCCCGCCGTGCAGCTCAAGATCAAAGAGCTGTACCGCAGACGCTTCCCCTCCAAGCTGGTGTCGCCCGTCGACCTGGCGCTGCCCAGCGTTCACCTGGCATCCCCCAGCGCCACGGCGGCCTCCAGCCCCGCTGCCGCCCCCGGCTCCCTGCCCCCCGGCCTGGCACAGCTGGCGTTCGACGGACACGGCGCTCCCTCGCCCCTGCTGCCCGTCTCCCTGCTGGGCACCAAGCACGAGCTGAGCGGCCTGCCCCACCTGCCCCCCGCCATGCACCCGCTGCACCCCGACGTCAAGCTGCAGCGGCTGCCCTTCTACGATCTGCTGGACGAGCTCATCAAACCCACCAGCCTGGGTGAGTGTGAGAACACAAGAGCTGACCAGAACCCTCTCTCCAGTCTAGAATCTTTTCTTCAACCTAGTACAATACTGACTGTCCGTTCAGACCAAGAGCGATTCAGGCGACAAGGGTGACGGAAGTAATTGACTTTGTATGGAGACGGGCCATTTTGGCGACAAAAGTGCCAGGTGACTTGGGCGACAAAACAAACAAATTTGGGCGATAAAATCAAGTTAAACTTTGGTTAACTATATGTAATGAGCTATGATGAGGTTTGGCGACTACCAATCAGAATGTCGATTTACCGGTGAGATGCCTTTAGAGAAGCAGGATCGAACGTTTGAATGCTAACGTCATGGGCAACTTTGCCGTTTTGGTTGCTGTGCTCAAGCGATGTTTCTTGGGAATCTTCGGCAACTCTTGGCAATTTATCGCTTGCGGTCTGAACGTACAGTTACAGTCTTTACTACTTACTGTATGGCATTAAAGGTATTATCAGGAGTAAATCACACCAAATCGATTAGGTTTTGTTTTGACATGCCCACTTCTGTTACCATTAGTTTTGCCATCTCAGTCAGCGCTGCACGAAACTCAGTCATTGTACAAGTTAGGCTAATTTGATGGGTATAAATTATGAGCAAAATAGTGATTTTTTTTTGTGTCTACTGTTGTGTGATGTAAGCCTAAACAGGAATTAAGTCAATAGGACTACAGGTCACCAGTCCAGAAGTCCATGGAGACCGATAAAAGGGGGCTGAAGCTAGTCTAAAATTTAATTTAAAGGATAGCTCCAGAGTGAATTCAAGCATAGCCTGAAAGATCCTGCTAAATGCACTAGTTAGGGAGTTGAACCAAATAATTTGGAAGAGCATAGAGCGAACGCGAAGCACTTTACATTGAGTCAACGGCACCTCAGATCTTACTTTTGGTTTCTAATAATCAGTGCTTGTTCGCTTCTGCGTTTGCGTTCGGTCTATGCTGTTCCAAATCATTTTGTTCCACTCGCTAACTAGTTAATTTAGCAGGCTCGTTCAACAGGGCTATGCTTGAATTCACTCCGGAGCTATCCTGTAATGCCATTGAAAAAGAGGGCCTGTGTGTTTTGAGCCTACATGGTATGATGAGACTGTTGTCTTAAAACACCTACACACACATACTGTACAGTACACACACAAAAAGTTTCCAATAATATGCCTCTGACGTCAGCTTTCTGGCTGGCTTCTATAGAACGTCCCGCCATCCTCCCCCACATTCTCTCTCTCTCTCTCTCTCTCTCTCTCTCTCTCTCTCTCTCTCTCTCTCTCTCTCTCTCTCGCTCTCTGCCCTTGAGGTGGAATGTGAAGTGTGTGATGTGGTACTCTGTGCCCTCTTTCCTTCTTTTTTCTTTCTCACTCATCCTTTCTTTCTGTCTGTCATTCCTCATTCACTCCCACATTTTCTTTCTCGTTCCCTTGCTCTTTTCGGAAGAAGAGGAGTGTGTCTGCAGAGGCACTGTTAATTTCACCTCCCTTCATCCTTTTCATCTCTCCTTCTCTCTCCTTCCTCTTTCTCTCTCTATCTCACTTTTTTCCAGTCAAAAAGTCTCTCTCTCTCTCTCTCTCTCTCTCTCTCTCTCTCTCTCTCTCTCTCTCTCTCTCTCTCTCCCTCTTTCTCTCTCCCTACCTCCCCCTCTCTCTCCCTCTTTAATTCTCTTTTCTCTGTCTCTTACTCTGTCTTTTCTGATGAGGGGGAGTAGTGTCTGGAGTGGCACTATTAATTTGCCTGCCTCCATCCCCCTCTTTCTCTCTTTGTTCTTCTCTCCCCCTCACTCTCTTAATCACTCTCAAATTCAATTCAGTTCATTGGGAGATTTCTTGGCATGACTCCATACAGCAATATAAATAGATGTACTGTTTGTTTGGGAACAATAACATAAGACCAATTAACAACAAAAAAATAACAAAATGGTATGCCTAAGTTCGTAGTGCAGGCTAAAATCTATGGTGATGAGCACGTTTTTGGACTTAAGCACCTGGGAGAATACTGGCCTTAGTCTTTCTCTATTTGGATTAGCGATACACTATTTGGTGTGTTGTATCACATAGCTTCATTATTTTTCCTACTGACTTTGTAACCTCTAACAACTAGGCTGTGGTTTTAAAAGAAGTCAGTTCCGAGGCACTCAGGATGCAGTATAAAAAGTTTTTATTCGGCTACAAAAATTGCCATCGCGTTTCGGCCTCAAAGGCCTTCGTCAGGACAATGAGAGATGGCTGCTTGTTTGCCACTCTTTCTAACAAAGTCAATCATGGTTCACACATGGGAAGTGACAATGACAATCCAAATTGACAATAAATCCATAGCAATAAGTTACAATCAATACTATCAAATACATTCATTAAGTCATGCACATTATTTTCTGAGAGCCATCATAAGTTAAGAAAATAAGGTACAATCCAACATTATATCAACATCAGCCATACAATCACAGACTAATACAAGGAGAAAAGATCTTATAGGAAGTAGGCTATGGATTGATTCAGGCTGGACTTCCCCTCTCATTTTTCAGAAGAAATAAGAAGGAAGATGTTTGTGCTGAATCACGTCAGTCACCCCTGTTCCGTAGTGTTTGCTGTGCCTAGCGGTTTCCTTGGGCCATCCTTAAAATTATTCTTGTTTGCAGTAACCCGACCAACTCGGTCAAATTGGGCCCAACACAAATTTATTTTATTTTTATTTCTTTTTCACAGCCTTTTCAGCCGACTTGCCTACCATAATATTGTAAAGCAACTCGCCCATATAAGCTAATATATTTAAATACATAACTTTAATTTTGAGTTAATTTGATGAAAAGAAAAGTTTACCAGAACCTGCAACTTTGAATTTTGGATAGGCAGATAGCAACGCAGAAGGCTGTCACGCAGAGCGGTAGGCTACAGAGCACAATGGCGCAACATCAAAGTGTATATCAACTCTCTCTATCCAATGTCAAGAAAACAGGAGCGTTTCAACAAGTTCAGATGCTAGTCGGCTAGGCTATATTTCACAGACAATATGAGTGTATAGGCTCAAAACTTCGACTGAAATAGCAGCCAAGGCTAAGGACCTCAACATGCTCATACCTCTAAATGCTGTGAATCCATGGTCATTTAAAAGTAGCTTTTTTTGCAAGTGAAGTCTCACCTCAAACCATGCAGGTCTATTCCGGTAGCTTTTCATAACAGGTACGCTAATGATTCAAGATTCAAGAAAAACTTTATTACATCTCATTATAGCCTAGTGGTAATGTTGTGTGTTGTACAAGTTAGAGACGCATCGAAATACACCGGAATGTCATTTGGGAGTGAGTATAGAGTAGGAGCACTCATCGACCAATAGGAGTACTCACGACCTGCCAAAATGATATATATATATGTTTTTTGCAATTGTTGTTCTGATTCTGATGTTACAGCAAACAAACTGTGGCCTTATGTGTTTTGTCACAGCAACAGAGTTGTTTACCCTTCTTTTTTTATTACCCTAGGTATGCACACACACACACACACACAGCAGCACACTTCCTCATAGCCCTCACTGGGCTGTGTGTTATTTGCTGACACATGTAGTTTAGCGTGCCCTTCAGCATAGGGTGACCTGCTGGTTGGTGCAGTCAGTAGAGCAGCTCACTTCTTATGAGACTTGGATAAAGTCTGGTGTGTGTGTGTGTGGGTGTTATCATTCGTACCTTCCCAAGACTTTGGATTACCGAAGAGCTTAAAGCCCAACATTATGAAACCCAGTAGAATATTGATGAGGCTCTTTAAGATACCCCCCCCCCCCACACACACACACACACACACACTATTACTCACTCACTCAGTCACACTCTCTCTCACACACACACACACACAGACACACACACTATTACTCACTCACTCACTCACCTCTCTCTCTCTCTCTCTCTCTCTCTCTCACACACACACACACACACACACACACACACACACACACACACACACACACAGTCATTCTCTCTCTTTCTCTCCCTCTGTTTCTCACACTCACTCACCACACACCTGGTACTCCCAGTGTGTGTGTGCTCTCCTGTAGCAAGGCATCAGATCACCCTTCATCCCAACTGTCAGATCACAACGCTCGGCTGTCTTTCAGCAATTTAAATCCTACAGTCCTGCCCAGTTCTCTTCAATTATACATCAAACTTCCTCCTTACTCTGCTTTTTTGTCTCAGAGGGAGAGTTACAAGGAACAGTGTTTCTTGCAGAGAATTAGGTAGTCATGACTCATGGTAGTGGGGTAGTTGGTTAAGGTGGCTACAGACCAAAGATCCGCAGACGGGACGGGCTGCAATGTTCTAAGAACCAGTGACGTTCTAAAACACTGATGACGTTCTAAAACACGCGATTTTTTTCACATGTTAAATCTTTTGTGACTTCTTGAAACTGCTTGCAACGGCATGCAACGATTGATTGACACCACCGCAGCTCCTCTCTAAAATCTGTCTCGTCTTGTTGCGGATCTTCAGTCTGAATTGGCCTTAGTGACCATTATCATTGGTTCATATGATGTATGATAGGAAGCATAAACAAATAAAATAAATATGTATATTTCTTTTTAAAAGCAATTTTTGAAATGATTATATTCAACCACTATCTTTGATCTCCTCATTTTCTTAATGTCTTATGGAGAGTTGATAACTCAGCTGGCACAGGTGGTAGCGGAGTCCTCTGGTTGTCCAGAGATGGCTCAGCAAAGGTTGTGGTGCTGGTAGTGGTGATGGTGACGGCAGCTGCTCTCTCTCTCTCTCTCTCTCTCTCTCTCTCTCTCTCTCTCTCTCTCTCTCTCTCTCTCTCTCTCTCTCTCTCTCTCTCTCTCTCTCTCTCTCTCTCTCTCTCTCTCTCTCTCTCTCTCTCTCTCTCTCTTTCTATCTTCTCTCTGTCTCTATCACTCTGGAGGGCCATTGTTTAATTTTCGTGTCTCTCACTCTTGTCTCTCACTCTTTCACACCATCTCATTTTTTCTTTCTCTCACTCTCTCACTAATTCACTCACTCTTTTCATACTCACTCTCTATCACCCTGGAGGGTCATTGTTTAATTTTTTTTCACTCTTTCATACCATCTCATTCACTCACACTCATTCACTCTCTATCACACCATCTCACTCACTCATTCACTCTTTTCACACTATCTCACTCTTCCACCCACTCTCTCTCCTCCCTCCTTCCATCTCTTCTGCTGCTGCTGCTGTTATGTGGCTTCCTACGGTTGTGCTGCTGTTCTCCCAGGGCTGCGCTCAGTCTCCAGTCTGCAGTGTCTCCTTATCTCCCGCAGGCCGCCACTGGGCTGGGCCAGGCTTAAGCAGGATTGGATTGTGCAACCGCCCAGGAGCTATTTATAGAGCAGACGATTATTGAGAGAGAGAGAGAGAGAGAGAGAGAGAGAGAGAGAGAGAGAGAGCGAGGAACTGAGGGACTGAGAGACTGAGAGAGAGACAGAAGGGAGGGGCTGAGAGAGAGAGAGACAGGTTGGGTTGAGAGACAAGGAAAGAGAGACAGTCAGAGGGAACGGGATTGGAGAAGGGAGCGAGAGGGAGAGAGAGAGAGACAGGTTGGGTAGAGAGTGGGCAAAGGGAGGGAGAGAGAAGAGAGAGAGTTTGTTTTAATGAGGGGAAGAGAGACGGGTTTGGTTGGGAGGGGGGAGGGTTAACAAGAAGGAGAAAAGTGGGGACAGGGAAGAGAAGAGAGCAGGAGACAGGTTGTGTGGGAGAGACGCAGACAGACAGATTCTGAGAAAAAGGAAGAGCGTGGTAGACGGAACGAGTGGATTCCATTCCACCTGCATGTCTTGTGTTTAGAAAGCATAACCTCTAGCTGCTTTTCAATCTACCACACACACACACACACACACACACACACACACACACACACACACACACACACACACACACACACACACACACACACACACAGTGTAGCATGGTTTGTTACTTCATTACCTTAAAATACCCCAGAGCAATGACCGACTGCTGACTGGCCTGCACTAGTCCAATGAAGACTATTACTTTGTTAAGCGCGCACACACACACACACACACACACACACACACACACACACACACACACACACACACACACACACACACACACACACACAGTTCTAACACGTCTTCTGTGTGTGACTATAGAGGTTCATAATGTTTATTATTATTAATCTCTCTCTCTCTCTCTCTCTCTCTCTCTCTCTCTCTCTCTCTCTCTCTCTCTCTCTCTCTCTCTCTCTCTCTCTCTCTCATATGTGTGTGTATATGTAGCCACAGACAGTAACCAGCGTTTCCAAGAGACGTGCTTCGCCTTCGCTCTGACCCCACAGCAGGTCCAACAGATCAGCAGCTCAATGTGAGTGTAACACACTGTGTGTGTGTGTGTGTGTGTGTGTGTGTGTGTGTGTGTGTGTGTTTAAGTTTGCACCTGCATCTGGTTGTGTATGTGTGTATGTATGTTTGTTAGTAAGTTTGCACCTGCATCTGTGTCTGTGTGTGTGTGTGTGCGTGCGTGTGTGTGCGTGTGTGTTTATGATTAAGTGTACACTAGCTGTCCCCACCCCTGCTGTTAATGTATCACCTGACCTTTCCGTTGCGTCATGGCTATGCAAGCCCCCCATCCCCCATCCCCTGCAGGGGCTTAGCACTGGAGTTGGGTCTGTAGGTGGATGAATGACTTCAGGTTTACTTGAGCCCTTAGCAGCCCTGTTGGCTTGGGTTCGGGTTGGGTTGTGTTGGTGCAGTGGGTGAGTTCAGGTCTCCACAAGCCCTCAGTCTCCGTCTCCACCTGTACTGTGTGCCACTGAGGGAGACGGAGATGAAGGCCAGGAAGGAATAAAGCTTCCCACTGTCTCAGTCGGAGTCTCTACGGGGACTTTATTAAAAACATATTACACTCTGATGACAGGCCTCACAAGAATGGGAGGAATGAAACATGACTCTTCTGTCTCTCTTCCACCCCATCTCCCTCTCTCTCTCTCTCTCTCTCTCTCTCTCTCTCTCTCTCTCTCTCTCTCTCTCTCTCTCTCTCTCTCTCTCTCTCTCTCTCTCTCTCTCTCTCTCTCTCTCTCTCTCTCCCTCTCCCTCTCTCCCCACTCTCATTCATCCACTCCCCCTCTCTCTCTCTCTCTCTCCCTCTCATTCCTCCGCTCTCATTCATCAACTCTCCTCCCTTTCTTTCTCTTCCTCTTTTTCGCTCTTTTGCGCCCTCCCCCCCTTCCCCTCTTTCCCTCACCCTCATTCTTCCCCTCTCACCCTTCATCTCTTTCTCTCCCACACTCCCTTTCTTTCTCTCACCCCCCTCATCCCTCCCTCTCTCCCACCCCCTCCTCCAGGGACATCTCGGGGACCAAGTGTGACTTCTCGGTGCAGGTTCAGCTAAGGTAAGCTTTTCTCGTGAATGCCTCTGCCAAGTTTGACAGACCTTTAGCAAGTTTGATAAACTCTCCTCTCTTCAAGTATACACTGAATGGAAAACCATTTTTGCCTTGACTTTGATGAATTAGGAGAGGATGGTGCATGGCCAAAGAGCTATCATGAACGTGAGGCATGGTCATGACCTCTTGTAGATGGAAATATTTAACTTTGAAAGTGCCATTAAAACGTAGGCGAATCAGAGCAAAGCCTATGTGTGATGTCAAATAGCACAAAGCAATTTTAGTTCAATAGGCCTTTATCACAGCAGCCGAAGTAGGGCTGTTCTACTTCCTGTTGTGTTCTACTTCCTGTTCCTGTCTATGATAATGGCCTATTGTGGTTGCCAAAGAAGACCATTTCAATGCCCAGCCTAAATGAAAGCTTTTAATTGGGATTGGGATCTGGAATCTGTGTATTTTGTTTGTTATCTAATTTACACTTGTTGTGTAGCCTTCATGTTATGCCCTTCACAGTATGTCGTGTGGAAAGGCTGAATTTAATTTCTATAGGATGCATGGTTTCATTGACAATGCCTGTTCTGCAACTGGTTTCCCAAAAGCATAGTTGCTAACTTAGCTGCAACTTAGTTAGTTGGCAATGGGAAGTTGCATTACAACCAACATAGTTGCTAACTATGCAACTATGCTTTTGGGAAACAGACGCCTGGGTTGTGTTACTGTAGCTATACTGAACTGATGTACTTTCTGTCAGTAACTGACAATGTCTTGAGTGGGGCTGGGTTGTGGTACTGTAGCTATACTGAACTGATGTACTTTCTGTCAGTAACTGACAATGTCTTGAGAGGGGCTGGGTTGTGGTACTGTAGCTATACTGAACTGATGTACTTTCTGTCAGTAACTGACAATGTCTTGAGAGGGGCTGGGTTGTGGTACTGTAGCTATACTGAACTGATGTACTTTCTGTCAGTAACTGACAATGTCTTGAGAGGGGCTGGGTTGTGGTAGGCAAGACAGGGGAAATGAGCTTTCAGAAAGCTCCTTGAATTTTTCAGCTTTTTGTACTTTCCAAGGGCTTTCTGGGCTGGAAAAAAAATGTTTGAAAAGTTTTTTTTTTTTTTTTCTCCACTGTAACTCTCATTCATCTCTCTCTCTCTCTCTCTCTCTCTCTCTCTCTCTCTCTCTCTCTCTCTCTCTCTCTCTCTCTCTCTCTCTCTCTCTCTCACTTTCTCAAATCCTCTCGCAGGTTTTGTCTGTCAGAAACGAGTTGTCCTCAGGAAGATCACTTCCCTCCCAACCTCTGCGTCAAAGTAAACGGCAAGCCATGTAACCTTCCGGTACGTTCCCTACTCTTAACCTCCTCCACCTCACCAAAAGAGCTGAGCGGTGTCTCAGTGTGGTTATATACATATTCTGTGAATACATTGAGCTAGACTAGTACTTTGACTCTGGTACAGTAGACAACTGTCTGGACAGCCAAAAGAAGAACAGATCATAGATCTAGAAAGATGATCTTATTAGTCCAGTTGTGCTGCCCCCTGCTGGTGTAAGACGTTCAGTGCCACAAGAGGCATGCTGGAGTGCGGAATAAGATACAGATGTACTGATCATTCAGGGATCAGCTACCAGACACCGTTCAGCCAGAGAGGGTTGAAGCGCAGCGAGAGGTCTCAATGTTTGTTAAGTTCCTGGTTCTATTTTTGCAAGGGGGAGGAGGGCAAAATCCCAGACTCAGTCGAGCTCTCATTGGCTGATAGAACTTTGGTTCAGCTGTTTGTAGCCCAGTAACAATGTGAATGACACCTTCCCCCCTTTGACCCTTGACCCCAGGGCTATCTTCCCCCCACCAAAAACGGCGTGGAACCAAAGCGGCCGAGCCGGCCGATCAACATCACCTCCCTGGTGCGCCTCTCCACCACCGTCCCCAACACCATCATCGTCTCCTGGACGTCGGAGATCGGACGGGTAAATATGACAGCCAATCAGAAAACAGTATTCCATTCCACCGGGGGATAAATATACTGTAAATCTATGGTGGCATCTCGCCCCCATGCATTGTAGCCATATTTGATATTAAATAACAAATCTACATAGGGGACTGTCAGGATCCTACAGTTACTTAATGCTGAAAATTTCTCTGCAAAATCTATGTACCTTTTCCTTCATCAATCCCTTTAAAAAATAATTTTTATTTGTCAATCCAAATAAAGAATTAAAATGTGTGTCCATGTTACAGAGTTATTCCATGGCAGTGTACCTAGTGCGACAACAGTCATCTTCGGTGCTGCTTCAGAGACTTCGCTCCAAAGGCATCAGAAACCCAGACCACTCCAGAGCACTCAGTGAGTCACTATGTCCCCTCAAGACAGAAATAAACCTTACACTGCCTGCACTTCAATCAGTGATATTTTGGATATGATACCAATGTATACATATATATAATTTCAATGAATCATGCTGAGGAGTTCATGTTCATGTTCATTCATGTTATTAAGGAAGAAAAAACATTTACACTAAACTTCCTTGTTTTGTCTTACTGTATATATTTTTTTTGTGTAGTCTTTCCTCTCTATTGACTTTTCATATTCTATATGCTGGTGTGTTGTGCTGAACGTGGTCCTTTAGAATGATATAAATACAATTAATACACTTTTAATACACTCTTGACTGTTATCACTGAAGTGAGGCAGAGCGTTTTTACACATGTCCAAGAGAGTGCACTGTAGGACAGGCAAACAGTCTTGAGCAACATCCTGCATTTATTTCACAGTGTCAAATCTTCCAAGATTGTGCTGTAAGCTGGTAATTTTCTTGTAGTATGATTTGTAGTTTGTAGTATGATCTGTACTATATTGGAAGGGTTGCATCACACATGTAAGCAAGTTGTCATCTGTACAGATTGTCCCTATTGAAAAAGCAAACTCGCCCCACATCTTCAGCCTACTTTTTTGTTTGTTTTGTTTATTAGCTTGTTTGTGTTGTCAGTTTGGCCCATTACACAATGTCTTCACCTCCCCTGTAATGACACATGTGTCCGCTAAAGAAAACTCTGTTAAATAATGCATAGGCTTGCCCAGTGCTCAGTCTGTGTAGAAGCTAACAAGAGAATAAATCTATGTAGATGAAAGAGAATACCAGTACATCTACCAAATGGACAAATGGTCACTGAGAGTGCTCTAAAAAGCCTCTTTAGGAATAAAATAAATAAATAACACACAAACCATCACAACTACAGATGTTCTGAAGCTTCCCTGCTGTAGAAAATGAGGCCATGCACATCTTAAAAGGCTCCACTGCTGAAACAATAGCAGCAGATAAGCTAAAGCAAACAGCCTGATCCAAATCCAGCCACAAGAATACAGAATATAAACTATTTAATTGGCACTTCGGCATTAAGTTTGAAGCCTCTGTAAACGTTGCTATGAGGAACAAACATTAGGGAAAACAGCAGTAAAGTAGCCTAAACAGAGTAGATAACGTAGAAGTTCACATTTGTGTTGCAGCTTCAAAATCAAAGCAGCAGAGAAGTCTTTGTTTACATTTGTTTGAAATAAGTTTTCAGACTGCCTTGCTACATCCCTGTGGAGTCTTTCAATTAAGACGTGGTCTTTTAAATGCTCCTTTTCTGAAGCAAACACACCAGATTAGCGAGAGCAAACATCCTTATCTGAACCTGGAGGTATGAAGATGTCACGGCAGGCTTAGCAGGCTCGCTGCCTGCATGGGAAATTGGGAATTAAGACTGGGGAGGGATGAGCGAAGGCAGCCATGGACGCAAAACTGTGAAGGCACGCAGGGGTATCAGGAAGAGTTGAGGTTAACGCAGCACTGTGAAGGCAAGGAGGGATATCAGGAAGAGTAGAGGTGAAGGCAGCTCTGTGAAGGCATGTATGGATATCAGTGAGAAGTGAGGTGGACGCAAAAACTGAAGGCAGGCAGGGGTATCAGGAGGAGAAGAGGTGAGGTGAAGGCAGCACTGTGAAGGCAAGTAGGGATATCAGGAAGAGTAGAGGTGAAGGCAGCTCTGTGAAGGCATGTATGGATATCGGGGAGAAGTGAGGTGGACGCAAAACTGTGAAGGCATGCAGGGGTATCAGTAGGAGTAGAGGTGAAGGCAGGTCTGTGAAGGCATGGGGGATGTTGAGGAGAAGGCAGCTCTGTGAAGGCATGAGAGATATTGGGGAGAGTAGAGGTGTTAAAGATGTTAAAGACGCACTCACACACTTAGACAGACAGACAGACACACACACACACACACACACACACACAAATGTGCATGCATGAGCACACTCCAGGTCAGAGGTTATGAACTTTTGCTAACTCTGTGTAGCTGTCAGTATGCCAGGAAAAGGACCACAAAGGCAAGACTCTTTCAAAAAATAAGCTTGTCCTACTCCCTACTTGTGTGTGTGTGTGTGTGTGTGTGTGTGTGTGTGTGCGTGTGTGTGCGTGTGTGTGCCTTTGATCTTTGTCTGACTGCTGCCTGTCCCTGGTTTCAGTTAAAGAGAAGCTGACAGCCGACCCAGACAGTGAGATTGCCACCACTAGTCTACGAGTGTCCTTACTCTGTCCGGTGAGTGATTACAGCCGCTGTGCATATCCTACTGTGTATGTCCTAATATGCGTGTCCTAATGTGGTACTCATTGCTGCGTGTTTATGTGTGTGTGTGTGTGTGTGTGTGTGTGTGTGTGTGTGTGTGTACATTTGATTCTGGATGACAAGTGGATTGTAATGTGCAACCAAATAAAGTATGTAAAATGTATGTGTAGCCGGGGAAGAGTTATGTGCTTTGTTGTGCTTTGTTTATTGTGTGTATTTAGGTGTACATCTTATTTTCTTATGTGTGTGCAATGTGTGTGTGTGTGTGTGTGTGCATTTCTGTTGAGATTTGTCACCATCACCATGTGTTCGTCTCTGGTATGCAAAAGAGACATTATGAAATATTTATTTGTGTGTGTGTGTCCCTGACTGTGTCTGTTTTTTAATCAGCTGGGAAAGATGAGGCTGACTATCCCGTGCCGGGCCCTCACCTGTTCGCACCTTCAGTGTTTTGATGCCACGCTCTACCTCCAGATGAACGAGAAGAAGCCAACATGGGTGTGTCCTGTGTGTGACAAGAAAGCCCCCTATGAACACCTCATCATTGACGGGTAATCTCTCTCTCTCTCTCATGACATTACTATGACATTGTATGACACTACTTACTATGGCAGGGTCCATCTTCATCTCTCTCTCTCTCTCTCTCTCTCTCTCTCTCTCTCTCTCTCTCTCTCTCTCTCTCTCTCTCTCTCTCTCTCTCTTTCTCTTCTTTCTCTTTTTCTGCCTATTCTCTCTCTCTTTCTATCTGTTTTGCCCTCTCCCAATGGTGGTTGATTGTTTAACAATCAGGCTTGTTTATGTCTCTTTGCACAAAAGCCTCAACCAACTTTTGTTCATTTAAAAATCGTCTTTAACAGAGTTAACAAAGTGTTTGTTCTTGTTTCTCTGTCCTTAGTCAAAAGATACAGTCCCCTTCATTTAACAGCCTCTCCACTAAATAAGTGGGTCATAGTTGAATTATGTATGTTACATAACACATTTATGTGTTTGCTACGACTAAACATCACTGATTTTCTTGTGTGTGTGTGTGTGTGTGTGTGTGTGTGCGCGTGCGTGTGCGCGCGTGTTGTCCTGCGGCAGGCTATTTATGGAGATCCTGAGCAGTTGTGTGGACTGCGATGAGATCCAGTTTAAGGAGGATGGCAACTGGTCCCCGATGAGATCTAAGAAGATTGTGCAAGAGGTGTCGGCCTCCTCCAATGGCGTGGAAGGTACGAGTCTGCGCCAGACCCCATAAATCTCGCCTGTCGGGTCGTGGTCACGGCCGCCGCAACCCCGCAAACACCACACAGGCCCTCCTTTGTCCAGCAGTCCAGCTTGAGTTACAGCTCTCAACTCCAGTAGTGCCCACAGGACCTCTCCCATCATCATAGTCTGCTTTTTCACACACATTCTTTGACTGTTCTCTGAGGATGTAAACAAATTCCCTTGATTATTTTCTCCTTCTGTAAATGGCATGAAGAGGGATAGCCTGTCACCTGATCATGCTATGGAAGCTTCTGGGGCTTTTCCCATTTTTGGTCCTCCTCACCCTCGTTAGGGTGTGTGTGTGTGTGTGTGTGTGTGTGTGTGTGTGTGTGTGGCGGGAGTCAGACCAGACATTGTCTCGGGACAGCATGTCTTAGTCTAGTCAGGAGTGGTCCATTGCCGTGTCTTGTCCTTTATGGTGAGGAGAGAGAGATTAAAGAACTCTCTGCTGACGCAAACAACAGAAATCAACTCTCCTACGCTAGCCAATTAGTTCTAGTGCAGTCATTAATCTTATGGAAGGTCAAGTTACAAAAGCGTGATTCAAGGTTGCAAATTAATTGAAACTAGTTTATGAAGAAACAAATGTTATATAATAGAACATATTTTTATCACTCTTCCATACAAGCTCTTCTACTCTCAGTTTTCATTGTTTTTCAATCACAATATCATTTTTATCAACACAAGTTTCCCAAGTTTCTGGTTTACACAGAACAGCATGAGTACTGAATGTAGTCTGAGTTAATATACACATAGTTTGTGTGACAGTCAGGGTCAGGGGATGGAGTCAGTGGTTGGGGTGGGATTAGAGTTCATTGGGTGTAGGTTGCTATTTAGGCAGTGGTTATCAGGGGGCCGTCAGGCCAGATCCATCACGGATAACAAAGAGAAACGTCCCTCTCCATACTGCTGGAGGTGTTTTAAGTTGATCAGCCCTTGACTTGAAAGCCTGTCTTAACTGATAGCATTCTCGCTCTGCCTTCACAACTCTTCCCTCCGGTCACTGATGGGATCAGGTTAAAATGCCTCCTGAGACGACTAACTGAATGGGATCAAATCCAGGTGTCTGTTTCTCAAAAGCATAGTTGCTAACTAAGTAGTTAGCGACTGTGTAGGTTGCAATGCAATTTCCCATTGCCAACTAACTAAGTTGTAACTAAGTTACCAACTATGCTTTTGGGAAACGGACGCCAGACTAGCACTTTAGGGAGATGATAATGAAGTGGAGTTGCATGCAGTAGGAATCCATATATTACTGTATATTTTTTGTGGTTACAGTACAGTTGATGTTCACACACAGACTCAA
>JAODXP020000017.1:16373418-16423418 GCA_027497455.2 Sardinella longiceps
GAAATAGAAGAAAAGAGACCCCCAATGTTTTTCGTTTGTTTTTGAGTTCTTCTTTGGTACCTGTATGAAAACAGAGCGCTGAGGGGGTTAATCATTGCCAGTGCTCCTGACATTGCTTAATCAAAAGATCCGTCAGACGAACAGTTCACTAGGAGAACAAACAAACCGCCCTTAAACTTTCCCTCTTTGTGGGATTTATTGGAAGATAGATTTGTTTAAAATACCCAGATGAATGCTTCAGAGCATCAAAGTTTGATGCTTGCTGAATAATTTCAAGGAACCACGGCGAGCATTTGTCAGATCAGTTGTCTGATTTGCACAATCCATGTCTCCAGCTACAGTCTGACTCATAATGTGTGTGTGTGTGTGTGTGTGTGTGTGTGTGTGTGTGTGTGTGTGTGTGTGTGTGTGTGTGTGTGTGTGTCAGTTCACTCATTTTCGAAAGAGAAGGAAAAAGATGTGTACTTTTATCTCCTTTTATCATTTACAGAAGACCTTCTCCTCCCCCCATGTTTATTATCTGATCATGAGGCTCAGATCCCCCATCAGCCTGAGTGAGTGAGTGAGTGAGGGTGGTTGCTGTACAGTACACTGCCCAGCCCTGCCCCAGTATGCTTATACAAATGAACTCACAGCTTCACTGCATCAGTAGATTTGCTGGTTCTATTTCTCTCTTCCTCGTCATCATCATCTTCATCTTCTCCTTCGTCTTCTCATTATTATTATTATTATTATTATTATTATTATTATTATTATTACTTTTGTGTACAAAATTAAATTTAATTTATTTTATCTACATATTTTTACATTTTGTTTGACAAGTATGTTGCTGTTACCGTACGTGTCATTTCTTCCATAATTATATAATTATTTAAAGAGCTTTATGGCTTTGTATTGAAACCTTTTTTTTTCCTTGTCTCTACTTGATCCTGGTTTGTCAGAAATGAAGACATCCCATCCCCATTTTCGCTGTCTACCATGCTGTTACAGATTTGATTCTGTGTTGAAAATTAAAACACTTAAAAAAAAAAAAACATACAGTGATGGCTACTTTTGTTTTGTTATGTGGCACACGCATTAAGCGTTGGAGCACTGTTACCACCTTGAACGTGCATTATTTTTCTATATTATGCATGCTGCGTCATTTGTTATCCCTAACACAAAGGAGCCTCGACTCCTGTTTCTTTTAACTAAACAAAGTCCGCAGGCTACGCAACTTCCTAGGTTAACTTACAGTACCACCTACTTGGAATACAATACTGTAAGTGGAGGTGACGAACCTGAAAATAGAATTGTAACAATAATCTGTCCTCTCTTGATCCTCTGAGGGAAATTTGGTCTCTGCCTTTAACCCAAAGATGAATTAGTGAAATACACACAGCATGCAGTGAGGTGTGACACACACTAACACAGTGCAGTTGGCTGCCTGCTTCAGGTGCACCTGGGAGCAGTAAGGGCTTAGGTGCTTTGCTCAAAGGTACTCCAGCCGTGGTCCATTAGTCGGGATTCCAACCAGCAACCCTTCAATTCCATGCCCGAAGCCCTAACAAGTAGGTCATGGCTGCCCCGTAAAGGGAAAAAATATTCCATAGAAAGAATTATTTGGTTTGTTTGTACAGGGAAAGTCTGCCCCCACTAGCCTGCAGTGTTTTGGTCTTCATGCATTTTGTATGAAGAGGAACCATCAGATGTAGATGACCCTTATCAGTGACGGCTATTGAGTCATTTAGACTGTCATAGAATCAAGAACAACCCCAGGGCTGAGAACCTGAAGGGTAGCCTATTAGTTATCATTTTTTGTCAAAATAGTACGGTGAAACTGTATTTTAAATTAAATATTTTTTGCCTATCAGTCAATGTAGGGAATCACTGGCCTAAAGATATTACTCTGAGACAAAGATGGCAGCAATGTTGTCAAATCAGAATCAATGGCAGCCAACGACTTTCCATTTTTACCTCAAAACAAACGCAATCACATTTTGACAAAAAATAAGGATCCATGCTAAATTGGCACGGGCTTGTTCAAGTGTGTGTGGTTCAAGTGTGTGTTTGTTAGATAATCATACATAAACATGAGGGTTGTTAGATGGTAGTCATGGCAATCTCATGACGGTGTGATTGGCATGACCATCCAACAAACAATCTGACCTGTAATTTCATGCATGACTATATCTAGCAATCTAGTCTACTCCTGTTCCTGCATGGGTCCCTGCAGTAGGGCCAGGCAGAGTTGTATAAAGTACTGGAGTAGAGGAGTGGAGTAGAAGTAAAAGTACCATATCAAAACAGTGACATGAGTAGAAGTTGAAGTGTTCTTTAAACACCATACTTAAGTGGAAGTACTAAAGTATTCAAAATGTTTTGTACTTGAGTATTGCAAATAGAAGTATGGTAAAAAAAAATTGCTACTCAAGTACTGAAAGTAAAAATAGAAGTACTGTGTATGTATATTATAGAAAGCGATTTGAGACACAGAGGTACACACACTCAGATGGGCCATCGTGCATCACAGTCAGGCTGCTCTGGTTTCCAACATCAAGACATCCTGTTTTCTCACGCTTTCTCTAAGTGGAGAAACACCAATGACAGAAACAGATGAATAAACCAGATAAGGTTATGCCATGCTCTGGTATGAGTGTGTGTAAACTTCCATCTCAAAATGGAGCAGTAGACTGACCCCAATTGAATGCATGTAGCACTGCGAAAGGCTGAAGGGGAACATGAGGTCTCTTTATATACCGCTTGTTCGCTTGAATTGCTCAATAATGATTATGAAAACCTGACATACACATCTACGGGTCTAGCATTGATAACATTGGATGTGGTATGATTTGTAATGTTTTTATAAAAGTAACAAATAACTATTCAGCACATCAAAAATGTATCAGAGTAGAAGTATTAAATTCATCAAAAATGTGTAGTGAAGTAAAAGTGGAATTAGGAGAAAAAAATAATACTCCAGTAAAGTACAGATACTGCATTTTAGTACTTAAGTAGTTCTACTTCATTACTATACATCTCTGGGGCCAGGGCCGTTTCAAGGTACTTAGGGGGCCCCAAGCAAACTGGATATGGGGGCCCATCACCCCCCATAAATACCTACATGAACCACATTGTTCTTATTTTCAAGCATCTTCAATATAATTATTCGTATTGTACAGTTGTCTAATATTTTGTACCGGCATGCGGTACATCTAGTTCCTTCAATTGTGAGACTGACCTTAAAACTTTGTATAAATTCCACTATATAGCCATCTTTACTAGGGGTGCCAAACTGCATTTAGTCAATTGTGGAGTACACAGTACATTTCAGCTGGCTTTGCCTCTGGTGTGTATGTTTTTGCTGATTCTGTGAAATGGGCAGCTGGGCAGGAAGAGGTTCTGCAGAGCTTCTCAAGGAGATAAGACATCTTGTGAAGCTGAGTCAGATCAAGATGAGATGTAGGCCTACCTACTGTATGTGACGAAAAGGGCGCCATGAAAGATTACAATTTGGGGCCCCATCCATCCACTAACCAACCGAAATGTGCAGGTTTTAAAAGGATCCCTGGCTAGTAAGTCATGTTTGCCTTAAGATTGATCTTGGCATCAGCCAAACATGATTTGAAACACTCAAAATCCATTTGGTTTCCTTAAAAGTTTACAAATCCCATTCACTCGTAAACTGCCATTGCTGTAAAAAGTGAGTCTGATCAAGGTGTAGTAATCAAGCTGTTACTGCCCACAGACAACAGCCATATGATGTCACTTTTTACCCACATTGAGATGTAATGCAGTGGCATTAAATATGTTAGAAGTAGCTGATACCAGTGTCAGCCTTAGTAGGCCAACTTGTATTACTAACCAGGGATCCGATCCTTTTAAGCACAAGTTAACTAAATCCATGTCTTTTCGGCTGGCTTGGAACACTTTTGTCCAGCTTTATATCTAGATGCCTTATTTACTCACTTACTGGACTATACTGTCAGGTATGCTGCATGTGATCTGCTAGTATGTTTAGGTTATAACAAGCACTTTATAATAACCATCTGCTAATAAATGGTTATTAAATAGATAGTGGTTTCAATCAGTAAGATGAATACAAGCGAATTCCAAAAAAGTTGGGACACTGCATAAATTGTTAATAAAAATGGAATCCAATAATTTACAAATCTCATAAACCTCTATATTGTTCACAATAGAATATAGATAACATGGCAAATGTTGAAAGTGAGACTTTTTGAAATGTTATGCTGAATATTGGCTCATTTTGGATTTTATGAGAGCTACACATCCCAAAATAGTTGGGACGGGTAGCAATAAGAGGCCAGAGAAGTCAAATTTTCAGATAAGGGACAGCTTGAGGACCCCAACTTATTTGGTCAATTGGCAACATGATTTGGTATGAAAAGATTGATTGATTGATTGCCTGGTTTGATAATGACACTTGTAAGAATGGGCTACAAATACGAATTAATAAATGAATAAACATGTTGGCATACATGGTATAGGCAAGTAGATTAAGCATTTATTCTGACAACTTCAGTCAAGTGTCATATGCAAGCCAGTAAACTAGTGAGGGCCAAAATTATCAGTAGTTAAGACTCAAACTCCCACTAGCGAACTAATTCCTATTTTTCCTTGAGTTATAGTTATGCATGTTCAGAGGACATTAAATGCACACTGGTTTAAGACTTTTTTACTTGTCAACTAGTAGCAAAACAAATAGTTGCCTGGTGTTTTGTAGGGCCCACAATCCTTCAACTAGTATGCAGCTTAAAATTATGTTAAGCCTTGTTTTTGTATATGTTACGATGAAATATGATGGTTAAGATTGACATTTTGACAAATGCTTCTGTTCCAAGAATTTTCGGTTGTTGCTGTAGCATCTTCCCATCTCCAGAATGGGAGCCTATGTACACTGGACCAATCCTTCCTAAAATGCAGTAAACATCTGTTTACAAAGGTATTAAACTCATCGAGTGGTCTGTAGAGTTCACTGATATGCTGATATAAATATCACAGCAAAATATGACTTTTAACAAGTATTATTGTAGTGTGTAGTCAAACCCCACTGACTGCTGGGAAGTAATACGTCACTCACAAGAAATCCAAAATAATGCAAGAACCTGTCAAAATGCATTTTCCCAACCCCAATTTTAGCTTTATTTTAGCTGAAGCTTAGCATAGGCACTGGAATGTAAAGTTGCCAGATAGCAACTCTTTGGCTACTTTACTTTCCAGTGCCTAAGCTATGCTAAGTTAAAGGCAAAATTGGAGAGACAAAATGCTTTTACCCACAAAAACTCCAGGGAAGAGGGTGAATAACCAATTTTCATAAAGAGGTGGAATATTCCTTTAATGCATTGCCTCACTACTTTATTTCTCCAGAACTCCAGCACTTGTTCAATCTGCGTGCCATATGTATGATTCAATTGTTTTGGTCGGTAGCAGGCATGAAGCGCATGGTTGATGACTGAGTGGCATGTAGTGTGGCAAAAAAAAGCTTCAGAGGATGCTCCACCGTGTGTGCGCAGTAACTACAAGCATCACAGGTTAGAGGCTACATGTTGAGTCTCTCTCTATTTGTGGTGTCAAGACTAAAATAAATGCAGCGCAATGTAGGCTTTACTTTATCTTATGCGCACGAACCCTGTCGGCTGCACCTGTCAGAAACCTGGCCAATCCTGGAAGCAGGAGGGTGGAGTAAAGCGAAATGCTCCCATTAAAAACTGTCAGCCTCCTCATTTGATGCAGTCTTACAGTCCCAAGAAGATGTTACTGTTCACAGTTTGGAGGCACTGTAAGTTATTGACCAAGAAACTTAACTGTAGCCGTTAGAAATCATCTTCCCACTGCGCCAAGTTGCCTGACCCGCAAAGATGGATCGTTTAACAGAGTTACTGAGGGATTTCGGGAATATGAACAACACATGGAACATGACAGTGGGGGACGAAGGCAGGTATGGAGGTGCAGAGGACATCGACGTGACTGCAGACAGGAGCCCAGTGTTAAGAATCTTGATGTCCGTTGTCTATTCCGTAGTGTGCGCAGTAGGGTTAGTGGGCAACCTACTCGTCTTCTTCTTGATGAAACTCAAACAAGGGAGGAAGAATTCAACTATAAACTATTTCATATTTAACTTGGCTATAACAGACTTTCAGTTTGTTCTGACTCTGCCCTTCTGGGCGGTGGATACAGCGCTGGATTTTAGCTGGATATTTGGAGACGCCATGTGTAAGATTATTCTGTCTGTGACAGTACTGAATATGTACGCAAGTGTGTTCTTTCTCACGGCCATGAGCATAACACGGTATTGGTCAGTGGCTTCGTCCACTAAAGGCAACTCTTGCAAACCCCCTTGCTCAGTGAAATGGGTATGCGTTTTTCTGTGGGCAGTCGCCACTTTGGCCACTGCGCCGACAACCACCTTCGCCACCGTGACGAGCGTGGCCGGTGAAAACCTTTGCCTGATGAGGTTTCCTGCAGGACAGTACTGGCTGGCAATATACCACCTCCAGAAAATCTTAATTGCCTTTGTTTTCCCCATGTTAATATTGTCAATAAGTTATTTACTACTTGTGAGGTACGTGAAAAAGCGAAGCATGAATAATAATGCGTCTACAAGAAAATTGCATGTAACCAAATCTGTCACCATTATCGTTATGGCTTTCTTTCTGTGTTGGTTGCCAAACCATGCCATTACGCTCTGGGGAGTGCTGGTCAAATTAAATGTTGTCTACTGGGATGAGGCATACTACGTTGTACATACCTACATTTTCCCAGCAACTATTATCCTTGCGCACACCAACAGCTGTTTAAATCCCTTTTTCTACTGCCTGACTAGAAGGGAGTTCAGGAAGAAGCTGAAACATCTTGCGCACAATTTTACTTCTCACACCAGCAGGCACTCTTTGAGTCCAAGTACTACGCGGAAGGTGGACCATTAGTAGGGGCCACACGATATTGCCCATTCCATAGGCTATAAATTATTATCACATGTACATATTAAACGTGCTCTGTGTTGTCGCACTGCCCGTAGACATTTGAGTACGTGCTTTCGGATCGTATCGACAATTGCTTGCATGAGAACTTGCTTCCATGAGAGATAGCACCAATTAAGCATCAAGCTTTCGTGGACTCTTTTGTGTGCCAAAGTTGCTTATGATGAATGTTGACAAAACACCACATTGCTTGAATAAATTGTTGTGTTAAAATCTCCCTCTCTCTCTTTTTCTCTCGCCAGTCTCTTTGTGTTTGAGTGCGAGTGTGTATGCCTGCTCGCGCTCGCATGTTTGGATAGTTTGTATGAGCGAGCATGCTCCGGAGTTTTTATCAATAGGCTATCCCATTAACGATGGGTTGTCAAACTATTTTACATGGACATTCGCTATAACCCAACCTTTTGAGGCCTCTTGTTTCAGCTTGTTGGTTCTGTAGACCTCATCTGCATCGGCCACATTTTTTATTTTATTTATTTATTTATTTTTTTGTACCAGTACCAGTTGTAATACAGAGTAAAAAAACTAAAAAAAATTGATACCATCTTAGTATGAACAAAAACAGTCAGTTCAAATAAACTGTAACCTAATAAATCATAAGAAAAACTATGGGGTGAGAAGTAGACGACCAATAAAAAACAAAGCTCAAACTAGAAATTCGTAAAGACAGCCTGAAATGCACATCTCAACAAGGAAGAAAATCGACCAAAACCCCTCCCTGACCCAACCACTTGATCTGTATGGAGGCACAGCCAGAGTAGGCTGCACCGCTTCTGATTACAGAGATATTGCCGTTGTCAGATTAGATCAGTATGTGGTTGTGCTAGTTTATGCCCTGCCTCACATGTTTCCATCCAGGAAATTTATAGAAAGAGGCAACATAATTATATCATAATTATTTATCGTTCTATGCGCATTATGCTCTCAGTAATGATATCTTTTCTTTCTGTTCATTAAATCACTACTGTTTATGTGCGTCATCCTATGCATCTCCTACTGTATACATCCTAACCTGCATTAATCGTGTGTAGGACGGCAAAATGGGTCTGATTTCTGTGACATTAAACGGTGACCGCAGCAAAAAGCAAAGGTGGGGATAAGGTCACATGGACATAAATAATCTGAGCACAATAAAGATGTGAATTGTTACAACAAATCAGAAGCTTAGCCTGTTTCACTTTATAAATGCAATCTATCCCATTCATTATGCAAAGCTATCTGTCTGTACCATCAAGTACAGTAGGCCTCATGAATCCAGGATATGCATCCTGATGAAGTTTCTTTGGCCAGTTTGGAATTAAAATAGCTCCACTTCTTCACATACCCTTCACCATATTTCGTGAATGGAATGGTGCAGGCTAATCATACCGTATGATCATCCAATAAATTACCCTTGCTGCAATGCATGTCTAATACCCTTGGACTTAGGAGTGTCTCGAGGAATGGCATTGAGTAGGCCTACTAGCAAAAATGTGTGTCAGGGCCATTATGGCTAATGAACTGAAATGAAACCAAGCCAATTTAGGTATGGTGAATGGTAAGGTGATTTAGGTATGGATGAGGCTATGTGATGAAGTGGGGGGGATTTAGGCTTAAGCAGGGGTGTCAAACATAAGGCTCGGGGGCTGGATGCGGCCCTTTACATGATTTTATGTGGCCCGCCTAAAAAGATTAAAAAGAATTGTAGTTTAAAAACAATTCTAGCGATGCACTTTCTGCATATGAGGTGCATCTTAGACCTTTTTACCAACAAGAGAGGGATGCAAAAGTAAGTGGTGGCGCATTGGGACTGTGTAGTGATGGCCAGAAACAAGAGGAAATGTGCATTTGTTTTCACCCATGTTTGTAGTCACACATGAAAATTTGGTAGGTCGTCCCTCTGAGGAAAATCCCATTGCTCATGTGGCCCTCGACAAAAATGAGTTTGACACCCCAGGGCTAAAGTCTGGATCTATGAAATGGACTTTCAAAATAAATCTGCCTGCCTACCCCTATCTGAGTATAACACAGGCATTCAAATATGCCACCCTGTATTTTGAGGAAGAACATTTATTTATTTACAATACATTGTTCTTTCACCACAAAAAACTGATGACCTTAAAGCTTGTTTTTATTATGAGATTAAGATACATTTTCAAAAGATTTTTTTTTGTAGTGCCATCCAATTGGATATGATATTTAAACAAATATTGTCTGATGTAAATCATATCTCAAATGGAGAAGTCACCTTAACCTGTGAACTTATGAAGGGTACACATGTAGCCTACTCATGGTTCATCCTTGATTCACAATCTTCAAGGCCTATGAGTTTTTTTTGTCACATAGTCTACAGTGAAATGCTACTGTGAAACTGCACATGAATTACAGTATTAGCTCAACAAAAGCCAAAGAGGAAAGGTTAAAGGGAAACTTCAGTCAAATTTCAACAAGAGCTGTATTGCTCAAGCTACTCGAGATTTGCTAGAACTGAAGACATGAAACATTTTGGCCCAACCATATGGGTTTCCTTGAAGAAAGAATTAGCACTCACAACTAACCCATGGGGGCAGAACTTTAAACTGTGTTTTCAGCATCTTAACATGCTTCAAATGTCACCCCAAAAGCTATGTAACATCATCAGACATATTAAAAAACAGCACTGTAGTGTGTTTGACTACAAATGACTAAAAAGTAGTTTACAAATCGGTTAGAGCCTATTCTCTGTTCAAGGAAACCTATACGGTTGAACCAAAACGTCTTGCGTCTTCAGTCTTGAGTATAGCTTGAGCAATAGCGCTCTTGTTGAAATTGACTAAAGGTGCCCTTTAAGACACAGGAAACCAAAACCAAGCAACCCAAATTTCAGCTTTAGCTTAGCATAGGCGCTGGACTGTAATGTAGCCAAAGATTTAGGCCTACTATTTGGCTATTTTACATTCTGGTGCCTATGCTAAGCTAAAGCTAAAAAGGGGCTAAAATTGAGTTTGCAAGACCAGGAAAATGCATGCACTGAGACCAAAATGATTTTACACAAATAGGCTATTTAACTCCAGTTAGGCTAAGTGAGTGAATAATCCATATAAAAAGGTGGAGTATTCCTTTAATGGGAAATTTCTTCTGTTAAAGCTACCACATGCAACATTTAGGTAAAATTTCGACGTTTCCTAGTCATTGCACCTTTATGTAAATTGCCTAGAACTCTTAGACTTGATAAATGACATGTTCCGGAGTAAAATGAGCCCTTCACGAGATTGTCAGGCCTCCTAGAGGCAGATACCGCCTATGCAAGATCAGGAGCGCGTCCGGCTATCGTAAGTTTTGGTTAGCAAGCAAGCTAGGTCACGTGACTTAGCCAGAGTTTACTGTTTGAATTACAATGCGATTTGCGACTTCTCGGCGCATTCAACTGTCGATACATTTTGTTAGCAGCGATCACCATTGACTATGCAATTCTAAATGGAGGATTATTGGCAGAATCGCATATAATAACAGCGTTGTTTGAGTTATTCGCTTACTGAATGGCGCCAAGATCTTGCATGGTTCTGTTAAGGTGGTTATGAGCTAGCCTGACATGGCCCACCCATAATACTTCTGTTCATCTGTATTCATGGTCTGGAGGTTCTTTAACCTGAAGCGAATATAGGGTGGGGGGAGTGCACTCAGTTCTGGTTTGAAATGATTGGACAGCTCGTCAAACCAGCTTTGCTTATTGGCTGGTTGTCTGTTAACAGACTAAACCCTCCTCAGAAGACCGTCTCCAGACCACGAATACGGATGAACAGAAGTCAGGCTAGTTATGAGCATCATTGGGCCTGTGGGCAGATAGGCTAAAGGGGAAATCCTGTGTGAATCAATCCATAGTTGTTTGAGGACTCAGCTGGAGTTCAACAATGAGAAAATTTGACTGAAGAGTAAACATGCAACTAATATAGACTAAGGGGCACTCAGTCTCTTTCAATTTAATTTCGCTATGGCCCATTCAATTAACGAATCATTAGGCTATTCAGTCATTAAGCTATTTTGTCTATGTTGCATCATATTTCCCTTACAGAGAGCACTCAGCAAAATTCAGAATCATATATTATTATTATTTTCATAAGGAAAAATTAGTAGTTTGTCTTGGGGGAATGGATGGCTGATTTAGATGACTGCAGTAGACAATCAAACGATATTGATAAGTAGATAGGCCTAAATATCAAGATAAGGATATATATATACACTTTTTTTTTTTTTTTTTTTTATGTAGGCTACTAGCCTATTGGCGTCATGGACATGACAAAAACATGAATTCCCCTGGAACTGTACAAAGATAGCCTAAATTATTTAATGTAATAAAAGTTTGCATAACCTAGATGTTTACTTTGAAAGGCGGTCATTGGTTTGAAAAGGTAATTTCAATCACGTGACCCAGGCGCGATGAAAATGCGTCACGAGAGAGACGAAGAGCGACGCTTTCACTGTGTCTGAAAGAAATCCGAGCTGGCGATGCCTGGATTTGATTTTCCAGATATTTTGATTGCTTAATCTGTGAATGGCGCCTAAACAGGACCCTAAACCTAAATTTCAAGAAGGTAAGGAGCCGTTTGAGTCCCCGGTTTAGCTCAATCTCTCGCCTGCCATTGTTCTCTACGGTTCATTGCTGTGGTGGGCGCTGCCGCCTGTACAATGGCGCTCTACATAAACAGCGTCAGCTAGTCAGCTAATGTTATGCTAAACGTTTGTCTTCCTAAACTCAACATAGCTGTATCTTTGAATCTTCTCATATATAAGCGTCATATGTATGCACACGTAAACAATCACCTTCACAAATAACGTGAACTGCAAACCAATCTGTTAAAGATATGAATAGATGACGCGCCAATTGATTTTTGTGCGATACTAGCTAGTTGGCTAACATAACAGCTAGCGAGATGTGAAGGTTACACTGGTTGTTTATAATATAATGTTTATAATAAATATATAATGACAATGGCAGTAATCAGACCCTTTTACAGTTCTTGAATGTATGCTGTATCCTATTTCTTATGTACTATTTCCTATAACATCGGTAACGTAATCATCGTCAGATCTCAGGTTGCGTAGACGTGCATCCTCGTTTCGCGCAGGGTGAGCTGGACGGATGCATATTCAAATGCCAGATATCATTCGTTTGGGTGTTCATTGCATGCTTCATGTTGGTGATCTCGCCATCAAGGCACGTTTAACCCACGCTTACAGAGCGCTTCTGGCGCCTCTCTCGAATTGGGATTTAAATGAGCCTCAAAACCCTTTGCAATATCATCGGAACTGGCAGGCATAGTTTTTTTGGAGACAATATCCAAAGCTTTTCTATCCATGCTACATGAAATGTAAAGTTACTACTTGTCATTGAGTGCTCCCCTGACATGAGAACTCTCTCTCTCTCTCTCTCTCTCTCTCTCTCTCTCTCTCTCTCTCTCTCTGTACCTTGTGTATATCTTGTATGTCTCCTGCTACAGGTGAACGAGTGCTGTGTTTTCATGGGCCATTGCTCTACGAAGCTAAGGTATGAATCTATCAGTGCATAGTGACACTGATTGTAGACTGTCATTGAGTACTTGATTAAGTACTCCATTTGGATGACTTTCCCAGCAGATAAGTTGGGTAGATATAGATCATTGGATTTTGTGCTGCCTTTTCCAGGTTACTGGTAGCTGACAACACATTATTCATGTACTCAAAGAGCATACCAATTTTTAAGAACGTATTAATTGGACCTATGGTTAGGCTGTGGTCATTAATGAAATGAGAAATATATAAGTCATGGCATTGCTCACAGTCCAATTTTAAAGTCCAGAGGTTTTTTTTTGTACAAGCAAGGATACCTGTTATTGATTTTTTTTCTTTTTTTTTTTGTTCTTGTCTTTGCAGTGTGTTAAAATCAATATCAAGGACAAGCAAGTGAAATATTTCATTCATTACAGTGGCTGGAATAAGAAGTAAGTCAAATAGCTCAAGTTTCAAGTAGCATTGTTTTCTTTTGAGAGATGAATCTGTAGTCTAAGCAGTGTGTGTAACTGTTCATTTCATGCACAGCATGTTGTCCCAAGCCTTCAGAGTAAACAAAGTGCACTGCTGTCTTGGAGAAGACATGAGATGAACAGGATCTGCAGACAAACAGTATATACCCTGATTAGCTTGACACGCTGATGATCAGACCGGCCAATATTGACATGTTTACATCCACAATATATTCCTGTTCCCACTGAAATATTGACAACATTTGCGTTGTGTGACAGTTGTGACGTAGCCTGACAAGCCAGACTATAATATAAAATGTATAGTCTGACCATGACTGACTTTAGGGTACGACGGCTACAATCAATCAGCGCAACTAACAAGCAGATTCAAACAAAGCTAAGCCTGCCCAATGACTCCAGATTGAACATTGTGATTGGCTAAACACCACAATGTGTGAACACAACCTAGAGCGTTGTGATTGGATAGACATCACCAATGTCTGAGTACAACCTATGGCTCATGGCTAGACGTACTCGCTGAGCAAATTCAATTTGCTATCGCTAGAGTACATCTAGAGTTCTAGGCCTGTTGTGACTAACTTAAAGTCTGAATTCATCTTACAAACTTGACTGTATTTTGATTTTCTGAAACCCAAATAAACTTCCTGACATGCCTGTATTAACAGCAATACGGCGTCTTGTGAAAACTTTTTCCTATTTTCTGATTAAAAGATAGTTGTTAAAAGATTATTGCAAGCATTTGGAAGTTGTCTATGGGCATGCATGAACTGTCTAGACGCATAACCCATTTTCATCGCTTTGCACATGTGCACAATGTTCAGATATGTTCTCTATATGGTCTGCAGCTATGAAGTCTGCACTTACTGAACTATTCGAGGGCTCATGGGTGTAAAAATCCAACAGTGCAGTTTACAGTTTATTCACTATTTGCAATAAATTGCTGTATCAAACGCCTATTCAGGGAACTTGCTTTAACCAGAATATTGTTTGATTTTTATTTAGACAGCTTCACTTCCTTTTTGTCAGAGTTGTGAAAAAGTAAATTTACCTTATTATTAATCTGCTCTTCAGACTTACTGATTATATCTGTGGACTGGATTCTCTAATATTCTTTAGCATATTTACGTAAGAGTTGATTCATCTCCTAAGTATAGTAAAAAAAAAAATGTCACCTCAACAATGGGATCTTTAACACAAAATTTTTATTTTTACTGGATACTTTCAGACTTTACTATGTGTTAATATTGTCTGCTGTCTCTTTATTTATTACAAACAAATGTTTGCCTCCTTCCCAGCTGGGACGAATGGGTTCCTGAAAGCCGTGTGCTTAAATATGTGGACAGCAACCTGCAGAAACAGAAAGAGCTCCAGAAGGCAAATCAGTGAGTTGGTTTGTTTGCATATTTCTTTGTGTCTTTGTGCAACCTGTATTTGTAGCCATTAGCCAAAACACACTGACTAAACTGTGTGTGAAGAGTTCAGATGTAAAAGCCTAGAAATCCATTTTCCAAAATATTCAATGTTTTCAATGTTTTATGAATAATTTCCAGTTAATTGCAGTCAAACTTAAATGTAAACAGATTTATTATGTACAGAAAAATCAGCCCAAAACAATTTAATTGTAGTTGGAATGATAATGGTGTTTTTCAAAATAAGTATAAAATATGAAAGTTAATTAATGGCAAATGGCTTTTAGAGGCTTTTGCATTTGAACTGTTATTATACAGTATAAATGTATTGAGTGTCTCCTGATCGCTGTCATGGTCTTTCCCACTCTCTCTCAGCTCTGCTTTTCCATTCTGTCACCTGCTTTTGCTTCACCTGTTGTTCAAAAACCTCCTGCACCTATCTAATGCGGAGTACCAAAATGCCTGTATTGATGTTGACCCCAGTTTTTTATTTTATGTAAACTATTTTTTGGGGTGTGCAGCTTAATGCATTTAAAAACAAACCAAACAAAACATAAATGCCATTACCCAATTTGTTAAACTACACCCATTGTCTACAGTTAAACACCATCATGCTAGGTCACACTGAAACGTAAATGGATAAAGCCATAGGTTAATCATAAACTCACTTAACAGAGAAAGCATTTAAAAAGACCATTTTGATATTTGGCCCTTATAATGACCTTTTTTCTAGAGTGTTTTTCAACTGGGATGGCTCATTTTCATTCTATCACAGTCATGGGTGCATGACAAAGTAGAATGATGAACAGAACTACATTCTCATGTATAGCCCTCACCCATGTACAGTATTGACTTCACAGATAGTTGCATTTTGTAAAAGCAGTGTTTTCTCAGTTTATAATCATGAAATGATGGTATGACTGTGCTCTGTACTCCCAAGGACATGGGCGAGGATCTCTACAGTCTGTTCCCTGTGCTAATAAATGAGCCACATCTCCCTCTAGCCTCTCCTGGACTGCTGGTCTGTCTTGGTTCTTCCAGCATTGCGACAGAACAATCACCCCCAGCCTTGGGCCTCTTTTTGTCTTTCTTTCAGAGACCATTATGTTGAGGGAAGGATGAGGGGGGTGGCACCAAGCAAAAAGATCGCTGCTGTGCAGCAGAAAAACGTTGATGTGTGAGTACACAAAGTTCAAAGGTCAAACTTGTCCCTGTGGAAACGGCCTTTGTTTGCTTTTCTTACTTTTTTTTTTTTCCTACATAGAAAAGGGTCAAAGTGTCTCTTGAAATTGCCTCTTGCTTTACATTTGCACTTATTTTTATGTTCAAAGAGCTTTATTGTTGCCACAGTTGAGACTTTATGGATAAACTGTGTAAATATGAGGACATTAAAGTTAAAGTACATGACATTAAAGTTAAAATAACGATTTGCTCTTCTGTCTCATTTCCACCTCTCCTGTCCTGTCTTGCCCTGTTAGGAAAACAAAAAAGAACAAACAAAAGAGTAAGTATCTCATCTTTATGAGCCTCTTGTCAGTTATTACACTCACACATCGATTGAGGACGTCCACAACACACACACACACACACACACACACACACACACACACACACACACACACACACACATACGCACGCATGTGTGTACACACATACACACACACACACACGCACATGCACACACACTTCCATAGAGATGTGTGTACACTAGCACAAAGCTGACATGCTCAAAGATAGAGAGAGAGAGAGAGAGAGAGCACCATGGTAGTCATACACACACGCTAGCCCCCCCCTCCCTCTCTCTGACATGGTCAATATTTATTTTTAATCAACACAAGCCATCTCTGATTCCATATCAGATTGTGTAGCCATAGTGCTGTGGAACAGTTTGGATGTAAATTGGATGGACTCCCTCCCACACGCTCCTGTGTGTTTGCCCGTGATTATAAACATTGCATGTCACTAAACGCATTACAAACACACAGCCCCATAAATGCATATGTGAGTGTGTGTGTGTGTGTGTGTGTGTGGGGGGACTGTAGTCTGCTGCTGTGGTAACTGCGATATGGCCTGGTCTGTGCACAGGGGAGAAATTTAATTAAAGCTGCAGCAGCAACATAGAGTAGAGGAGCATCTCAGGAGCCTCTGCACGCCCCCTCAGCTGACAGGAATGGGGACAGCTTGTCTGAATAGCATGGAGAAGTCCTACACAGTCCGTCCTTGCCATCATATATCATATGCTAGGAAAAAAATGCACCAGGCAACTAAACCAACCATGAGAAATGATCCTCTCTCTCTCTCTCTCTCTCTCTCTCTCTCTCTCTCTCTCTCTCTCTCTCTCTCTCTCTCTCTCTCTCTCTCTCTCTCTCTCTCCTTTCTTTCTCACTCTCTCACTCTGCCTGTTTTTATCATGAGAGTTACTATGAGATTAGAGGTGTGTCAAGTACAAAATTGTAGCAGTTTACAGTTCCCATAGCCCAGTGGTATACTGTTGGATTTAATACGGTTAAAAACCAAACCAAATGAAATGAAGACTAAGACAATTTCGGCATCCCTTTCAGCTCTGGAAGGTCTGCCTCGTCTGAGGCGGAAGCAGGCAAACGTTCTGCTATTCCGATAAGGGGATTGCGCAGGGACAAGGCTCTGCTGATTAGGGTCAGGGTCCAGGGTCAGGCCTGGCGAGAATAGAGACCTACATGCATGAATACAGCCATAATAGACACTTTCATAAGCCTGTCCTCGCCTGGCCCTTCTGCGCTTCTTCAGTCCCAAGTGGGTTTAGAAGCGTGTAGTTTAGGGTTTCCATCCCCAAGGTGACGTGGTGTGGACGTGGGAGTCTGTATGGTGTCAAGACCTGGATGCTCACGGAACACGGAGGGTCGTTGAGATGATGAGTTTGAACGATGATAATAGGTGGCCAGTGTGATCATGATTGGCCATTTTGAGGGAATGATTTTCACCAAAGCTGGAGAGGAAGATAATAATGATGACGATGATGATGATTGTGTGTGTGTGCATTTTCAGCACCAGGGGCTGGCGAAGGAACCAGCAGTGGGGAAATGCCCCACCCACCACGCAAGAAGAGGGCCCGCGTGGACCCAACAGTGGAGAGCGTATGTACACACACTCTTAGACTCATCCAATCATACCTGCACACCCACACACACACACACACACACACACACACACACACCATTCAACAATATAACAATATTCACTCACACTCGTTCCAACAGTGAAGAGTTTATGTACAGCACACACTCTCATGGACTCATCCATTCAGACCCACACACACACACACACACACATATACTCAACAATATATCACACTTGAGAGTGTAAACATGATTCGCAAACATTCATGAACAAGGACTCATTTCTAAGACGTATGTAAGCCCTTACGCTCAATGGTGTTTTTTTGCCCTCAACGATACCTTCTAGGCAGCACCGTCTGAAACTACCTTAGCCCTATAACTCCAACCCCAACCCCCTTAACCCTAATCCTAGATTTGGGGGACAGTGCCTTGAAGGCAGCGCTGCCTGGAAGGTTCTGTTGAGGACAAAAAAGACCAAAGACAGATTCCCTCACACACTCATACATACTTCAAAAAATTAGAAGGATGCTAGACTTTGGAACAGTACTTGGCGACAGACAATGACGTGGAATGCTCGAAAAAGCAGCCTTCCAAGCATGCTTCCTCGACTTTGAGAAACGCTCATCGTCACGTCCCTGTAATGTCTACTCTGAGTGCTTAAGTTCCTGAAGTGTGTGATCGCTGCGTAATGTGCTACTTAAGACCGTCTTGGGGCATTTGGGGGGGAAAGTTTGATTATGCTCATTATGAGGTCAGTGGGACTTTAAATGCTCATTGGCTGCCTGTCTGCCTCCGTTCTCCTCAAACGAACCCACAAATAGCAGTTGAGCTCTGTTACCGTAGTAACAGACTCCGTTTTTTCATCCGCTCTTCGATTGGTTGCGCTCGTCCCACTCTGGTGGATGTAAGGCCCCGGCAATTGGTGTTGTGTTATCCTGGGTGTCTCTTGGCAGCATGCCTGGACAAGGGCCAGAGGTGGCAGATGGAGCCATATTGACAACACATTGCAACTTGCCCCAAACAATACCTTTGTCCAATTATGTGCAATTATGAAAAGTTTCACTTTGTGTACACAACAGAATTTGCAGTACTTAAAGTGATAAACAGATTGTAATTTATTTTTTAAATTAGTTGATAATTAAATGGATGCAGTTGAGGTGTGAAGAGAAACTTTTGAAAGAAACTTTTCCAAGTCAGTGCATTTCATCACTTTCTTTGTGAGGACTAAACTTGATTGAAGTTACCACCACTACTTTTACCCCTGAGTTGCAATCTGCCAGTACAATAAATTATACAGAGAGCAAAATTGAACCACAATGCGTGGAGATAAATCCAAATTATATTTCTAATACAGAATTGTATCTGTGTCGGCTGTTAACCTCAGTCCAGGCAAAAAGAGGGCATTGTGCCAACCACACATTATACTGAGCAACTGTGTGTGTGTGTGTGTGTGAGTGAGAGGACCTTTCAGGAATCATTCTGTTGTGTGTGTCTGTGTGTGTGTGTGTGTGTGTGTGTGTGTGTGTGTGTGTTTTTTTTTTGTGTGTGTGGTGGTGGTGTTTATAAGGAGTAAATTGTGTGAATGAGAGTGTAAATCAGTCTGTGTTAGTGTGCAAGACAGGAGGACCTTCAGTATTGTGCTTTTTAGTGTGTGTGTTTAGGAGGAGACCTTCAGTTGTGTGTTTTTGTGTGTATGTGTGTGTGTAGGAGGAGACCTTCATAAACCGTGTTGAAGTGAAGGTAAAGATCCCTGAGGAGTTGAAGCCATGGCTAGTTGATGACTGGGATCTCATCACACGCCAGAAGCAGGTGAGCTCGACCTCTGACCCTACACACACACACACACACACACACACACACACATACACACACACACACACACCAAAGGTCACTCTATCATGCTGCCATGAACACAAGCAATTAGAGGGCAAAAGTGGAGCAAGAGGTTTGTTGAGTTCCGTGATCTATTTTTCGCAAGCGGGAACAGGGAATCCCCCTTTATGCAGACCACAGTTGAGCTCTCCTACACTTACATGAAATATTGTTGGAACAGTTTACTCTGTGACGTAATGCATCTACAGTAATATACGAAACAACTCCCATTTGTTTGCATTGAACTGCTTTGCTCTGTGTTGGTCTGTATTCAGTGGTCTTTGATGACCGTAAATGTGATTGCCATTTTAGTTGTGTAATTACAGGCCATGCAGATGGGAAGGTAATTGCAGAGATGGTTCTAGATTAAATCTTTTTCCAAAGTGATTTAAATCTCGGATTTAAAACCACTTTGGAAGTCAGTGTTTTTCTCAGGCAGGCTTGGGCATTGGATTAAATAACCTGAGTGAACCATCCAGTAATAATTACTTAGCCATTTGCTTGTGTGTATGAAAGTTATGAACCGAGCTAAGATTCTTGGTGTAGCCTTACATCTTTAAGGACATGGGCTTGTAACTCCTGAAGTATAGTTTGCCATCATGACGGCATCCACAATGCTAACAGATGTAAGAGCCGGTTTGGAGTCTAATAATTTCTAGTTTGTGTTTCAGTTAAACAGTTCCACTTGTACATTGGTCTCTGAAACGAATGGCACCCCTCATAGACCTGTTTTGTTTACTCGTTTGTCCATTTGTTTGCCATCCACGCGTTTCCCAAACCACTCCATTGCATGCCCTACAAATGAAATTACTGGCTACCTATTAGGCAAGAAATAAAGAGAAGTAAGCACAGAGGGTTTCAATAGATTGCTTATGTTAAATTACATTTCAGTTGTTTTGCTGTCAGTACCGCAACAGTCTGGTGTATATCTCTTCATTATCTAAGGACACATTCTTTCTCCTTTCTGCCCACAATACTGACAAGGACAGGTCAAACGTCCTGTTCGCTATAATTCACACTAAATTGTACTGCACACCTGAAGGAAGACGTTGAAAGAACGCAAAACATAGATGGATGTTTTTGTTTATTTCTTTGTGTTGTAACTAATGCTGTCAAACGATTAAAAAAAATAATTGGGTTTATCACAAAATTTTGCCATGATTAATCATGCTTAGCTGCAAGTCATTTCCTCTAGTAAGAATTTGGATACTTGGGCTTATTTTGCCCAGGTAAGACTCTGATGCTAAATATCTGGCTTTGTTCCTCTCAAATTGGGCAATTCACACCTATCCCCAACCCCCACAGGGCCCCCAAACATCAACCCTCTGCTGTTGCTGGACATTCAGAAGCTAGACCATACTTTTTGTCTAGTTTGACTTGATAGCCTAGCCATTTTCTATCTGAAATTGAACATAGTACATGCGAAGATAGTGGAACCATATCCATCAGGATGAATCAGAGTTATTTTCTTTTAATCTGAGTTAATTTTTTTGGATTGATCACTTGAGTTAAAGTGTTAATTTTGCCAGCACTATTTATAACACTTAATTTGAAGATGTTTACATAAGGGTGATGTCATAAATATGATATGACAAGAACATGAAAGTAAACATTAATATTTATGACTTAATGACTTGAATTTAAAGACTATAATAATAATTTAATGGCCGACATAAATATTAACGGTTGCGATACATGTTGGTGACGTGGTCATGTCAATCTCATGTAGACACTTTCAGATACTGGTTGTGCTATTGGTTGTGTTTATATGTATGGTTGTTTTTATATATGTGCCGGTACTCTCATGTAATTTATTTATTTATTTATTTATTTTTTCTATTTTAATTGCTGCCTGTAGGTCGATAGTGGCAGTAGCAGATAGCGCTGCTCGGACTAACGGGTGTCCCCAGCGTGTGCTGGCTTATCCTCAGCCTCTGTACTGGCACTGGGGCTTTGGCGGGCGCTAAGCCCATGGATCAATACCTTGTTCATGTCCAGCCCTGACCTGCTCTTTAGTGGATCAAGTAGAAAAGCAGCCTAGGGGAAAATTAGCTACCCCAATCAATTTCATCTCTCTCTCTCTTTCTCTTGTGTCCCTTCATATATATTTATTCATAAATATGTCTTTCTTTCACCCCTCTTTACACTTCTCATTCCTGTCTATTCTCAAAGTTGTTCCACCTGCCTGCGAAGAAGAATGTCGACGCCGTATTAGAAGACTATGCAAATTACAAGAAGTCAAGAGGAAACTCAGACAACAGGTAGGATGGTTGCCATGGAGATGTGGTGCAGAATTGTCACAGTCGAAAGAAAGGTGGAAGTGTAGGGAACCTGTCTTGTCGTTTGTCAGTTTTATCTTCAAAACGCTGCAGGTTGTTATTTATTTATTTATTTATTTATTTATTTCCCCAGACTTTACAAGGGCACTAAAGCAATTACAGCTCCTTCTGCTAAGTTCAGAATATAACACTCTCCCAATTTGTCAGTTCTTAATCAGTGCATCTAATTTGTGTGTGTGTGGTGTGTTTGTTTCTGCCAATTAAAATTTCCTGTAGGCTTTGAGCTATCCCTGGCCCATGCCATTTTAATTGCTTGTGCAAATTCATTTTTGGATCTGCTGTAGACTGTGTCATGTACATATTTACAGAAGCATATGTAGTTTTGTATGAAGATGGATCTCTAAATTGTGTCATCTGTACCTGTCCATGTGTTACCCAGAGAATTCGCTGTGAATGAGGTGGTTGCTGGCATCCGCGAGTATTTCAACGTCATGCTGGGCACCCAACTTCTCTATAAGTTTGAGCGGCCCCAGTACGCCGACATCTTGACCAACCACCCGGACACACCCATGTCCCAAATCTATGGAGCGCCGCATCTGCTCCGGCTCTTTGGTAAGAAAAACATCCCATATTAGAAACCTAATCAATGCCATGGCAACAGAGCTATGATGGCAAAAGAGGTTACACTGACTAGACCTTACACTCAGAAAGAGCCATATTATTGTCTGATTGATTAGTTTGAAGCTTTAACAGGATTAATACCAGTCTTTGGTAGACCACTTTGTGGCACCCTCCCATATCTGTGTGATTGATCAATACGCTTAGGTTTTGGAGGTTAAAGGTCGAGCTTTGAGGTCGCTGTTACTACATGAATGAAAGCTTTCAAGAGGCATATTCTAAAGAAAAAAAAAACATGAAGGTTAAGTTAAAGTCACTTTTATGGTTCGTTTTCATAAACACATTGTATCTCGAAGGAACCAAAAATCCACGGGTATGTGGATACCACTCCAGTGGGGTAATTAATCAGTGTAACACATGTGGGTTGGCTGTGGATCCGAAGGTTTCAGTTTTGGCAGGTTAATTCCCCACTCAGCAATTCCATGCTCACTATGATTTATGACTGTGGTCTCGTGCCACCCTATCAATTGTCCCCACAATAGCAAAGCAAGCTGTTTTGTCTTTTATCTAAACTCCTCTGTATTTGAAATAAAAATGAGCAAGGAATAAAAATGATCTATGATGATGCCCAGCCGCAAGTTCAAGATGACAGACCGTTGCAACTTGTTTATGTATACCATAGGTCAGGGGTCTTCAACCTTTTTCAGCCCAAGGACCCCTTTTCTGCGAGACAGCTTGCTCACGGACCCCCATCCCCAAATGTAGTCGCCTAGGCCTACCACACAGGCACACTCCACATACTAACAGATGCATCAATCTGCCTTTGAGACAGGGCTTGTCTATCAGGGTCCACACACAACAATACCCAATGTATAGTCTGCAATTGCAAATACATTTGCATATATGCAAATATAACAAAAAAAAATACTTCAGATATAATAATTTGGCGGACCCCCTTTAGTACCTCCACGGACCCCCTAGGGGGTCCCGACCCCCTTGTTGAAGACCTCTGCCATAGGTATAAAAACCTTTCATAACATTGCGACTGCTTAGCTTGGCTATGGTGGTGGTGGTGATATGAGTACCCAGGCTGAGTGACGGCCTTCGTTCAACCCACATCCTTGACCTATTTAATAAGGCATGGCTGTTTAAAACAAAAGAAAAAGTGAATTAATCCATGCGGGCTCCAACCAATTTGGTTCCTAGTGCTTCATCCCCGTCCCCACTTGCATCATCACTGCTGTCTGAATGCAAGCCAACTCATCCAGTCTCATTGAGAAGCTTTTCATGATGATGTTGGGTTTTGCAGCATAGCCCCTGTTTTACATTCACATGGCATCCAATCTATTCTCTGGTGTGTTTACTGTGTGTGTGTGTGTGTATGTGTATAGAAGCTGCAATTTAAATGGCAAATACATGCAGACATGCATCCATATGGCAAAGAGTGAGTAGAGAGTCTCTTTCAAGTAGCGCCTTTCAGAAAAAGCTTTATCCTGAGAACCAGACACCCTGTTGTGCGTTTCCCACTCTGCCTTCCATTTCCTCTTGGCCATGGAAAGCAGTCCGCATCTAAGAGGGAAAGGTAGTGTCTATTGAATACATTCTTTCGCTCTTTCTTCCGCTCTATATCTGTCCGTCCGTCTGTCTTTCTTGGGCTTTTTCTCTCTCCTCCCTCTCACTCACTCACTCCCTCACTCACTCTCTCTCTCACACACACACACACACACACACACACACACACACACACACACACACACACACACACACAAAAAAGGACAGTGTTGGCGTAGCGGTTAAAGAATCTGGCTAGCTGGATTAATAGCCTGGAAAGTGTAGCTTCAAATCCCAGTTGTCGCTCTTGTGCCCTTGAGCAAGGTACTTAACCCTAAGATCTAGGAGAGACTGGCTCTGAAGTAATTGATGGCTGACAAATGTAAGTTGCTTTAGATAAAAGCGTCTGTTAAACTGCATAAATGTAAATGTAAAAAGAGAAACTGCACAGTGGCATGTGAGCCATTATGACTAGTGTTGAGAATCACACAATGTAAAGAACTTATGAAACTCAAAATAAAACAAACCTATCAAACACACACACACACACACACACACAAAAGCCAGGTCTCCCAGATGTTGATATGCAGATGTAATCAGCTTCAGTGGTTCACTGTGGAGGGCTAATGAGCATAAACCCAATAAATATGTGTCACATGTCTCTGGGTGTCAAAGGTGTTGTAATTGGAATTGAGGTTTTTCATTCATCAATTGTTAGACAGTTAGACACATTCATTGTTGATGTTGACATACCCTTTTACACAGAAAATAGATATGGAAAATGGCTTGATTAACTTTTGATAATGGATTTTGACTCCACAGGTGAGTGTGTGTGTGTGTGTGTGTGTGAGCGAGCAAGGGAGAGAGAGAGTGTGTGTGATTGAGTGTGTTTTGGTATTGGGTGTTGCATCTGGCTGCTCATGAGTCTGTGTGAATCTGCTTTGTAGGATTTATTATTTCACAGACAGTTGCACACATCATGCCAATGAAATTTACTATTGTCCCCAGGAAGGGAAAAAATGTAATATATTTCCGTAATTTTTTTTATTTATTTTTTTTTCTGTCATTTCTCACAGATGAGCTGACTATTACTCTAGTTCTGTTCCGTCTCTACATATGAAATATTCAGCAAGAGCGGGAAAATTGCCTAAATATAAACGGTTGTTTTTGTTTCACTAGTCTGTTCTCTTTCAATTTGTGTTTAATATATGTTGTGTTTTGTTTGTGTGTGTGTGTGTGTGTTTTTATGCTCTCCTACCAGTGAGGATTGGTGCCATGTTGGCCTATACGCCTCTAGACGAGAAGAGTTTGGCACTGCTGCTAAGCTACCTGCAGGACTTCCTCAAGTGAGTATCTGAAAAGGGAGACACAATTCCCCTCAGTGTCCGCTCTGCTCGATTGTATTTTTTGCCCTCAACAGCACTTTCTGGGTGCGGCAAGAAATAGATTTGCTCAACCAGTACCTCTATCATCGTAGTCCATACGGACTAAGAACAGTTGGCCTTGAGATTGGTCAGACACTGTTGGTGCTAGATGAAGGCATTCAAACGTCATTAGTAAACACGGCATTGTGTATTATTAAAGTTTTCCCATAATCTTTTGCAAACGGACCCTTCAAAGACTGACGGACGTCTTAGAGCCACAGTGAGCTGTTGTGAGAGCCCAACCTTGTAATATGTGGAGGTGACTTGAATTATGATGTGATTGTGGTTATTACTCAGACATAGGGGTTACTTACCAACGATATTGTATCGAATCGAGAAATCGTGATGCGCAGTCACGATACTGTATCGTGATACTAGAGGGCAGTATCGTGATACGCCCTTTCAAAGTTCTGTAATCCTTCAGTCCAGAAAACATCCACATGATATGATGTGGCGGTGCTTCCAAGCTTCAAAACAATATCATTATTATTATTTTTAAACTTAAAAAAAAATATTATTAGTTTCTTGCAACCTATTCTAGCCATAAACAATTATCAAAAAGATATTTTAAAAAATCGTGGGGTGTATCGAACCGTAGGTCAAAAATCGTGATACAAACCGAATCGTGAGTTGGGTGTACCGTTACAGCCCTACCAAGTACAAAAGTCGTCGTTGTTGTGCGCACACCATAATGCGCTCACCAAACACCTGAAAGGCTATTGTGCATTGTGAATGAAGATGCATCACTCTGGCCATTGGTAATAAAATGGTAGCATTTATGAATGAGACAGAGAGTTGTCCCTCTCGCTACATCTCCCTCCTTTCCATCTCCCACCTTCTGAACAGTAAACAACCACACACATGTCTGAGTCCGAAGCAGCAAAGCACACAATGTAGTGAAGAAATAATAAGGCTCAAGGCCACTTTCTGTTTTCTCTTCTTTGTGTTGGTGTGTGTGTGTGACACACTGTGGTGTTTTCTCCCGCAGGTATCTGGTAAAGAACTCCTCGTCTCTCTTCAGCTCCAGCGACTATGAGGTAGCTCCGCCAGAGTATCATCGGAAGGCCGTGTGAGGACGGGAGAGGACCATGTGGGCAGAAGCGCAGAAGCATTGCGTATGCATATCATCATCTCTCTGTTTTTGCCCTTTTTTTAAAAGGACAGAAAAGGACCCAACATTTTTTTTTTTTTTTTTTTTTTAAGTATTTTCAAAAGAAGATGCCAGAATTCATTTGCGACTACAGTTCAAATGCTGTAGGTTACAGTAGTTTGAGATCTTCAGAATCTGACATGAGTGGAGATCATCTTTTTTTTGTGGAGTTGAGCTGTAGCCCATTCTCAAAAAAAAAAAAAAACATGTTGGAATCGCAGAATAACACTTGATGAGAACACAGGTCGTCAAAAAATGTTTTATTCCAACATACCACATAATTATGTCTGTCTCTCTTTGTTTTGTGTGCTTTTATAATAAAATTTTGTTTTCTTTTATTCCTGCTTTGTTTTTCTTCAGTAACTCTTAAATACAGCCTTGAGCAGGTAAAATTGTGGCACTGGGGCTTTTGCAAGGTTTCTTTATCTGTACACATTCCTCTTATATACAACATGTGCTCTGATCTAAAGCTTTTGTGTGTGATGATGTAAATTACCTTTTACCTTTAATTTCAAGTCTTTTGCTGACATCCCCCCCGATGAATTAATTATGCCCTCAGCTCCCATTTACTCTGTACATAACCCTGTGGTTTGACAGCTAAATTGCTGGTGCCAAGATCTCAAAAGCCATTGACCCAAAAGCTGCCTGCAGAGTGTGGGGTGTAGATTTCTGAATAGCTGCTCAGTTTTTTAAGTTCGGTTCATTGGTATGTGCAAGATAGTGTTTTTATTATTATTCATATATGAATTAGTCACTGTCATTTTCACAGACCTCAGTGATTTCCACTGCTCATATTGCCAACCATGATGGTGGTGGTGACTTTTAAAAAGCTTTTTTTAAGGTCTTTGAATACAATTTCTACTGCCAACACTGCCAACCATACTGGTGTTGGTGACTTGAAAGATCATTTCTTGCTTTTTTCTCTGTTCTTTGAATACACTTTTTTTGTCTTTGTTAATAGAAAACAAATGTGTAGTGGCTTGGATTAAACGATAAACAATAACATCCAATCTCCATGGTGCTACAGAGACGGAGGCCAACTGGGTGGACTATAATTGGCTTTTGAGATTGAGCATCAGAGTTTTCCCAATGCCAAATTGTGGACTGTGCTTTTAATTGGCTCAAAGGTAGTACAAACGCTTCTGTGTTTCCTTGATCCCGGCATTTCCATATTCGCATTAGTAAGAGTGGGCCAAAAGGCTTCTTCACAAAGCTTCTTTCCTCATCTGTTGGATGAAAGGACACATTGTGTCCTTAGCCTATTACAGTGCATGCAGTTGTCCTGAATGGCCTTTACTTTACTTGAGACCGGGTAGCGTGCTTGACATGGATCTTAATACTATTGAGGATCCTTGCCCATTAATGGGTGCTGTTGTGTATTCTGATGTGGTTCATTTAGTGGGAAAAGGGTGCTTCTAGGAATGGGGGGGGGGTTAGGTTTTGTGTTAGCCAGCACATTCCAAGTAGTGAATAGCAGTAAAGTGCACAGTGGTATTTAATTGCATTCTGGAGACAGCACAGCAGTCTCCAGTCCTGACATTACATTGACCTGTTATATTTTGACCAGCGACTGGCAACCAAGAAAAGTCAAAAGGTAAAGTTTGACTTTCCACATCCACAATAACTTCAGAGCCTGTCTTTTATGGCTCACTGTGTGTGGTTCTCAATTTGTTGCCTTTCTGTCTGCGCACTCTCTACAATTGGGTCTGAAGCTGATGTCGCTGTGCTGTCTGATGCTGGGAGTGTAGTTCCACTTCTAGAGTGTAAACAACCAGACAAAGTGTTTTTGCTCATAAGTAGGCTATAATAATAATCACCTTGATTGATAAGAACTCGAACTAGTGCAGCAGCTTGGTAATTTTTCCCCTTTCCACAATGCTGAATTCCAGAATCCATATCATTCAGCTTCATGGCCATGTAGCCTATGTTTTGGTCCCCAGGAGGCTTCAGTGAAGTAGAAAGAGCTATGGGAGATATGTGTTACACTATGGGGAAGTTGTTATATGTTTCGTCCTCTCATGAGAGGTCTCAAAAGGTATTCTTGTCTATCAAGTTCTTTGCAGAGGCAAGCCATGCATAGTGAACCCATCCAACTAAGGATAACAAGGAGTTGTTGTAACTTCCATACTATGCACATGCTTCAAAACCCAACAGGTGACTATTGTATTCAATTATCACTCTCTTCCTCCTCACATTTCTCTCTCTATTATGTATTTATTACTCTGTTATAGGCTACCTTTCCCTTGAGAGGGTCACGCCAATGCTTCCCTACATACATGGACACACACACACACAAACACACACACTTGCCTACTGTAGTTGTGCTGAATGCAAACTCCTAGGCTTCCCATCCTAGGGAGGGAAAAAAACAGAGGAAAAACAACATTATGATAGACTTCTGATTGCCTTCAAGACGTCTACCCAGTGTGTCAATACCTGAAGTTCAGCCCACTGCTTCTTTTTATTCAGTATTTGGTCAGTCAGTAGACTTAGGCTAGACTGTTTAAACTTGGCAAAGGCTTGCATTGGAAATTCATCGCTCTCTGCGCTTGGCTGGACGTCCGACGGGAAGGCTGTCTGCTGCCATGGAAAGGTTGAGCGCACTGTTTTCACGACCAACACCCAGGCCATTGTGTTGTTCGATCTGGCAGGAAAGCGTTAAGGTTAATGGAATCTGTTTCACTTAGCATCATGTGAAGTAGCTTCGCGACTACGCAAAACGTGACCTTCGTACCGCGCCTTCCCAAACACCAGGCGATTGGCTCTAGCTCTCAAGTTATTAAAGTTTTCTCCTGTCATTGGATTTTGAATGTGTCTACGTCAGGCACAGGCAGGCCCCGACTGGTGGACTGACAGGGGCAGGAAATATTCAATAAACATATGCACGGAGTTTTGACATTTCACAACAAAGTCCGTGACGCTTCTTGGCAACAATGAAAAGTTTCAAAAACCGGCTGATGAGACATGAAGTGACAATCGATGTAAGTCTAATTTTAAGAAGCGAACTAATACGTTTGTTACTAATATATATAGACTAGTTTCCACTAACATCTCTGGGATGGGTTTTTCGGGGAAGGGGGGATAGACTATGGTGAATCAGACACGCCGACAGATATATTCAGGTTGTCTGTGAAAATTAACAGTTGCCTCTGAATGCGTAGCTTCACCAACCGAATGTTTCGAAAGCACAGGGGAAAGAAAACAGGGATTTGTATAGATTATTTATGTTTTTCTTTTGTGACCGTCGTGGAGCACACAGACATGCATTTAGAATTCATAACTCGTCCAGGTCCATTTCTGCGTAATCGCGCAGAGCGAAATGAGCAGCGTTTATCTGAAATGAGGTGGCTTTTGGCTAGAGAGCATTAGAAGTGGAATACATTTCTAGAAGGCATGACAAAGCGCACTTACAATATGCCAGTAAGTAGGCTATAATTTGTCAGCGGTCTACCTAATCAGAAATAAGAGCTGATAGGCTTTTTAAAAGTTACACTGACTCTGGCTTTATTTTTAAAGGTTACTCTGCGACTTTATTTCGTTATCTAATATCTAATAATGTGCCTTGTCACATTCCCTAAATCAAAACTTCACAAAGCCCTATGGGTTTAAGATCAGCCATCTACTTGATCTCGACATCTCTGTTTTGGTCCAATGTGGTGTGCGTCAGGATTTCCTTCAGGCCAAACCTTAGGCTGCTGAAGAATTAGTTTCGACTTGTGATTTATGCGCCAGTAGACATCTGAACGCCAGTGACATGCTTAGTGGTTCCTCCCTGTCTTTGAGCTTTTGGAAAAGAATTGGATACCGCAGCTAAGCGAGCAAGGGTAGTAGCCTAACATTCCTGCTTTCTGACATCATGTGAGAACTGGGATTAGCCTGCTAAGCACAGCAGTCCTGAGTCTGACATTGTCCCAGTTATCATGCTACACTAACCATGCTGGATAAATCCAGTGTGTAGGCCTACGGAAGGGCAGTGGTGGTGGAGCAGAGCATGTATAATCTTTTCCATACTCTTCTGTACAGAGGAATGTCCTTTCCTCCCCCCATCCCCACCCCAAGTATTCAGTGTCAACACCAAACAGATAAAAACATGCCAGACACGCACCAGTTCAACCTGTCTGGAGATGCCTTTTAGCAGTCAAACCAGAACAGGCCAAAAATACTGAGGAGAAATGGAATAGGTTGGTCTGTGGTGTAGCCTGTCAGATATAGGTATAGGAGTTAGCTGACATTTATGCTGTTGACAGATTCAGATGCATTTCCGCATGCATCATCGTGTTCTGCAGGAGTGGAGGGGGTGGTACAGTGCATGCATGCATCAAGAAAGCCATAAAAGTGAAGTGATGAAAGTATAGCCCAAGGAAGTTGTCCTGAGGCACCCCAACTAATTGTTTTTTTGTCCTCCCCCATGTAGGCAAGCATACATACACACACACACACACACACACACACACACACACACTCAGATGCACACACATTTTCAAGTTGTGACTTGAAAACCTTCAGCTAAGCGCAGCATTCTGTCAGCCATTTGTAGGCAGGCTCTGTGTGGGCTGTGTATGAAGCTGATATTATCACAGCTGTATATTGGAATTATGGTCCGCTGAGGCAAGACTAATCCTACACACACTGGATTGGAAATGTTTAGTGAACAAGGTGTTGCAGCAGGTGGTGAAATAATTAGCATAATTTCCCCCAGAATTCTCTCTCAACACAACCCCCCCCCACGGCCCCACGCCATTCCTATCTCTGAGGTGGGCATGATGACATCCGTTCCTTGGAAACACTGCTGCCCATATCCGTCACACTATAATGGAAGCCTCCAAAGATAAGAACATGGCTTTTAGACAGCGAGCTATTTGTGTTGTTTTGGCTCATTGCAACTGTGCCTTAATTGAACATTTGATTGAGCTTTGGATTGCCTGTTCATTTCAAAGAACAAGATTTTTTTTATGCTTAAGGAACTTCAGTTCATGATTGCATGTACACATCCAACACATGCTACCTACTCAACAAACTCAGAACACTCGGATGGGCATAGTATACCCCTCAGCCTTAACACAGTTCAGACACTATAGCGCTGCCAGATAGAGCTGAAACTATTTTTTTATTAGTATGTATTAATAACATTTTTATTATTGCCTAAAACAGACTTTCAAAGTGATAGTTATTTGTCCTGTTGTACAAGCTTGCTGTTATACTGTAGATAGCGAGGAGAACAAAATTATTTGGAACAACATAGAGGTAATAGCGAATGCGCAGTTTACTCAATGGCACTATAATCTGACTGATTTTGTTGGTACCATTTTCTATAGCATTAGCTGGTGGTTTGTTATGTTGTTCCAAATTCTTTCTTTCTCCCTCCATTTAAGAGCATTCTGCAAGCCTATTCAACAGGACTATGATTCAATGATGCCGAACTATGGCTTTAAATGCCCTGTTTTATCCAAATGGCATCCACTGTGTGGTCAACTACATTTTTTTTTTTATTCATTATATATATTAAATGAAGATAACTAATCATTGCAGGTCTATTCTAGACATGAACAGCATGATGGAAGATCTGTTTTCAATGCTTTTGCATTGTGTGCAGTTCTAACAATGAGGATGTGGGGCTTACAAACACAGGGTGATCAGGGCTGACAGAACTTCAATCAGGTGCCTCTGTCACACTCCCTCAACCTTTTGTCTCGTAAACACAGAGAACGTTTCTGAGACGTATGTGTTCATCGTTTGCAGTGATCTTTTTGTCTTCCGTGGCCCTGACTCAGGTCAGGGTCAAGTGGGTTGCAAAGGGCAGCTATGGCTCAAAAGAATCTTCTTGGCAACCTCTATCGCCATGTGATGCATCAGTCAAGCATAGAGGGAGAAGGGGTCACTCTGGTTGTTTGCATGTGTCTGCATTCATAAGATGTGGCTGCATTCATGTGAAGTGTCTCTTTGTGTTAATGTGTGTGTGTGTGTGTGTGTGTGTGTGTGTGTGTGTGTGTGTGTGTGTGTGTGTATTTCTGTGCATGTATACATGCATTCCTTTGTGTGTGTATGTCTCTGTGTGTATGAATACATTTTCTATGTATGTACTTGTATACATGCATGCATGTGGGTGGTGTGTGTGTACTGTATGTATGTGTATGCAATGATTGCAACCATGTATATGCATGTGTGTGTGTGTGTGTGTGTGTGTGTATGCATGTATATGTATGCATGTGTGTTTGTGTGGTGGTGGATGGCAGCACGATAGAACTGAACTGAACTGATGGTCCTAGTTAGCTGGGTGCTGATAGATTAGTCGTTTGCTGTGGCACGGGCTGTTCTTGTGTTCCTAACTGCCTTCCTCTTCCTGCCTTCCTGCCTGGGCAGAATAAAGACTGGTCCAAGTATGATGAGAGACTGCTGAAAGCCGTGGAGAGTGGGGAGCTGGACAAAGTTGTCGCAACCCTCGCCAAGAAGGGTGTGGTCCCGACCAAACTCAACCCACAGGGCCATTCTGCGTGAGTCTCTCTCTCTCTCTCTCTCTCTCTCTCTCTCTCTCTCTCTCTCTCTCTCTCTCTCTCTCTCTCTCTCTCTCTCTCTCACACACACACACACACACACACACACACAAACACACAATTCCCCATCAACCTCAACCCACAGGGCTATTCAACGATAATTGTCTTTCTCTGTCCAGCATGGTAAAGCATGGTCTCTCAGTAATATAAAAATAAAATGAAGGTTAACAAAACAAAGAAAATAAACAGCAAGGAAATTAATTAATGCCAAACTAATTAATTGAATCGATAATGCAATTAGAAGATGTACTGTAATTATGAAGTACAGTGAAATCGGTACCCAAATTGGACAACCCAAAAGAGATAATATAAATGTTTTTGCTTAGATTTGTTGGTGATTTGGAACACCAAGAAAAACATCAACTTTGACTTGTAGTGGTACAACAGTGCAGAGAAAGTAGAAAGTGCAGTGCAGAGAAAATGGGAGTTAAATGATTAATTACATTTCTTAGTGTTTTTTAAAACTCTAAAAAGCTGCGGCATTCCAATAGTGAAACAAAGACTTGCAGGCTTGACCTCAATCCCAGTCCTATAAAGTCTGGACTTCAGTCTCCAGTAACACTCCTTATCTAAAAGTTATTGAGTCTTCAATAGCACCGCATATCTTAGGTAGCACCCCAGACTTGAAAGTGAAATCTTATCATCCTCAACACCTACTGTAGTACTGTTATTATTTCAGATCTCCCTGAAATATGACAGTAGAAAAAGAAATGAAACAATTGATTCATCTGTGCATGGTCTGATAACTCTCTGAAGTCTGGACAGTTTACTTGTATAGAATATAGAATTGTAAGAGGCTGACTTCTATCAGTTCAAGAGGCATAATCATATGATGGATGAAATCCAACCTGTCAGGAGTGTGATTAAATATCTGGCATTGATTCTGTTAGAGGAGAAATCTGGTGTGGATCAGTCCATAGCCCTGTAGTTTGGGCTCACAGAGCGCTGTGAGTAGGAAAAAGAACAAGACAATGTTATACAACATACACTAAATAATGAGCCAGTGTAAATGTGTGTAAAGGTGTATGAAACTCTTAGTTTTGTTTTTCTATGCCCCAATCAGTTAATGTTAGTTGCAAGTTTACACACTTTGGTCAATGCTATATTGGATTTCATCATTCTTTTTCATACAGACATCACTCATTGACCTAAACTAAACAACTTTCTCTTTCTAAAAGTTCTGATCCGGAGTCCTAACTACCATTCCAAACTTACTCAGTCTAGAAGACCATCTGGAATAAAACATCAAGCCGTAAAGTTCCCATTCCAATAGCTCGGCCCCAGCTGTAGTTTCTCTTGTAGCTCATCTGGAAGGAGTGCTCGGTATGCAGGTGGGGGCCTGGTGGGAACTCTGATCTATTTTATTGACGTGTGGAACCTCCTCACCTCACTTTCCTTAATCAGACACTCAGACACATTTCTCTTTTTATCCCCTTTCCCCTGCGAGGCTCTTCGGCCCTGCTGTGTTCAATTTGTCTCAAAGCGCCTCTAATCAGTAAGCAACCCGGAGGCCTACCTACTACTTTAGAAACTTTAGTTTAGCTTGCCTTGGAATAAATGGGCGAATGACCTGTGTTAAGGAATGGGGGAGAGGTAGTACACACACACACACACACACACACACACAACACACACGGATGGAGACTCAACACACACACACACACACAACCACACACACACACACACAAACACACAAACACACACACACACACACACACATATACCCACACACCACCTCTCCATTCCTGCATCTCTCAGAGCAGGCTCCATATCTATGTTGGCTGTATGCCAGGCAGTTGGCATTAGCTCTGAGGTCCTGGTCCCTAGGTGTATTTAGACTCTGCTCTTTTGACCGGCGGATGCCACCACTAAGCTCTCCTCTGCTTAGTGATTGACTGCTGCGGTGTGGCGCTTGGATGTGAGTGTGTGCAGGAAGTGGCAGGTGCAGACTGGAGATTGGCGTTTCAGTGTCTGCTGGATGTGCGCAGGATTGTGCTGACTAAACCAGGCACTTTAAAGTCCTGTCTCCTGCTGATGTTACTGCTGCTAATTGTCCCCATTCTTATCTCTCTATTGTCAAGGACATTATAGATCTCTTGCTGGGCACAGCGCCACTGTCCTTAAACTCTCCTGTAGTGGGGAGGATTAACTGCAGTGAAAAAACAAACAAACAAACAAACAAAACATGTTGTATATGGAAAGAGTTCGGCCAACCTGAATCATGGGCGCCATGTTGTAATCCACCATTCTGAGGATCCTACAGTGTGAGTCTACATTCCTATGTTATTGAGTGCTGTACTTGGTGAGTGTCAGAACCACCAGGCTTGTTCAACTGTAATGACATGAAAGGGGAGAGCATGCCGATTTTTACCAATTAACAATAAATATTTATTAAATGAAATAAAGCCATAGCAGGAAATGGAGTTAATGTGTAGTGTATGTCAGTATAAGATGTAAGAAAAGGCAAAATTAGCATCCCAAATCAGCTTGCAATAACAGAACGGCCAGGTTACGACTCCAGACTGCAGGTCTGGGAACAGACAGACAGACGGAAAGACAGACAGCAACCTATGGACAACGCAGACAAGCACAGGCTCGGATAGGTCATCCCACGACCAGCAAAGCCAGGCGTGACACGAGAAAAATAGCAAGAATAAACGTTTTATTTACACACTCACTCTTCATTCTACATTGTAGAATCCTTACAACATGGCGAAGTTAGCTCCCTCTCTATATATGGCTCTGGTGTTCTTTGTCTGAGATCAACAGCTTTTGAAACAACAGCTAATCAAAATATTGATCGAAGCAAAGAATCAATATGTTGCCCAGATTGCTGACAAACTCTTATTCAAAGTGACACTTTAGTCAACTATTGCATTATTGCTACACAGGGAGAAAGAGAAAGAGAGAGAGAGAGAGAGAGAGAGAGAGAGAGAGAGAGAGAGAGAGAGAGATGTAGAAAAAGGTGTTTGGTTGCGTGTTGTGTAACAGAAGCTAATTTTGAGTACATAGTTGTGAGTATATGGCTTCAGTGTGTTTTGTTGTGTATATGGGCGAAAGTTTGTTGCTGTTGTTTGTAGTTAGTTTTCTCCTCTTTGTGTGGCACACTGTAGCTCCAATCCTCAGATCTCCGTCTAGCCATGGATTTCTCCAGAGCCCTCTGTGTCCATTTCTGCATATCAATATCATTACCACCCTTTCACCATTCAGGGCCACAGATAACAGTGTCCAATCCTTTAATAAGAGGGGATAGCAGGGTGTTAAAATATGCAGCGGGCGTATGTAGCTGAAGGGACTGTTTACCCTAGTTTACCCTTCTCTGTTGAGCCATGGAAACATTCTGGATGCTGCCCTTAAAATGAACATTTTAGGAGGAACTTCAGGCCTAGGATATGTCAATGACAAACCAACCCGTTGGTTGCAGGTTGGCAATGTAGGTGGGATTCTATCCAACTTGTATTGTGCATTTAAGTTACATGTGAATAACAAATCGTCAGTTGGAAACAGCTGCAAATTTGCATCTTTCCCCTAAAGCAAATATCAATTTAATACACCTGGGTGGATTAATGCTTTGTGTGAGTTAGGCGTAATGCGATTAAAGTCAATGGAAATAGCTTAGCTCGTGGATATTCACATTTATGGTGGCACAGGTGTTAGAGGTACTGTCGCAAGAAGGATTTAACTGAACTTGTTATTTACATTTACCGCATTTTTATCCATAGCCACTGTCCTGACGGCAGTACATTTTATTCAGCAGCTTTTTGGAATGTCACCCAGACATGCACTTGGAATGGAAACCCACTTTGTGAATCTGTAGCACACAGACAGAGTTAAACACAATAAACCTGACTTTGGTTTTGAAGTTGATTAAAATATGCACTGGCAAGAAAATCCTAACAGGGAAATAAATTACAGTACAGACCAAAAGTTTGGACACCCCATTAGATTATTTACTTTATTGTCATGACTTTTGCCTTCAGTGACAATCTACAAAATAAGCAAACTTATGAATGAACATGTGGCATTACGTACTTAATAAAAAAAGTGTGAGATAACTGAAAACATGTTTTATATTCTTGTTTCATCAAAGTATTCTTTTTTTGTTTTGATAACTGCTTTGTCCTCTTTTTATTTTTTGGATGAGCTTCAAGAGGTAGTCACCTGAAATGGTTTTCCAACTGTCTTGAAGAGTTATTCATTCCCAGAGATGCTAATAAACTTGTCGGCTCTTTTGCCTTCACTCTGCGGTCCAGCTCACCCCAAACCATCTTGATCGGGTTAAGGTCCAAAAGTTTGTCATAATCTCACTCTTTTTTTGTTAAGCACATAATTTCATATGTGTTCATTCATAATTTTGATGCCTTTAGTGAGAATCTACAATATAAATTGTCCTGGAAATTCGAAATTCGAAATTCGAATTGAATGAGGGGGTGTGTCCAAACCTTTGGTCTGTACTGTATATCAATATATCAAAAATAAATGTTCATCTGGGGCCACAGGTAAAAAAAGAATTTCCCTCCATACATTTGGTTCATCATAAAGCCTACTTTTGTCAGCTATAATACAGCTTGACTTTTTCTAGACTTGGTGACCCAAAAATGCTTTTTTTTTATTGTATTCCTTAGGCCATATTCTTTTTACTATGTTTTATCTAGATAGTAATGGCCTGGTCCTAATCCAAGTACGTTTCTCACAGTGATTGGAATGCCTTAATTATTGATTAAACTGCAAATGGGGCATTTCAGACAATTGCGTTTTTATAGCCAGTTCCCTACATAGATCAAGACACGTTCCTGAATTTATTTAACATGGGGAGTCCTTTGTCTTATATCTTGTCAGTAATGTTCTCTTGGTTGGCCTTTGTTCACGAAGGCACCTTTCTGAGGTCTTCCAATATGCTGTGCTGTGCAGTGATATCTGTTCTTCCTTCATTAAAGAAAAGAAAAGTCCACTAATGAAGGCTGGAGTCAGATCGGTCAACGTATGAATGCAAATACGGAGATTTGCTTCGGCTTGCCATCTTGCATGGAATTAGAGTTGATGATATATTTACGTTGATGACAACATTAAAAAATAATTAGATTTTAGTGATCATGATACACATTACAGATATGATAAATCTGTATGTATATGTATGTATGTATATGTATGATCATTTAATTGTAGGGATTGAAAAAGTGAGACGATGAAAAGGCAGGCAAAAGTAAGGGCTGCTTTTGACTCAGTGCAAAGACACGATTAGACTGTTTGAAATTAATTTAATACATTTAAACCACAATTTGGATTGCACTAGCTTTGAAAAGCAGTAAATGTTTTATCATGAAACATGATGAATAAGTGATTTCCATCAATATTTTCTTGTCCTATGTTTTTGAGTGAAATCTACTCTTTTCCCTCGACTCCATAAATGTGTACAAATCTATCCCAGAATAATAGTGCATTCCATTTGTCTCCGCAACCGGGATTCAGAGGTCGGACTGATGTCACATCCATTAAAAACACAACAAAATGACCGGATGGATTCGTTCGATTTCCAAACACCGATAGACCAATTTTAAGAGGATGTCAGCAGCTTGAAATCAAACTGCTGGTTGCAAAAAACCATCTCATGAACTAAGAAAGCCAGATTGCATTCTGTGCTCCGGCAATAGACACTTTCATTTGTGTGTCTGTCCATGCATACAATGGCATCTTCTAAGTTACAAATACCTAAAGCTGTGTTTCTCTCTCCTTTTAATGTGTACTTGAAAATGTTTATTTTCTTGGTATTCTTAGCGCCCTATGGATAATCATAGCTCTGAGATAATTTCTTCACTCAGTGTAAAAAAAATGTGGGTGTAGTTTATTCAACATTCAACAACACAGCCACTGAATCATTGACAGGAGGTTAATCTGTGAACACAACCTTTTCTTTTTTTTGTGCACCTCCCAGGGTCCACCACCTCTACTTGTTTTGTAAGATGGGGATCATTTTGAGTATTATAATAAGCATCCCTTCAAAATGATCCATGTCAGCCTAATATAAATTCATGTTATTTACAGGTAGCTATTTGTCAGAAGTGCACTTGTCATATATAATGTTGCATGTTCTCCACCGGTTATCTAACAGCTTCAAGTGTTTTGTCAGAGAAGATTCGTCAGTAGCATCTCAGTCAAATTATTTATGTGTGACAATACACAGGGATTGGATGCGCTTCTCTGTGACCTCCGCATGGAAAGTGTCTGTCACATTGCTCCTCAAGTACCATCAGTAGGAAATGGACAGCAAGCAGCAGCGTTTCTCTGATACGAATACGAAAACGAAAACGACAGGCCTCTCACACAAATGAGCCTTTTGTTTCACTTTTCTGCCGATGGGGGGAAAACAACTGCTTCCAGGAGCTTGTGATTAGATAATTAAAGGCATATGTTTCCCTGTGTCTACCTAATGGCTTTAAGATGGTAAACAGGACATTATATGAAGCTAAATGGGCTATGGCTCGTGAGTTGCTGATGAGACATGAAGGCACACATAGTCAAGATGGATGCTCTGGGGAAGGATGTTTCATTTTTTTTTCCTAGAATAAATTACATTTAATCACAATTATATTTCCATTCTACTGTAAGATACTGTAATAATGCATGATGAAAAGGTGGGCCTGTACACACAGCAATGTCTTTTCTCTTTCAAAGGAGAAATCCATAGTCCTTTATGTAGGAAAAAGAAACAGGAAATTGAATACATACAGTACTGTAGACCGAATAATAAACTGGTGGCTAATGATAACTGAGTGGAGTGTAGGAAAATTAAATTGCTGTGCCCCATTCAGTCAGAGTTAGCTTTCACTTCACTATTTGGTCTATGTTGTATAAAATTGTCTCACTCTTTATCCGTGACAGCAGCACTCGGTGACCTCCAACTTCAGGGTTGAGGTCATTTAGGTCTTGGGTCTTTTTTTGCCTTCAACAGTGTTTCTTGGCAGCGCTGCCTGCAAAACAACACTTAAGGATTATTTTGTATCATAATATAATGTTTCCAAAATCTCTTCAGTGGTTTCATCAACTCATAACAGGGTGAGCGTGAGAAAATCGGGTAGCAGATCTGTAGTACTAAAAAAAACTCTACAAACCTGACCTGCTCTACGACAAACGCTATGGTCCCGACAGGTGGAGCAATGCATTGGACAGATAGGCCTACATGACGTGAAAGAAAGAGTACCTAGCAGTCAGGTAGATTTTGAATTATGATGGTGAAGCCTCTGAATAAAAATAGGTCAGAGGAGACAAAGAAAAGAGAAGGGGAGCATGAGAGAGAATGTCATTTTAGGGAAGGTATGTCATCTGCTTACTGGGGAGATTCCTTTCATTCTCAATGTGGCTAAACACAATATATTACAAACCTTCATCATGAATAAATGTTTTTATGACATTACCAGTGAGGAATGATATGGTTACCTCCGTAATCTTCGTTTAGTCTCCTTTAAGAGATTTAATGCCAGATATTTGATCATACTTGTGGTTGCATGGATTTCATGTATCATATGGTTATGGTTTCCATAAGCCTCTTAATCTCGGCATTATATGCTTAGAAATACTAGCACTACTCTCTGTTCTAACAAGTGAACTCTGAGAGTTCAGTGAGTCATCAGACCATGCACAGATGAATTGCTGTAATAAGTGGAAATGACAAAGAGAGCCGAAGGCTGTTTAGTCACAGAGGAGGGCAATGGGAACAGTTCACACCCCTCTGCCTGTAGAGGCCTCACAGAAAGGGATGTGATTGTGAGCATTCCACACACTCATATATGAACACACACACACACACAAGCGCGCGCGCACACACACACACACACACACACACACAAACACATACATGAACACACACACACATTGGCTGCGATGCTAGAGGCTGAAAATGAAACAACATCAGAGGAAGTCTGTAGGAGTCGGAATTCCAGGGTTTTGGAGCAGTTTGTAGCCCTTCCTCCCACCATTCCATCTGGAGGACGAACTGATAAAACTTTGTGTGTGTGAGTGTGTGTGTGTGTGTGTGTGCGAGTGCCTGTGTGTGTGCCTGTGTGTATGTGTGTGTGTGTGTGTGTGTTCGGCATGTGCCTGCATGTGCGCGCACGTGTGTGTGTGTGTGTGTGTGTGTGTGTGTGTGTGTCACCGTCTGTGGCATTCATGTATGGATTGAAATCTAGCAGTGATTAGGGGATGAAAAAGCAGCCTGAGCAGAGATGTGGTAATGAATTGTGAGGCATGAGGAAGGCTGGGTGCACACAGGAACCAGATCACTGGAACAGAACCATATTTCCATCTGGCTTATTTGTGATGCTGCGTCTGTGAAGTCTGCTTAGACATACTTCAGAGTAACTTGCTGTGCATATCAGCAAAGAAAAGATTCAAATCTTTCGGGCACATTCACACTTGGTTCTTTTGAGTGGATGGCCGCGGGTTTGTTTGGATCGACTGCATGGTTTGTTTTGATAATGAGACCTGAATCCGCCAGAAAGAGATGGTCTGAGATCCAGGATCCGATATGTAACGGATAATGGCGATATGTAACGGATAATGGCCGATGAGGAGAGCTGTTGTACAGAAATAATAATACAACAGCTCACCTAAAACGCCATTTTCTTGCTTTCACTCGGTTGTAACTCGCTTGTAAAGAAAAGGCGTGAATTTAAAACATACAAAAGCGTGCAGCTCTGTTAAAGAAACCTGTTCAGTAGTACATAACGCAGCTTATTCCATTGTTGCTGACAAGTTCAACTGTGTGCCGTTTACTATGGACATTAGTTACCATTCAAACTTTAGGCTTTAGGCTTTTTGCGCCAGATCTACATAGGTGTGCGTTACAGAATTATCACCCTGTGGAATGGAATATTGTTTTTCTGTTTGGCTGACAGAGTGTCCGTTATGTCTTTATAACAGGACACTTGAGGCGTTTGTCTGGCAAAAAGTTTCACCACAGTTCCATATCAATGCTCTTTAGAATGGTAACTACAACAAGCAGCCTTGTGGAGTCCCATGTTTCTTTAATATTTTACTTTACTTGCTTACAGTCTATATGTTTGAGTTGCAGCCGGGTGATAAGTGGGATAACAGCCTTCGAGGTGTCCCGATATAGGCGAATAAGAGAGGCAAACAGCCCTCCTGCTTCGCTGTCATGCAGTTCTTCACCTCCGCCTCATCCATTATTCTCCTATATTGGGACACCTCGCTGGCCGTTATCCCTTACACAACACACACCCTTCAATCCAATCAGAAATCAGTATTCTATTCCACCGGGTGATGATGGTAAATAGAACCCACATTCTTGTGGCAAACCATATGCGGGTGCGCAGACAAACATGTAATGTGAACAGAGACCAGCTGTGGTAGGGGTCAAGGGGAGTATCCAGGGGTCAGGGGGAGTAACCGCACTCAGGTCTGGTCCAGCGAACCACACACAGTGTGAAAGCAACCTCTATCTACAGACAAAAATCTTTCTTTAAAGTCTAGAATGTTTCGGCAGAAAGTCCTTGAGTTGTGCAGAATGAATAGGTGGAGTGGAGTTGCTCTCGACTAAGTCTTGTGTTTGTGAGTGTTCTTTTCTTTGCTGTGATGAATGAGATCCTCTGTAAGATGTAGATGAATAGGTGTGTGTGTGTGTGTGTGTGTGTGTGTGTGTGTGTGTGTGTGTGTGTGTGTGTGTGTGTAGATGGTCTTTTCTACCTTCCTCTGCTTTCTCCCCTGCTCTTCCTGCACTCACTCATCCTCTCTCTTCTGCTCTTCCTGCACTCACTCATCTTCTCTCTCTCTCTCTCTCTCTCTCTCTCTCTCTCTCTCTCTCTCTCTCTCTCTCTCTCTCTCTCTGTTATGTGTGCTCCCTCCGTTCATCTTCTTCTTTTGCTGCCCTCTCCTTTCACTTTACTATTTCTCACTGCCACTCTTGTGGAAATGCTGTCACTTTGCATTAATCCACACCCTGTCAGCTCGGCAGAACACACAGGAAACTTTTAATGGGATTTAGGGGGGAAATTGATCCTGTCGTTACTGATATAAAAAGTGATTCTCACAGTATCGCACAGACAAAACAATGTGTTGTGTATTTTGTATGTTTACTTTGTACAGTACATATAGTATATATACAGTGTGTGTGTGTGTGTGTGTGTGTGTGTGTGTGGGTGAGTGAGCCCTATAAATTGAACCAATTGCTTTTTCTGCTGTAGCAACTTTTCTCTATTTCCAAAGAGACCTAATTTAGGTATATATTGTGATATATTATAAGTTTTACAGAATGAAATCTCTTTTAAAAAACTTAAAAGACGGCAATTAATTACTTTTTAAATGGGAATGATGACTTAAAAGTTGCTAATGAGACATTGAAAAGATTGAAACTGTCCAAGGTTAAGACTCCAGACTTCTTCAGACTGTACGATTTGTAGACATTATGAGTTAGGAGTGTGGGAAGATGAATAATAAAACCACTTATTGCTTAATAATTCAGTTTTTTTATTATTATTATTTAATTTTTTTTTAATTTTGTTTTTCCATTTCACTGTGTAATGTCTCTGTCCTTTTGAATCTCTTTCTTCACATAGATCAAACACAAAAGGCTTGTGGTTCCTTATCATTTCTTATATCGTTCCTTTTTTATGCGAAAACTGCCCAAGTAGCCGAAACCTGGTCTGACTGTGGAGAAGAGCATTTTGGGGGATGAGTCTGCAATAAAAGGGAGAAAACCTGGAATAAGAAACAATAATAAAGGTGCACACTCTGACAGAAGCTCCCAAAATATGGATTTATTTAGCACAACGTTTCGGACATCTTGGCCTTCTTCAGAGTTCTAAATAAGTCCACGTTTTGGGAGTCTGACATTGTGGGGACCTTTGTTATTCTTTCTGAATTACAATTGTTTGTGTGCACACTCCTTCTTTTTCGGACAGAATCTTGAGTCACTGCAGCATTTCTGTGGCTAGTGGCTCCCTGGCATCCGTTTCCCAAAAGCATAGTTGCCATGCAATTCCCCACTGCCACCTAACTAAGTTGCAAATTGGTTAGCAACTATGGAAACGGACGCCTGAACTATTCTCCTCATGACTGCTCACTCCATTTCTCCTCAATGTTGTGTCTCCTCTGGTTCTACTCTTGACTGGCCACTCCGGTTCTCTCAACTGTTGTGTCTCCTCTGGTTCTCTTCATGACTGCCCACTCCGGTTCTCTCTACTGTTGTGTCTCTCTGGTTCTCTCCACTGTTGTGTCTCCTCTGGTTCTCATGACTGTCTACTCCGGTTCTCCCCACTGTTGTGTATCCTCTGGTTCTCACATGACTGCCCACTCTGGTTCTCCTTGTGACTGCCCACTCCGGTTCTCCTCAATGTTGTGTCTCCTCTGGTTCTCCTCATGACTGTCTACTCCAGTTCTCCTTCTCATGTTTTTTTTTTCTCTCCTCAGATTCCATGAAGCAGCCTGTAGAGGAGATGAGAGGAGTCTCACTTTCTTTCTGACTCATGGAGCTGATGTCAAAGCTGCTAACGGATCTGGTAAGAGCTCATGATATTGACCAGGGTAAATGCACCCCTGAATTGACACATGGACGGTCTGATTTATTGGAATTTGATACATAAGCTGTTCATTGCGTTCACATACATTTACATACATGTACATTATTATACACATACAAGTATCCCGAATATGAGGCTTATCCCGGTTTTGATCATATTCAGGATAAAGTATTTATGTGAATGCAGAGAATTAGGGATATTAATATCCCTGTTTACATGATAAATGCTAATATTCCGGTTACTGATTGTAGCATTCTTTTCCGTACTCTCGCCAAGAGTTTGCGCAAGCAGAAGAGCACTGCTTGATTGTCTTGGTGCTTCTCAACATTCCATCTCACACGGCGCCCTCTAGAATCTTTCTCCGCAACAGTCAAAAATCAGGTTAAGGTGTGTAGGCTACATGCTACAGTATCCCGATTTCTTTCAGAGTACTCCACCTTGCATATCCCGATTTCTGAGAAACCGAGAAAAGGACTTCTTCAGGATACGGAATTTGGCAAAAGGTGTTTGCATGTGCAAATCCAAAGACGGGATACTTAATACCCCATTTATTATATTATACATGTAGATTATATTCGGGATACTAAAGTGCATGTAAACGCAGTCACTGAGAAGCCAGAGTGTGACTTAATTCGGTGTGTGTTCCAGTCAGGCATGAAAGGATGAGAACAGAATGTGTGTGTGTGTGTGCGCGCGCGCGCCTGCGTATGTGTGTATGCGTACATGCGTGTGTATCTCTTTTAATCGGGCCAGTGTTGGACCCTCTGGTCTGCTTCTTCAAAGCTCTTAAACAGATTTTACTCCCATGCTACAGGCAAGACCGCCCTTCACCTTGCTGCCAAGGCCGGACACACACTCTGCATACAGAGACTTCTCCAGGTACTGACACACAACACTGGCTAACTGACTTGGGATCAGGAGAACTTCTGCATTTGAAATATTACACAAACAAGCATACACTCATACAGACATATCTCTCTCTCTCTCTCTCTCTCTCTCTCTCTCTCTCGCTCACACACACGCACACATACACATATACACATGCACATTCATATACAGATCTCTCTCTCTCTCTCTCTCTCTCTCTCTCTCACTCACACACACACACACACGCACACACACACACTAAATTTGCACCTAGGAATGCATTGTCACATGAAAATTCAGTTTTGTTCTGCTTACTGTAGCAATTGTGAATCATGGCTGAGTGCTGTGCAATTAGTAAGTGCACTGGGGAGGAACAGGAAACCCAATATTGCCCAGTATCAATGGCATCAGAACAGATGAGTGGGAATTATTTGCTATTGCATAGAGAGTCTGTTCACACCAGTGACAATGCAACAGCAATGGCTAAGCTGATAGTTGAAGGATTAACTAACTAATACAGTAACTAATATACTGTAAGTAGTATCAGTAGCTGATATGAATTTCAGTGTCCACGCCACATACAGTCACAATGCCGGTAATGTCTTGAAGACGTCATTGGAGACCTCTTGGAATGAGACCTTTAGAATAGTAGAAAGATGAGGTTGCAAAATTAGCAAATTGGCCAGAATTTTTTCTACACATTATATAGTTATGACACCTGTGCGTGAGCAGCGTGTAAGCGGTGCGGGCGCGGTTTTGGGGCGATTTCATTTAGAATACATGTTAACAGGTTAGGTCATTCAGACTGCACGCGTGTTCTGCGTGGCTCCTGTCCGGTTCCTGAGCGGTGAACCGCACTGCTTTTATGCAATAGAAACAAGTTATTTTTTCCCAAGCGTTTTCAGCGCGGTATATATGCAGGACTTGCGCGGTGTCCAAAGATTTTGAATGCAGAGCTCAGGCAGCCGGTTCACGCAGAACACCGCAGAGACAATTTCTTGTGTGAATGCCCAAGCCCACAGGCACTGCTCACGGACCGCTTATGGACTGCCCCGGTCCCGCACTGTGTGAAACGGGCCTTGACATTTTGTATGTAACAATGTGTTAATAAATACGTTTAAAAACAAACAATTATATTACAAATAATAAAAGAACACAATCATTATCTATGGAATAGACATGGTGTTAATTGTTATAGTGTAGGTGTTAATTGGTATAGTTGTCTGCATAGTTGTCATCGCTGGTGTAGATACACTATGCACTATATAACATCCATACAAGGAGCTTTGTAAACTTTGAATGTGCTTTGTGATTGTACAGTACATTGAATGCGCTTTGTGAATACACCGGTACACTAAATGCGCTTTGTGAATGTTCATTGAATGTGCTTTGTGAATATACCAGTACATTGAAAGCGCTTTCTGAATGTACATTGAAAACGCATTTTGAATGCACTTTATATGTGCTTTGTGAATATGTTTTACTGTGTCTTTATGTGCTGTGGTGTTGGTCACTGGATGGAGGCACATAGAGATGGAGTTTTCTTGTTTATGCAGTACACAGAGGAATGTGGTTGCCTTTGAGGTGGAGGCTTTCTTGATGCATTCTAGGGAGCTTTGGATTAAAATGTAATACTGTTTCTTTGAAGTGAAGACAGACTTAATTAGTTATTTATTTATTTACAAGTATTTATTTCATTTTTTAAGCGTAAGTTAATTAATTTTTTGGCTTTGTGCTGAAGATCAGAAAAAAGGCAAACACAAACAAACATGCAGTGTATAGTGTTTGTGTGTGTGTGTGTGTGTGTGTGTGTGTGTGTGTGTGTGTGTGTGTGTGTGTGTGTGTGTTGTGTTGTGTTTATATGTGTGTGCACACGTGAATTATTGACAACTGTGCTCTTCCTTTTTAAAGACTAATTGCCCAATTGATGCCACAGATCTTCAAGGAAGAACAGCGTTACATGATGCAGGTAATGTGTGTGTGTGTGTGTGTGTGTGTGTGTGTGTGTGTGTGTGTGTGTGTGTGTGTGTGTGTGTGTGTGTGTGTGTGTGTGTGTGTGTGTGTTTCTCCACTGTGTGTGTTTTTGTAGCATGACTGTTTGCATGTCTTTGTACCACTCCACTCAAGTCCTCCACCCCTCCTATATTGCCACTCCTTGTATGTAGCTTCTACATAGAATCATTGATCTATGGAAAACTGCATTGCCAAACCATACAGAACCCCTTTGATGTACGGCACCTCCTTTTTTCCTAGTTTTCTTTTCCTATCCATGTCAATGGGGCATACTGTAGTCATTTGCTGCAATGAGAAGAATAATAAATGCTTAGCATCAGACTGCCCTCATCTCCTGAATGGATTTGTAAATCAGTAAAAGCTTTCTTCAGACATGCCAGTTACAGTAATATGCATTCAGTTGAAATACTATGTGCAGTACATATAATCTAAATGCACAACATCACACAAACCAAACAGATTAAATGTGGGGCCTATAGTGTTATATAAGCTGTGCGACTGTACATGTGAATGGCTCCTGATTGTCCCTACTGGCTCAGATGAAACAGGCTGATTGGAGACCAGTGTGAGTAGATGGAATGGATAGATAACAGCGCTGGTAGGAACATGCAGTCCTCTGTCACGACTCGAGGAGAAGACCAGGAGAAATAACATCACCAATGGCTCTAGACTGCAGCTCAGTCACACACACACACACACACACACACACACACACACACACACACACACACACACACACACACACACACACACAGGAGTAGTAAGTGTACCATCACTAATATGGTAATTATACAGGATTCTTGATGAGCTGCCTCAATTTGTCCCACTGGCCATGGACATAGACAAAACACACAGACACACACACACACACACACACACACACACACACACACACACACACACACACACACTGAGAAACACACACATCTCTGAAGGCTACAACTAATGCATTTTTACCATGATGAGTAGCTGCTTACAGCAAACCATGAAAAGAATGTCAAAACGGGCAAAACAGCCTAAATTGTTGCACACAAAGCTTTTTCTGTCTATGGAGCATTTCAGGTATAGTTTTGTACTACTACAGATAACAGCTGCAAATATATATACACTGGTATGCATAGTAACAAGAACTATTTTGGTTGTTCAGGTAGTATTTTTAAAATAGAACTTACTGTAAATACACATACATACATGCACAATGCCATACAGTACTTCACTCACACTTTTCATACCTTACACACACTCACAAACACACACACACACACACACACACACACACACACACACACACACACACACACACACACACACACACACACACACACAACCAACTCTAGTCATAGCAGTGATGGCCCCAGTAAATACCAGAGTGAGGTTGATGAAGATGAGAATTCTGTTTCCTCCTGTGTGTCTGCAGTCATTGCTGGAAGTGTTGCCAGTGTCAAACTGCTCTGTAGCCGCGGAGCTTCAGTCAATGCCGTGGATATGGTGAGTAAGGAAGCCTGTTACTACTATTGGAGGCTCACTATCAGTTTAGTACAGTATGTGTGTGTGTTTGTGTGTGTAAACTTCTCTGTGTTTGTGTGTGTGTGTGTGTGTGTGTGTGTGTGTGTGTGTGTGTGTGTGTGTGTGTGTGTGTGTGTGTGTGACCCCCTCAGGACGGATACACATCTTTGTCGTTGGCTGCCCAGAGATGCCAAGCTGGTGTGTGCCATGTCCTGTTGGAGGCTGGCGCTTCCATAAACCATCCGGACAAGCAAAACAAGTAATACACACACACACACACACACACACACACACACACACACACACACACACACACACAGACAGATGCACATAACATGAATAGAGTATGCTATATCTTTGTACTGCTTACACTGAGGCTGCTGCAGCTCCATCCTACAGTATCTTAACCTTGATCTTTAGTTCATGTCCCATTACCAGTGAATGAATGCCTCTAACCACTCTGAATGTGCTCAACTCAAAGCAATGGCATGGGCTTGTGGACGTGCGTATGTGCCCAGTGGCCATTCATCCCAGGGACATACATTGTATTGTGAGGTGGAAGCCTATAGTACACCACCCATATGTGATGGGATTTCTTAACTATGCTGTCAATTGGCTAGGACACAACTCTTTTCTTTGTGTGAAATCGTAATAGTTTTTTTTTTTTATTAAAGCAAGGTCAAGCCTGCAGCACCTGTTGTCCTTTTGCGTCACACACACACACACACACACACACACACACACACACACACACACACACACACACACACACACATTCAGGTGTCTTTCACGCCTCTTCTTTAGTCCCATCCATGATAAGGAAATCTCTAGAATAGACCAAGAATACAATTATTGTTGTATTTTGAAGTGCCCAGGAAGGACAATTCAATTCATAAAGCCCTCACACCTGACACGGTGCGCAAGACTAAAGCCCTGTACACATACACCGTTACTAGCCCATCACCTCTAGCTAGCTCACAGAGAAACACTCTCTCGTTACCAAGGTTATCTATTTGTTTATTGGTCACTGCTGAAGTATCGGAGAGGAACACGTTACAAGCTATAATCACATGCCTGTGCACACCATTACATTTAAATTTCTGCTATAAAATTCACTCATTTTGTTTGTTTCTCATATCATATAACAAGAGATATTTTGTCTCCAAGTGTAAGTTT
>JAODXP020000017.1:16428418-16458418 GCA_027497455.2 Sardinella longiceps
TATGTCTGCCTCGGATAGCTTTGACATGTGGAGTTGATGACCAACACATCTTTCCATTGACACACACACACACACACACACACACACACACACACACACACAGATATATATATATATAAACAGTATGTACACATATATAGTAGATTCACATATATATTCCATTCACATTTTTAAATTCCATTCCATTCACATTTTTTCTGGCCCCTAGTGGCTGATAAAGGATATTGATATTGCTGCATGCAGAAGGAGTAGGATGCTGTATGGAATTTGGATATTTGGAGAAGGGAAGTGTACACAGACTGATGCTTGATTTAGGAGAGGAAGCACTCCCTTCCTTATCACACAGTTATTCATACACACCCTTATCCAGGTGGTGTATGAGTGGACATTATCAAGTTACCACCAGCACGTAGTACACACACACATACACACACACACACACACACACACACACACACACACACACACACACACACACACACACACACACACAGCATTTCTTTTGAAATTGGATCATGAGATTAATTTCCAGAGAAGTGATCAACATCAGCGACCTGTGCGCTATGCACCTGGCAGACTAGGATGCAGGTGATGTTGGTTTTCTTCGTCACTTGATGATGGTTCTATTCCACAACACTGTACTGTATGTGTACACACACACACACACACACACACACACACACACACACACACACACACACACACACACACACACACACACACACACACACACACACACACACACACCTACCTTACTCCCACTGAAGTGAATGTAACAGAAACTCACACAAGAGGCCGCAGGCTATAAATCAGGATATAAAATAGATGATATCACATATGGAACAAACAGCCTACAAAAGTGACTGCCAGAATTCAGTGGCTGCAGACAATAGGCTTTTTGTTTGTTTGTTTGCTGTTTGTTGTTCATGGGTGTAATGACGATGTCAAACAGCATGTTTCTTCTATGTGGATGTAGTTTGTTTCAGAAAGTGTGAATTTGCTCAGACTTTCATTAGGGGTTCTTGATTAATTTCCCACAGTGCTGTAATCTCTGACCTCTTGATAGATATATGGTGCCCCCCCCTCTCTCTCTCTCTCTCTCTCTCTCTCTCTCTCTCTCTCTCTCTCACAGTGAGTAACAAAAGTAGAATTTCTGCAGTAGATTCTTCAAGTCAAAGTGCCCAGGGTTGGTTCACCCTGTGTGAGCAGACAGTCTTACTATTTAAAGGATGATTGACTGATGATAACGCTTCTCCTTGTGGTGTGGAAAATTGGAAAATAAATCTTAGGCCTGTCTAGGTGAGGTTCTAGGTGTGTGTGTGTGTGTGTGTGTGTGTGTGTGTGTGTGTGTGTGATTTGAGCGAGACTGTTCTCTGATCTTGGCCGTTCACTCTGTTATCTGTGGATAGTGCGGAAAGGACAGAAAACTACCAGCCAACAGTTCATTCTGAGCCTACTCAAAGAGCTGACTCATCACAATTTGTGAACCAGATGCTGGCTGAACACGCCTGACAGAGATTTGACGTAAAGCCTCAATTGAACTAAATGCTGACAGAAATGGTCAGGTGTGCTGAAGGTTGCCCCGACATGCTACATCCTCTCACAGCCAAATCCTGACGCACTTGATGTCTGTGCCAATGCAGATAAGCTCCTTTGCTGGTGTTAAACGAGCAGAAATTTGACCCAACATGTTAAATGAGCTGCACGCTGGTGTTGTCATCTTGACTTAAAACAGACTTAATAGTGGAATATGGTGACTACAATGAAGACTAACCAGTTAGTTAGTGTAGATACACTGTATTAACTCAGTGTTGAAAGGATGTTTCTCAAAAATGTTAACCCAGATTTAGCATGACCGACAACACTAACTAGTCTACAATACTGTAGGTTGGTGCAATAGTGTTCTTGGCTACAGTAGGTATTGACTGTAGACTGAACATAGACTGGAGGTGCTGAATTGACTGAATATTGACTGAACATGGTAGGTGCACCAAGTATGACCCAGCAAACACAATTAATGCCATTTAAAGGGTATGAATATGGATATAATATTGGCAGACTCAGCATAGATTATTGTACTTAATGTAAGTTTAATAATGGAGTAATGAATTCTGAGTCAGTCAGTCTTTTGCCAGTCAGATTCAGAGTGTCTGTTTTTCTGTCTGTGTGCCCTTTAGGCTAAAGGAGTACCAGTCATGCCTGCTGTTGTGCCCAGACCTGCCGTCCGCCCGGGGGAGGCATTTGTGGGGGAGGTGGAGGCGCTTCGTTGGGAGCTGCGGGAGGTGCGGAGGCGACAGGAGGCAGCCGAGGAAGAGGCCCTGAAGCTCCGCGCGGTGCTCTCCCAGAGGGAGGCTCAGCACGAGGAGCAGCGGAGAAGCGGCGAGCGGGCGCTACAGGAGGCGCACGGGCGCTCCTGGCAGCTGGAGGAGGCACTGCGGGAGGTGCAGCGGAGGATGGCGGGCTCGGAGGCGCGCGTGCGCCAGATGCAGGCACACCTGATGGCTGTGCGGGAGAACCTGGTGGAGGAGCTGCGGGTGCAGCTGCAGGAGGCCAAAGTCCAGCGGGAGGAGGCGCAGGCACACGTAGCACGTCTTCACAGGGAGCTGAGTCTCAGCAGGAGGCGCGGGCAGGAGCAGCGAGGCAGGGAGGAGCAGCTGGCCGAGGAGGTGCAGAGACTGCGGCTGCACCTGGAGCGGGCTGAGCAGGAGAGGGTGGAGGTGGGCACCAGGCTGGCACACGCGGAGGCACGTCTGAGGGACAGGGAGCTGGACGCCACCAAGAAGCTGCTGTCGGATGCCATGGGCAGGCAGATTGTCAAGCTGAGGCAGGGGCAGGAGAGCCTGGCATATGGCGAGACAATGGTGGCAGAAGCGGAGATGTTGCCCGCTGCTCAGAGACATTCAGAAACGAGCAGCTTGGCACAGAGCACCACCTCTGGGAGTGAGTTTGACAAGACACACAATACCATGTCTCTGGAAGCTGCCCATGATGAGGGCACTAGGGGGAGCAGTGCCAGCTCTCTTAAAGATAAACACAACGAAGCTGGCATAGCTCAAAGTATTGCTACTCTCGATGCCACCCATAAAGATGACACAGCAGTTCCAGGCAGCAACTCTCAGCTTCCACTAGCACCAGAGGACCCAGCATCCATCCGACTGCCTCTGTCGGAACATGGCATCCCATATGAAGAGCACCTGATGCTAACAAGCCCTCTGACCTCCACTCTGGAGCAGGCAGAGACTCGAGCACAAGAAGCCCTTAGGCAGTACCAGGGGGCACGGGAGGAGGCCGACGGCCTGCTGAGAGAGCTTCAGGAGCAGAGGGCAGAGCTGGACATGCTCCAGAATGCGCTCCAGGCTCGCTTTGTCCCGCTTGACACACTTGAGGAAAAGGAGAGGGAGCTTGCTCAGCTCAAGAAGGTACTACAAGAAAAGGAGGAAGCCATGCTGGCGGAGAGAGAGAAGGAGAAGACTGCCTTTAACGAGAAGGAGAGGGAGCTCACCAAGCTCAGGGAGGTATTACATGAAAAGCAGCAGGCCATGATGAGGGAGAAAGAGAAAGAGAAAGCTGTGCTCAAGGAGAAAGACAAGGAGCTCACCCAGTTGAAGGAGGCACTTCGGGAGAGGGAGCAGACCATTACGGAGGAGAAAGAAAAGGAGGCGACTCTGCTTCGCGAGCAGGAGAAGCAGCTTGCCCAGCTAAGGCTAAACTTGCAGGAGAAAGAGCGAGTTGTCAAGGAAGGGAGGCAGAAAGAGCACACAGCGCTCGGTGAAAAGGAGAAGGAACTGGTGCAGCTGAGGCTCGCCTTGCAGGAGAAGGAGCATGCCCTGCTGGAGGAGAGAAAATTGAACAAGACGGCTTTGGAGGAGAAAGAAAAGAAGCTAACGCAACTCGAGCTAACTGTGCAAGAGAAAGAGCAAGCCATGTTCCAGGAAAGGAGAGAAAACCAAACTGCCCTAGATGAGAAAGAGAAGAAGCTGAGTGAGCTCAGAGATGCTCTTCAAGAGAAGGAGAAGGCAGCCATGATGGGGAAGGAACAAGAGAAACTGGCTCTAGAAAAGAAGGAGACTGAGCTGACCAAGCTCAAGCTGAGTTTGCAAGAAAAAGAACAAGCCATAGTGGAAGAGAGAAACGAGAACAAGGCTGCTCTTGAGGTGAAAGAGAAACAGCTCACCGAGCTCAAAGGAGTCCTTCAGGAGAAGCAGAAAGCAGCCATGATGGAAGAGAAACAAGAGCGAGTGGCTCTAGAGGAGAAGGATACTGAGCTTACCCAACTCAGGCTGAGGTTACAAGAGAAGGAAAAAGCTATGCTGGAGGAGAGGAATCAGAACACTACTGCTCTGGAGGAGAAATTGAAGGAGCTGGCAAACATCAAGATAGCGTTGCAAGAGAAAGATCATGCGATGCTGAAGGAAATCAATCAGAACAAGGCTGCTCTGGAAGAGAAACAGAAAGAGGTGACAAACCTCAAGCAAACACTGCAAGAGAAAGAGAAGGCCATGGCTCTGCTGAAGCAGAAGAACGGTGAGCTGAATGTGCTCAGTGGTGTTCTACAGGAGAAGAAGTCGACTGCCTTGAAGGAGAAAGAAAAAGCAGGAGCTGCACTTGGAGAGAAGGACAAGGAGTTAGCCCAACTCAAGCTAGCACTACAGAACAGAGAGAAGGAGTCCAATGTGATGGAGAAAGAGTTAGCCAAACTAAAGCTATCTCTTCAGGAGATAAGGACAGAGTCCAGTGTGAAAGACAAAGAGCAAGCCAAACTCAAGCTAGCTCTTCAGGAGAGAGAGATGGAATCCAGTGTGAAGAACAAGGAGCTAGCCAAGCTCAAGCTAGCTCTTGAGAAGAGAGAGATGGAGTTCAGTGTCACAGAGAAACAAGTAGCTCAACTCAGAATATCTGTTGAGGAGAGAGAAAAAAATGCCATGGATAAGGAGAAAGAGCAAGCTCATCTCAAGGGAGCGCTTCAAGAGAGAGAGATGAAGTCACTGGAGAAGGAGAAAGAGATGGAGCACCTCAGGCTAACACTACAGGAGAAAGAGACAGACTCCCGTGAGAATGAAAAGGAGGTGAGCCAGCTCAGACTAGCGCTTCAGGAGATGGAGATGGTGTCCCAGGAGAAAGAGAAGGAGTTGGCCCAACTCGGAGTATCTCTTCAGGAGAAGGAGAAGGCCTTGCTGGAGAGAGAAACGGAGTTAGCTCAGCTCAGGCTAACTTTGCAGGAGCAGGATAATAGAGAAAGAGGAAGTGTTGGTGCTGAAGCTGGACATGAGGAGATGGAAACAGGAGGCAACGATCTGCAAGAGAGCAGCCTTGAAGAGCAGCATAAAAACATGAAGCAGGGAGAGAGGACCCGGAATGAACAGAGCCTCAGGCCAAAGAGCGCACAAGATAAACACACTCAGGTAATACAGACAGGCTTTCACTTTTAACACCTAGCTGTGTCACACACTAACACAGATGATGAAACTGACTGAAATCAAAAGCTTGGCAGGTTCTTTAAGGCTAGGTTTGTCCCCAGCACTCTTTTCCATTCAGTGACATGGATTCAAATGACTTTTCTATGAAACATGGTTTATTCATGTTTTATTAATATTCAGTAATATTATTAGAACATTTAAAGTGTTCTTTGTTTTAATCTCTTTGTATAACTATACATCGTTAAACAGTAGGCATACTTGCTCACAATAAAGAATTTGCATAGATTGATTCATTGAAATGAGATTAATTGATAGAATACATTTAAGTTTTCCTAATTTTTCAGAAGTATTTGCTGTATAGCTGTATTGTAATTGTTTACCAAGATTGATACACTGATCATGTCAGAAACATATAGTATTACATCTGGCAGCTCTGCACTTAATATATGATTGAGGCTCCTGCAATGTACGGCTTATTTTTTTTTTTAAAGTTGCCTGAAACACTGTCCTGTGATCCTGATAATAGCATCCACCATTGCTTAGATGATTGTGATCCTCTTGATCATTTACTCATCTTACACTCATAAGCGGTTTTGAATTACCGGTACGCAACATGATTGTTACACAACATCACCAAGTTATGTAAGATGCATGCACATATGATGAATGGTGTATGAGGCGGTGTGTGTGTGTGTGTGTGTGTGTGTGTGTGTGTGTGTGTGTGTGTGTGTGTGTGTGTGTGTGTGTGTGTGTGTGTGTGTGTGTAGTGCCTTTGGTTATGTTTGTGTGGCTTATCCTCCTTCATCTATGGTTCCTATGGTTTCTAATTACCATGATGTCACTGACTGCATGGATGCTCCCCTGCTGAGATCCTGCCATATCAGTGACATGTTATCCAGTCATCAATCTCCCATACAGCCTTCATCCCTGAACCCTTTCTGTCAGTCTGTTTGTCTGTCTCTGTGTCGAAGTAGAAAAACAGAAGGCAGACTCAAAGGCTGATGCTTACACATGTTTTTTATTTAAAGACAGAAAATATGTAAAATCTGAAAGTGCAAACGCTGTCATGCCACTGTCTATCTGTCCTACTCACATATCTGCTTGTCCAGATCTGCCTATCTGCCCACCTGTCTATCTGTCTAATTGCGTGTCTGACTAATCTGCCTGTTGAATTAATCTGCTTCCCTACCCACATGTATGTTTCTCTGCCGGCCTGTTTTCCTGTCTCCATACTGACCAGCCATGTCTGTCTTAGTGTCTGTCTGTCTGTCTGTCACACTTCCTGCCTGTCAACCTGATCAGCCATGTTGTGCTTCCAGGTTCCTGTGCTCCTCCAGGAGCAGAGGGAGGAGGTGGAGGGAGCCAGGCTGACTGCTGCAGGCTGCCTGTCCCAAGGGGCCGAGGCTGGGGATGAATCTGGGCGTCTGGAGCCCCACATTGGCCTGGGGAGTGGTGGATACACCCAAGGAGATGTCAGCAGCCTCCAGGCACAGATCAGCAACCTGAAGCAGGAGCTTGAGGTGTGTATGGGGAAGTGGGGGGAAAGAATCAGAGAAGAGAGGAGTTGGAGGAGAGAGAGAGAGAGAGAGAGAGAGAGAGAGAGAGAGAGAGAGAGAGAGAGAGAGAGAGAGAGAGAGAGAGAGAGAGAGAGAAGAAGACTTGTGTAGGGTTGATGCAAATTCTAGGATTGGATTGGATTGCATATCAGGATTAGGTATTGTCTTTTCTGAAGTAGGATTTTGTTACTTACCCATCGGATAGCATCCGATGACAGTATTTTAGCATAAACAAATAAACTGGTAGTCTCATCTGACTAGCTTCTGATGCTGTGCTGCATGGAATCTTTTTGCTACCTTCTCTAACACAAACAGCCCCAGTCCTACTGTACAATCTGCTTGTCTACTGTTCTGGTGGTAATACTGTAGCCCTATCTTGCACAGAACGGAACGGCAATTTTGGCTGAGAAATTTATCTTGCTGCAGTTTTTGATAGACTGGTTCGGTATGTACAGTACAAACATGGCAGGTGCAGTCTTCCATTATCTAAAGTAGCCTTGTTTTTTTTTTAAAAAAAAAAAAAACAGTTTGTAATTTTCAGGCATTGTCTAGCATAACCAACCAATTGCCTCAGTCATTTCACTCCTCTCCAGCACAAAGCATGACCACCTCTATTCACACTTGATCCTCCATTTTTTTTCTTTTACTTCAGCGCAATCTTGTTAAGAGCCATTCGTGCTGATAGTCTTGTAATGCATGGTGGCTGGTGTCTATTCAGAGTAGCGAGCAATAGCAAGAACAGAAATATCTGTCTCTCGGAGCTCATTGTACTTTGGCACAATAGCAGACACGCTTGTGTGATTTATTTCTGGCCACGTAGGAATAGCTTTTAGCTTATCACTGGGCCCTGCTGAACATTAAAAGAGGAGGGTTGGGGTTTATGGATGCCAATGGACGCAGTAGTACAATAGGGCTGGGGAGAATTGCCTGAGGGTGGGTTATAAACTGGGTTAGAGTGTGTGCATTCTGTACATACAGTACATAAACAAGCGCCTATACTCACACAAATACATACACACACAGACAGCCTCACCCACAAATACTGTGCTTACTGTGATGTTGAAATTTGTTTTATCTATCTGTCAATGTAAAACAATGATTCTCAACTTGTTATAGTAAATTAAGCTAAAATAGTGGCCTGTTTAATCTAGTCTGTTCTGCGATGGTCTTAGTCTTTTCTCATTTTCCTAATCTCTCTCTCTCTCTCTCTCTCTCTCTCTCTCTCTCTCTCTCTCTCTCAATTTCAATTCAATTCAATTCAAATATGCTTTATTGGCATGACAAATCAGTACATTGTATTGCCAAAGCTTAATATTGATACAATAAAATATATGAAATAAAATAAATAATGATTTCTCTCTCTCTCTCTCTCTCTCTCTCTCTCTCTCTCTCTCTCTCTCTCTCTCTCTCTCTCTCTCTCTCTCTGATTTCCTGAATGTCATCCCAGGAGTCGGAGAAGAGACACAGGGATGTCCTGTCCTTGTATCGGGCTCGGCTCTTGGAAGCAGCTCAGGTACCCTTCATTTCTCCACCTCTTCCTGCTCATTTATTCACACACATCCACACCAAATACACACACACACACACACAGATACAGTACATTTGCACAGCTTCTCTCCCTCCCTTTCTCTCTCTCTTTCCCAATCATATCTGTGTGTATGTGTGTGTGTGTGTGTGTGTGTGTGTGTATGCATGCATTTGCATGATTGTTTGTTCGTGTGTCTGTGTGTGTGTTTGTCTGCGTGTGTGTGTGTGTGTGTGTGTGTGTGTGTGTGTGTGTGTGCATGCATGATTGTTTGTTCGTGTGTGTGTGTGTGTGTGTGTGTGTGTGTGTGTGTGTGTGTGTGTGTGTGTGTGTGTGTGTGTTGTGAATGTAGACATGTCTGTTCATGCCCTTGGGTAAACTGGGGTTTTTCTCTTCCCTCTTGTCTACTTTTGTTTGCAAGACACTCTTATCATGCATCAGCATACTTTTGAATGTGTGTTGTTGTTGTTTGTTTGTTTTTAACTGTAAATCAGCAACAACAGACTGAAACAGTATAGGATAGGATAGGATAGGACTAACTTTAATGATCCCCACTGGGGAAACCAATATAAATTGTTATAAAACCAAACAATAAGAACCAGCTGTTTTCATTTTCATAGAGTTATGTTGACAGGCAGCAAAGTACCGTGTGTGACGTGTTTTCAGTATTTCTGTGCTTGTATGTAGTCACAGGGTTAGTTTTTTAAATCTTTGCTTGCATATAAATACTCACACAACTTCTATCTGTGTGTGTGTGTGTGTGTGTGTGTGTGTGTGTGTGTGTGTGTGTGTGTGTGTGTGTGTTCGCATTCACAGGGCTACATGGATGAAGAGGCTCGAGCAGCCTTGCTACAGATTGCCGTGATGAGGCGTGAGTGTGTGTATTGACCTCGAGGAACCCCAAGTGCCTGTTACCTAGAGAAAGCAGTATTGTACATCCCACAGAATGAACGCTGCCATGACCTCTGCACTGTGTGCATTAAGGACAACAACAGCAGCAGCAACAACAACAACAACAACAACAATAACAGCACATCAATTCACTTTAAGACATTCAGTCACTTTAGGACATTCAGAATATAAGAGTTTAAGACGAAAGAATGACATGATGTATAGCCCCAGTGGAGGTGTGTGTGTGTGTGTGTGTGTGTGTGTGTGTGTGTGTGTGTGTGTGTGTGTTTCGGTGTTTGTGTGCACGTCCTCAGATTAACCTTCTCCAAAGGTGTGTAAAGGACTGTTGTGATGGCGTCAGGTGTCTGGAGTTTACATGAAAGCTTCTATCAATTCAGTCATGTCATTCAGACCATAACTGCTGTGAAAACCCAAAGAGGAAAAAGGAATATTTGTGTAATTTTCTTACATGTATATCATTATGTGAAAAAAAAAAAAAAAAAAAACATTTAAAATGTGAAAGACTATGTTTCAAAGTAAAACTGTTTGTCTGGTTTCATTCTCATGGATACCAAGCATTACAATGCATTATTAACTGAATTTGGTTCTACATCACTTTCAGAAATCATTTTATTAACCTACATTTTATTTCTTAGATGTATGAGTGTAACTACTTTTGGGATACTTTTACTTGATTTATTATCACAAAATAATCACACATCAACATAATTGAACTGTGATTAAAAAAAAAAAAAACTTTTTGAGGCACTCCTCTTACTAAAATTAAAAAGCCTTTATTAGATTCTGGCTACATGCGCACCCTTTTTCACTAGATTTGTATAGATGACCCAGTGAAGCATTCCTTTTTCTCTTTTTGATTGGATTTATAGCGTTTTGGAACCAAACTCTTCGTTTATATCTATTGGTTCAGGCTAATGGGTATTTGAAACTGTAGCCAGAGGGCAGGACCTGAAATTCACTGTGCAGGGGGTGGGTATAATTTGACAGGACTTATTTGGCCTTCTTAATTACCTGTTCCTCATACAGTGTAGATATACTTTTCTGTTGAACCCCAATGACCTTATTACACACCTTGATTACTTTAACCAAGTCAGTTATAGAGTTGGCACTTCAAATGCTTTGATGAACTAGTAAATTACAGGTCTGCCTCTTATTTTCAGTGAACAACTAATCTTTGGCCTTCAAATAATGACACAGGCTGAATTAACATATTTTTATGCCAATCAACTCGCGGACCACACTTTGATGCCACTGTCCTATGGTAGCCTAAACACTGATTGCAAAGATAAACCAAAGAAGGTAACCTCTCAGCCATCTGCAGCCAGCCAGTGCAATGAAGTTTTTGTTCCCAGGAAGGTTCTGATTACAACTTGCAAGTCTAAAGAGTGCCCTCTTGTGGTGATACTTCTATTCAGCAAAAAGCTGCTTTGGTTTTCTGTGATAATACCCCACTGGGTGGGTTTCAAGCTACACCTGTGCCTCGGTTGCACAAAATGAAGTCAATAGATTGTTTTCACACTTTGCCCTGATTTTATTTGTACTTCAAAATGATAACAAGTGGATGATGAATCCATTCACAAAATTGTTTCCCCCCTCCCACTGAGTTCTCCACCTGTTGCTCAGATATGAAATGGCTTCATATTTTCTTTCCCACTGGGGAAAATCTTTTCCCCATCACCATAAATGCATGGAAATAATCGCAACTGTCTTCCCAAGCCCCCTCCCTCTCTACAGATGAGGTTGCTCATAAAATATTGAAATTGCTAAAAATATCTGAATAAAATATTTTCATTTTAAGTTAGTAGCTATTCGCATGAATGCATTAAATAGCTTTAAATGCTATTAATAGTTATTAACTGTTCATATCAGTAACTGTAACTGTTCATAGTAAAGTTAAAGTTAGTAGTGCATTAAGCATAGATATAAAGCTAGACAAAAGTGTTCCAAGCCAGCCGAAAAGACATGGATTTAGTTAACTTGTGCTTAAAAGGATCGGATCCCTGGTTAGTAATACAAGTTGGCCTACTAAGGCTGACACTGGTATCAGCTACTTCTAACATATTTAATGCCACTGCATTACATCTCAATGTGGGTAAAATGTGACATCATATGGCTGTTGTCTGTGGGCAGTAACAGCTTGATTACTACACCTTGATCGGACTTAGATGCAACCATGTGATGTCACTTTTTACAACAATGGCAGTTTACGAGTGAATGGGATTTGTAAACTTTTAAGGAAACCAAATGGATTTTGAGTGTTTCAAATCATGTTTGGCTGACGCCAAGATCAATCTTAAGGCAAACATGACTTACTAGCCAGGGATCCTTTTTAAAACCCGCACATTTCGGTCGGTTAGTTAGTGGATGGATGGGGCCCCAAATTGTAATCTTTCATGGCGCCTTTGGACGTCACATAGGTACATCTCATCTTGATCTTAGCCTACTCAACTTCATGAGATGTCTTATCTCCTTGAGAAGCTCTGCAGAGCCTCTTCCTGCCCAGCTGCCCATTTCACAGACTCAGCAAAAACACACACCAGAGGCAAAGCCATTTTAAGTTAAGTAGCTGAAATGTACTGTCTTCTCCACAATTGACTAAATGCAGTTTGGCACCCCTGGTAAAGATGGCTATATAGTGGAATTTATACAAAGTTTTAAGGTCAGTCTCACAATTGAAGGAATAATCCCATGAATAATCCCATCCCACAATGTATCCATATGATATTATCAAGCCAAAACAATCCAATTGGAGTTGATATAAACAATCAAAATTGTGTATCTTCATTTCAGTAAATTTATTGCATAGGTTTTGCATCTCATATAATGTGCATACTGCCCTACACTAACTCAGTCTTAAGTCGTAAAACTGCCACACAGGTAGACAACAGTGTTACAGCTATTAAAAAACATGTACATAAAATAATTGTAGATAAAATGAGAGTAAATACACATTAAACTTTTCAATATTAATCACATTGATTCTAAAATCATCTAAAATCTTTCAGCCTACCTATATCCATAAGGACATCAAACTCTGAAAGAGGATGGGGGTGATAGAGACATTTAAGACATATATGATATAGAGACATAAGGCAAGAGGGGGAGACCATCTAAAAAAATATCAAAATACCAACCATATTACAGCCTCTTTCTAATTATAGCCTACATCTAGACATACTGTGGGTGTTTACTCTTACCTACATTAACAAAAATATCAACAACTTGCTATTATTCATATGGGAAATGACATTGCTTTATGATCTACTTAAACTTTCTGCAGCCAGAGGAGAGAGAAATGTGTTCAGAGTTCAGATGGTGAACAGCAAACACAAGAGAAGGGTAGCGCCCTTTGCACACCTGGCATTTACTGGGGTGGCTACCCTAGGTTCTTTAAACGGGTGGATCTCTCCTAGTCATAGACTATGTCAATAGTGTAATGCTATAGTGGGTCTAAATGGATAATATGTACTCTGAAATAAACCAAATGTCCACAATTGTATTCACAATTAAATAAAATGTCTTTACTTTCAAATGTCTCTTTTCTTTGTTTAAGTTCACCTTTAAATTCAGTGCTCACACTGTTAGCTTTCAAATGAAAATCACAAGGCTATTCACCTTAAATAAACCTCATGCGCCTAGCGCATAGCATAGCAAATGCACACACACAACTGTACATGACACATGTAAACCCTTTTTTCTCAGTTCAAAAATAAACCCCTATGCCGGCAAAATATATCTCTAAATCAATGCAAAAGTCACACTCGTTGCAGGCCTGTTACGTCGCTTGTGTGCGGTGTGGCCATAAACTAGCGTGGCCGCTTCACTCATAAGAGCAAAAACAAAAACTTGGTACCTTTTCTGAAGAATAGCAAACTCCAGCATTCACTCCGAGAAGCTCTGTAGTTCGTAGACTTGGCAACGCTAACGTCGAATTCTCCGGCATCCACCTTGTTTAGCTGAATGGCAAACTCTCTGTTATCCAAGCGAATTCAGTCCTCAAAGTCCTTGTGCACGTAGAACACTGGTGACTGATGCCATGCTTGACACACGTGTAGCTTCAATGGCGTCAGAGCAACGTCTTCACGAAACAGCAAACTACTCGTTGTAAAACTCATTAAACACGACATACACAGTAACTGATTACGTAGTTCTCAGTCCGAAAACTTCTCTCAGTCATAATCCATTGCATAGACTACAATTAGACACTAACTGTGCAGTTTTAAACATTGGCTACGGAGACAAACTATGCGCATGTACTCCACCATCTTCTCTTCCTCTCTCTTTTTCCCATAACTCCACTTTCCTTCTAGAAGCTTTCTACAGTTCAAAGGTCACCACACATTAACCAATGAAAATGTACAGAAAATAAATACTCTTAATATTCAAAATCCCAAATAAAATACAGGCTTTCTGAAAATAAATACATTCCAGCATAGTATCTTAAAATAATAACTTATTTCCAAAACAAAGGAAACTTAACAGTTTACATGTCCCTTATGAAACTACATGTACTTAGACATGAACTTTTAAGCATTCATACACTTAAATGTTTTAGACTTATTTTAACCTTATTCATTATCCTAATATGAACTCAATCTATTTAAACTATTTATTACATTATTTATTACTCTGTTTTATATCACCTAAATTCCATAGGGCTACATCCTCCCCCTTCTAACTGTCTGCATGTCCTCATGAGACAAACACACAGAGGCAAGGAAATATTAAACTTGGGATACTATTTTAACACCCTAATTTAATAATAATCCCCTTGTGGACTATAGTAATCGGCTGATCACTAGCTCTACCTGGTTCATCATAAGTGAGACGAATGACAGGCTTCACTGGTCTTTTAGAACTAAGCCTAGTTCTGGGCCTAAGATCTCTCTCTATCTTAGATGAAGATCTAGGTTTTGCTTTAGGAGTACTAATGGGCGTTATTAATTCTCCCTGTTCTGGTTCAGAGTCTGAGTGATCAGAGTCAGCAGTGGACACACTGGCTTTGTCATCTTCTGACACCTCATCTCTCTCATCAGAAACATGTTCTTCTTCTTCTTCTTGGTCTTGGTCTGAGACCTCCTCAGATTCCTCTGGGACTGGGACTTCATCCTCATTATGGCTAGAGACTCCCTCATCCTCTTCTCCATGCTCAAGGACAAGTGGTTCATGATTCTCCTCTCCGGAACCATCAGCATCAGGCTCATCCTGGACTCTCCTAGGCAAAAGTCTATGCAGGCCTTCCCGGTAGAATCTATGAGTACCTCCATAGTCCATATCTGACGACGAATCAGTATCCTCAGGATCTTTTTCAGTTACTTCTTCATTCTTTTGTTGAGTCTGACTTCTCAGTTTTGTTTTCTGCAGTCGTGTCTTTGGTCTTTCAGGAGTCTGTTCCTGACCTTTGACCTCAGGCATTCTCATGGACTGACTAATGGGTAAGAGATGATCTCTGTGCATTGTTTTCACACCACCTTTCCCATCTTCTTGCTTCAATCTGTAAACAGGTAAGTTTGGCAACTTTCCAACCACGACATATGGCACGGAGCTCCAGCGACTTTCGAGTTTGTGCTTGCCTTTAAGCCCCAAATTTCTAAGAATCACTCTGTCACCAACGTCAATTGTCTGGAAGCGAACTTTCATATCATATGCTCTTTTGTTTCTTTGGTGTGTCTTGTCAGCTGCTTTGCTTGCGAGATGATAGGCTTTCTGTAGATCTTCCCTCAGTCTTTCCACATACCGGGAGTGATGTCTTTCTCCCGTTCCATCAGGTGATGTGCCAAAGCAAAGGTCTACAGGCAGTCTAGCCTCTCTGCCAAACATCAGCAGATACGGTGAGTATCCAGTTGCGTCACATTTCGTACTGTTGTAAGCATGGACAACAAATGGAACGTGTTGGCTCCAAGAACGTTTCTTCTCACTCCCCAATGTTGCTAACATTGACAGTAAAGTGCGGTTGAATCTTTCGGGTTGAGGATCCCCCTGGGGATGATAGGGTGTAGTTCGAGATTTTCGTACCCCCAATATCATTAGGAGCTCTCGGATCAACCTACTTTCGAAGTCTCGCCCTTGGTCCGAATGTATTCGACTGGGCAAACCATAATGCACAAAGTACTTTTCCACCAGGATTTTAGCTACTGTGATGGCCTTCTGATTCCTAGTTGGAAACGCCTGGGCGTACCGTGTAAAATGATCCGTCACGACTAATACATTACTGATTCCTTTCGAGTCTGGTTCCATGGAGAGAAAGTCTATGCAGACTAAGTCCATCGGACCACGGCTCACAATCTGGTGCAGGGGTGCAGCCTTCTTGCAAGGGGTTTTCCGCATGACACATTCTCCACAGTCTTTGACATATTGTTCGGTATCCATCGCCATCTTGGGCCAATAGAACCTCCCACGTAGCAAATCTATCGTCCGCTCCACTCCAAGATGACCCATATCATCATGTAGGGATTGAAGGACAGCTTCTCGGAACTCGACCGGCAGCACGAGCTGTGTTACCGTCTCTCCAGAAGGTCTCTTGCTCTTCCGTTGTAGCAGTCCATCTTTCATCACAAGACGGTCTCTCTCTCGTTTGAACAACATAAGTTCAGGAGCAGTCTCCTTGTCATTCGGCCACTCTCCATTCTGCATGGCTTCCATCACTCTCCTGATGACGTCATCCTTTTGCTGAGCTGCTCTGACATCAGCTTTGGACAGCTGCTTCAGGGAGAACAAATCCAGGTGAGTAGGGAAAGCGAACACCTCAGGGATGCAATCAGGGGAAGCTCCGAGCTGATCCACATATCTTGGTGGTGCTCCAGACAACTCAGCTGCGCAGATCCTCTGGCAGATGGTCTTTACCCCACTCGGAGGTATCTCCTCCCACTTTCCTTTCATTGTCTCGTCAGCCATGTTCCTGGAAAGCAGGTCGGCATCGATGTTGGTCTTGCCAGGCCGATACTGGATGTTAAAGTCGTATGTGGCTAAGGCAGCCAGCCAGCGATGTCCGGTTGCGTTTAACTTGGCTGTCGTTAGCACATAGGTTAACGGGTTATTATCTGTTCGAACTGTGAATTTAGCTCCATAGAGGTAATCGTGGAACTTATCCACTATCGCCCACTTAAGTGCTAAAAATTCAAGTTGGTGCACTGGATAACGTTGTTCAGTCGCGCTCACTCTTCGGCTTGCAAAAGCCACAGGCCTAAGTCCTTCTGGGTGCTCTTGATACAACACAGCACCAAGCCCTTTCAAGCTGGCGTCGGTGTGCAAGATGTAAGGTTTGTTGGCATCAGCAAACGCAAGAACTGGCGCATTAGTGAGGCACTGAATGATGCGGTGGAAGGCATCAGTGCAAGCCTGGTCCCACCGATCTCCAAACGGCTCGGACTCGTTGAGGTAGGTCTTATTCTTCTCTTTCAGGTGCTTTTTGCCTTTCTGTGTTGGTGCATAACCTTTGGTGAGTTCTGTGAGGGGTCTGATAATCGAGGAGTAGCTTGCCACGAACCTCCGATAATATCCGCAGAAGCCCAGAAACGACCTCAGAGACTTCAAGTCTGTAGGCCGAGGCCAGTGGGTGACTGCCTTCACCTTATCAGGATCGGTAGCAATTCCATCTGCAGACACGATGTGTCCCACGTATTTCACCTTGGGTTGGCAAAATTGGCACTTGTCCAGAGAAAGCTTAAGTCCCACTTCTTCGAGTCGGTCTAGTACTTTGAAAAGTCGCTCTTCGTGTTCTTCCAAGGACTTTCCGAAGACTATCAGGTCATCCAGGTAAACTAACACCTGGAGCAGGTTCATATCACCTACTGCTCTTTCCATCAGTCGTTGGAACGTCGCAGGGGCTCCACTGATACCTTGCGGCATTCTCTCGAATTGATAGAACCCTAGCGGGCAGATGAAGGCTGTTTTTTCCTTATCGGGTTCCGCCATGGCAATCTGATAATATCCTGACCTCAGGTCTAGTACCGAGAACCACCTACTCCCTGTCAGGCAGTCCAGCGCATCGTCAATGCGAGGAGTGGTGTATTGGTCAGGCACTGTACGACTGTTAAGTGTTCTGTAATCGATGCACATTCTAACACTGCCATTCTTCTTTCTAGCTACCACAATCGGAGAAGCGTAAGGACTACGGGACTCCTTGATAATGCCAGCTTTCAGTAGATCTTGCAAGTGTCGGCGTACATCTTCAATATCCGCAGGCGCCAAACGCCTCGAACGCTCTCGAAACGGTCTTGTGTCTGACAGCCTGATATGATGCTCTACGCCAGTCGCTAGCCCCACATCCCATTCGTGAACAGAAAAGACACTGGCTCTCTCAGCTAGTTTCCGCTTGAGTCTAGACTTCCAGTGCTCTGGGATGGGTGAGTCACCAAAGTCAATGAGGCTCTCAAACTCTGTTGTCGTCACCTCTGGCTCCGTCTCGGGCTGTAGTGCAGGCATCACAGGTTCAGCAGGACACAAACTTCCCATCACTGTCCCAACAGGTAGGATTACGTCTCGGGCTGACTCGTTCCGTACTAACACAGGAAAATGGTTCACATCCACTTCAGAACTGGGCACTACCATTGGCTGCAGCAGCACACCAGCTGGAAGAGGAACTGTGAGCGAAGCGTCCACCATCAGTACTTCTTTGTCCAACGGCTTCTCCAACTTCACTCGACAAACAGCATGACAGTCGTCACCAGCAGGTAAGGTCAACGGACCTGGACCCATCCACTGTACACATCCGATGTCTTCTCCCTCACAGGTCACTGAAGCTAGGCTTTGGACTGGCTCCTCAGCTCTGATGCCCAAAGTCTTAGCTATATCCACACCAGCTGTCTCTTCACAGATCCTAGCCAGGCGTCTGAAAAGACTGGCATTGGTGCCCAGGATAACTGGAATCTGGTCTGGAGTTCTGGGGCCAGGACAGACCAACGCCAATACTGATATTGTTTCTTTGGAACCAGTGACACACTCAGGAAATTCGACATCGACGACAACATAGCCAAGATAGGGATAGCTTGTCTCACTCAAACCCCAGATAGCTAGGCCGGAAACAGGATGGATCGGGACTTCTGACAAATGCTGCTTGTACCAGGTCTCGAAAATAATGGTTACTTGTGAGCCACTGTCTAAGACAGCATCACACTGGTGACCATTCACTCGCAACTGTAATACAGAGGGGGGACCTATAAGACCTTTGGGAAAGTTCTTGCCTCCCACTGGAGTCACTTCACTCTTCTTACAAGAGACAGCTTCAGGACTTTTGCTTTCTGAGCTAGACGACTGTCCTGCTTTAGCTCTCTTAAGAGACTGAATGAGCTTCTGAATGACTTTGCTCTGATTCTCAGCATTCTGACACTTGTTGGCAAAATGGCCTGTCTCGCCACATCGGTAGCAAAAGCTGTCATCAGAGTCTTTGGTTGGTTGGCGTGGTTTTTGGCTGTTTTGAGCAGGTTTGGCTGGCTCTACTCTTAACGCATTGGCAGGTGCATCAGAGACTTGTGCGCCTTTGGTTGACACTTTATTCTGTAACCTTTGGACTTGTTTCTTCAACGCTGCTACCTCTGCGTTACCACAGCTTTCGGCCACCGCCGCTTGAACGACTGGAACAGTCCCTTTATCATCATCCACGGGCTTTGTAGTCATAGTCGCGAACAATGATTTCAGTTCTTTAATTTCTGCTTTCAAACTCAGCATCTCCGCCTGTCGACTATCCACTTCCTTATTGGCTTGGACTCTGTGAACAGATGTACTAAGCTTGAGTCTAGCAGCAGCGTACTCCTCTTCAGCACGGATCTCAGCTAGCAGCTCTAAGAACTTTGGGGGATTTTGCTTTCTCTCCCTGATCTTCAGCTGAACTAACATCAAGTCTGAATGTATGGCACCCCGCAGTAGCTGTTCTACTCTGGCGATGTCCACACGGCTGGCAGGAATACCACCTTTGCTAATTACTTTGGTAAGGGATTGCTCAATTCGTCTCAAGAAATCTGACAGTTTTTCATCTTTTGTCTGTTGCAACAATCTAAACTCGAAATATAGGTCTTCGCCTGACTCAGCTGTACCAAACGCACTCTCGATTGCATCCAAGCACTCAGCAGGAGTAACCTCAGCCTCAGCAGTCCGCACAGCTTTCACTACTGCTAATGCAGGTCCTCTGAGACACTCCATAATGCGTCTACGCTTTTCTTTGTCAGAGCAGTCGCTCTCTTCAACCATAAAGCGTGCTTGCTCAATCCAGTGTTCTACTGCTTCCTCGCCGGCAGGTGTGGGTAGTGAGCCGGAAAACATCCTTAGGCGACGATAACTTGTATTTTCCCCTGAAGGTTTGTCCATTCTCGCCAGCACATCACCAACTGCACGGATAATGGATTCAGCAGAGCCACTGGTAACTGAGGCATCCAGAAGAGTCTTCAATGGAGTCGATGCCTCTTCACCAGAACGTCCAGCAGTAATGATGACAGTCCTACACTCTCCCGTGGTGGGATGAGTCACCTCAGGAGGGACCTTGGTGCGATCAACCTTCTCCTTGCACTCACAGAGCACAGTCAATCTGTCGAGTTTGGAGTTCAACCTCCTGCCTCTGACCCGGACTCGTCCCAAAGCTTTCACTGTTTCGAGGGCTTCTTCAATCTCGGAAACTTCAGCGCCTTTGGGAACCAGGGCCAGCAATGCATGGTCTTCATTAATTGACTCACCTTGGCACCACTCTTTGAGCTCTGTCACCAGCTCCGCTAACACAGACTGGATGTCCATAGTAATAGACTTAAGTAGCTATGTAACTTAAACTTCAAAAAAATGAACTTTAATTTTTACTTAGTGCACCTTTAATGTGCTGAAATGTGCTTAAAACACCTTTAAAGCGTCTTAGAGCAGGTTCTAGTGCTTCTAGAAAACTACTTTAATAATGCCTAGTGCACCTTTAATCTTTTTACAACATGCCTATTGCACCTTTAATGTTTCACTAATATGCCTACTGCACCTTTAATGAAAACAATTAGCACCCACAAAACATACACTTAGCATAAAACATGTAAATTTCACTCAAAAACCTTAAATTCAAAACAAATTCCTTCAAAAAAAATCAATATCCCAGCGGTGCCTCCATTTTTATGTAGCGCCCCTTTGCACACCTGGCATTTACTGGGGTGGCTACCCTAGGTTCTTTAAACGGGTGGATCTCTCCTAGTCATAGACTATGTCAATAGTGTAATGCTATAGTGGGTCTAAATGGATAATATGTACTCTGAAATAAACCAAATGTCCACAATTGTATTCACAATTAAATAAAATGTCTTTACTTTCAAATGTCTCTTTTCTTTGTTTAAGTTCACCTTTAAATTCAGTGCTCACACTGTTAGCTTTCAAATGAAAATCACAAGGCTATTCACCTTAAATAAACCTCATGCGCCTAGCGCATAGCATAGCAAATGCACACACACAACTGTACATGACACATGTAAACCCTTTTTTCTCAGTTCAAAAATAAACCCCTATGCCGGCAAAATATATCTCTAAATCAATGCAAAAGTCACACTCGTTGCAGGCCTGTTACGTCGCTTGTGTGCGGTGTGGCCATAAACTAGCGTGGCCGCTTCACTCATAAGAGCAAAAACAAAAACTTGGTACCTTTTCTGAAGAATAGCAAACTCCAGCATTCACTCCGAGAAGCTCTGTAGTTCGTAGACTTGGCAACGCTAACGTCGAATTCTCCGGCATCCACCTTGTTTAGCTGAATGGCAAACTCTCTGTTATCCAAGCGAATTCAGTCCTCAAAGTCCTTGTGCACGTAGAACACTGGTGACTGATGCCATGCTTGACACACGTGTAGCTTCAATGGCGTCAGAGCAACGTCTTCACGAAACAGCAAACTACTCGTTGTAAAACTCATTAAACACGACATACACAGTAACTGATTACGTAGTTCTCAGTCCGAAAACTTCTCTCAGTCATAATCCATTGCATAGACTACAATTAGACACTAACTGTGCAGTTTTAAACATTGGCTACGGAGACAAACTATGCGCATGTACTCCACCATCTTCTCTTCCTTTCTCCTCTCTTTCCCATAACTCCACTTTCCTTCTAGAAGCTTTCTACAGTTCAAAGGTCACCACACATTAACCAATGAAAATGTACAGAAAATAAATACTCTTAATATTCAAAATCCCAAATAAAATACAGGCTTTCTGAAAATAAATACATTCCAGCATAGTATCTTAAAATAATAACTTTTTCCAAAACAAAGGAAACTTAACAGTTTACATGTCCCTTATGAAACTACATGTACTTAGACATGAACTTTTAAGCATTCATACACTTAAATGTTTTAGACTTATTTTAACCTTATTCATTATCCTAATATGAACTCAATCTATTTAAACTATTTATTACATTATTTATTACTCTGTTTTATATCACCTAAATTCCATAGGGCTACAGAAGGATAACCGGATGACCCCAATTTCTGGGGACAGTCCCCGGTAAAATACAAGAAAACCTTACAAGGGAGGGAGGGGGAGAGAGAGAGAGAGAGAGAGAGAGAGAGAGAGAGAGAGAGAGAGAGAGATACGTGTTGAGTTCAGATGTACAGCAGACAGGAGAGGAGTGAAGTGTGTGGAATTCAGACACTGTCTTCAGCCTCTGCCACATCATCATAGAGGTCTTCTTCTCCACTTTGCTGCGGCCTCTGGAACTCCACTCTCCTCTCCTGCTCCTCAGCTTGACCCAGATCACAGCAGCAACCAGCCCACAGCCACGCCACACCAAACAGATCCTTTTTCTGAAGGTGGATTGTGGTCTCAGTGCAAAACACGGTTTTATGAGAATATTCCCCTCTAGATGTAAATATATAAAAAATTGCAGAGAGGGACACTCCACGAAAACTGAATGTGTAAACTCTATCATCCTCTACAGTGAGGTTGGATATAATTAGTGAATAATTGAGGAAATTCACTCTGCCCTTCAGATTTTTAGGGGCTAAAAAATTACTATTTGGCAATGTCTCAATCAAACCCATTTGTTCTCGCAGGTTCTGTGGGTAAAATTTCTTTGAGTCCAGGTGTCGTTTGTTTGTGTCAAAAACTTTAAATCTGGGATGAATATTTCCACAGATTCACCTTCGTGAAACATCATCACTAAAGTGTGCAAAGTTATGCAGACACTGAGTAAATATTTAGTTATAGTCTGATAAGCCTTACATTCATAAACCCCAGTGTGTAGTTGTGACACAGAGGGAATGATGAGGGAGTAATCTCCAGTCTCGTTGCTGTTTAGCATGTACATCACCTGCCCTTGACGACTGGTTGTTTTGTTTGACATCACCGTTTGGAGTGGCCCAATACACTTGGCTAGGAAGTGTTGAAATGCAAAGAAGAGTCACATTCTCTCCCTGAACGGCAAAAATTTCTTTGTCTCGTACGATTACATCTTGTCGGCTAAAGCTTTGACACTGAGATTCTCTCCAAATCAAACAGTAATAAGTTGCACTCTCCTTTTTAGTGAGTCCTATGAGTGTGACTTGAGAATCATTGAGATCAACCACTAACTTTCCTCTAAAATCCTTCTCTAATGGCTCCAATGATAACATGGTGGACCAGTCTCTTGTCTCTAGGTGAGTAACCCTTACGATTACCTTCCTGTTTATACAGCTGTAGGGTGCTACCATCTCCCAATGTAAAATTCAGCGGGCAGAGCTTGATGTTGGAATGATATTCCTGATAAGTATTATTGTGGATTTCTTCTCCACAGACTATGAGATGGAAGGATTCATTTCCAGTGATGGTTCCTCCACTCCAGACTTCAACCATGTAGTCTCCCGTGTGGACCACAGCAAGATTTTCCAGTGACAGTGTGAGACGTTGAGAGTCATTCTTCTAGATGACATTGTATCCTTCTGGCTGTGGACCTGTGGATTGTGAGCTGTTTGCGAGAAGTTGGTTTACATCTGCAAATCCCCTGTACAGCACACAGTAGTCTATTCCCACACTGAAACTAAATCCAACCATTCCACCTTGACTTCTCAGTATAAAGTCAACACCTTCAACAGAGTTGGTGGCACAAAAGAAAAATATCAGTAGTTCGGTCATACAGGTTTGAGTCTCCATTCTCTGACACTTCTTTTGAAAAGGCATCTTAGAAATGAAGCACAGGTACCCACAAACACATCATCACAAGTGGATGGAACTCCTCTGTGTGAGGTTTAGTATAAGGGAAGTTGCATATCTACATCAGGTTCTGTGTAGATAAGTTGGATAAACTCTGTTTACTATAAGTGTGTGCGTGAGAGAGAGAGTTAGGGGTAAGCATGACAACGGAGATTTGAAGTGATGGACTACAAAGTATCAAAGATCTCAGAAATTATCTCTGACGTCTGTCGTGTATAACACGTATTGCACAACTTTGGGCAGAGGTTGTTCACACATACTAACTAGACTATACATATCATCGACACTCACGCACACAAGATTTATCTTGATATCTGAGATGATTTTTGGGGACGATTCCCTTATTTTTTTTCAGAACCTGGGGACCTAAACCAACTTCTCTGAATAATCCCACTACCTAAGGATAGCAACCTTTACAGCATCAAACAGTAGACCCATTAGTTTGCTGCCAACATTCAGCAAAGTTTTTGAGAAAGTAATATTTAATCAAGTACAACATTACTTTACAGCGAACAATTTGATTACAGAATTCCAACATGCATACAGGAAAAGACATTCTACCTTTACTGCTCTTACCCAAATGACTGATGACTGCTCAGCAGTTAAAGCGGTATTTGGCAACTCTTTTAAAGTCAAATTTCGTGGAATTGTCAAGTTATTCTGGAAGTAGTACATGAAGAAGACTATTTCAGAAAAAAACCTGAATTCTCTATAGCTCCATCTAAACCCTGTAATCGTTGTTGCAATTGTCTTGAAAATCCATCTTTCCACCAATCAGGTTCGATGATTTCGAAGTCTCGGAACTGCGTAGACTTGCCGAATGCGGCTTTAACAAGCAGTGTTAGCATGTCAGGATTTATGGCTAGGGGAATAATGTCATCTCCCTAAAAATGGTGTATTATGTGGCAAACAGCCACTTACCAAGATGAAACAAAAACAAACGTTTCATTACATTCACTGTAGTGATTGTTCTTATCATTTTTCCACGTTGGTGATGCTATGGTGGTTTAATCCATTGTCGCCATAGTAACCAGTTTCATTGAACAGTTCTTAGTGCGAAACATACTGTACCAAACCATGTTGTGTCGAACCGTGCCTTGCTGGTATCATGCAATCGAAGAGGCTAAAGATAGCCATCCCCTCTTGTACAAGGATAATTGCACTATTCTTATACTTGTATGTATGTGATATGTGTATGTGAAATAGGAATGCGGAGGCATAGTAAATTGTGGATTTTACAACCGCATTGAGCATGATTAAACCAACACCCACATCTCATATGGTCCCTTGGCTTTCACTGGAGGGGGTTGTTAATGGTGGGAGGGAGAAAAGTGTGTGTGTGTGTGTGTTCCTGTGTGGATGTGTTTTTTGGGGGATCACAGTTACCTCCAGAGCTTTCATTCATCCACACCTTTCCTTCCCCATAACATGGAGATTTATTACCAGCACACCATAGAAAGGGCAGAATCTGCACACACACACACACACACACACACACACACACACACACACACACACACACACACACACACACACACACACACACACACACACCTGTGAGTGGGAACTTTTCACACACCAGTTGGCCAGGGAGGGAAGGAGTTGCGGTCGGCATGGTTTTGTTCCTTTTCTTATCCGTTGGGAGTGTGTCCTGTCTGGATCTGGACCCGTCTATGATACTGAGAGATGGTGTGTTTTATGACTTTCCCACTTCACTTTTGGGCCTCAGACAGTCTCAGCACAGGGTTTTACACAGGAAAGAAACTTAATACTCCATTAACTTTGAAGCTCAGCCAAACATCACAACCAAGACCCCCCTCCACACAGACACACACACACACACACACACACACACTCACACACATAATCTTACCACCCATTTTCATCTCCAATCGACCCCCCCCCCCCCACAAAACAAAAACACACACACACACACTCACAGCCCACGTGTCCTGATTCCCATCAAACTGCACCACAATCCTCTAGCCCCCCTCCCTCCTATCCACCTCAATTTGTTCAGTAGAGCCCCACTTCCTGCCTTTGCCATTATTGTGACTGTGGCCTTATGTTTAATAGAGCAGCCCAACCACAACATTGGTTTCCAGTTTGACTCTCTGCGGTCTGATTTGGCCAAGCTGCTCGAGGTAATTACCCCAAATGCATTTCACCAGGGCCTGGGCATTCGTCTTTAATCACATTTCCACAGCACTAACCAAAACCAGATGCCTCAACTTTGTTATTTTTTTTGGTGACTGTTGTTTTGTTTTACTATTCTGTTTTTTCTCTCTCTCTCTCTCTCTTGCTTGCCTTGTATCGTGTCTGAAGATCACAGTCTTGTCATGCCTTTCAACAACCTGCCATCAAAGGGCCAAGGCTCCGCCCCTTCCCCAGAGGCTTATTGGTGGTTGACCTCACTGCGTGTTATGGTCCCGCCCTTTTCCATCACAACCCACTTTTAACTACTGCCCTATGATGTAAAGCGCTATGCAGAAACACACACACACACACACACTATCTCTCTCTCTCTCTCTCTCTCTCTCTCTCTCTCTCTCTCTCTCTCTCTCTCACACACACACACACACACACACACACACACACACACACACACACACAGCGAAGCTTAGAAGCTCATTCCAACACACACACAAACCTACACTCTAACTCGTTTTCCCTTTTTTCCTCCTGTGTTTTCTCTTAGGAGAACTCAAAGGCTGAATAATTCCATCTGACAATGTGACTACAGGCTGGGGACGGGCGTTTTGAGAGCTTCCAGGACAGGACCCAGAGCTCAGAGCTTTCTCAGGCCTCTGCACTACTAAACCAGGACACATGTTGTCCATTTGGTGTCCATTTACTCTTCTCTCTCTCTCTCTCTCTCTCTCTCTCTCTCTCTCTCTCTCTCTCTCTCTCTCACACACACACACACACACACACACACACACACACACACACACACACACACACACACACACACAATCTCTTTCTGTCTATCCTTGTTTCTCTTTCGCTTTCTCTCTCTCTCTCTCTCTCACACACACACACACACACACATACACAATCTCTTTCTCTCGCTCTATCTGGTATTTGGCATTTGGCTGTGCGGTCTTAGCTTGTGGTTTGTGAGCTGTGCACCTCGACGCTGCATGCCTCCCTCCCTCCAGAGAACCTCTGAGCTCTCAGCTCATCCAGAACCATCCGGCAAAGTCATCAGTCACAGGCCATTAAGAACAAGCCACAATGAAGACCTGCACTAAAGAGTGAACAATCACACACACACACACACAGAATTCATTCACTGCATAGGTCACATACACACACACACACACACACACACACACACACACACACACACACACACACACACACACACCAGGGATCAAAATACAGGTTAACACCATGCTTAGGGATCACCCACCCCCCCCCCCCACACACACACACACACACACACTAACACATTTCACTCGCACTCACTTGTTGAAGCCCATCAACATTAACTGAAGTTGAGGAGATATACTGTAACTGTTGAAATGTCCCTTAGAGAGTCCATGGGAAACACAGTGCTGTATGGTGGAATGTTTCTGGCCAAAGATCAACTACAGTGTACCCATAAGCCCCTGCTGTGGTGCAGGTGATGTGGAGTAGATGACCCCTGGGATTTTCATCATGCCCTTTCTTTAACACTGGCAACTGCCCTAATGCCACTGAGTAGTGTCTTCTGCCCTCATCCAGCAGCAGAGGTGCTACTAACGTTCAGACTGCAAGCGATAAATTGCCAAGAGTTGCTGAAGACTCCCAAGAAACATTGCTTGGCACAGCAACAAAAACGACGTTAGCATTCGAACGTTCGATTCTGCTTCTCTACAGGAGTCAGGAGTCACACCGGGACATCGGCATTCTGATTGGTAGTCGCCGAACTGCATCATAGCTCATTACATAAAGATAACCAAAATTAACTTTCATCACCCAAGTTTCGTCGCCCACCACACCTGCTGCTTTTGTCGCCGCAGTGGCCCGTCTCCTTACAAGGTCAATTACTTTCGTTGCTCATGTCGCCTGAATCGCTTGCGGTCTGACCGTACAGTTTACTTCTCTGTTGCTCTTACATGTAATGGCGGCAGTGACCTACTGGTTAAGGCCTTAGGATTAACATCAAAGGGTTGCCAGTTTGAACCACAATTAGAGAAAATGCTGTAAGGAGAAGCAATTGACAATCTTTTATGTCCATATCCATAACCTGCATTGGCCTGCCTCGTATGAGGGTCTATGATTCTGGAAATGATTGCCTGCTGGAGGTGTTAAGATGCAAAAAAGATCAGCCCTTGACGAACAGCTTCTTGCACTGCATTTCCAAATTTCGCTGATTGGCCAGGATGTGATGCCTCCTAAGTAAACAAGGCCAACGGCCAGAATCCCATGTGGATTACTGAAAGCAGATGAGAATTAAGCAGAATTATGTATTATTATTATAATTATTATGGAAGGCAACGGCCAGGCTACCATATCCAAGGCTGGGTGGGTGCCCTTTAGTAGGCACCACGTAACTCCTTACTTCCCCCCAAGCACTGCACTATGGGAGGGATTCTGATGGCTGTTTCAGCGGAGCGCTTGCTTGAATCCTCTCTGGCTTCATGGTTGTTCGCAAGTCTTTGGCTTTATTTAATTGATTCTCTACTTCTTCAGATCCCAGCCCTGACTGGGCTGTTTAGGTCAAGGCGATGTGTTGCCTATTTAATCTCTTTTGATTGGCTGAGACATGGACTCACCCTCTCTCTGTGCTTCTGTGTAATTGTGGATGTAAATCACCACTGGCTGCGCTAAAGGAAAGTGTTAATCTGAAATCCACTAGGGGGCGACATTGTACCCTCATTGGAAGGCTACAATGGTTGGCTTACTGGTACAAGCTGAGTGCCCTGGTGTGAGGAGCGAGGACAGTTCCACATGACTGTCCATGGCCCGTTCTGTCATCGCTCAGACGTGTGTGTGTGTGTGTGTGTGTGTGTGTGTGTGTGTGTGTATGAAAACATGGAAATCAGATCAGGACAGTGTCAGTGCCCCAGTGTGTGAGTGTGTGTGTTTGGCCTGCTGCTGTCGTTACGTACTGTAGAACCCCTAACCTCTCCCTAAGATGACCTCACTCATCAGAAACCGAGAGAGAATCTTCGCCCGAGACACCGTCTCCATATGCACTGATTGAAGTGACAGTTATTTGCGGCTAGCAGCCAGCTACATGCTGCTGCTCCTCAGCGCAGACGAGACCCAGCCCCCGGTCGACTGTCAGACATTTCACCACGGAACGGGGCTTCACTTCACGGTTAGGGCTTCAAAAACACGGCTTACATCTGCAACCACTTTGCTCGAATCGAACACAAGCGAACATGAAAGAGCTTCTGGGATGCTCCGAGGCCCCGGCGGCGGTATATTGCCATATACTGTGACAAAATATACAATCGTGCCTGTGTAATCATCTGGAGCTTGTTAGCGGAGGAGCCTGCCCCCTGTGGTCTCGTGCGCTGTTTTCCCTGTCACTTGAAACCCTACGCTGTGCTGCACAGAGAAACAATCGAAGCACGTCCCCTAGGGAGGCGGGGAGGGGGGTTGAGCGGTAGGGTGGTGTTGTCTCTTGTGTATGTGTTTCTGCTTGTGTCAACTAGCTGTCAATCAAAGAGTAAACTGCAGTTATAGCCCTTCAAAGACACACACATCGGGACTGTCTTCATGTACAAAATGAGTAAAGCTGCTGTTGACATCCCACTCTGTCCGGTGGAAATGTTTATGTTTTACCTTTTTTAATATAACGATGCAGTCTGCTAAACTGGCTTTGTAAACAACACCTGCAGGATTTCTGTCCAAACAAATGGCCAGTGTTGGTTGTGTGGACTGTAAAGAAATCCTACAGGAGTAGGTACCTTTAGACATGCAAACAACCCCTTCTGAAACCAGCGCTAGTTAGTGCTAAAGGACTGCCCTGCAGGACAAAGATGGTTTTGGGGGTCTCAAATCTTGTCAGGTTACCTGGAGGAAGCTTTTAGAAGAGCAAATCTACCTGCCTGGGTGTGTGGAGGTTGGGACTTCTGTATTAGAGTGCTGCTGACATATAGTACAAGTCGTATAATTATTTGATATAGGCAGAAAACAGGGTCTCCCGGTACCCTATCAGGGGTCACTCACTGGCCTCTAGAGGTCATGAGACCCTTTAAGATTTCTGACTACGCTTCAGGCTGGAGCTTAAAAGCCCTTTAAGATGCACTATGTGGGGGACATATGGCTATACATGTCAGGTGCACTTGTTCAGTTGAAAATGTCTCACATACACACACACTCGCGCACACACACGCACACACACACACACACACACACACATGCACACACACACACACACCATGATCACACACAGCCCCAATCAAACAACCTACTCCCCCACCTTCACATGCACTCACAATATATTACTCCAACAACCC
>JAODXP020000017.1:16470918-16475918 GCA_027497455.2 Sardinella longiceps
TCTCTTCTTTTCTTTTACTTTTTCCATATCTCTCGCTCCTCTCTGTTCTTCTGTTTCTCTCTCACTTTCCCTTTCTCCCCCTTTCTCATTTACTCTCTCTCTCTCTCTCTCTCTCTCTCTCTCTCTCTCTCTCTCTCTCTCTCTCCATCCTTTTCCCAGTCCACTGATGTCTCTGCATGTAGATGAGTTGTGCAGTATAGTGCTGGGTTGGGGCTAAGCTAAGGCAATAGCTGTGCAAGTCTCTCAGGTCTCTTTAACTCCAGAATCCCTGCTTGACACCAGAGACATGATCATTGACAGGGATGTAGCACCAAATTCTGGGCCCTATGTGCAGGCAGTGGCCATGGGCCCTCCTCAACCCTGGAACAGAATTTCAGACTCCTTCAAAAGCCCTCGCCCCACTTGGGGCCCAGGTAACTCAGCCACCCCCCACTATGACACCCCTGATCATTGGCAAGCCTTCAGTCTCAGCAACACAAGTTCTCTCTCTCCCTCTCTCTCTCTCTCGCCTCTCTCTCTCTCTCTCTCTCTCTCTCTCTCTCTCTCTCTCTCTCTCTCTCTCTCTCTCTCTCTCTCTCTCTCCCGCCTCTATGCTACCCTGGCAAAGATGGTAAGTGATGCAACTTTTTATGGCAGGGACTTAAAATGCTGTAGCCTTGGCGAAAAATAAATAAATAAATAATAAATAAATAAAAAATGAAAAAGGCTGAGACACTGCTTTCTAGTTCACTGGGAGGGAATGACCTATATGCATGTCCTCCCCAGTGTCAAATGGACCAAAAGTAAAGTATATTATTGCATCATCAGTAAAACTTCTAATGGGGAGTTCGTCGGGGAGCAGATTTTTGTGCATGCTGAATAAAATTGCTTTTAGCTTATTCTTGCAAATGGCATATCACTGGGTGCCGTAAATTACTTTGCTGATAGTATAAGGAGTGCCCTTACATTTACAAGAAGGAGAGGGAGGTGAAGGAGAGGAGGGGTTGGACAGGAGAGGGGGATGGACAGCACTGTTGGAGAAGAGCAGGATAATTGATCATCCAGCTGTTCTAGTGTGGACATCATGAAGAGACATCATGGATAATATGGAGGGAGAAGAGAGTAAAAAGAGAGAGGGGAAGAGACAGAGAATGCAGGAGAGGAGAAGAGAGAGAGAGAGGTGAGGAAAGGAGTGAATGAGGGTGAGAAGAGAAGAGACAGAGAGAAGGAGAAGAGAAGAGGATGAAGGTGAGTGGAGAGGAGAGAAGCAGAGCAGTGGGAGTAATCCACTAATTCTAGTAGTGATGGTGTGGTGAGAGAAGGAAAGAAAAGATGGAGAGACAGAAGGAGAAGAGGACAAAAAGGTGAGGAGAGGAGGACAGGAAGAAGGGAAGAGAAATAGAGTGATGAGCCTGAGGGGAGGAGTGGAGAAGGGGATAAATGGAGAAAAGAAGGAGAGGAATGGAATCATGAAGAGCAGGGGAGAGAGATGTGAGCAGAGGAGAGACAGAGAGAGGGGGATAGAGAGAAATGTGAGAGGAGGAGAGAGGGATAGAGAGATGTGAGGGGAGGAGAGGATTAGAGAGAGAGAGAAAGAGGGAGGCTGGGAACTGGGGCCTTGAGGAGGAGGAGAAGGGGAGAGGCCAGTTGTATGGTCACGGCCAAGTCCACTCCTCCACTCTCTCTGTCTCTCTCTTTCTCTCCTTTTTATTTATTACCTTTTCCCTGGTGTGTGTTCCCTCCCTCCCTCCCTCCCTCTCTGTCTTTATCCCTTTCTCTCTCCCTCTCCTGTCTCTCCCATACTCTCCCTCTCTCTCCTTTACACACACACACACACACACACACACACACACACACACACACACACACACACACACACACACACACACACACTCACTCACACATACACACTCACACACACACACACACACACACACACACACACACACACACACACACACACACACACACACACACACTCACACTCACACCCATACACACAAACTCCCCCTTCATATTCAGACCTCCTCCTTGACACACACACACTACCCCCACCCACCCCCTCCTCATATTCATAGCATAGATGGTTGTTGGAAAGGGCAGACCACCAAAGTGTCCTGGAAAAGGCCCTTCAGCGGGCGGGCGGCCCTGATAAGAGGCTTGCAGCGGCCCAGCACAGACCTGCCCCAGCTCCAGCTCCAGCCCCAGCCTGGATCGGTGCAGAGCAAAGCGGAGCCTCTGCAGATGAGTTAGTGCGGAGCTGAACCTCTGACACAGAACAGCCCTCCAGGGAACCACAGGCATCCATAAATATTTAGGCACCGAAGAGCTTTATGGGGTTTGTTGTAAAAGGATTTATGACTGGCCGGGGGTCCGTCCAGCAACTTAGAGGAGCAGGAGATGGCTGACTTTAATGCTACACAGCTTAGGATGGGCCGGAGAGAGACAGAGAGAGAGAGAGAGAGAGAGAGAGAGAGAGGAAGAGGGAGGGGGTATGAAAGACAGAGAGATGGAATGAAGAGGTAGAGAACGAGGGAGAAGAGAGAGAGGAAGAGATGGAAAGAATGAGATGACGAGAGGAATGATGGATAGAGGGAAAGGAGAAGAAGAAGAGGAAGAGTCTGAAAAGGAGAAGCGTGAAGAGTCGTACAGTCCTTGCGTGGTATCCAAACAAGCTCTTAACCAGGCTGAGGAACGCAAATACCCCATGGGTCTCTGCCAACCAGCTCAGCTCAGCTCAGCCTGCACCAGCTGGGAAGTCATAACAGGCTTTTTACCTGCTGCGTAGAGAATGCACTGCGGTCCGCAGCACACGTGGAGATGGGCCTGGCCTTATATGGAAAACGCTGGAGATCTCTCACCCTAGCCCCACCTCCTCACCCCCCAACACACACCCCACACACACACACCACACACACACACACACGCACACTCACATCAACATAGTACAAATGGACTTCTTATACTTTCAGATCACAGTTAATGTAATTTTATGGATTGAATTGAATTTTGTTTTCAACTCAATTTTCTAATTGTGGCTTAATTGTTGTTTCTTTATGTTTTGTTAGCTGTTTTGGACAAAGGCAAGCAATTGGCTTAAACACCCGTAACCATAACCACAGCCATAACCACAATCTTCCTCTGCACAACCCACCAATGGAGCATCTGCAGAAGGGAACTTGACAGATTGTTGATCGATGACGACGACTCTGTTGCTGGTTTGGAATCGGTGACTTTGTTTGGAAAATCTTAGTGTGGGTGTTGATTCATTCCACCACCACAGTATATTGTAGACTGGGTCGTCCCAACATTGGCTAACACCGTTGACTGGCTGGCTTGGTCTCCCAAATAGTTTAGTTTAGTGGGACAATGTGGTCCAAAATATGGCTAACTCTCCCAGCAGGAAAAGGAATGTTGATGAATGAATGTTATTCCTTCCTCATGGAAGAGTGTGTGTTCTAAGTGTTTCCTTCTTGCTCTTGGGAAAGCACCTAATAATCATTAGTTAGTTGTTTATAAATTCCATTGCATCGCTCAAATCTCTAATTCCAGGGCAGGTGTGTGTGTGTGTGTGTGTGTGTGTGTGTGTGTGTGTGTGTGTGTGTGTGTGTGTGTGTGTCAGTGTGGTCTGTCATGCAGCTGTGCTATGCTGCTGATGCTCTGATATGCTTGTTTGTGGTTTGAAATAAATAGATGGAAATTAGAGAGAAGAGAGGAGAAGAGAAGGGTGAACCATAGTAACGATATAAAATAAGAGACAGGGAGTGGATAACTACACACTGTATGTGTGTGTGTGTGTGTGTGTGTGTGTGTGTGTGTGTGTGTGTGTGTGTGTGTGTGAGAGAGAGAGAGACATAGATAGAGAGAGATATATGCTTTGTAAGTTGCCTTTACCCCACCTTTCATAAAATTTAATTTAATTTAGAGGACAGAAAGGCATTATCAAAATAAAAGTCCAAGGGTTTCAAAGCACAATTGCCATTTTGTTTGTTACCTGATCAATCATGTCATATGTATCATCAAAATCTTCTGTACATCAAACTACTACTGTCAGACTATCAGACATCATTAGTATGTAGTAGCAGTGACATAAGACCTAAGACGTTTGGAAGGTTTTGTATGCCTTTAACGTTGCTTGTTCATAGTTTTACTGCAAAAACTGCATAGTATGCCTTTAATGGATTTGAGAGTAATGTATTCTGATAAAAACACAGAGCATTACCTTGTGTAAGCAGTTGAAGAAAGAGCTAGAAAAAGATAAAGAAAAAAACTGTGTGTGTGTGTGTGTGTGTGTGTGTGTGTGTGTGTGTGTGTGCAGGCCTGTGCATGCTTTCATGCATGCAGTACCAATCCACAGTATTGTAGGTGTGTTCCTGCCCTATGTTCCTTAATGAAAGCTGAGACGCTGGCTTGTTCATGTAAGGCCATCCCATCCTCTGCCTGGCTTTAGGCTTATTCAGCCTTAATCCTCCTTTAATCACTCTTAATTATGAATCTGACCCATTAAGACTAGTCAGGGTGATCCATGTACTGCACACCACACCTATCTTTTAATCAATCTAACCCCACTGACAATTGCCGCTGTAATATCCGGCGGCTCGTGGATCTCAGTGGAGTGGTGACAAGGAGAAGAGAGAGAGAGAGAGAGAGAGAGAGAGAGAGAGAGAGAGAGAGAGAGAGAGAGCAGAGAGAGAGAGAGAGAGAGAGAGAGAGAGAGAGAGAGAGAGACTGTCTGAGTGGTGACAAGGAGAAAAGAGAGAGAGAGAGAGAGAGAGAGAGAGAGAGAGAGAGAGTGTCTGTTGTCTGTTTTCCATGCATGTCAGTGGGGAGACTGGAAGAGGTAATAAAGAGGAGACTACCGCTAGTCTTTTTGATATCAGGAAATATGAATTATTGAGCCGTCTGAAGATGGGGGCTTTAGGATTGTATCAGATCAGATGCTATCTGCACCAGACGTCCTTTAATGAAAGAGATTTATCATTTTTAATATGTGCATGTCTTAGCTATACATGTAGGGCTAA
>JAODXP020000017.1:16530918-16531946 GCA_027497455.2 Sardinella longiceps
ACAGCCAAGAAAAACAACAACAACACAAACAACCACAGCATCAACATCAGCAACAGTAGCAGTGGCAGTAACAGTGGCGGTAGCAGCAGCGGTCGACTGTGACACGGTGACAGTATTGATTTTAATGACCGGCTGAGGAGACTGAGACACCCTCAGGGCTCTGCATGTCACCGCCGTTTTACAGGGCAGCACTGTAATAAATAAATAAATAAACAAAATAAATAAAAAATGGTTAAAAAAAACAAAGCAAAAGGAGATGGGCTGGACGTTTTCCATGTATACCAATCAGAATTTATAAATTGGCCCATTACCTCTATTTCCCTTTGGTTAGTCTGGGAACATTAGCAATTATTTTCTCGCCCGGTCCCCTCGCTCGCTCGTGAAACTAATCGCCTGGTGATTTACTGCCCACTGGCTCTGCTCTGCTCTCCGCTCTACACCCACACCCACCCCACCGCCCGTGCCCACACACACACACACCTCTCTGTCCCTCTCTCACACACACACACACACACACACACACACACACACACACACACACACACACACACACACACACACAAACTTATCACACACACATACACACACACACTCTCTCTCTCTTTCTCAGCACACACACACACACACACACACACACACTAGCCATTCATCTGGCCACCTATCAGTGTAACTGCAGCCAGGCTCACAAATTACTTTTCTCCGGCAGGCCGTCTAGAGAGAAATAGAAAGTGGGTGTGCGCCGTGCGGCAGGCAGGCAGGTCCCTTCTCCCCTCCTATCTGATATATCAGAATGAATCCCGAGGAGAGAGGAGAGGAGAGGAGAGGAGAGGAGAGGGGTAGGCTACACAGGGATAGGTTCCTCTCCCTCTATCTCACTCCCAGATTAGGAGGGATAATTATGGAATTAATATGTGGTGGTGGAGAATCCGCACCGTGCGGGCCGATAGATACGCTTCTCGTGCATAATTCAGCTGGCTAATATCGTAATGGGAAGTGTCCATTTTTCATCATTAGAAGTGGCTGAAATG
>JAODXP020000017.1:16534546-16537046 GCA_027497455.2 Sardinella longiceps
TTCAAGGTACCAGCAGCTTTAAGACACCACACACAACATACTATTTAGATAGATAGATAGATAGATAGATAGATAGATAGATAGATAGATAGATAGATAGATAGATACTTTATTGATCCCCAAGGGGAAATTCAAGGTACCAGCAGCTTTAAGACACCACACACAACATACACTACCATGTAGTACACAAAGTGAACATAAAATAAGTCAACATTACTAGGCAAAAAAGGCAATAGAATCCAATACTAAAGACAATAGAATCCAATACTAAAGACAATAGAATCCAATACTAAAGGCCTGACCTCGGTACAGCAAATTTTGTGTGTAGTTATAGCCAAATCTGGTGAACTCTGCCAACATAAATTCTCATCAGAGAGCAGTAAAGCTGGGCAGGATGTTTGATTGTGCTTTTATATAGATTTCAACATGTTGTGACTACAGTATGTTATGAACTTCATTTAAATTTCCTCTGACCCTTTGGAGAGCTATTCAGAAGCAGGTGGCGAGCTACTGGTAAGCTCCCGAGATACCTGTTGGAGACCCCTGCAGTACAGTAAGTGCACTGGTGTGACAGCTTTGCTTTGTCTTCTTATTAGCAAGCGACATGAGTGAGTGGAGCAATATCCACGATCGTCCAAGCACAAAACACAGAAAGGACAAAGAAAAGTACTTCTTATACTATCAGAGAGACCTGGGAGAAATTATCTATTTCTGGCCCCTCGGTTTGATCTGTCTATTTATCTCAAGTCAATATTCTCTCTCTCTCTCTCTCTCTCTCTCTCTCTCTCTCTCTCTCTCTCTCTCTCTCTCTCTCTCACACACACACACACACACACACACACACACACACACACACACACACACACTCACTCTCTCTCATTACCAATTACCAATGTACATTGTGTTTAGTACAGATGAGTCATGCCGACACAGGAATGTCTGCGGCACAGGGGCTATATTGTGAGGGCTGTGTGTGTATGTGTGTGTGTGAGGTGGGGTAGGGGAGTTCAGTAGAGGGGTTTTCAGGTGACAGTGCAGTAGGTAGGGCCTCTTGTATCCGGAATGAGGCGTGTGTGTGTGTGTGTGTGTGGGTGTGTGTGTGTGTGTGTGTGGGGTGTGTGTGTGTGTGTGTGTGTGTGTGTGTGTGCGCGCGCATGTGTGTGTGTGCTTTACAGGAATTTTTGCAGTTCTTTACAAGGACAGTCAACATGTGTCATATGCTAAAAATAACGACTGGAACAGGCAATGGGGCATACCCAGAGAGAGGCCAAACAACGCCAAGGCCGTTTTTAAAAAGATGTTTCGCCTCAAACACACTTCTTCTGTAGTCCTAAGAAAAGAAAATAGGAAAACCCAGAAACAAACCGATTCCGCACGGCAAACCCACCTCAGGAAGAAGTTAAAATGATATTTCATTCTAATAAAAGAATGGCTGGTTTAACACAAAGCAGACCTGCACATGAGTATGTGTCCTCATACACAAATACAGTATGCTTATCTGTGTGTGTGCTAACGTTCCCATGTATTCATGTTTACATGTGAGCATGTGTGTGTGTGTGTGTGTGTGTGTGAGTGTGAAGAGTCATCAGCGTCTGCTGCTGCATTCCTGTCCTATCAGTGCAGTTGACTGGATCTCCTCTCTCCCTTATCAGCCATCAGGAATGCTCTATCACAGGGCCCCTTCGTCTTTGCCCGCGTGCATGCACACACACACACACACACACACACACACACACACACACACACACACTGATACACACACACACTTGCACATGCACACACTGACACACACACACACACACATGCACACGAACAGACACGACCACATGTACACTCACACACGCACACACACACACACACACACACACACACTTACAAATAAATATTGTACACATTCCAGAAATACATTAACACACATACAGTATGACACACACACACACACACACACACACACACACACACACACACACACACACACACACACACACAGACACATAAAGGTGAGCACACACACACACACGCACACACTCACATACAGTACATGTTGCATATGGAAACACACATACACACAGATACAGTATACACACAATAGCACATCAACACATCTATAATAAAGGGTCATAATGCATTCACAAAGTCTAATAACTTATGTCAATAGTGTTCATAACTGTTTAAGGTCACAAAACATTATAAACCTTAAACTTCTTATTGTCCTCTTATTTGCACAGTCACTTCTGCATAATAATGAACAGCTAAGCAATCAGAGCTCTACTCTAAATGACATGAAAATATTAATAGGCTTCTCATGAAAGAAAATAAGGTGATACACTTCACTAATAACAAAAGCTTACTGTATAATGCTTTGTGACACATCAAATTCGTAAAAACTTTGAAGATTACTTTATGATGACATGTTGCTGAGAATGAGACAGATTCATGAGAATCTACAGTATGAACAGTTATGAATACTAATGCCATTAGCTGAAAGGCCTTACTAATG
>JAODXP020000017.1:16542046-16544546 GCA_027497455.2 Sardinella longiceps
ACACACACACACACACACGGCAACTGCTCCTGCGTGTGTAACCAATGCACAGCGATCTCCTCCTCCTCCCACTAGAGTTCAGGAGTGTTCAGATGACAGGCGTCTAAAGAGATCTTTGTTACTGATTGAGCTTACCTCATTTTCAAAATAGCCTGAGCCCGAGTGTATAATAAAAAGCCTGCCTGGCTATACTGTGTGTGTGTGTGTGTGTGTGTGTGTGTGTGTGTGTGTGTGTGTGTGTGTGTGTGTGTGTGTGTGTTTGTGTGTGTGTGTGTGTGTGTGTGTGTGTGTGTGTGTGTGTGTGTGTGTATATATATCTGGCTTAGGACAAACATGGCCACTTGTGCTCATTCAGCAACAGCAGCACCAGCAGAATTGGCTAACAGAGGAAGGATTGTTCAATTGGACTTGAAGAGAAGCGTAGAGGTTTCTGTTTCTGTCGGCCTGAGGAGGAGAATGGGGCGAGTTGGGGTTGGGGCAGGCTAACTGCTTAAATGGGGTTCTGGCTCACTCAGTAGACTGGGTGTGTGTGTGTGTGTGTGTGTGTGTGTGTGTGTGTGTGTGTGTGTGTGTGTGTGTGTGTGTGTGTGTGTGTGTGTGTGTGTGTGTGTGTGTGTGTGTGTGTGTGTGTGTGTGTGTGTGTGCATATGAAGCTCCAGAAAAAAATGAGAGACCACTGCAAGATTCTCTGCTGTTTCTCTGATTTTACTGTTTATGTTTGAGGAAAACAGTCTTGCTTCATTCAGTTTATCAAGTGAAAACAACATTTCTCCCAAAATATCAAATAAAAATATTGATATTTAGAGATTTCTTTCCAGAAAATGAGAAATTGTCAATGGTTTTCTGTACACAGCACAGGGAGGAGAGGGGGGAGTTGCGAATGCAGCTCAAGAATACTACAGGCTATCAATTTAATGATCTTATTTTTTAATTTAAACACCTCAAGAAAGCATACGTTTCACGATACCCAAAAGTTCAGACTCTCTGCAAGAAGTAAAGCGTAGAACAAAGGGCTGGCTAATTTTTAACTAATTTTACTAAAACATATACCTGTGTGTGTGTGTGTGTGTGTGTGTGTGTGTGTGTGTGTGTGTGTGTGGTGTGTGCGTGGGTGTGTGCATGTGTGTGTGTTATTAAGTGTGAGTGATGAGATGTCATTATGTAGTTGTTACTTAACATGCTACGACAGATTTTGTTTGCGTCATTTTTCTGCAGTGAATAAATGTCACTGTATCGCTGGCTCTTGAAAGAGCTTTACTAATGTTTAAAGTTGAATGTAACACATGTGAGACAAGCTACAATGACATGAAGATGAATGAATTACATCATAACAGAAAGGCCATTTCATGACAATGTTATTACACTTGTTATTAACTGTTACTAAATGGCTGAATTTGGTACATAAGGGTTAATAACACATACTGACAGGGTAGGATATGTCTTTGCCTGTCGTCATCAGAGATGCATTTACATCTGATGAAGAGCAGTTGAACTTTCAAGTCCAACTGGCTTGTTGAGGCAAGAAAAGTAGTTTTCAAGGCTGTTATGTATAATTATCTATTTTCATATCTTAAACAACCCAGTCTAGGCCTGAATTCCAAGACAGTCTGAGAACTTAAATCCCTGACACTTTCTCACTCTATTTTTCTCCTCCTCCTCCTTTCTGCTCTTTCCATGATGTTGTTCTCTCTCTCTCTCTTTCTCTCTTAAAGAAAAGCGCCAGCGCAGAGAGCCGAAGGACCAGCTCATTCGAGTGACATGACAAACTACTAAGACCTTAAAATGAGAGATTCGTTTTGGTTTAGCTTTGTTTTGTTGTTTTTAATGTGGGTATGAAAGTGAGCCTTGTTCCTTGCTCTTAGTCATACAGCATCACTTTGATCTCTCCCTCTCTCTCTCTCTCTCTCTCTCTCTCTCTCTCTCTCTCTCACGCCACTAAAACTCTGTCTAACTCCATCACGAGATTGAAAAGGGCTAGCACTGTACAGTATATGCATGTGAGTGTGTGTCCATATCTGTCTGTCTATGTGAGAGCGTGTGTGTGTGTGTGTGTGTGTGTGTGAGCAGTCAGATCAAGAGGAATGAGGAATAAGCCGTAAAGCGGGGATGTTTAAGATGGACCCTGCTGATAACACGTCCAGCGTGCACAATGGCTTCCATACTGCCCCGGCATGGTGGTGAGAGGGCCGAGTCGCACGCGATCCTGAGTGCACACACACATACACACACACGCTCACTCACACACTCCTACACTCCACCCCAGGCTCACGCAGGAGCATGCTGCCACGCCATTGGCTATCTGCAGCATCGGCATGGAGACGGGCAGCAGCGGCGGCGCTTTGAAATGCGATCCCAGAGGCCCTTGCAGTGCTAGGCCTTTGGCTCTAATTGGATGATTGTATCCAGAACAACATTATTTTAACTCAAGAGGCAAAGACGGAGAAAAAAAGGCCTTTATTGCTCGCTAAATTCCTCTTGACTTGCTATTTGTAACCGTGGC
>JAODXP020000017.1:16552046-16554546 GCA_027497455.2 Sardinella longiceps
CACACACACACACACACACATACTCACACACACACACACACACATTACTGCCAAAGTCATTCTGTGCTGAAAGCGTAAGGTTGGCTCAGTCATGGAAAAGCTCTCTCCACCTGAGGAGTGTTTTTAGATGTTGATTCACTCTAGAGAGTATTGGACCCATACACATGTAAAGCTCAAACTTACTCTAGACAAACAGGCCAGGTTACTTGTTTACTGTGTCAGTAAGTAAGCATGTCAAAGTTTTTACAGCAATAGTCGGGGACTCTTATGACATAAATTGGACTTTTATTTCCTGTCAATCAGTTGATTAGTGTCTCTTACTGTATGTCTCTAGTCATTTCTTTGTGCATCATATTATGGGCTATCAGAGTTTGCGTCTGTGCCTTCATGCTGGACATGCACTCGTCCTGTTGTAAATTATAAATGAGCTGTCCAGTGAGTTATAAGTGCCCTTTAGGTTCCTCTGTGAGGGTGACTGGAGTGGCACATATAGCATGGCACAGAATGGTGTGTGGATCCGCCCGGCAGGGTTACAGTATGTTACCCCCCTCTGCACCCCCGCTGGCCTTGCAGTGGCAGTGCAACAGCCTTTGGGTGCATGAGCTGAATCAAGTGAATGTCCACACCTGGCCTTGGGTCCTTAACCTTAACATTCATGTTTATGTATTGAAATAAATTCTTATATTTTTTAGTAAAAACTGTTTTTTTGTCTGTCTCTGCTTTATGTTGCATGCCGGCTGTGACAGGTGTTGCAAAGCAGCAGCACTCTGAAGTGAAGGTGATAGTCCACATGCTAATTCTAATGCTCTCTACCCACTACATGCAAACACGCACATTAACACACTCACACACACACAAACAAATAAGCACACACACTCTCTCTCACTCACATACTCTCTCTCTGTCTCAATCACACACACACACACTCAAACACACAATCTCTCTCTCTCTCTCTCTCTCTCTCTCTCACACACACACACACACACACACACACACACACACACACACACACACACACACACACACACATACTACTGCCAAAGTCATGTTCTGTGCTGAATGTCTAAGATTGGTTCACAAGCTAACGCTAATGCTATTGATGCTAGCGTGCCCCTGAAGCTTTGCTTTGTGTTCAGCAGCAGCAGCAGCAGCAGCACTTCAAAGGCTGGCTGTACTGGTTATGGGCTGCCATAAAGGTTCCATGGCAGGTCAGGAACCTGATAATGTCTTTCCACAGCAGTGGCAGCAAAACAGCCAGCAGCTACACGTCCACATGATAGACAGGTGTTGGTTTATGTTCAAGTGTGTGTGTGTGTGTGTGTGTGTGTGTGTGTGTGTGTGTGTGTGTGTGCTCGAGAGTGTTTTAGAGTGTGTGTGCCTCTGTGTGTGTTTCAGTGTATGTGAGCGAGAGTGAGTGTTTTAGTGTGTGTATGCACGTGTGAATGCCAACTTCCAGATTCTAACATTTGCCAGTTATTTGTCAAACTCTCACACATTGTCTAATAAAACTCTCTTTCAGCTTACCATAAGAATGTTGTCTATCTCAACACCCACCCACTTACACACACACACACCCTTACACACATACACTCGCACACACGCACACACACACACACACACACACACACACACACACACACACACACAGTCCATCACCCAGAATGCACCTGGAGTTTGGCCAGGACTGCTGTTAATTGGGTCTCATTATTACGTTAAGTGCAGTGCAGGCGGTGAAGCAAGAGCTAATGAAGGGTGTGTGTGTGTGTGTGTGTGTGTGTGTGTGTGTGTGTGTGTGTGTGTATGTGCATTGTAAGTGTGTGTGTACATGTAAGTTTGTATGTGTGTGTACATCTATATGTGTGCACATGCAAGTTTGTGTGTGTGTGTGTGTGTGTGTGTGTGTGTGTGTGTGTGTGTGTGTGTGTGTGTGTGTGTGTGTGTGTGTGTGTGTGTGTGTGTGTGTGTTCACTGGCCATTAGAGAAATTAGCCATTGGAAAATTAGTGCTGTGCCCTTGAGGCTTCCATCTGTCTGGGCCTGGCGAGATGAAATCTGTGATTCAACACAGAATCTCCCATCCTAATGCAGCTCAACACAATCAGCCTAAAGGACACATTTCCACAAAACACTTTATTGCCACTTGGACGTACAGTACAGTACACTACACTAGAGCATGCTTTCATTACATTTGTAAAATCCTCTTGGCCAGTGTTTGTTTTAGTCCCAGGGACTACAGGTGCAAATGACTGTAGCAATTGCTGATATAACCTCGCCCAAAACATATTTTTATGGATTGATCACATGATTAATGTAATTTTTATCTATTTATTCATTTGTGTGTGTGTGTGTGTGTGTGTGTGTGTGTGTGTGTGTGTGTGTGTGTGTGTGCATTGTCCCTGTTTCAAATAAATAGATTTCCATTTCCATAGTGATGGCCAGATTGACTCGCTTGCCCTGCACTGCTTCAAGCATATTGTGTTGCTCTGTGGTCCAGAATGAAA
>JAODXP020000017.1:16559546-16569546 GCA_027497455.2 Sardinella longiceps
CAAATCTAGCCAAGAGCTGGATTCTTATTTCACAATCTGGGACGTCATTAAGCTCTGGATAAAAGTACAGTCGAAAAAAATATTTAACAGCATAAACAAAAGCTACATTAGAGCTCTAATAACTGACGGTCAATTCCTTCACGAAATCCCTAAACATCGCAACCAGGTCTACACGGTTGATGTGGTGCAAGTTCACACCTTAATGCACACTGATCCTTTCGCTCTCATGCTGCGGAAGGCCAAAATGCTGCATTTCCTTAATAACGTTGGAGAAATATAAGTCATTTTATGTGCGGTTTTTTTTACATTAATTTGCGTGGGGAAGATGGGCGCAAACCCATGTATGTAGACTATGGCTCTGAAAGTGGGCAAATGACGTCTTTTTTTTCCGCAAATAATCGATTAACTGTTTGTTAACAGGGGGGGGCATTTATTGAGAAAAATGTCAAAGATAATACTTTATTATTTGCAAAGCAATCCCAAAGCAGTCTACGTCAGGGGATTTGATAAAATTAAGCCAGTTCTGAGCACAATACAGCAGTCTCTCAACTTGTGTCCCTCCCTCCCTGATGTCTACTATGGGCCCCACTGTGGTGTGTGGTGTGTGTGTGTGTGTGTGTGTGTGTGTGTGTGTGTGTGTGTGTGTGTGTGTGTCTTCTCCCGCCTCTGAGCTGTGGGATCTGTAGGGTTGTGTTAGTGTCTGTGTGTGTGTGTGAGTGTGTGTCTTATTCCGCCTGCGTTCTGTAGGCTCCACGGGTTTGTCATACTGTCTGTGTGTGTGTGTGTGTGTGTGTGTGTGTGTGTGTGTGTGTGTGTGTGTGTGTGTGTGTGTATGTGATTGTGTGTTTAATTCCATCTACCTACTGTAGGCTCCAAAGAGTCGTGATAATGGTAATTGAACAGTAATTGAGTGTTCGGCTGACTCTAATTGCCTCCTAACCTAAGCTGGGTAGGGGCTTTCCATAACGTGTGTGTGTGTGTGTGTGTGTGTGTGTGTGTGTAGTGCGTGCGTGCTTGTGTGTATGTCCATGTGTATGGATGAATTCTATGTGCACATATACATAATGTACGGTATAAATGAACTTGCTTACATTTGCAAGCATAGACATAATGCCATATGTAGGCCTACAGTATATTCATATGTGTGTGTGTGTGTGTGTGTGTGTGTGTGTGTGTGTGTGTGTGTGTGTGTGTGTGTTTTCCTGTTTCTGTATTGTTCTGGGCTGAGGCTGTCGGTGATGTAGAGTCTCTCTGGCTGTTTACTGCCACACAGGTTCAAAGAGAGGACAGAGCCAGCGCAGCACTGGAGAACAACAGAGGAAGCAACACACACACACACACACACACACACACACACACACCCTGTCAAATACACAAAACACACAAACACGTACATGCTCTTTAACACACACATCCTCACTCACACAAACACACACAGACACAGTCTATCTCATACACACACAAACACAGGCACACTCCACACTGATTCATCAAAGCCTTAACACATAAAGGTGTGTACATGCAAGACAAAGATGTGTGTGTGTGTGACTACATTTGTGAAAACTTCTGTTAGTGTGTGTGTGTGTGTGTGTGTGTGTGTGTGTGTGTGTGTGTGTGTGTGTGTGTGTCTTTGTGTGTGTACCATTCAAGATCCTGTGCAAACATTTTCACTGCCAGTCAGCTGAGGGTTATTACTGAAAGGACCCTTGACACAATAATAGATCTTTAGGAAGCGGCGCTCTGCCGTTATTTGGGACCGGCCCCGGCTTGTGCAACAATGAGCTCAATGTTTCTCCTCAGGACAACTTGTTTTTAGACCCTCTCGTGCCACTGGCTCCTGATCAGGGAGTGTGTGTGTGTGTGTGTGTGTGTGTGTGTGTGTGTGTGTGTGTGTGTGTGTGTGTATGTTTTTGAGGGGGGGGTGAGGCAGTAATGGGGTGGAAGGTTGTCTGTTTGTGTTTGGTGTTTGAGGATGTATGTGTGTGTGTGTGTGTGTGTGTGTGCATGTAGAAATAGGAAGAGGAAGTGGGGTTACGTGAAGCCCCATTTCGACGGACATGTTGTCAAAAAAAGGATTACATCATTGTCCATGTGACTGTCCAGCTCAAAACAAAAGCACCTTCGTCATTGCTCATGTTGGCCATTGTCAGCAGACTGTGGCTGTCACTCACCGGTATATATGTGTGTGTGTGTGTGTGTGTGTGTGTGTGTGTGTGTGTGTGTACACAGAATAAATGTCATTGTAGATAAAGTAGTAGTGAGTTGTTGTTCAGCGTATTAATCAGCGTAGTCATTCATAGTCTGACTACAAGTGTGCATTGTACTGCCAGTGTACATACTGTATATAGCTAGGGCCTCCAGCCATAGCCATAGTTCATTCTGCAGTCCACCCATGGCAACTGGAGATAAATGTATATATAAATAAATAATATATATATATATATATATATATATATATATATATATATATATGTATATGGTGATGGTCTCAGAGTGGAGCTCCGTGTCACTGAGTGTTGTTGTCTGTGTGGTCGCCGTGCCAACACTGTTCCCACGGTGACACACCCAAGACAGGAGAGACGGAGCCCAGGAGGGCTAGTTTAATATCCATCCTGCTGAGAGACAACACGTGCCTGGCAGAGCATTAGTGGCAGTGCCCCCTCAGACTGGGCACAGGGCACACACACACACACACACACACACACACACAGAGAGAGAGAGACATACACACACACACACACACACACAGACACACACACCACGTTGGCACCATAGCATCAACACTGCACCAAACACCAAATGCCAACAACACTACGGTGGCACAGGGCACCACCTACGTAAGCAAAACCACCAAGGGGCAAAACCACACACTACATCACCCATCCACATCCACATCCCGACCACCCTCCCCCATCTCACCCCCTCTCTTTGGACCCATGTGACCTGCACTTCAGACCCCCACACACACACACACACACACACACACACACACACACACACACACACACACACACACACACACAGCTAGCCTTGGCAGCCGTGAGGGAGCTAACCTTGTCAGAGGCACCGGGGCTGCAGTCAGAAACAAGCGGATGGCTCCCAGGCTGCCGGACAGACGCTATAAATAGCTATTTCATTGAGAAAGCGGCAGGCCTGAATGGGAGCTATTGTAAATAGAGCGTCGGCCATGCCAGCGTTGCGAGGCTAACGTGAAAACAAACCAACAAAATAAAACTAGACCTGCCAAAGCTACGGGGCTACCCAGGGCATCATAGCTGCCAGTGACGACGCCAGATTGCTGTCCGCAGTAATTTTATTTTTTTTTCTTCATAAAGGAAGTCATTCCTGTGGCATGGATCAGGGAACTAAATATAGTTCACACAAAGTTAGTGTGAGGATGGCTATGAGTTATGTGAGGTTACAGCGTGTAGCATAATCAATGTCTTGGCCGTACACGACACTGAGTTTCAAACAAACAGAAGAATCTTTGTTGATTCTACTGAGGTGACTGGCCCTGTGTCTAGTTCTAACTCTATTTCGTGGTTCAGAACCTATTTATACGTGTGTTTTGATAAACTGCAGTGTAGCAAAACTATGGAGTCACGTAGGAGTCACGGTTAGACTTTTGTACATCAAGAAAAGCTGCAGACATTCTGGTAAATTGTGACCCCGTAGTTTGATGACAACCACCCCCACACCCCACCCCACCCCACCCCCCTTCACAATGTTTTACCAGAACCACTGCTGACCTCCAAGCAAAACAAGTTACAACAGTGTCAGGTCTCTTTTCTGTAGGTACCTTCATATAAAGTGCTAACAAATAACGTTACAAAGACAAGGCGCATCTTCATTCTTATAAGATAGGGGGCTTCTGATCTGGGTGTCTTCTCTGTCTTTGAATTTGAGTGGTTTGGGTAACTTGTTGTGTAGTTCTCCCACCACAATATCTAAGATGGAGGGGGTAGGAGAGAGACTTGGCCTGAGTCTGCATTTCTCAGGCTGCAAGCTGATAAACTGCCTTAAAAGCCAATAAAATGCCAATTGTGCCTGTTTACAGTTCTGTAATGTTCTTAATGCATGGCTAGCCACAGTGAGATGGAAAAAAGGGGGTGATGATGCTCACATAAAAAAGCCATAAAAAAATCTGTTCTTACAGCTCTCAACCACAAAAACCTACAACTCAAATTTGACTTCTGATGTAACTCTAACTCTTAGCACCCTCTATCTCACCTTCAGGGAGCATAAATGGTGTTTTTGACTTTGGAAGTTTTGCATTTGCATAGACACATTCACACACAAACATATACACATACACAAGCAGGCATACATACACAGACAAACACACATACACACACACACACTGCACCCCATAAATCAGCCTGGTGTCGGGCACACACCCAAGCTGCCAGAGGGCTGCTCGGAGTCTGATTCATTGATCATTAACTTAGTTTACAAACACTGATTTACAGGCTGCAGCCAGCATCAAAGATGTACTCTGGAATAGATTAAAAGGTCTGGCATGCGACGCAAGCCATCCCTCCCGTTTGAGACGCAGAGAATTGAGAAGAAACAGAAACAGACCAAATAAATCAAGGATGTTGTTTCGTCAGTTGAGAAGACACTATCATATCCAACATTCCAACCATCTGATATCTTCATCAAATCGGTTTATCTAACTGTTCAGCGTGATAATGTAATGGTTCAGTTTGTCCTCACCAGCCTCAGGGATTAAGAATGTAAATGATTTGGAGTTAAAACCTTAGCATAGTGGAGTGAGTGAGTGAATGTGAATGTTTGTGTGTGTGTGTGTGTGTGTGTGTGTGTGTGTGTGTGTGTGTGTGAGAGAGAGAGAGAGAGAGTATGTGCATGCTTGTGTGAGTATGTGCATGCTTGTGTGAGTGTGTGCATGTTTGTGTGTGTATATGTGTGTATGTATTTGTGTGTGTGTGTGTGTGTGTGTGTGTGTGTGTGTGTAGGCACATGCGTGAGTGTGTGTGTGTGTGTGTGTGTGTGTGTGTGTGTGTGTGTGTGTGTGTGTGTGTGTGTGTGTGTGTGTGTGTAGGCACATGCGTGAAAGTGTGTGTGTGTGTGTGTGTGTGTGTGTGTGTGTGTGTGTGTGATTGTGGGGAGCTAACTGACAAACAGGCTTAGCAGGGGAAGAGTCGGAGGTGTGGCAGTGAGAGGCCTGAGGAGATTTGGCAGACTGGCCCTGGGCAGGTGGTGATCAGCGGACAGGCTTCCGTTTGGGCAGGCAGCACTGATTAAGTGGTTTCTTGGCACACGCATACTAACACACACACATACACACTCACACATGCACTCACAGAGACAGACACACACACACACACACACACACACACACACACACACACACACACACACACACACACACACACACACACACACACACTCACACATGCACTCACAGACACACACATGCACGCATGCACACACACACACACACACACACACACACACACACACACACACACACACTCACAGACAGTTTTGGGGATAACATGTTACCAAGGGACATGTTACTGTAATCCTGTTACATTTTGCGGGAATTAAATAATGTAAACCATTACCTTTAAGATGTCCGCCACTTCATTATAGTTAATACTTCTAATAACAGACTTTTGTGAGTAATAAATGCCTAATAAAACAGTGAAAAACAGTCCTGCTCCAGAGGGTGGGTAGATAACGTGCCCAACATCCACTACAGCCCACTACAGTTGCTGCTTCTGCGTGGGGAATCTGGCGGCCATTTCCCTATAGTTGGTTTGTAATGGGAAGTTGCTAACTTAGTTAGAAATCTTGCTTTTGGGAGATGAATCCCCGGATTAGTGTAGTGATGGAAAAAGTAAAGTAATGAGTAGTAGTGTAGCTTTAAAAGGAGCAACGAGTAACACAAACCAGTTCCAATTCAAAGCAGTAACTAAAGTAAAGTTGCTTATTTTTGAGTAACCTCCATGAGTCACACTGCTCAGAGACAGACGCACAAGCATACGGGCACACACAAGATAGAACACACACACACACACACACACACACACACACACACACACACACACACACACACACACACACACACACACATGCGTACACACCTTTCCTCTTCTAGGTTAATTTAATGGGTCACTATCAGAGCAGTATTCACGTCACCACAGCAGTGTCTAACAGGAAGAAAAGAGAGACAGGGAAAGGTGGGGAGGAGTGTGTGTGTGTGTGTGTGTGTGTGTGTGTGAGAGAGAGAGAGAGAGAGAGAGAGAGAGAGAAGGGTTAGATGGCATGTATGAAGAGCAAAGAAGGAAATGAGAAGGTTAAAAAAGCAGAGTGATAGGGGAAAAGCAGAGTGATAGGTGGAAAAGCAGTGAGTGATGGATGGAAAAGCAGCAAATGAAAAACATGGGGGATAGACAGATAGACACTGATGGGTTGGGAGAGATGGCAAAGAGAAGGAGAAAGTTTGAGAGGAAGAGCGGAAGAGACGAGTGAGTTGGAGAGACGTGAGGAAAGTGAGCTCCGTGCCGGATCAGAGACGCTTCCGTGCCCCCTGCCCCTTTTTGTTCACTCTTTCTGACAGTGTGTGTGTGTGCATGTTTGTGTGCGTGTGTGCACACACACACACACACACACAGAGACATGCACACACACACACACACACACACACAGTCATATGTAGGTGTGTGTATGTGTGAATGTGTGTGAGCACATTTATGTGTGTGTGTGTGTGTGTGTGTGTGTGTGTGTGTGTGTGTGTGTGTGTGTGTGTGTGTGTGTCAAGGGAAGAGGGCAGAGAGGGAGTGCTCATGTTAAACTCTCACCTCTACGCACGACCCCTGTCAACACATCCTCCCCACAGTTCTCCTGCACTACTCACTGCCAAACACACACACACACACACACACACACACACACACACACACACACACACACACACACACACTTTATGTGCTCGTCTACTCACTCTACATACAGCCAATTGTCCCGTTACATGCCTAATCATAGCCTTCTGTATGTGCACAAACACATTCAACTCCACAAACACAGTTCTGGTATTTCGTTCTGTCTACAAGATGTTTCGTTCTGTCAGGCTTCTGAGTGCATACATGAACTAGTGTGTGTGTGTGTGTGTGTGTGTGTGTGTGTGTGTGTGTGTGTGTGTGTGTGTGTGTGTGTGTGTGTGTGTGTGTGCGCGCGCGCACGTGTGTGTGAGTGTGTGTGCAAAAAAAGGACATGACAGTATTACACACAGACAGATTCTTTCAGCGCGCTGCCTAGCGTAGAAAACGACGCAACGCTTCAGGCCGCAAGGGCTCCCTCCGATACCCTGATCATCAAACCCACACAAATTATTAGAGCATTAGGAGTCATTTATTTTCATCTGCACACATCTCAAGAAAGGGCAAAACACAGCGAAGCATTCCCGCTAGCTCTGCTGAAATTTCATCCCAAGTCAGAGAGAGAGAGAGAGAGAGAGAGAGAGAGAGAGAGAGAGAGAGAGAGAGAGAGAGAGAGAGATGTGGTGGAGGCTGAGGGGATTTGGGATGGTAATTGGGAAAGATAAAGGGGGGAAAAGTAAAAAAGAAAAATAAAGACTGTAACAGAGGGTCAGAGACAAACAGAAAAGTGGAGAAAATAACAGAAAGTTACAAAGAAAGGAAAATAAAGTAGCACACTCTAGACCAAGTCAGCTAGAGACGAACCGCCTGTGTTCTCTCTCTCTCTCTCTCTCTCTCTCTCTCTCTCTCTCTCTCTCTCTCTCTCTCTCTCTCTCTCTCTCTCTCTCTCTCTCTCTCTCTCTCTCTCTCTCTCTCTCAGGCCTACCACACACACATTATGTAAATACAAAGGCACATACTGTATACATACGAGACAAATAACCCAGTTGGTGCACTGGCTTTTGTCTATACTTAAAGTCTCAAAAAAGTCTCCTATTCTCTTTTTCTCTCTCCCTATCTCTCTCTCTCTCTCTCTCTCTCTCTCTCTCTCTCTCTCTCTCTCTCTCTCTCTCTTCTTCTCTCCCTTTCTCTCTCGCTATAACCTTTTTCCTCCCCCTCCATCCTCCTTTTTCTCTGTTCCCCTTCCTTCCTTCCCTCCTTCCTTCCTTCCCTCCCTCTCTTCCTCCCTCCTCCACCCTCTCTTTCTCTCTCTTCCTTTCTCTGTGTGGGGTCTGGTGGTGGGGCTGTGGTCTGTGCGACAGCACTGTAACTTCATTGCATTGTTCTACAGTCAAATGGTACCGCTGGGTTAGAATTACCTCAAGTACAGAAATAGGGTGTGGTGGTGTGTGTGTGTGTGTGTGTGTGTGTGTGTGTGTGTGTGTGTGTATGTGTGTGTGTGTGTGTGTGTGTGTGTGTGTGTGTGTGTGTGTGTGTGTGTGTGTGTGTGTGTGTATGTGTGTGTGTGTGTGTGTGTGTGTGTGTGTGTGTGTGTGTGTGTGTGTGTGTGTGTGTGTGTGTGTGTGTGTGTGTGTGTGTGTGTGTGCGCACAGATGTATCTGTGTGTTTGTGTGTCCTTAATTAAAATGAGCCCAACCCCTCCAAACACACATACTGTAGGCCACCCCACACACACTTTCAGGTTTTACCATGGAAAAGTCTGACATGTGGCAGGATGCAAGCCTCAGACTGCTAGACTAGCATCACCAATGAATGGTGCTGATTTTATGTTCCCAATAGTTGAAGAATGATACAGATATCACCATCATTAGAGACAGAGAGAGAGGGGGGGAGAAAGAGAGAGAGAGCATGGTGGAGAAAGGGAGCGAGAGGGAAAATGCAGTGTGTGTGTGTGTGTGTGTGTGTGTGTGTGTGTGTGTGTGTGTGTGTGTGTGTGTGAAAGTGAGAAAGGAAAAATGTATGTATCTGCGTCAGAGGGAGAGAGAGAAATGTGTGTGTATGTGTGTGTGTGTGTGTGTGTGTGTGTAGTGTAGTGTATATGTCTGTGGGTGCAAGCATGTGTGTGTGTAAGTGTGTGAAAGTGAGAAAGGAAAAAGTTTGTACAGTATGTGTGTCAGAGAGAGAGATAGAGAGATAGAAGTTAGTAGGTGGTGGTAGTGTGGTGTGCACACGCATGTGTCAACTAAAGCGAACATACACACGCATGTACGTGTGTGTGTGTGTGTGTTTGTTCGCTTTAGTTGAACAGCGTGTGAACACCACCACCACCACCACCACCACTGACTGGTCCCCTCCTCCCTGAGTGGGGTGGCGACAGCTCCCACCTCAGCCGTCACAGGTGCAGTCGCTGACACACTAACCGCCCCGGCCAGCCTCTCCAAACACATTACAATTAAAAATAGACCATGAGATCGAGATCCAGAACCTCGGGGATCTGACTGCTCATCAGCCCGGTACCCTTAACCTTTGCGCATACACATGCACTTACGCTGACATACACACACACACACACACACACACACACACACACACACACACACACACACACACACACACACACACACACACACACACACACACACACACACAAACAACCTGCTGGAGGTTCACAGCAGAAAGACACTATAAGCAGTACTTCAGGCAAAACTTGCATGATTCTGAATCATGTTTGTGCTGAACAACTAAAGTAAGTTTGATTTCAAGCACTCCAATCTGCACATTTTTGTCATAAATGTTATAAATGCCATAAATTATATATAAATCATTATATACATTACAATACAACCTGATATGCTGAACATATGGAACAATACCTAGGATCAAGCTGATAGGCCTAGCCTACTTACCTATCTGAACACTATTATATCGTAAAACTGTAAAGAAAGCTAAAGAGTGAGTGCTGTTGAAACACTTTAAAATGTTTTTATTTTCACAAACTAAAATTTAAGCTAGTATATTATAAAACAATATACATGCAATAAACTGCGACTGCCTTACAGTAAGTCAGTTGCTGATATACTGTAAAACTACAGTAAAAGCCTAAACAGCACCCTCTGCTGGTGAAAGATGTAAGCCTATATCCCTCAGGAACACTA
>JAODXP020000017.1:16574546-16579546 GCA_027497455.2 Sardinella longiceps
AAGAAGAAGAAGAAGAAGAAAGAGAGAAATCATCAAAAATTGGAGTGATACAAACATTAACGACGAGACGAGAGATGCAATAACACAATTCAATCCATTGCACTTGTTTATAAGGCAGCTCTTATATTTGACCTCAAAAGAGTCAAAGAACCGACATAGGTTGGAGTCTGATGCTTGTGATCTAAGTGATCATAGCTTCACTGATATAAAAGGAAATTTTATTTTGATTAGTCAAAGGCACCCTTTCCCTCCACTGCCCCACCACTACACACACGCACACACACACACACACACACACACGCACGCACGCACACACGCACGCACGCACGCACGCACGCACGCACGCACGCACGCACGCACGCACACACACTAACACACACACACACACACATAAGCCACGCACAAGCCCTGGTCATTTGTCACAGGTTGCTCTGCCTTAGGTGGCATTGGAGGAATGTGTCAGTTTGTGCAGGGCGAGTAATCAGACATGTGTGTGTGATGTTCCGTCGGCTCAGCGAGGCTCAGTGGGGGCCCCGTGTCGGGCGATCAAAGGCCCCGGGGCTGCTGCCGCCGCCTTCACACCCGCCTGTGGCCTCCCTCGCTGGGGCTGGGCTTCAGGGACCCGCTTGGGCCGCGGGTGCGAGGAGGCTGCGGTGGGGAAGTGCAGGTAAATAAATGGGTTTGTCACTGTGTTCACACATTCCTGCAGCCCAACGGGACAGGCCTGATAGAAGGGGAGAGTTCAACACACACACACACACACACACACACACACACACACACACACACACACACATACTGTACATACAGTACATATAGTACACACACACACACACACACACACACACACACACACACACACACACACACACATACATACATACATATACTGTAGTACACACACATACACATATACTGTACATCCATACATACAATTGTACATACATACATATACACACATATACATATACACACACACACACACACACACACACACACACAGTGTGACTTCCAACATGGATTTGGGAAAGAACATTGCGGCAGCAGGTATATTTTTGTTACAGGGTCCGTCTACGTACTGTACGTCTATGACTATTTGCAAACACAATGAGATTGAGAGTGTGTATTACACATAAAGAATTTGTAGTGAAAAACTGAAGAGGAGAATAAAGTGGATAGACAGAAAGAAAGAAATAATAAAAGAAAGACAAAGAAAGACAGATGGAACAAAAGAAAGAAAAGGAAAGAAAGAAAGAAAAAAAGCAATAGAGAGAAAGGGAAGGAATAGGTACCAGTGCTGTGGCCTGGTAAAGAAAGGTAAAGAAAGAGCGATAGAAAGACAGAAAGAAGAGAAAGAGAGAAAAGAGAAGGAGGGAATGGGTACCAGTGCTGTGGCCTCCCCCTGTGGAATGGGAGGAATGTAGCTGCCTCCTCTCAGTCAATATTTGATTTAGATGAAACGATAGGAGCAGCGCCCAGCACCCCCCTACACACAGCACATATCCTACTCCCACGCTCACACACACACACTTCAACGCTCACACACACACACACACTTCCATGCTCACACACACACACACTTCCACGCTCACACACACACACACACACACACACACACACACAAACACACTTCCATGCTCACACACACACACACTTCCATGCTCACACACACACACACACACACACACACACACACTTCCACACACTCTGTATCCTCTCACAAACAAAGTTTTTTGAGGGGCGAGGGGGTAATCCCATCTACCGCCCCCACACCAAATCCTGTCACTCAACCCACACAGGCCCCCTGCATCAACACACACACACATGCACACACACAAAAACAAGCGTGCGCACACACACTCATATTCACCCATCTGCAGAAATATAGACATTAGCAGAGTTTATCCACAGCACACACACATACACACACACACACACACACACACACACACACACACACACAACAAACAGACCACTAAAATCCACCCTTCACACACTCACCATTATGCTGAAGAGCTAGTTTGCTAATGGCCAGTCATTACTGAATAAGAAACACAATACACTCACTGCCCATTCACCCCCAGTGAGCGTCCGTCCCTCATCAGCTAAGTCTCCATCCAGAGCCCCCCGCCAAGAGGATTGTCCTGAACCTGGCCTCACCCTTGACCTTTGACCTCTCCACTCTGACCTTGGTTGAGGAGACTAGAGAGTGACCTGGATCTGCTGTGAGTGTGTGTGTGTGTGTGTGTGTGTGTGTGTGTGACTGGACCAGCATCAACATCCTCTTCCAGCTCCTCTACAATCTGAAGGTGAATAAAAACAGCAGAAGAAAATATAGAGGTAAGGCATGTGTGTGTGTGTGTGTGTGTTGGTGAGTGAGCTGGTCTGTAGAAGGAGCCTCATTTCCCCTCTACTTTCCCCACCCCCAGACACATACACACACACACACACACACACACACACACACACACACACACACACACACACACACACACACACACACACACACTCCCCTGAGATGGGCCCTGGAAGGGCAGGAATGCTGCTTATGGGTGGTAAATCAGCTTAAAGTTCTCAGCTGTGACAAGAGCTCGTCCTCCATGGCTCACCGAACCACACACACATATGTACACATACTAATACATGACTACACTGAACTCACACACACACACACGCACACACAGACACACACTCCTCAGCACTCCATGTTGAAGGGCAATCCAAACACACACGTCGAGACTGCATGGCGTGATCTGAGGAATTCCCTTGCCCCCCTGCACCCCCCCACCCCAAAACACAAAGACACCCACTCACTTCATTCTCCCCACAGCCTAAATCAACACACACACACACACACACACACACACACACACACACACACACACACACACACACACATCCCTTTGGCCCTCTCACCACCTCCTCAAAGCTAGGGGAGACCCCCTTTGACACCCCCTCACCATATTACACTAATATGACCAGGCTCTGGCTTTGAGCTCTTTCAGCAGCTCCAATAAGCCAAAGCAATGGGACATATCGCTTAGTGTGAATACATGTTAGTGTGTATCGCCTATGCAATTAGGGGCATGTGAGAGAGAGAGAGAGAGAGAGAGAGAGAGAGAGAGAGAGAGAGAGAGAGAGAGAGAGAGAGAGAGAGAGAACCATCCCGGCTTGATTATTATTATTTATTTTTTTTTCTTGAGGCAGAAGATATGACTTCTACCTGCCCCAGTCTGCCAAGTTCCAGCTGTTTCAGCCAAACACAGAAGGCCTTTGTCCCCTCCGAGATGCCGTAGGGGATGGCTTGGCCAGTGCTGGACCCTCCCCCACCCCCCACTCTAATGCTCCCTCTTGACTTCACTTCCCTGCAAAGATGGAAGAGATACAGTATTATGCTGCATCGCTGGAAACAAGGCTTGCTTGTTGTGATGCTCTATCTTCAGATGATGAGAAACTTCCTAGGAAAATATCGGCTATTTGGGGATAAACTATATGTGTGTGTGTGTGTGTGTGCCTGCACATGAATGTTTGTATAAGGGCGTGCTTGACAGAGAGGAGCATTACAGGATACATAAGCTATTCTAGCCTGTAGCGGATTGTCTGTATGCTGACAGTGTGTGTGGTTGAGTGTACTGTATACAGTATACTGACTGTGTGTGTGTGTGTGTGTGTGTGTGTGTGTGTGTGTGTGTGTGTGTGTGTGTGTGTGTGTGTGCAGTGAGGTGCTGGAGGTTTGGGAGCAGCTCTGGGCTGCGCAGGTTTCCTGGAAGGCCTCCGATGCGCTGACAGACGTGGACCGCTGTGTTTGCCGAGGCGCGTTCCTGCGGTGGTTCCCCCAGACGTGCCTTTCAAAGCCCCTTATGAATCAAACGCTTTGATGTCCTAATAATCCGCAGCTCCGTGCAAGAGACGCAGGTGATTCATTTGGTGTGAAAGTGGGAACGTGCCCAGAGTGGCTCACCACGTTCACACGTCCTCTGTCACACTAACTATGTGTGTGGTGTAGTGTGTGAGTGAGTGTGTGTGTCTGTGTCAGTGGGGGTGTATGTTTGAGTGAGTGTGTGTACAGTATATTTGTGGTATTACAGTATGTCTGTTTGAGAGAGAGAGAGAGAGAGAGAGAGAGAGAGAGAGAGAGAGAGAGAGTGTGTGTGTGTGTGTGTGTGTGTGTGTGTGTGTGTGTTTGAGCGGATGATGGAGTAGTTCTTTGTGTAAAAAGTGTGAGGTGGCAGAATGACGTCCTTGCTGTTGGCATACAGGGTGCCCTTCTGCACAGAAGCACATGTGACTCTCCACAGCCAAACACAGACCTCATTCCCACCAGGAACTGGGAAAATGGATATTTCCCATAATGTATCTAGAGTGACCGTAAGACTGAGGAATGGCCTAATTACAGTGGGGCGAACAAAAAGAAATAATTTCAGTCAAGACCAGGTTTCTCTGACCACACTAGAAGGAGGTCTGAATAATCTTAACAAGACAAAAGACACATTATTGAGGAATGTCTCATTCCAAAAATTACTGTAGTTTGAGAATGTCTCATCTCATCAAATCTTAATGCGTTCAGATTCATCTAACATAAGTGAATGGAATTTGAACAATTTTGTGTAATCCTCTAAAGAGTTTGTTTTAAATTCAAATAAATAGCAAACAGAGCAGAGATTGCCCACAGGAGACTATAAATGTGTGACAAAGTTGCTGGGAGAAATGCTACATGCTGACAAAACTAAATACTCTTGTGTAGCCTATTTATTTCCATCCCGGCACACATCACTTGCTATCCAACATCCAGAACTGTTCACGGAGCACTACCTCCTCAGACTATTCGCCTTTGTTCGCTAACGCTAGCCAGAAACTTCGAAGCGTTTGAAAACTGTTCACCTATGATTTGCGAACGTTTGCCTGTGTTGGTATATTTGAACACACCTCTGATGTTCATGTGGAGTCTGTGCTCTGACCTCTCAGTGGTTTTACAATCACAGGCTACAGTACAGTATGTG
>JAODXP020000017.1:16584546-16632046 GCA_027497455.2 Sardinella longiceps
GTGGGGAGATTTTTAATCAATGACATGAATATCATCCTATCGGACCTGCATTGATTTGCTTAAAAACACCACAAAGTCTCTATATCTGATCATGTATTTAAACTGTTAAATGTGTGTCTCATGTACAACTCAAAAAGGGGGGTTGAGCCTCTAAGAGTCCATCATGGGTATTTGCAAAAATAAATAAATAAATAAATAAATAAATGAGAGAATCCAAGCCTGCATTGAAGAAGAGATGGAAACAAAACACTGCTGAATTTGAAGGAGAGCGTGAGTGTCTACTAGACAGGCTTTAGCTTTAGGGAACTTGCTTAGGCAGAGGTGTGGGGTGGGGGTGTGAGGGTAGGGATGCAAGGCTATGGGGCAGGATGGCGGGGGTGGGGGATACATGGTGGAGGTTGGGGGGGCAGGTATGTCTCTGCTTGGCTCTGCACCACCCCCAGCCCCAGCCTCCCGTCGTGTTCCCTCACTGTGATTATCATGGCACACATCTGGACGGCTTTAGTCAAGGAAGCCTATAAAAGACGCTAACATCCCAGACAGCACCGGAGGGGGGTGCATCTATCTGGCCCAGATCTGGCTTATTTTCGGCCTGCATCTTTAGCGAGTCAAGCCGGGTCCGAGCTAGATCGGTTACAGACACAGCTGCTCTCGAGACAGACCTCTCCGGCATGTTCTGCAGGCTGATTAGGGGCCGCTTCAGATCTGGTTCTCGTCAGTGCGCAGCACCATCTGCCATTTATTTGAGTTTGCACTAAATTAGCTATTTTCTTAATTTGCCCTCTCCCCCTGTGTTTTTGCAAGCATGTTTATGACAGAGCAAGGGAATAAGGGGAGGGGAGGAGGAGGGAGGGAGGGCATACTTTGGCTAGGACATTTATGCTTACTATGTTTGTGTCATTGTTGTTTGAGAAAGGGACAGAAGAAGAAGAAGGAGAGAGAGAGAGAGAGAGAGAGAGAGAGAGAGAGAGAGAGAGAGAGAGAGAGAGAGAGAGAGATGTTTTATCCTCTTCTGCAAGATGAAACATGTGTGCCTTTAAGTATCAGACATGCATCAGATCCCTTTCATTATTGATTTAACTTAAGTGACCTAAGGCCACTGATATGAAACAAGCAGAGAGAGAGAGAGAGAGAGAGAGACTCTGGGTATGTTACTATATTCCTACACACACACTGTTGCCAAAGCCGGTATCTTTCTTTTGCTTTTCCTAATTTAGCTTAGGCAACTCACTTTTGCTTTGATTGATCTAGCCTGCTATCAAGATGATTAGGAGGAGCCAAGACGTCATAGATGAATTTAGTAAAATTACAGAGTCCCATAGAATATTATGCTTATCTGCCTTCAGCTCAAACCTCAAAAGAGTCCCTTTCAAACATGCAAGTGCGACCTCAAAGAATGGTTGACTGTTTTATGAGAAGGCTAACGCCATGAAAGCCATTTGTTACAAATTAGGCTTCCTGGTTCCTATAAAGCTGGCACCTGCCAGTTCAAAGGTTCTAGATGCAGGTGAGAACAGCAGAGGCAGGTGGGGTGTTGGATAATTAAAAGGAGCTTTTGTTTATCATTTTCTAACCCTTTCTGGAGTCTAAACTTCAACAGTGTTCTACAACGCTACAGTGATGGTAAAATAAAAGATAGCCTGATAAAGACTATTTCAGAGACTGCTGTAGTCATAGACGTATAGCAATTCTAGATATAAATCTGTGGTAGACCTACTTCTCATAATAGTAGCCTAATGTAATGACGAAGAATCAACATAGTAGTATAGTAGTGATAGATAGGCTATAGAAATAGGCATAGGCTGGACAGTAAAATAGTGACATGGATGGATTCTACATACCACTTTCGTCCTCAAAGCTCTCTCAGCATTTACCACAAGGGGGCGCAAACTCTCTATTTAGGTCTTGGCTTGAGGGAAGCGCGCTCATCTCAAACAGGAAGTTCGTTGCGTCTCATTCACGTTTCTGTTGTGACGTCTACTGCTGCTGCCTCCTGTGAAAGTGTGTTGTTATACCGCAAGAGTGATGCGATCGCAAATTCTGCCCTTATTTATGACAGTACAACTTCACCAGTCTGTTCACTTTAAGACGTAGTGTACATTTTATTCACGTATGTATGAAATTAAAGTTTACTCTTACCATCATTCATCAGTAGAGTAATTGTGAAGTAACGTTAGTTAGCACTGCTAGCTAGTTCACTAGGCATGCATGCTAGACAGACAGTCAGGCATGTTGACAACAAAGCAGATCTTACTGCAGGGCCTTTTGTAACATACAGCAATACTCATTTGCTTACATTATGCCGTTTTGAGATATTCCTCGTTTTATTTCGAAATAAGACGATACCTAGCCAAACAAGTGCCTGATTGAATTGGCATCCATTGCTTTGCTTTGCTTCACCATAACTGGTGCGTAATTAACCGAGTATGACAACGTTACCAATATTGTGATTATTTATGTAACGTTGAGTTATTGCATCATTGAGTCCATCACTGCAAAGACGAACATAAACCTTGAATGTTTTTATCGAGCCTTCATGTCTCGCTTTTCCCCTCAATCATTTAGGAAGAAAACGTTACTTCTGTGTCTACCCCTACCTACGCACTAGGCTAACGTTAATATTCAGCGCATAGCTGCCCCTACACACACACACACACACACACACACACACTCAGGCTTTAATGGAATGTGTGGGCAACACTACATCTATCACGACTTAGTACGGTCATAGACGATCAACGGAGCGGTTTTATCTTGCAACTGTGTGAAGTGTTTTGACAGCAACCGTTCTCTTTGCAGGAATGCAGTAGAGCCCTCCTGAGACCATGCTTAGCCGTCTGCAGGAGCTGAAAAAGGAAGAGGAGACTCTTCTGAAAATCAAGGGGATGTTACAGGATCAGCTCAACAGACTCAAGGTAATGTATTGATAAAATAACATCATTAACACGCGACTGTCCTTACTTGACATCATTTTACGTTTAGTCAGCAGTGGTACATTATATGCAGGATAAGAGTCCTGTATTGCAGACTCAATTGGTTTGTTGCACATTATGTAGACATGTACTCATAAGCAAGTCTCTTCCTATTCCTATATAGTTGCAATGGAGACTCATAGAATGGAGTCATTAGCACTCACCCCTGGCCGAGTATAGAAAGACTCCATAATTAAACTGTGGGTGGTGGTGGTGTGTATTGGTGTATAGAACCTGGACAGGTGAGTGGTGATGTAACGTAACACTGTTACGTTAGCAGTCCTCTCTCTTTTTTGCCAGTTTGAAGAAGGAGCACTGAGATCGCTTATCAACGCCCAGAATGCAGAATGCACAGAGGAGGAGACGGCCCCAGACCAGGTAAATACCTAATAGTGCCGTCTCACCAACTCTAGCATAAACAACCCAAGAAATGTTACAGATTAGCCTGGTCATAACCAACCCCCCTGTCTACGTTTCTCTTCGCACAAGGGTCTGAAATCTCAGCTATTGACAAACTATTGCTTGCTGGAGATGGATCAGCCCTTGACTTATAACCTATAGTATTCCCGCTGCAATCTTTAAGTTTGCTGATTGGCTGAGGGTTGATGCTGGTCAATGGCTGGGATCCCATGCACCTCGTACGAAGAAAGGTGTAGTAGACCAAGACCAAAGGGCTGGTAATGACAAGGCTAGTTATAGATTTAAAAGAAAGCAAAATGGAGGGGGAAAGAGTATTGAACATACCAAGAAAAAGTACTAAACCAAGTGAAGTAATCAGCTAAGACAACATAAAATAGTACTTTATTCATTTTGAAGGAAATTCAAGCATCCTATAGCATCAAGATAACAAGATGCACATACACAAGCAAACACTGTCCTGTCAAGGTTGCCAGGTACTGTGCATATCAGTCAGACAAACAGTTGTCTTTTAAATCCATGGAGGCACTATATAAACTGAAGAAAGTTGCTAAGTCCCACCCTCCATAGAACTGAATGGCCAAGGCTAGGCTAGTAAATAATGTAAATTGACAGTCAACGCCATAATCAACACTGGAGCCACGAACCACGGCTTTGCCCATGCGCTAAATTCCAAGGCTGGAAATGATGCATGGACTCGCGTTGAAACTCTTTGCAAAAACAGTAATCCTTCTGTCCAGACGGTGGTGATAATGCACCTAGTTTGTTTGCCATACAACAAGAAGAAGAGAGTTTTGTCGAGAACGTGCCTGAAGTTTTACAGCATGTATGAAAATACACGTTTTTATTTTCATAAGCTTCACCAGAAATAAGCAAAGAGTAACCAAAGATCATGGAATATTACTTTTACTCTCCCCGGAGTAAAATTTACCTGTAAGTGCCGGACATGTAGCCGCCCACCAACTTGTATGTGCATGAGCACTCGTGCCCAACATGACTCCCGCGCTGCCTGGTTTTAGGTAGGACGCCATACCTGAAAATTGCGTATGCTAACGTGCCTCCGCTAATCTGCACACTCTTGATCCTCTGTTTAAATCTCTCTGCATGCAACAGGATAGCTCTACCATCAATCAGAGCGCAGGTGAATTACGTTGTTCACAATGTGATTGGCCCAGACAGTTTTGGGTTTCCAGACTTGCTAGATGTCCCTGGCTGCAAGTTACATTTGCTACCACTAGGGGCGCTAGATTTCTATGAACTTATAGTTGCAAATGCATCTTAGTATACATAATATACATTATGGATGCTAACTAGCCTGGGCTAACTGGCGGCCATATGTGTAAATCCTCACAACCCTATCCTTCAAGAACTGCTTATGACGCTGAGTTGGAAGCCTGACCTTTTCAGCTCAGTGGTAAGAGCGTTCGACTCCTATGGCGTGGCTTTGTTGCAGTTGACGGAGTGGCAAGTTTGAGACTGCATCAATATGCAGTGAGGACTGCTCCAGCTACATATATATACTTAGACCCACATAGACCCATATGATAGAGTATTGATTAGATTTGTGTTGTTTGTAAATGTTTTGTCACTATGTGGTAGACGCCACACTCAGGATCTGTAGTCCTTGCAGTGGCATGTGGGTGAGGGCTAGGCGGTAAATGCTGGTGGCCGGAAATGACGTTGAAATCTCGCCTTTATGCCGGTTGCTTAGTAACAATGCCAAACAACCTACTAATACCTCTAAACAATCTAAAAACATTTTGAAAACTCTAAAAACGAATACATAAATTAGGGGGGAAACCCCCCCTAACCCCCCCTCTGGTATTGTTTTTATTTGTCTTTGTAACTGTAACAGTACCCGCGAGATTCTGTGAGAGCTTACAGCAAAGCTTTACCGTTAGGTTTTTACCAGGCATGTGCACTGAGCAGTGGTTGAGCATTGGTGAGCCTTGTATCCCTGACTGTGATGGTGACTGTGGATGTTGTTACTGTAAGCTGCAGGAAGAAGTTCATCCAGATGACGTAGAAGAAATCAACCAGACAGAACTAGTCCTTGGAGCTCCATTAGACCAGCACATGGAGGAAGAGGAGGAGGAGGAGGAAGAGGAAGAAGATGACGAGGAGGAAGACGAGGAGGAGGATGGCAACAACGACCTCGCAATGATGCTGGAGGGTTACGGGGACGAGGTTGAAGATGATGATGACTGTTACTGACCTGCTCCTTGCAAACATGGATTTAATGTGATGCCCTTGTAACCCCTGGTCTCCATGGTGACTCTAAGGCCTATACTATAGGATGTAACCAGTCTGTATAGAGTGTAGCTTGTGTAGCTCATTGCTAGGAATCACTGTCCTTACATTGTAACTCAAGCCAAGGCTGTCTAATGTAATTGGAATAATATTATGTGGACAGTATTGTGGACTTTGGACTGTTTTAATATGCTATTTAGCCGTCAACTTAAAGGAATAGTTCAGCTTTTATATGAAAATTGGTTATTCACCCCCTTACCTGGAGTTACTGTACATATGTGGGTAAAAGCATTTTGGTCTCAGTGCTTGCATTTTCCTAGTATGGCATCCCCAATTTCCCCTTTATTTTAGCTTTAGCTTAGCATAGGTGCTGGAATGTAATGTTGACAGAAAGCAACTCTTTGGCAACTTTACTTTCCAGCGCCTATGCTAAGCTAAAGTTAAAATTGGGGTTGCCAGACTAGGACAACGCAAGCACCAAGACCAAAATGCTCTTACCCACATATGTAACACCAGGTAAGTGGGTGAAAAAAACAATTTTTATAAAGAGGTGAACTATTCCTTTAAAAAAAGTGAAAATTCTCTGGTATGGCATTGCATTCAGCCTGAATGTAAGTTATAAGCAGCCTTTATTTAGTGCTTCTGTTTGACTGTTGTAAATATAGGGACTTTTTGAGAGCACGCTTAAGTTCAAAAAGTCTTAGTGAAGTAAATAGAAAAATTGTAAATATTAAACAAGGCCTGATTATTTTTTATTATTTTCTGAGCCACTACGAGATAATCATTATTAAGTCTGCCTTCTGATGACAATAGGTATGGCCGTTTGGATATTATGAAGTAACTGAGCACAACAAGGGGAGAGAATGGAATTGTTTTGATGTTTACACTCTTTTTGAAATCACAGTGTCACTTTAGAGATTGTACAATTTGTTAATGTGACGGTGAAATAACAGAGTATGTTAAATAAATGCATCTTTTGATATTAAATGCACGGCTGTTCTGTCATGTTGGCTGCCATCAGTTATAGGAGAAAGGTAGAGTAAGTTGTGAAGAGGAAGGTGGGAATATACAGTACAGTAGTCTTAAGCAAATTGTTTAATTGAGGCTCCAGCGGTCTTTGGTCTTTTTTGCCCTCAATGGTACCTTGCATGCAGCACCGCCTTCAAGGTACTGCACCCCCCACCTCCCCCTCCCAAATCTAGGGTTAGGGTGGTGGTTAAGGGGATCAGGCTCAGGATTAGTGTTAACGTAGTGCTTCCTGGAAGGTGCCGTTGAGGGCAAAAAAAACACCATGAAGCGGCTCCAGCGGCGATCAACATCATACTGTATGTAAAACTGAAATACAATAGCGGCACCTATACTAGGTGAATCTACACACAGGACTCCTCCATGTTCTGGCAATGGGCACAGCATTGATATGCAAAACTGTTCTAGTGATTAGAGAATTACTCCCTTTATCCAGATCCAACCAAATGATGTCATTCCCTTGCCTCTCCCAGCTGGGCAGGGCCAATGTCATTCCTACTGTACCCAGACCCCCACCACCATGACTGGTGCCCTATCCCTAACCCCCAGGCCCGGACTGGGGCCAAAAAATGGCCCGGGCATTTTTGGCTGTGGCGGCCCACCATGATTTTATTCAACAATAACTTCATAGCAAGCTAAAATAACACTTGGAAACATTGCATGATCATTAGAGATTTAATTGGACTAGCCCAGTATACTTCAAGAAAATTATGACAGCACCGGCCCAAAAAATGACCATCGGCCCACCGGGCATTGCCCTGTATGCCCTATGGCCAGTCCATGCCTGCTAACCCCCACCCTAGTCCACATGGGCCCAACAGTTCAGCACTTTCCAAAAGGTTCAAAAACAATGCTGGACCACTCTGGAGAAAGGTGGCGCCACACAGTGCTTCTAACAATGGGGAGACCCTCGATGGATATATACAGCTTTCCATGTGCCGCAGTCAGTGCCCATGGAGATCCTCAGAGTCGCCCCGGCAACACCATCCTAGCCACGTCCCGTCTCTCTCTCTCTCTCTCTTTGTTTGGGACGCCAGGACAAGGTGGGCCCTGTCTCTTTCATAGCTTCTTCACTGGATCTTAATCACGTGCATGTACAGTATTGCTGACTAATGCACTTGAAACAATCATTAACAATTTGATAACTTTCTGTTTCACTGTATGGTGCATGCATAAAGTTTGCATTTTTTAATTTTTTGGGGGGGATAGTTTGATGAATCTAATTAGTTATGGCAAAATTACATATATCAATTAGTTATATCAAATGTTTTATTATTTAAATATTATATTTACAAATTTTCCTCATTCCCTGTTGCGTGTTTAATAGTGCTTAATTTTTAACAAAGTGTGTCTGTTATGATTTGAAATAAATGTCCCAAATATCTGTTGGCAAATCCCCATTTGGAGCCATGATAGCAGGTGCATAGTCTGAAAGACCAGGTATATCCTCTGCACAGGCATAATCCTTTTCAACTGGCCATGGTCATTGTCACACACTCAACACAATCACCTTTCAGCCCCCCTGCAACATTAGCTTTGCTTACCGCGTCAAACCCACGTTTGTAAGAGATCTGTCCACCTTTGCAAAATGAGCTCACACTCCATTTACCTCCAATGGGAGGGCATTTTGATGTGGATTGGGGTCATGAGACCTCCCCCCGACCCCCCCTCGTTCTCCACCCCTGACCCTGAATAGAACTCTGGACGCTTCCATGTGGGTAAGCAACAGCAGATGCTGTAGTTGCCAGAGGTGGATGCGCTGTTTGGCTGGACTACTTTTCTCAGGTTTAATAACATTTGTCACTGGGGCCAATGCAGATTCTGTGAGGTAGGTCTAATATACAACTAAATAGGTGTGTGAACTTGGAAAATAGCGGTATTGTTTATGTCATTAACGGTGATGGTTGTAGGAAAGCATGTAAAATGACTTTAAGCATGTATGTTTTTAAATTTGCCGTTTTTAAATACAGTATACAGTAAAATTGGTGCATAACCCCAAAGGATGCATTAAACAGAAGTTTCTGGTGAATTTCATGTCCATAGGAGAGGGTTAAGGATTTTTTTTTTTCAACCCATGTCCTTTTGGGGCCTTTATGATAGAGGCTATGTAACTTTCAACTTAATGAATATTGACATTTGATTTGACAGTACTAAGGTTCTCTCATGTTTGACCTCTAGATACAGCCTGTCAGCTATAGTCAAGCAAAGTTGTGTGGTTGTCTTGTCTGCATCACAGTGGGTAGTGCAGTAGGTTTTGCAAAGCTAAAGGGAACACATGCTGTAGAAATACTCATTGCTTCCATGTACAGTACATATCATCACTCCGTGTCAAATATGCCATACATAAAGTACATATAGTCTACCTATGGTCAGAAGTGTTTTAATTGGGAGAACAATCAAGCATGAATGCTGATGGATGGATGGATGAATGTACTAATTAATTAATGAGTGATGAATACTGGTACTAACCCAAGCAGGTGACGTGATGTTGGTACAGTATGTCTAAAAGCACGCTGGCATACAGTAGCCTACTGTATGCTACACCTCTGTGTAATATCTCTGTTATCTGTCATTTCTTCACCTTTCTAAAATAAACACTTTTTACAAAAGTAAAGATGATTAATTTAGGATTTGAAAAAAAAAAGACTTATTATTTAAGTAAGGTGATGATTCGGGTGTTTATTATTATTATTATTATTATTATTATTATTGATAGATAAATAAATATTTTCTTGATTGATGCGTGTTGTTTCCCACCCTTTCCTGTGCCTGCAGCTGTGCGAGGCCCCTGAGGGAAAGTGAGCGCGAGCGCCTGTGCCCTAGCCAATCGCTGAGCAGGACTACAGTACCATGCTGCCCCGCGGAGCCGTGACCACGTGCTATGTGCTTGTGCTGGTGCTGTGTTTGTCTGCGGCTGAGGACTTCGACTGGACAAAGAACGAGCACGGCTCCTTCTATTATGGCACTTTTCCAAGTGGTAATATACTGTAGGCAGGGCTAGTTTTAGCCTTTTCTCTGCCCAAGGCCAGATTTGAGTTTTGCCCCGTTTTCTAGAAATACAAGTGAAAAACTGAAGAAAAAAACTAATATATGTATGGCGATGCCCCCTTGATATTTGGTACCCTAGGCAATTGCCTAGTTTGTCTATGCCTAGAATCAGTCTTGAATAGGCTTACAGTACCTCTGATTGGGAGATCACTGAATCATATAGCAAGGGCTACAGGGACTAGGAGGTGGGCACTGGGGGGGCTGCTTTGAGCCGTCTCAGCCCCCGCCCTACCATCCAGTCGCCTAATCAAGCTGCGACCCTAGGGGCTGGCTATTGGGCTCTCAGGATTTCATTAGCACCTGAAAAAAGGAAGAGACAATAATATTTCTACCCCAGGATGTACAGTATACTGTATAGTTGCCAACTCTACAACTCAGGGACCCTAGACAATTGCTTCTTTTGAATTGCCTGCCCTGGAATGGAACTGATGATAGCCTCACAAGTATCAAGGGTGTACAGTACCTCAGCCACTGGAGACAATTAGGCTATGGTCGCTCTCTCTGTACAAGTTTCAAAGTTGTCAGTATTCACACTGGGTAGTGAGACAGCCATGCACAACAGTAGTAGCACACTATATATAGTGCATGGCAAGTTGGCTATAATCCTTTACTCTATGACCTCTTAGAAGTATCTTGTTTTAGCCTGGGCCCGCCCATACATCCTGTTGCTGCATTAGGAAATTTCGTGATCAAATCAATGGTCGTGTTAGCTAGGCTAATCTTGTTTTGTATTTACATTCAAAATACTGTAACTTTACATGAAATGTCGAGTATTGATAGAGCAGGATAGACATGTTAATAGTCCATGAATATCAATAATATTCCATCAATAATCATCATCAATAAGCTCATCCTGATTGTTTGTGTTGATCTGTACCACTAATCAGTATTAGTGCAGTTTTAAAGGCATCACTGTGTGTCTAATTGAGTTTCTTTGTTTTCATCTGTCAGGATTTTCGTGGGGTGCCGGCAGTTCAGCCTATCAAACAGAAGGAGCCTGGGACAAAGACGGAAAAGGACTAAGTATCTGGGATGTGTTTTCCCACAAGAAGGGAAAGATCTTCCTCAATGACACTGGAGACTCCTCTTGTGAGGGTTACTACAAATTCAGGGTAGGTGGAAATTAAGGAGTAATCCATCACACAAGTCCTATCCTTCATGGGACTCTTTGGTTGTGAGAACAACTTTTTTATAGTAACCATTTGGTTTTGTTTATTTTATTAGGAGGGGACCAGTTACAGTTATAAACATAAATGTTTCCATTTGATGCACTGTAGCCTTAGCCTAATTTGCATCGGCAGTAACTTGCTGTAACTTCCTGTAAACATCCAATCCACTCCACTCATCTAAACCTCCACATCTTCTCTCCGCTCCCAGGATGATGTTGCGCTGATGAAGGAGCTGAAGCTGAACCACTACCGGTTCTCCATCTCCTGGCCCAGACTCCTGCCCACAGGAATCAGGTGTATGTATCCACAATCACACACTAATCCCTAGCCTGGCCATCGCCTACCTACGTACCGCTCGATTTTCATTTCTCACCATGACTCCGTCTGGGATTCAGGCCATTGCCCTTGTTCGCATCAGCTGCATCGAGCCCGAGCCAATCAGCAAACTTTAAGAATGCAGTGCGAGAATACGATAGGCTATGAGTCAAAGGCTGATCCAGTCCTTTTGAATTTAAGCATCTACAGCAAGCAATCATTTCTCAATAGCCAAGATCCCAGACCCTCGTACAAAGAGAAGTGTGGACCGAGGAGCTGGTTTTGACCAGGCTAACTAATCCCTAAAGCCTAAAAATAATGTGATCAGACCTCTGAGGCAACATTCCCCTGAATGTTCCTTGTATTGGGTACCGGGGACATTTCTATTTCTACAGTCAGTATCATTATGATGACAAGTAATGTTTTAGCTTCAAAAATCCGATACAAAGTGGCTGTCTTATACCAGGGAAAGACCACCAAAGTGAGAGGACTGTCCCTAGAAATTGCAGTCGTCTGGTCACCCTACCTAACAGAGCCGACAGTATATAGACTATGCAATGATGCAATGATGAGTAAAAACCTACATGTCCATTCCTGTCTTTCCAGCGGACCATGTGAACGACAGAGGAATCAAGTACTACAACAACCTGATTGATACTCTGCTGGAGAATCAGATCACGCCCATTGTGACTCTCTACCACTGGGACCTGCCACAGGTGCATATGCTACATGCTTTACAGTAGTCAGCCACCTCTTGCTCTTCAGATTTAACATCCAAACATGGCATTTTAGTAAGGGGTCCTGGTAGACACCTTTTATATACAGTCTATGGTAGAGACACTCAGGCACATCCAAATGCTAACACTATGTTGGTCTTTATGTTATGTTATGGAGTGGTGGTAGCATAGCAAGAACCGGGCCAGCATGTGGGTTTAGGGACTGGTTGCCAGCACTGTGTCCTTGAGCAAGGTACTTAACCTACCTTCAAGTTGCTCTAGCAGAGACTGTCTCTGAAGTAATTGACAGTAGTTGCTTAGTATAATAAAAGTGTCTGCTAAATGTAAGCTGTAATACATACTGTAGGGCCTCCTATTAGTGCAGGGAGCTTTTAGTCTTTTGTAAATTTTGTAAATTTCCAGAAGAATTCCATGGACAAGTGCTTTTTAGTAGATTTTTTAAATGATTATTATTATTATTATTATTATTATTATTACTATTATTATTGCCAACAAGTACAACGTTACAAAATAAGGCCAGTATTCTAAGTATATAAGCCCAGGTGCTTAAGTCCAAAAAAGTACCTTATTGCAGGCTTAAACACATGGAACTAAGCACTTTTTTAACTTAAGCACCTGAGGGAATACCAGCCTAAGCAGGGGTTAAAGGGGGAGGGGGGGACACAGGGGAAGACAGTTCCAGCACCTCAGATAAATGAAGAGTATCTTCCCATTCTTCTTCTATACATTTTCTTTGTTTGTGCCAACACCAAATTTGAGAGTTCCCCCTCCTGATCCCCTCCAAATCCCACTTTAACCACTGTGCCTAAGGGACTAAGTTTTAAAGTGAAACTTTTGTTTGTATTCTTCCTATGGAACTCTTGTTCTGTAGGTGCTGCAGGAGAAATATGGTGGATGGCAGAACATTAGCATGGTCAACTACTTCAATGACTTTGCTAACCTCTGCTTTGAGAAATTTGGAAACCGAGTCAAATACTGGATAACATTCAATAATCCATGGGTATGTACTCTATAGGCTATTTACAGATTTTGCCAATTATCTACTTGTCCCAGTTTGAATAGTAAAGCCTTTGCTATTTTAAATAAAAAAAACAAACAAACAAAGAAAAAAACACAACAACAGCAGTAACAGCAGCAGCAACACCAACATGTTTGCTTGTTGTTTGGGAGTAAATGAGAGTATAAGTACCTTGGGGCTATTTATTTATTTATTGAATACTTACAGTACATATCCCATCATAAAGCACCACATAAACAAACTCTCTCCCTACACACACAGAGACAAAGACACAAGCATACACAGACATGCACACGCACACGCACACACCTTAACTGTCCAGTGTCTGCTGTTTGTCCTGTTGTCTGTCCCAGTCAGTGGCTGTGGAGGGCTATGAGACAGGAGAGCACGCTCCAGGCATGAGGCTGAGAGGCACTGGGGCCTACAGGGCCGCCCATCACATCATCAAGGTCAGAGGTCACTGCCAAGGTCAGGTGCTGTTTCCAAATGGCATACTGCTTGGATAAAACATGGGGTGTACTGTACCTTTTCCAGAATGTTTTATTCACAAAATGTAGTATTCCGTAAGGAGAGTACTGTAAGTACAGCAGTAGTCATTCATTAATTTCATTCCATTAATTTATTTATTTAAAAAGAAAAGTGCACATTAATCAACATTTCTGTAAATGTGCCAGTGTTAGCCATATGGCTAATTTTCAACTGCAGTCCTTTGATAGCAAGATGTTAAATAGCCTCAATGACAGATAAGACAATGGCATTGCATTATCAACAGCTTAAAGTAGTCAATAAAGGTTCTTTGATACCCCTTTCTTTCTTGTACTCTAGGCCCATGCTAAGGTCTGGCACACCTATGACAGTCTGTGGAGAAACAAACAGAAAGGTAAAAAAAATAAGAACAACGAGCTCAAACTGGTACAATTCTGGACTAAACTGTCTTTGAACTTTAAAACTTTTGTGTACAGTATGCTTACAAGCATCCACTAAGCCTTTGTCGTGACATGGTCTTCAGCAATCCCTCAGAGGACATAGCCCTTTATACCCTCCTTAGATCCAACCTCTATAACTATGAGATAACTATTCCCAATTTCCCAAGAATGTACAGTAGAAAGACATTATGGTGCCCTTTGAAAAAAAAAATCTCACTTTGAAGTATAAGAAAACTGTCTGTTACTGATTAAGGCTCTTGAGTATTTCAGTGAGTTGCTCATACCAGTGAATTGACCTGTGTGTTCTGAAATTGAAAAGTAACAGTGTGTCTGCGTCATGTCTGGCAGGTATGGTGGGCATCTCTCTGGCAGGAGACTGGGGGGAGCCTGTGGACATGAGCAACCAGAAGGACATCGAAGCTGCAGAAAGATACGTCCAGTTCTACATGGGATGGTTTGCCACACCCATTTTTCATGGAGACTATCCACAAGTAATGAAGGACTACATCGGTAAGGGTGGCAGAACGAATCCAAATGAACAACAAATTACTTGGCTCCTGTTTGGCTTGAAGACAGTTCTTGGAACATCTAGCATCTTGACTGACACAAAATTATCATGGAACAGTACTAGGCCAATAGCTCTACAGTACTCAGGGCCATCGCAACAGGGCAGGCAAACCAGGCTGAAAGGGGCCCCCAAGATTGACTGTTTAATTATTTTAGTTGGTGGTGTTAAAAGATGACTTTAGGCTGAAGTTAGACAACTGTAAATCAACAGAAATAATGACAGATGCTTAAGGATTATAACAATCTGGTTCTAGGCCTAGGTGCTCATAGCGGAGTGAAGGGCCCCCCTGTCCTCTTTGCTTGGTGCCCCCTAAGTACCTTGAAACGGCCCTGGCAGTAGTATCTGTCCTGCTACTTCAATTTTTAAATTCAATTTTATTTGTAGAGCGCACAAACACAATAGATTGTGTTGCGTCACTTTACAGACAGTACAGGGAGCAGGGGCAAGGAAAAACTCCCTTCACTTACTAATAATTCGTTTTTAGGAGGAAACCTACTTGCTACTTGTAAATAGATACATGTTTAAAAATGATGTCTAGAAATGCAAGTGTGCATCTGTATCTCCTCCAGGTCGTAAGAGTGCGCAGCAGGGTCTAGGCACCTCCCGCCTGCCCACCTTCTCCACCCAGGAGAAGAGTTACGTGAAGGGCACCTGTGACTTCCTGGGCATTGGCCATTTCACCACACGCTACATCACCCACAAGACGTATCCAGCAGGACGTGGCAGCACTTACTTCACCGACCGCGACGTGGCGGAGTTGGTGGACCCCCGTTGGCCAGACCCCGGCTCAGAGTGGCTCTACTCTGTGCCCTGGGGCTTCCGTAGGCTCCTGAACTTTGTTAAGGTGGGAGAACTAGAATCTTGAACTGCTCTGGGATGTTATCTTGCAGGATTTTCAGATTCATTGAGTTCATTGTTTCAGAAAGTCAGTAAAGAAAAAAAAAATAGAATAAAGAAAAAATAGAACTGAACCTCCACAAAAGTTTGATACAGATGCACCAAAATTTGTTGCCATATTTGTAGGTTGTCGAGGCATGAAATACCTCTACATGACTCAATATTAAAATGTACTGTTCTTAATTTGGACTATACTCACAATAATTCCTGAATAATCTTGTGAAACTGTTCTTTGTTCCCTGTTCAGACTCAGTATTCGAATCCGATGATCTACATCACAGAGAACGGCGTGTCGGAGAAGATGCCGTGCACAGAGCTGTGTGATGATTGGAGGATACAGTACATGAAGGATTACATCAACGAAATGCTCAAGGGTCAGTGGCACTATAAGTACACCAAGGGGGGCCTCTGGGGGGGGGGGGGGGGGGGGGGTGTCCCAGGGAAATTTTTAAGTTTGGGGGGCCCCAAAATTATTTTCTGTCATACAGTAGGGCCCAAAATTTCTAGCAGCGTCCCTGAGTACACTGTTATGCTCACCTGAAATACAATACCCTACAACCGCTCAATGGTATTTTTTGCCCTCAACAGCACCTTCAACAGGCAGTACTGCTCATTCTTTATGCACAAAGGCCGGTATTCTCCCAGGTGCTTAAATAATTAAAAAAAAGGGGCTTAGCTCCATGTGTTACAGCCTGTACTAAGCGCTTTTTTGGACTTAAGCACCTGGAAGAATACCACACAAAGTGCAACATATACAGTAGTGTTAAAAACAAACATGTAGCCTACTGTAAGACATGTACTGTAGGACAGGTAATTAAGACATTTTCATATTAACAAATAACATGGCTTGAACTGTAGTGCTTATCTTGGTTAACTACATAGCAAATACATGTTTTGTCTCACAGTGGCCAATGTGTGTCAAAACATTCACTGGAGAGCGTCATATTGCCAAAAAATGAACAAATCTTGGCCAGTTTGTTAGTTCTGTGCTGCACCATACAATTCCCACCAGGTCAAATCTATTGTTTCTCCAAGTCTCATTTAGTTTCCTCAATTCGATCTATTCCGTCTTTAATTCTCTTGTTCATTTCATTCTTGCCATGTTTTATATTAGCTCTATTCTGTACACTTAAACTGTTAATCATTCTGTCTATATTGTGCTTTTACTTTCTACGATTTACTGTACTTTGCTTTTATTTTTGTACAGCACATTGAAATGCCTTTGTGTGCTACTGTATATAAACTTGGCTTGCCTTGTATGCTGACTAGCTCAGGCAGTGGTGAGAAGGGAGATAAAAAGGTGGCCAATCTATCAAAACAAAATACTGTATACTCTACCTCATTACCTTGGATTAAATGTGAGCCCAATACATTAGAGTCTGAATATCCCCACTGATCCCCTCGGTCATCTCCTCTCCCACGTACAGCCATCAGAGATGGGGTGGATGTGAAGGGCTACACAGCCTGGTCCCTGATGGATAAATTCGAGTGGGATGAGGGCTACTCCGAGAGGTTCGGCCTGTACTACGTGGACTTCAAGAACAAGAACAAGCCCCGCTACCCCAAAGCCTCAGTGCAGTTCTACAAACGCATCATCGGCTCCAATGGCTTCCCCAATCAGAGAGAGGTACAGTAACACCTCTACTACTTGGCCATTTGAATACAGTACAGTAATTTCCCGCATATAAGCTGCATTGTGTATAAGCCGCAGGACAGTGTTTTATGCACGTTAAAAAAACCAAAACCATACTAACACCATATTAACTGCCCCCCTGTTTTAACCTCATAGTGGAAGAAATTTTGCAAAATCAATGTATAAGCCGCGGCTAATAGTCGGGAAATTACGGTATATTTGTTACTGTTAATCATTTGCAAGGCTCTTGTCTGTTATAGAAATTCCAAAAAGTATTAATGAGGTTCCTTAAAAAAACAGAGGAACATACAGAAAAGAGTTCAGCATGTTCAGCATTAATAAGGACATTTATTACATAGATATAAAAACAGACAGGACACTTTGTACACAACAGGAATACACAATATTATAACTATGGTCTTGTAGAGGACAATGGCTGACACCAGACAGCTGCAAAAGAAAGAGAAAGAAGATTATGATTAATATTATTCATTTTATACCTTGTAGCATTCTAAAACTTTATTGGGCCAGGGAGCAGAAGAAGTAGCCCTCATAATCAAACTATTATATCAACAGAGTGATTCCAGTGCAGTGTTGTGCGGGCAGGTGTAACGAGTACAATTTGATTTGTAACATTTTTGTCCACATGAATTTTTACTTTTTCACTGATCCCTGGTAAACATGCTCTAGGGGGCCCTGGACCCACCTTTGAGAACCGATGTAACACACATAACCCCATGCAATAAGATTTTAAAAATAATAATAATAATAAAAAAAGATAAAAGTAATGATCTAAATTATCTAGCTACTGTATAAGACAAAAAGATGTGTTTGGGAAGGCTACCCCGCTGAAGGATTCCATTCATGCGGTTTATTCTGCCGTAATCAGTTGGCACTTTACTTCATGCACCTGGCTACACTAGATGCAAGAGCAGAGTGCACATTCTAAAAATAAAACTAGACGTTATTTTTTTTTTTTACACAAGAATGCTTCATATTGTACGCGCTGGTGTAGACCAAGCCTTATACAGGAAGTAATGTTTTTCTTGCAGTTATTGTCAAATAAACAAACAAATCACTAATGAATGTCCATGTTGTCCGTCAGGTGGAGAACTGGAAGAGGAAGTCTACAGAAACCTGCTCTTCAAGCAATCAACTTCTAGCTGCAGGTCAGTGGCAAGAATCACTCATTTACACACACATACACACCCAAAGACACATATTCAGATGAGTTACTAGCTGGGGCAAACAAAAAAAGATTCTCCCTCCTATGTCACCTTCCTGGAAAAAAAAAACTAAACAAAAACTTGTATGTTTGTGGCTAAATTATACACTGAACACGTATTTGACCTTTATTGAAGTCACACTAATACTCACCATTTGTATGCAATATATGACCAAAAAGACATACAATTTAATTAGCACCTTCCTTTGAAACATCAGAGCTTACTTCAGAGATGATCTAAGGCCTGATTGCTGACATACACTGGTATTCATCTCTTGCCAGAAATCAATAATACATTTGAAAGACATGACATATGGGGAATATTGTGGCTACAGCAGTGCTGCTCCAAACATCCCATAGCAATAAATATTTGACGCTTCTCTGTACAGTACTTCAGATGAACTAATGAATCTGTACATCATCTTTGATTAACTGATTCTGATTCAGTTGATCAACAGGAACAAACTTCAGCTTACTTAAAGGAGAAATTCTGTGTGAAACTATCCATAGCCGGTCACCATGTGTATGGCTAAATTTCCCAGTTCTTTTTCCTACTGAGGAGACTCAGTGATCTGGAACAACATACATTGATTCACACCAGATTTCCCCTTTAATTCGGTTGTGAGAAGCTTAAATAATTGTATTAGTGGTTGTGGGGTGCTTTGAGCTGGACTGAAAACTACAATCATTTTCTAAGGATTCCACATGAGGTTTAGCATTTTTGAAGCGTACCGAGAGAGAGAGAGAGAGAGAGAGAGAGAGAGAGAGAGAGAGAGAGAGTGGTAGAGAGATAGTGGAGGTCTGGGAGACAAGAAACTGGCGTAATAACAGGCTTTCAGAAAAACCTCTAACAGGATTTTTCTTTGTTTGCCCCTCCAGCTAGAAGAAAATCCAAGGAAAATAAGGAACATGCAGAGGTGCCAAAGGTTTGGCCTGTGCATGATGAAGTTTAGACTCTAGGGGTACATTTACCAAGCGCATTCCTCTCCCTGGCTTTTTGCTTTTGCTGCTAACAGGCTCGCTGTGTGTGTGGTTTGGAATGACAGACATTTGGGATTAGGATGTGTGTGTGGGGGGCTGGTTGGGAAGAGCATGGGATGGGTTGGAATTAGGAGGTGATGGTGGGGGTCTAAACTATCGTATCACAGACCATGTCCATGACCTTTCCTATCATGTGCTGCTCCCACTCTCCCATCTTCTTGTGATGGGAGTTCTGTTAAAGGACAAATCTGTTGTGAATCCCTAGCGCTGTTGTTCAAGGTAACAGAGTTCTATGAGAAGGAAAAAGGATGAGAAAAAGCAGAATATTCACAAATGAATTCCCTACAAAAATAGAAGGAAAAATTAATTATAACTTATGAACCTCTGGTCAGGCCCCATTGCAACCCATTCCTATTGTGGGTGCAGTGAAACAGAAGTCTGATTGGGTTAGTGGGGGGGGGGGGTACTGAGATAAATGAGGCTTCTAGAGTCCTAGAGTCTGGGCAGGTCAATAACAAGGCTAGTTTAACTTTGCCTGATCATCTGAGTCCTATTCTTACTCAGGAACCAAATAATCCTGCTGGGCTGCTGCTAATTTTGTGAATGTGAATGTGTGTGTGTGTGTGTGTGTGTGTGTGTGTGTGTGTGTGTGTGTGTGTGTGTGTGTGTTGGAGGGGGCATTTTTATGATGCTGCTTTGCTGTGGCTTGGTGAGTTTAATCTCCTGTGACTCATTTTAACACTTAACTCTTTGAGGGCTTTTATTTCATTTGTTGGCGTTGTTGCTGCCGTTTTAAAGTTAAGGCTGCTTCAGCATCCAGATGCTTCTGCCAATACTCAGAAAAAACGCATTTCCCAGAACCCACGGCTTTATGCTAAGCACTCTATGGCTACACTGCAAAACACAGATTGGAAATTCTTGATAAACAGGCTGTTATAAAATGCACGTTAGAAATCAGTTCAGTACAAAAGTATATTTTATATTTTATATTCCTCTCCCCATCTCCCATTGAGGCTACTGCTGAAACAAACGGCTTCACAGCTTGGAACCATACCACACACACACACACACACACACACACACACACACACACACACAAACGCAGTAAAACACACACGCTCGCCCACACGTCTGCCACTCCATCTTCGCACCTCCAGATGCTGTAAGCTGAAAGCAAGTGCAAGCTCACTGCCACTTCCTGGTTTGCCAAGGGAAGTGGCATGACAGTCCTCAAAGGGTTAATGTGTCGTGATTTTGTCTCTCCCACACACACACACACACACACACACACACACCTCTCTAAGACCCTGTCTCTCGTTCTCTTCACCAGAGGCACAGAGGAGCACGGCTGCCAATATACTAAGACTAATTCATGGTAAGCCACCAACCAGCCTGATAAATAAATCCAAACCCTTCAAACAGCCATTCATGCTTTTGAAGGACTCTAGTGATTATTAACCCTTTGAGAGCTCCCAAGGCTCCACTCTCACTCTGTGTGCTTAAGCAATGCTTAGTCAATGCCAAGTCTTGTTTTTCTCATAGTTAGATGCTTCATCCAAACACAAAAGTAAAGTAAATGCTAAAAGTTATCCTCTGTCACTGGGATACTCCACTAACCTGTGTGTGTGCCGGTCTGTCTGTGTGTGTGTCTGTGTACATTGGGTGTGTGTATACTGTATGTCTGTGTTTCTGTGTGTGTGTCTGTGTTTGTGTGTGTTTCAGATCCCCTGACCAGTCACATGGAGATGGTAACAGAGATTGTCGTCCCCACCGTCTGCACTCTCTGCATCCTGCTCAGTGCAGTCTTCCTCATGTTCCTGCTGCGCAGACGCAACTGAACACACACACACACACACACACACACACACACACACACACACACACACACACACACACACACACACTCTCTTCCATCAGCTGTCTCAGACTGACATCTTTCAGTAGCTATTCGCATGTGAAAGTAAAAAAACACACACACACACACACACACACACACACACACACACACACACACACACACACACACTCCTTCTACAACATTTACACTGGCTTCAATCAGCTAGTGTCTTCACACTGACCACAGAGAACCGGAATGCTGTTCTTTTTCCTCTTCTTTTTTCCTAAGCTACAGGATGTGAGTGGCATGGAAACGGTTGCTATGCACCTGGGACTTTTCACTTTTATTTGTAGACAATGGGGAGGACACTTGTGATTACCAAGGGTTGGATTTTGAATAAATATTTTGAACAAATTACCAGTTTGGGTACTTTTGAGGACAAATAAGAAAAGAAAAAAAAAGAACACTTCTCCAAAATAATGAAATAAACAAACAAACAAAGCAATGTAGATGACTCACCAGTAAGGAGTTTAGATAAAGTTGATCAGGCTGTGGGTCACCATAGTACTGAAGAAAGCCGTTTCCTCCTTTTCCCCATTCACAGATGTCTTGTTAAAATCTACGTTAGAGGAGGAAAACATTCTAAGTATTTTCTATTTAGCCAAGTGTTTAGCAGAGGTGTTGGCCCACTTAGTTTCTGCAGAGAATGGGTGGAACACTGAGCCAACTTAAAGGAATAGTTCACCTCTTTATGAAAATTGGTTATTCACCCCCTTACCTGAATTTGCACAAGAGGGTAAGAGCATTTTGGTCTCAGTGCATGCGTTTTCCTAGTCTGGCAACCCCAATTTTACCTTTAGCTTAGCATAGGCGCTGCAAAGTAAAGTTGCCAAAGTGTTGCTATCTGGCAACATTACATTCCAGCGTCTAGGATAAGCTAAAGCTAAAAAATGGGGTAAATTGGACATGTCACTAGGAAAACGCAAGCAATGAGACCTAAATGCTTTTATCCACATATGTAACTTCAGGTAAGGGGGTGAATAACCAATTTTCATAAAGAGGTGAACTATTCCTTTTAGCGGTCACATTTTGAAACATTTTGCTTCAGTTCTTGTGGTGTACTAAATGTTTTGCAACATTCTGACATCATGAACTGGAGGTTGGGGGGTGTTCCGAGAAAGCAGTTCAGTGGCAAACCTGGGTAAGTTGGAAGTAGCAGTAATAGAGCGGTAATAGAGCTCTTAATAGAGGAGCCTCGACTCCTGATCCTCTTAACTAAACAAAGCCAACAGGCTCCTCTATTAGCAGGTTTTTATCACCCGGTGGAATGGAATACTGTTTTCTGATTGGCTGTCAGGGTGTTCGTTAATTCTCGATAACAGGACACCGGAGGCATTGTTGGGTTAAAAAGTTTCACCAGCGTTCTTTATCAATGCTCTTTAGAATGAAGCCTAGTGGATCTTCTTTCATATGAAAATAGTACCCCCAACCGAACAGGATAACTTCTTTTGAAAACGGAGCCACATGTTTCTTTAATGTTTTAAACACTTGCTTACCGTCTATACGTTTTAGTTGCAACTTGACGTAGGCAAACAGCCCTTCAGCTGCGCCGTCGGGCTGTTCTTCGCCTCGTCCATTATTTTTCTTATATCAGGACACCTCGGTGGCCGTTATCCCTTACACGGCCTCCTCTAAGTTAACTTAGCCAGGTTTATCACTTAACCACCTACTTGGAATACCCCCATGGTCTCACCTGAGGAGAAGATCGCATGATCCACCTGGGGCTGATCACTCAGGTGAAACGAAGTTCTGGCCTCTCGAGGGCCCTGACCACTCAATACCTCCATTCCCCACGCTATGGGCTCCTCCCTACAAAACATACACACACACACACACACAAAATAGTTCTCCAATTACCTGTGTGTATAAATGTGTGAATTAATCTGTAAGGTAGGATTGCTATAATAATATTTTAATATATAAAAAATTGTGTCTATTTAAATATTAAAGGTGACATAGAATGGATGAATAGATTATTGTACCTTGTTCTCTGGTGTCGACATCCAACGTATTTAGTTTAGTTTAGTTAGTAGACATTTTACAAAAAGTGCAGTTTTACAAGCAAATGATCCTTTGGCTGGATGGCTCTCTCATCCACAACTGAACTACAATTATTGTGTTGAGCTATTTGACATCAGAAGTAGGGTTTGTTCTAATTCCCTCATGTTTTAATAGCCATTTCTAAGTTCAAAATATTCATTTAAAGGAGGGTACCACCATGCCTCATGTTCATGAAAGCTCTTTGGCCATGCAAAAAAATATTTATCCATTCTATGTCTCAAAAAACAATACATAGAAGTTGCTGTTATGCCGATATAAGCATCCATACTTTTACTATACAACTAAAATGCTAAATATACTGTACATAAGTACAAACAATGCATACTGTACATACAGTATGTTCAAATAATACATGTATGTCTAGCGATGGAGGTATCTAACTGCAGGTTGACACCATGAGCTACTAAAACGGTAAAACCAGTGAACCAGTCACTCATGTCACTCACTTACATGACCATTACCTGTAGCTCACAACCAAATGTGTCATAGCTATTTTGCACAAAGTTGAGCAAACGCCCTTGTTGCCCTAATGTACTGTAGTTGTTTTAGTAGGTCTTGGTGTTAACATACAGTAACTCTCTCTGAATGGTGGCAATGCACTAGATAGTATAGTGAATCTTACTTTTGGTAAAAGTTACTGATCATGACGGGTCTGATTTGCATCTGAAATACATGCGCTTCGTCATAAGGGCTGGTTTTATAGTACTTCAGGCAGGTCCTAAAAAAAAGAATAACAGTTACAATATGATATACAATACATAAATAACGGTAATGATGAATGTAAAAAGGGAGACTCAATTCAAACAGAAAGAGTGTCTGGCGCCACTGGGATTTGTGGATCATGTGATTGCTCAACTTACTGAGTGAATGGGAACAGGCACTCATAGGGCAGGTTGAGGAAAGTACTGCAGGTCACCAAGATCTCCAGCAGGTGGTGCAATTTCTTTACTCGAGTCACCTGCTCTTGTAGGTCCACTTCAGTGCTCAGATAGTAGCTCTGGAAGGGCAGAGCAAGGTGGTGATGATCAGAAGCAGTTAGTGCTCATTCAGTTCAATACCTTCATTTCCTTTGGAATAAAATATCTTATCTTATCCTAGTCCAAAGTCCTTCCATCTCATCCATCTATCTATCTACCCATCATCCAGAGCACTTCCACTGTTTCATGTAAAATACTTATTTGCTATCTTAATACAGTGTAGAGCTTAAACCATTTTATATATTTGTTAAAAATCCATTCATTCGTAGAAATAAATACACCGATATGAAATAGAAATACGATACAATAAGATAAGCCATAGCCGTGTTCTCTGAGCTCACCCACTGCTGTCGGTAGGAAGAGAAACAGTAGAGTTTGGCACAGCCCAAACTGAATGGCAAAGCTGCAGCTTATGCTGAGTGAATGGGGCTATGGGTAAAGGGCAACCAAACTGAAAGTGATATAATAACCCCATTCAGTTACAGTTAGTTATCGGTTTGATATTCTTTCATTTCTAAGTTGTCTCAAATACTTTTTTCCTGCTAGCAGCATTAAGTGAGCTTGACTAACACCACTATGGTTGGAAATATTACAAGCCCTGTCTACACTCTTATAATACACACATACATACTCACCAGGTTATTTAGAGTGGTCAGTTCCTTTCCTGAAATAAAAACAGAAATAGGATCAGTGAGGGGCTGCATCCTAAAAGGTGTTGATGTTTGTGACTCATTGAGCCTTTGGTGAAGGGTTTCATCATAAGACCCATTCATACCGTAAGACGGATACGGGTACGGTGATTTTGTCCATATTTACACAAAACTGGGGCCTCGGGAGATTTTAGTTTAGCACAACCCAACGCAAAAAAATTGATGGAAGTTTGAAGTGACAGGAATACATAGACGTGAGGACACAGGCAAGGTATGACTGGGCCTATTGCAGTTAGTCATTTATCGAAGCAACTTGCAAATGAGGAGTCACCTACACCCAAGTAAAAGTATCAGTATTCCCCAAATGGCAACAGTCACTTGGGATAAGAGGAATCTGTTGTGAAGTTGTGATTATGAATTGCAGTGGATGGTCAGCTGATCTATGACTGATAGATCAGCTGATTTATGATCGATGACTGATAGCTGACCTATGAGGTAGTTGATGTAGTCCTTCCTCATCTTGTCCAGGCCCATCTCCAGGAGCATGTGCACTGGGGTGAGGCCCGACAGACACACATCTGGCATCTGCTGTTTGTACGACTGCAGGATGAGTCGGCCCAGGGAGTTACTGCTGTTCCTGTGCACCTGTGCAGATGGACAAGGAGGAGAGAAGATAAGCACTGCGGTGTTTTTCTTCTTCATAGTGTGTGTATGCGTGTGTGCGTGCGTGCGTGCCAGTGTTTTAGAAGGCTTAGCATTTTCAGTGTGTGTGTATGTCAGCATTTTACATCTGAGTTAGAATTTTGAGTCTGTGAGAATGAGAATGAGACTGTGTGTGTGTGTGTGTGTGTGTGTGTGTGTGTGTGTGTGTGTGTGTGTTTGTGTGTGTGACTGGACAACTGGTAAACTCACCCATGGTTTAATCTGGCCATGTTTAACGGCAGAGATAACCATCTTCAGACAGTCTATGATATCCTGGTATGAGGATATACCTGCCAATTACAAATACAATGACCACTGTGGCTCTGTGCTCAAATGCGCAACAGAAGTTTAAAAACACAAAACTTAAACCGTTTTCATAGTAGCATCATTTGAAGTTATAGTAGCTTTCACTTAAGAATACAACATTATTTGACTATAATGAATGAGCAGCAGCTGGCAAAACAAACAAACAAACAAACAAGCAAGCAAACAAACAAACACAGTCTCACTGCTTCTCATCTTGACCCAGAGCTGGTCAGTAAAGTCCAGATCGCCCCTGTCCAGTCCTAAGGTGCTGTAGATGCTGAGGCCCTTGTCTGCTGCTGGCCCATCTGGCTTGCCTTCTTTCTGTGTCTGGTTTGAGAGGACATAAGCACAGAGTGAGCTCGATAGCCTCTTTCTCCATAGGCCACCCAACAGTCATTAGGCACTGTAGATTACCGTACCTCGGCCACCTTCACGGCCTGAGCCTGGCCCGTCTTCCCAATGTTCTCAAGCTCTACCAACAAACAAACAAAAACAATTGATGTCATACAGTATGTTACACTGTGTGTGTATGTATGAACAAAACAGTCAGTAAAAAATAAAATTAAAACACCATTGATTAAAAGAAAATAAAAATATCATGTAATTCTAGTTAATTTTTTTTAATTGAAAACATTGTCAGTGATGGGACAAAATGTAATGGTATAAGCATGTTATTGCTGATATAACTTGAAATGTAAATAAATACAATTACACAAAAAAGTAAACATTGTCAGTGTGTCAGTGATTGTATCAATAGTCCAGCAGAGCACACATCATGACTGTGGCCTTACCTTCCACCAGAGCTTTAGTCAGGTCCAAGGCTGATCTGTGGTCAGTTGGGTCGGGCCACTCGGCTTCACCGGTCCGCAGGCCCTGGGCTAGAGTCTACCAGGGGAGAGGAGCATAAGACAGAGCAAGCACAACCCAATTAAGGGACGCCAAAGGAAACGGCGATATGTTATGAGATTGAAGTAGAGGTGAATATCTGAAGTGGATTTCATTTAGCAGCACAGATGGATATGTGAAACTGATACATGCCTCCAGAAACTCCAGCTCCTTGAAGGTTTCGTATAAGGGGCTCTTCATATCTCCAATTGACAACTTGATATCCTAGAAATAAAAATAAATAAATAAACTTATTTGTACAATTTTACAAGACAGAATATTACCTTATTTATGACACCCAAAGTTTTTCACATCTGAAATTAGTAGATCGGTCAGTTTCCTGAGAAATGTCCTGAACTAAGAGAGAACTAAGTGAAAATATCTACTTAAAGGGCGCTTTATATTTAGGAGTAGGAACAATCCATGTCCAACAAACATTGACCCACAGATTTTGACTCCCATCCTGCTTACCAGCACGGCCTCAGACGACTGTGGTGGCATCTGAAATATCTTCTCCACATTGCTCCACTTAAAGACGGCAGTGACGCTGCAATTTGACTCGATGACTGTATTCTCCACCACAGTGGAGCCAAACAAGTTGTGCTGAACATAGCCCTTAGTCTCAACCTGAAAGCCGAGCAGACATACACCATGTTAGGAATCTGATAATAATAGGGTCAGATTTAGTAGCCATTAAAATATTCCATTGAAATAGAAACTATGGATGCGATGGAGGAAGTTGAACTTGAGACAAATTGCATAAGACATAATAGAATTTTGAAAAATATGCGGTTTATGCTGTTTGAAATGTCTTACTGCAGATGCATGGTGTCTCTTCTGATGTAGCTGCATCAGTCCATCCAAACTAATAAAAGATGACTTGTCTTCAGTTGCCCCTGTACAACACATCAAGTCAAATGTTTTTTATTGCCATTTCAACCATATACAGTAAGAAGAAATACCATTTCAACTGGATCAACTGGTGTTACATCTTAACTATATAAAAAGGACAGTCAAGAAGGTAGACTTGTACTAAACCACACATAGACAGTGGACTATATCCAACCCTTGGGCTACAGTGGATGCCTTACAGAAGTGTTAAGTCAAGTTCTTTCAAAATTACATTAAAAAGGAAAGTGAATTTTGTAGCCAGTGTCATTGTTTATAGTGGAAGCACAACAACAAAAATATATCTATGCCATCCTAGAACATGACTCCCCAGTCAGGAGAGTTCATTACCTTTGCTGCAGACAGTATACAGCTTGATGGCACTGACTTTGTTGCCTGTAGACACGGGTTCTGCCCCAAGCCATGTGGTGCCTGAGGGGTCGCTCATGTCACATCGCACCCAGAGAGGCAGAAGAGGTGGGCACGAGACTGTGGGCATGTGTGGGTTCTGGCTCATTGTATACCAAGACAAGAGTTGTCTGCAATAGACAAGCACACAGTTATGATGAGCAATAGGTCTTGGAAAGCATGCACTTTCAAGGACAAGACAGCAGGGTTCAAATGCATCAAGATCTTGCCAGTCTTGGTATTTAAAGACAAATAACTTTGATACAATATCTGCAGTCATGGGTTTTTCAGTCAACAAGGCATTTTCAGATAGTATGAAATCATGTTACATTATGTACAAGTACTCAAGGGCACCTCAGTAAAATGTTTTATGGATTCACAAAGGCATTCTTAATTCAGTATTTCACCTTGCTTTTGATAGTGAAAGAGGTTGAGGACCAATGTCAATATGTTCACTGGCCTCCTCTTCATTGGGCTCCTCACAGGGAAGCGAGTCTTCGGTTTCTTCCCTATCCAGTCCATTTGGTAGATGAAGCTGAAAAAAAGAGATAGTGGTGGTAATGCCGTTGGTTGACTTGCCATAACCCTCAATCAACATAAATACAGGAAAAATAACTGCATAAGATAATAAACCTTTTTCCCAACGACAATGAGAGGAAAATTTCCGCAGACCAACTTGTGCAGTGACAACTTTTGTTTCACCAGGGAGATCTGGATGTCGTCCTGTTAACAGCATAACAATTGTTGTACAATATTTCCAAAATCCAAATTTGCTAAATACTGTATATGCAAAATAATGACAGCTTCTCACCTCGTATATTATTTCATCTTCGGTGTTTTCTTTGCATAACCCTCTTAAATGACAACAATAAAAGAGTTTATATCAGGTATGATGCTCATTTGATCAATACTGTACAACATGGACATCATCAGTAGCCTATTCCATGATCTTTATACTGTAACGTTAGCCAGTCATGTAAGCTGCATCTAAAGACTTTATGCCAGTATTGCAAAACTCAGCTTGTGTAAACACAGTTAACGCTACAAGATACAATACAGTTAATACAGCTGTTTTGCCTTCGTTAATTTTTCCTAATCCGAACAATAACAGTGGCCTCGGCTAAATCATCGAAAACAGATGAAGGTAGCACTTACTTCAAAGATTCGACAAAACGGTTGGCGTCTGAAAGTATTTTAGAACTCATCCCCTCGACTCAAATATCGAACAAATGTTAGCAATATTCCTACAGAAATGAGATCAGATGATTTATTTATAATAAATGGTGCCTTATATTATAGATTTACCTAAAATAGTTACTTTTTCAGCAAGCCCAGCAAAAACCTTTTTCTGTTTTTGACAAGTCGCGCCAGTGCTACGTCACTGAGGTCATAAGTTATCAAACCACGCCCTCTAAGAAGATATGTTTAATTTTATTTTTTCCAGAAAATTAGATGCAATTGTATGATAATGTTCACAGCAACTTTATACTATTACAAAATACAAAAACTATGAGCAGTTTTTGACCAGATTAAAAGGAGGAAGTTTTATCGGAAAACCAACAAGTAGTTCGGGCATATAACTAGTTCTCATCCGCCGACAAACACAAACTAGTCCATATGATGCAATGGCTGTTCTTTTCATTTCTCCGCCATAAACAATTAATTAAACACACTTAATATTCAATGGACTGTCAAAATATAAAATAGGGACTGCTACTTGTGTAGCAACTGTCAGTAAACTCGAAGTTTGCCACACTTGCAAGTCCTATCGGAAGTCACTACATCTCGGATGCATATATCCTGGAAGGTGCAATACATCCTTCCTTTTCTTCCGTGGCCGCCATCGTGTGAGGAGCGTGGTTCCCGGCGAGCCGTGAAGAGTAATAAAAAATGGTAAGCTTTTACATCGACTTTTTCATCCTTTCTTCGCATTCGTGTTCGTAACGTTTGTATTCAACTATATTTTCAGCCACTTGCCCATATAATAATGTTATATGGCTGTAATGTTGAGAAATGTTAGACGTACCGTCTGGGAGCCATTTTGAACTATGATGGAAGCTAGCAGCTAACGTTACACGTGTGATGACTTGCCATTGAATTTGTGAAATGTTCTTCCAATGGTTGTGGTTTAAGATAAGCGTTATGTTATCGCTTAATCGTAGTTACCTGTATAGTGACAAATGTCTTCATGGTGTGATATTATTTATGTAGAGTGTACCGTGTGTGGATTTCGCAGACGAGGTTTTTAACATTTGGCATGTTGGCTAACGTTAGCATACATTAGCTTTGAAGGATGGTAGGCCCAGTCCGAAGAACGTAAAAATATCAATCTGCTAATAAAAGTTCTTACTATACAATATCAAACTTAAACTGCGAATGTATAATATAGCGCCAACATGGAGTTAAATCCCTTCTAACAGTTAATGAGGTTATGTACGCTAATTGTTTTGTGTTGCCAATGCCTGCCACTTTCCCGGTTATAAGGTTATTTGGTAGACGTCCACAGCCTCCTGCCCTGTAATGCTAATGCAGATGGTCCATAGCAGCATGCAGTTTTACTTATATTATAACAACAATTTTGTTAAGTAATTTCAATTCAATTACACGTTGACTGTCAGTGGTTTGAGTCATCCACTCATCTTGGGGTATTCCTTGCTGTGCACGTTGTCCCCTCAACCACTTACAGCAGGTTGTCTTAAGAATGTTTATTTTGTCCCCTGGGTCCCAAACAGCTCTGATAGCTTCTACTTGCAGTGATGGTGTAATTTGCGTCTGACACTGTGCTCAGCGACAGTTGCCTGCTGTCATATGCTGTCACAGATGTTTGCTGAAATTTAATTCTGAGCAAGTGAAAGCAGGAGAAATATTGAATTATTTGCTGCTCATTCCATATCCTAACCATCTCGTTTCTTCCCCTAGGCTTGTGCCAGACCGTTAATCTCGGTCTACTCCGAGAAAGGAGAGACCTCTGGCAAGAATGTGGTGCTGCCAGCAGTGTTCAGGGCACCCATCCGCCCTGATGTGGTGAACTTTGTGCACACCAACATGCGCAAGAACAGCCGTCAGCCATACGCCGTCAGTGAGCTGGCCGGTAAGTGTTGACCATTTGTAGAAATTCCTATTCTAAGCTCTGCTGATGATACTCCACTTCTGGTCCGTGTTTCTGATCTCCTGATAACGTTGGAAGTCCTGATGAGCTTAAATTAATACTAAAGATGCTTTGCTCCCTCTACTACTTGATTGAGATGTTTGACAAAGTTTAACACTACGTGTGTGTGTGTGTGTGTTTCAGGTCACCAGACCAGTGCTGAGTCTTGGGGCACAGGCAGAGCCGTGGCCCGTATCCCCCGTGTGCGTGGAGGCGGTACCCACCGCTCCGGCCAGGGTGCCTTCGGAAATGTATCCTTCTGCATCAGCCGTCTATTTGGACTTTATTAACTTTGACAATGACAAGGGCAGCTTTTGGTCATGGTTGGTTTAGTACCTGAAGGGGATGGTTTATGTACATCTTTGAGAAGGCTTGCAGTGATGGTGTAATTTGCGTCCTACTCTGTGCGCGACGACAGTTGCCTGCTGTCACATGTCGCCATGGAAGACTGACGAAGCTTGACTCTGAGCAAACAAAAGAAAATCTGAAGATGACTAGAAATGGTTGTCTGTCCTTTGTCTGTTCTGTGTGCCATGTTTCCTTGACTCCTCCTGTGTAGATGTGCCGTGGAGGTCGTATGTTTGCTCCCACCAAGACATGGCGCCGCTGGCACCGCAGGATCAACACCACCCAGAAGCGCTACGCCATGTGCTCAGCTCTTGCTGCCACTGCCCTGCCCGCCCTGGTCATGGCTAAGGGTATGTCTCTTGTCCTTGGTGTACATCTGATTGCTCACCCTGCCAATCTACACAATAAACAAAATCGGAAAGTAATTGAGGAGTTGAAAGATTGTCTGTAGCCTGCGGTTTTACTTTATATAATGTCGGTTGCATGTTTTTTAAAGTATTGATTGTGCACTGTGAACTGTCTTGACTGCCTTGCCCCTGGTGGTCTGAGACTAGTCCAGTGCCAGATAAACCTCAGTTAGCAGAAGGGCTGTGCTTAAACCCTGGCTCCTCCCTTTCGAAGGCTGAGAACACCTTGAGATCTTACTGTTATTTCTCTTCTACTGCTGAAGACAAATCTATGTGATGTTAGTCCATTTGATTCATGTGTGCCATCACTTCCCTTGTATAGGTCACCGCATTGAAGAGATCCCCGAGGTCCCTCTGGTTGTCGATGACAAAGTTGAGGGATACAAGAAGACCAAGGAGGCTGTGCTTCTGCTGAAGAAGGTTAAGGCCTGGAATGACATCAAGAAGGTAAGCTGCCCTAGTTGCCGTGGTTGTGGAAAGATCAAGACTTCTCCTGTAATGAGGTGTTGCGTAGTGTGCCTTGGCCATGTATGGCGATGATGATATTCCACTTCTGGTCCGTGTTTCTGAATCCACTGATTATATTGGAAGTCCTGAGCTTGGTTCAAACCTCATTGCCGAAAGGCACAAATGGCCAATTAAATCACTTGATGTGCAACCTCTGATGTTGGTGGTTTGATTTTGAACAAGATTTGCCAACATTGTCTAATGTCTGAATGGTCCTCTGTGCTTTAGGTCTACGCTTCTCAGCGCATGCGTGCCGGCAAGGGTAAGATGAGGAACCGCAGACGTATCCAGCGCAAGGGACCATGCGTCGTGTACAACGAAGACAACGGCGTCACCAGAGCGTTCAGAAACATCCCCGGTAAGGCTGCTGAACTGTCATGTCCTGCATAATTACTTTGTAGAAAACAAGTCACTCTAGATAATCCTAATACCTTTAATGCCCTCATTTAAAATTGTGTATGTACTGTAAACAAATTTCCCATGCATACACGACAGATACAACAGTTAAGTGTGCTTTACAAAAAAGAAAAAAATGGTAGTTTAGCAATGTTATCCACTTTTTATACAGAGATTAGCAGCTTAACTGATCATTACATCATAGACAGTTCCATGTGTTTGCTCACCCTGCTGAAATCCATGTTTTAGGCATCACGTTGCAGAACGTGAACAAGCTGGACCTGTTGAAGCTTGCTCCCGGTGGCCACGTTGGTCGTTTCTGCATCTGGACAGAGAGCGCTTTCCGCAAACTGGACGGTCTTTACGGCACATGGCGCAAGGCCTCCACCCAGAAGGTCGACTACAAGTGAGTTGTAGTGTTTTTAACACTGTGGGAGTGTTGTGTTACAAAAATGATGAGTTTGCACTTCAAGGTCCGTGTTTCTGAAAGGAATGACGTCTTGCTGAAGTTCTGATTTGTGGCCCTTATAAAAAAAGCAGATATTTATCTTTAAATTTATCTTTGTGCAACGCATGCAATAATCTGGCATGTCTAAATTGGTGGCATTCTTTCCTGTTTTGTCCAGCCTGCCCATGCACAAGATGAGCAACACAGATTTGAGCAGAATTCTGAAGAGTGACGAGATCCACAGAGCTCTTCGTGCCCCACAGTAAGTAATATCATCCTGTCTCCCACTGTATTTCTCAAAGGCATTGTTGAGCTACAACTATGGAACATATTCAGATTGGCCTCCCACTCCTAAAGATGGGGAGTAGTGTTTAACCCATGTTTTTGGGAATTGTTTTGCTTTTATCTTGGCCATCTACAGCGATGATGATATTCCACTTCTGGTCCGTGTTTCTGAACCCACTGATTATATCGGAAGTCCTGAGCTTGTTCATACCCCTCTGCTGGAGTTCAGTTTGTAGGTGTTCATTTGTCACCTCCTGACCGAGTATGTTTGTGTTTTTGTCATCCTGCAGAAAGAAGAAGCAGCGCAGAGTCTTGAAGAAGAATCCTCTGAAGAACCTGAGGGTTATGATGAAGCTGAACCCGTATGCCAAGACCTACCGTCGTCGGGCCATCATGGCACACAACCCAGCTGTAAGTAATCTGCCAGCCAGACATTACCTATCAAAAAGGCGTTTTGGTTTTGTCATTCCCAACCAATGGCATACTTGTACTTATCTGTATAGTGTCTTGATATGTATAATGTATGTGTAATGTTTTTATGGATAGCCGACATCTATCGGAGACAAATTCCTTGTGTATGGTAGTATATACTTGGCCAGTAAAACTTAAGATTTATTTACTTCATTGTTAAATGTTATATAATTACATATATAAAGTGATCAAGAAGGTAAGGTGCCCTAGTTGCTGTGGAAAGATTAAGACTAATCCTGTAATGAGAAATGTGTTGCGTAGTGTGCCTTGGCCATGTATGGCGATGATGATATTCCACTTCAGGTCCGTGTTTCTGAACACACTGATTATATTGGAAGTCCTGAGCTTGGTTCAAACCTCATTGCCAAAAGGCACAAATGGCCAATTAAATCACTCGATGTGCAACCTCTGCTGTTGGTGGTTCGATTTTGAACAAGATTGTACTTGTACTTATCTGTATAGTGTCTTGATATGTGTTATGTTTTTATGGATAGCCGACATCTATCGGAGACAAATTCCTTGTGTATGGTAGTATATACTTGGCCAGTAAAACTTAAGATTTATTTACTTCATTGTTAAATGTTATATAATTACATATATACATATATAAAGTGATCTGTTGGTGCCTGATACCTGTTTCATTAAGTGTGATTGTTCTAACCTATTGGATCACCTGACCTCCAGATCAAAGAGAAGATGCTGAAGTCCAAGAAGAAGCCCAAGAAGAAGCACCCCAAGGTGAAGGCTGCTGCTCCCAAAGCAGAGTAAAGCTCAGCACATGCATGAGCTCTGTTCAGCAATCCATACAAATAAAACAGGAGTCTTATAAAAATTCTGCATGCCACGTGTCTTTTTTTTTTTTTTTTTTTTCATAGGAATGAATGGGGAAGGAAGTAATGACATACCATGGGTGATGTAGTTAAATAAACTGCAAGTTTATTGAACACAAATATCCTTAAATTCTCTTTCAAGATATCTTTCTCCTATATTTGAAACACAAATTTGCACAAATATCCATGGGGTAAAGCAGAGGTACAAGATGGGTGATATTTCTTACCCACCATAAATAAGCATATTTATTAAAGGATTTGGAATGACAATAGAACATTTTAGGTGTAAGGGTCCTATGTAAGGATTAAGCCACTTTTTTTACAAATAAAAATAAGAAAAAATGTATAGTGTAATGAGTTTGCATTCATTGTTTTCCTCTGGCTTTTTTCCTATGCTTTTTAATGAACTTGTACAATAAAGGAAGCGGTAATTCTCCACTAGACCACCAGGGGGACTTAAAGCAACAGTAGATGGCTAAGGTGAATGGATAGGGGAACCCATTCAAAGCTTTGTTCATCTGGAGCATGAAAAGTGCTCTTCTGGCTTCTCACCTACCAGGCAAACTGCAAATTGAGACTGCGTAGGGAAATGACAAATGGTATGTTAAGCCTCAAGCTGAAGCTGTGTAATTCATGTGCAGATACAAAATTTCAATATGGCAATATGTGTTTGTCTATTAGTAGGCAGCTTTAGAATGTCAAATATTCAAAAATTGAATAATAAAACATGGCCAAGTGATGCACTAAAGGCTTTGTGCCTGACACCACTATTCTCACTTTGTAGTAACATGCCCCCAGATTTCAGCAGTTTTGCTGTTTAAAGTACTTCACTTCACTAATGACATTCTGTGAAACATGATTTGTCTTAGCTGAAGTCAATGCATTTTTGTGCTGACATCATGACATTCTCTGCAGTGATTCTTGTGAGTCTGCAATTTTAAACTCACTTTTCAGCCAGTTTAGTTTCAAGTACTTTCTTTGTTGGTGTTGAATGTTACAAAAAGAAAATCCTGTGTTTGCACAGTCCTCAGGGGTATTCCAAGTCGATAAGTGATAAAACTGGGTAAACTGACCTAAACAATGTGGTAAAATTACAAATTAAGGAGTCTGTTTAGTTTAGTTAAGGGGTCCAGACTTTAGCAGATTTACCACTACATCTAGATTAGTTTGCCACTTAACCACTTCGTACCCCCATGAATTGAGTGAATTAGAAACAAACACTGGCAATCAATCCCTGCCAATCAACATGGAACTTCAGCTGACTTAAAATACCAAAACAAAACTGGCAGACCGCATCCTCAAGGCCTGTTACAGAGCAGATATGGTAGTGTATCTTTATGTTTAACAGCAACCAAACATCTCAAAGTCACTTATGAATGTCTTAGGACTCAACTAAGATGTGTGTCTCATGCTGGCAGTGTGGTGGGAATACACAAACCTGTTGCCATGAGCATGGAAGTGAACATCCAGATGTTTACAAACTTCACTAGCCTGGCGTGCGGGACCACGTTCAGAAATGAACTGTGATCTGGCAAAACTAAAGCATTGCCCGGAATTACGGGCAGGATTAATTAAAACGTCTATCAAATGCAATCAAACTTCTGTCAATGTTTTGGGACAGAGCTGGACAGAGTCATCATAAGCTCTCCTCCTTCAGCCTACTTGTTTCTCATTAGGTTCTGATTTTTCCTGGCTTGAGAGTCGAGAGTCCTTGGCCATACTGACTTGGATCGCAAAATTTCATGCAGCGACAGAAAGTATGGGCAGGCCCAGGCTAACCTTTCACAGAACTTGACCTGATTCGTGACCTAGGTTCAGGTGGGTCATATTTCTTGACAGCACTTTAACATTCCCTTGCAATACTTATTTATGTTCCCTTGCAATGCAAGGCTCCATATGTCATGCCTATAGAGTCCTACACATCACAGTACATTGATTTGGTTTGCATTTATCATCATGGAATACCTGGACTTGAAGTAAGTTATTCTTTACTTTAATTCACAGGTTTCATCTGTGAGATACATGATTATGGAAATTATAAATAAAATATTTTTCTTCAGTGGAGCCATTATGCATTGAGACTGGGATTGGCTGGAAATTTGAGGCCCTGTAGGTCTATTGTGAGGGAATGCAAAAAGTATGACAAGTGAATGCCAACAAGAGGACAAGAACTATTACCCATCCCGACTAGGCTCTGTACTGACCAGACATAACAGCAGTGATTCTCTCTCTCTCTCTCTCTCTCTCTCTCTCTCTCTCTCTCTCTCTCTCTCTCTCTCTCACACACACACACACACATACGTACACCAATGCATATTTCATCTCTAAATCCTGCACAGGGTAGATATCTAATTCGGTGGTGGAATGAGGCAGTGAGTGGCTTATTTGTTGACCGATTGGCAGACACGTGATGGTGTTAGCATATTGCAGCTGATTGGTTAATGCGCCACAAGTGCGTATGTGTGTGTGTGTGTGTGTGTGTGTGTGTGTGTGTGTGTGTGTGTGTGTGTGTGTGTGTCTTTTCTTGGGTTTGGCAGAGGGGCTTGTTTGGCATCACTGTTGCAGATAGCGTGGGGACTCCGGAGTAAGTGTGTGTGTGTGTGTGTGTGTGTGTGTGTGTGTGTGTGTGTGTGTGTGAGAGAGAGAGAGAGAGGGGGCATGCTCTCACACTCCCGCGCTGTGGGTGGGGGTCACAGGTTGGTTCAGACCAATGGTGCTGCAGAGCCAGCCAGCAAAGTCCACCTCCTCTGCCTCAGACTGCTTAATGAAGGGATGTACCTGAGGAAGAGGAAGAGGAGGAAGAGGGACATGAGACAAAGGTGGGGATTAGGTTGTCTGTGCAGTCAGCGATGCCTAAGCTCTCTCTCTCTCTCTCTCTCTCTCTCTTTTTCCCTCTTTCCCTCTTTCCCCTCTCTCTCTCTCTCTCTCTCTCTCTCTCTCTCTCTCTCTCTCTCTCTCTCTCACACACACACACACCTGCTAGACATTCAGCTCTGTCATGCGTGTATGTGTGGGTGGCTGATGAATACACAGATCCCGTTATGGAAAAAGATTTGGTTGGTGGTCACAAGTGTTAGCACAGAACACTGGTGGGTGATGTAGTGAAAGTTTCTTTTGACTTGACTATAAGATTTTAACCATGTACCCGTATGCCATGATACTCAAGAGTAAGCTTTGTGGTTTTGTATACTTTTAAAATGGTCGATTTTGTAATTCTAAGCAATTATGTGGCAGTTCCACATAGATATTTTTCTAGCATTTCCAAAAAGGCACTAAAATGCCTGTGTTTTTGACAACTTAACACGCTCCAAATGACTTCCCAAAAACTATGAAACATCAACAGACACCTTACAACACAGCGCTGTAGTGTGTATGATTACAAATGACATGGAAAGTGGTTAAAACTGTGCGTTTATGCAAGCGGCCACATTTCGTTTGTTTACAAACGATTCTGTAAACACTGCATAAATTCAATGTCTTAAGCACTTTTAGTCATTTGAAGCCATACACACTACAGCACTGTGTTGTAATGCATCTGATGCTGTTACGTAGTTTTTGGGGTGACGCTTAGAGCAAGTTAAGATGCTGTTTAACACTCTGCCCCCATGGATTAACTGTCAGGGCTAATTCTCTGTTCAAGAAAACCTACAGTATATGAGTTGGACCAACATTTCTCTCAGTACTGTGTAGTCTCGAGTAGCTTGAGCAACAGAGCTCGTGTTGAGATTTGACTGAAGTCGTCCTTTAAGCCAGAGATAGTGGTAAACCTGATTATAAGAGGCTTAAGTCCTCATTTGTCTTGAATGTGTTTATGTAGTTCAAATGTAACATTGTTTTGTCTCAATATACAGTGTACCGGTATATGGATGAAATGAAAATAAAACCCACTTGACTTGATTCACTGACTCCTCTTTTCCTCTTAATCAGTAGGCTAGTTTATGTCTAGGTAACCCCACACCCTCCTGCTCATCACTCTAAGACTGCTCACTCCTGCAGAGTTCCATGGGGCTGCACCAGCTCTGCTGCCATGTGCTTATATAATAAAGCCCAATGTAACGACCTTAACACATGTCCTATTCTCACCCTTTTATTCTCTTTCATTCAACAAAAAAATCAGCTTTTCCTTCCTTTGCCCCTGTTGCACTTCCTCCAATCTCTCTGCCAGCTAGATAGCCTGTATGGTCTCTTTCGCGGAGCCCAGCGTCTGGTCTCTGAAGCATAGGCTTACAATGCTAGGCTCTCCATTATGTACTCCATTCTTGTTTGGATCAGGTTTTACTTTTAAGGCGGCTCTATGCAAAATGACGACATGAGTCCAAGTGTGTACAAAAGGAGTTGATGCAACAGGTTAAAGACAGGTGTAGCCTTCTGCAGGGAAACTGTCAGCTATTATTAGGTGAATAAATTGACTGCTCTTCTTACCATCAACTGCTTCAGGTCCGCCCTTTCTGCCGGATTCTTGATTAAGCTGGAGATGGAGAAATAATCAGTCAGCTTTGACTGGTGTCAAAAAACCTTCATGTTGTTACAGCATCATTCCACAAGGGGGCAATACACTTCATTGATCAGTTGATTACTGGAAACCATGTGCTTCTTTCGTCTATGGACACGCATCCCACACGCTCTACTTGAGCCATGGCCAACCCCTGAGAGTGTGTGTGGGTGTGTGTCAGTACGTACCATTTATTAACAAAGTCTTGGAAGTCAGCGCTGAAGATCCCTGGCAGCTTTGGAGGAGGCTGAAAATAAAAGCATGATTCACATTACATTCACACATCTACTCAGTTCCAGGAACAAATGTCTCTTTGGCAGTCAAGACCGCTTCGCTCACCTCATTGACGATATAGTCAAGCAGCTCAAAGATCGCCATTGGAGGCCTGCTGTCAGGGCCGTAGGCTGAGAGAGGGAAAAAAAAAGAATGATGGTTAAATCCCACATTTCAATTAAGTACAGCTTTTCCATATTATATGCTATTACAGGATCAACAGACACGTTGTTGATTACTAAGTCTGCTGTGGATTGGATTTAGAGCCAAGTAATAAACATTTTCATTTGCGGTGTGGTTTGATTTTGTGTGAAACTGAGCTTGCTCCTGTTCTGTGTACAGTAAATGATGTGTATGATTTATGTGAAGACCTGCTGCTGTAGGCCAGCAATTGTATTTCCTCTTGCTGATCAAAATAATGAAAAACCTAATGGTGAGTGAGATCTGATCTCAGTAGTAAATCAATCAGTCTGACAGTCTTAGCCACACTCACAGCTGCCAGGTCTGCCCGGGGGTCTGGGTTTGGGAGAGGCCTCCACGGACGACGGGTCGCCCTCTATGGGCTGGCCGAAGATCTGCTCCAGCTCCTTGGCATCTGGGGGCGGGATGGGGAAACGTCCGATGGCCATCTCCACCAGCGACAGCCCCATGCTCCAGATATCCGATTGCACTGAGTAGTGGGTGCCCTGCAGCCTCTCCGGCTGGGGAGTGGGGTGGGGGGGGGGTGAGGTGGGGGGTGGAGAATAGGGGGGAGGAAATGGGTGGGGAGGAAAGGAAGACAGGATGACGCAATGGGAGCCCCTGCTTAACGGGTGGGCTCATGGAAGTTTACACACACACACACACACACACACATACACACACACACACTCTTGTACACAAACAAGCCGGCAAACACAACAATGTATGCTATTTATTTCAAGATGTGCCAAGTCTGGAGGAGCTCTCATCACCGAAAGGCTTTGAATGAATCTTGCAAGCTTAACTGCTCTCCCCAGGCTAACTGTGTGTTTACATTAGAGATAAACAGTTTTGGAAACATAACGCTGCCTGTTGCAGCACACAAATAAATGTCATGATCATAATGATTCATGTTTCAAATAATCACCATATGGTATCTTCAATTTCTATAATGGGCAGCTCAAGAAATGCAACAATTCAGTGCTGCTTGGAGAATTCTGTTTCTTTTATTAATGTCACAATGTGGTGGTGTGTAGTTGGTGTCGGTTGTCAGGGTTGTCAGTGTTTGTTTGTTGCTGTTGTTTTGTCAGGGTTATTTTGTTTATTAGTGGTGGGTGGGCTGGGAATGCATTCTACAGACCGTAGGACACGGGGGGGCGACACAAACACAACACAGACAGCAGCAGCAGCAGCGACTTACAGACATGTAGGAGCGCGTCCCCACAAACGAGTTGGCCATGGAGTCAATGAGCTGTCCGCTCACGCCAAAATCACACAGCTTGATCTCCCCGCGCGAGTTCACCAGGATGTTGGAAGGCTTCACATCTACAGAGAGGGAGAGACGGAGGGAGGGGAAGGAGGCTAATTACTTTGACAGCAGGGAACACAGAAACCAAGTCCACCTTCATTTACCGACCTGTGCAAAAAACAGGGCCACTTTCAGAGAAAAACAGAGCCATCGGTACATGCTTTAATCCTCTCTATACTTATGACTTCTAGTAAAGCTTCAAAAATGACAAGCTTTGGACGTGTGTTGGAGGTAACCAACAATTGATGACTTCATAAGGAATGTAAGCTCTCTTCAAAATTACCAGATGAAGGTCTGTTGACCGAAATGTTATGAAATAAATATTTTGCTTGCGTAATGGACAGTGTGCAGGAGCCTACATTCCTTCTATTAAAGCTTGCCTTGCACTCTCACCATATACAATACACACTATGAAATATCAATACGACCAATTTGTTGTGATATTATTGATAATGCAATGATATTGATATTGTAATGTATACCATGCCGGCCGCAATGATATTGCCGTTGCAATGTGCAATTTACTGTATCCAATACAGTTAAAGGGTTGATTAATGCACAGCGTTTACAAAATGCAATGTGTGTGTGTGTGTGTGTGTGTGTGTGTGTGTGTGTGTGTGTGTGTGTGTGTGTGTGTGTGTCTGTGTTTGTGTTTGTGTTTGTGTGTGTGTGTGTCTGTGTCTGTGTTTGTGTGTGTGTGTGTGTGTGTGTGTGTGTGTGTGTGTGTGTGTGTGTGTGTGTGTGTGTGTTGGGAGAACAGACAGTCTGACCTCTGTGCATTATCTTGTGCTTCTCCCTCAGGTAAGACAAGCCTTTTATCACCTGGTGAGACAGCAGGAGAGAGAGGTCTGTTACAATTAAGCACACACACTCTTGCCCATATGTGCGCACACATGCACTTACGTACACTCTCTCTCTCTCTCTCTCTCTCTCTCTCTCTCTCTCTCTCTCTTGCACATGCAACCACATTAAAAACAAAACAGCTGAAATTAAATGAAAAAAGGCTACTCACTGCAATGCTGACTTTGCCCAGGATCTGTTCAGGGATTTTGCCGGCCTTCTTCAGGGACTGGTCCAGAGATCCACCATCCTGCAAACATAATCAGTATGTACATCTGGACATCTCTCTCTCTCTCTCTCTCTCTCTCTCTCTCTCTCTCTCTCTCTCTCTCTCTGTCTCTCTCTAGTGTCTTGGTGTGCTTGACGTTGCACTCCAACCTCTCAAGAGAGTGTAAAGCTTTGCCAGTGAGATCTGTGTGTGTGTGTGTGTGTGTGTGTGTGTGTGTGTGTGTGTGTGTGTGTGTGTGTGTGTGTGTGTGTGTGTGTGTGTGTGTGTGTGTGTGTGTGTGTGTGTGTGTGTGCACGTGTGTGTGCTGTGTGAAAGAAGTTGGTTCTCAAAGTGTAGTCCGGACACCACTGGTGGTCCGCGCGCAAGCTCAAGTGGTTGGCGAGGGGATTTAAAAAAAATATATGTCAATTTAGTCTAATAATGTTTCTAACATTATTTGAAGGCCAAAGATGAGTTGTTCACTGAATACTATGAGGAAGGCCTGAAATTTATATTAAAAACCAGGCTATCTAAATTTGAAGTGCCTATTAATACCTATTTAGAATACCTATGCAGGCCCGCTGATTGGGTTAAAAGGTATAGTGAGACAGCATGTGACTTGGAGAGGGGATGCGAGGGCAGGTGGTCCCTGAAAAACATTTTTTTGGTCAAAGTGGTCCTCGTTCTGAAAAAGTTTGAGAAACACTGATCTACACATCCATCTATCCATTCCTCCATCCCTCCATCCATCCATCCATCACTCACCATCCATCCGTCCATCTATACATCCGTCCACACACCCATCCCTCTATCACCCACCATGTGCTCCATGCAGATGCTGATCTCTCCATCGCTGTAGAAGGCTCCGTAGAAACCCACTATGTAGGGGGAGTTGCACTCATGAAGAACCTGTAGCTCTCTGATGATCTGGTTACGGATAGCTGGCTTGATCTCTAGGTGGATCAGCTGGATGTCCACACACAAACACACACACACACACACACACACACACACACACATGGGGCATGGGTAAGTGAGGCAAGGTCACTGAAGGATTGGAGACCATACGTGTGTGTGTGTGTGTGTGTGTGTGTGTGTGTGTGTGTGCGAGCCACTGAATTAAATGCAGTCAGTCAGGCAGAAGTCTATTCACTCATGCTTTCATATAACTGGGCTTTAGATGAATTAGACAAAAATAGACTACAGATTTCTCAGCTCTCATATTCAGGGTATATTGTCTATGTACAGTTTTTATGTATGTTAGAACGGGACAAAGGCTACGTAAGTACAGACACAAAATATCTCTATGGGAGAGGCCTCTGTGGATTTACATATTTGGTCTGGATTTGCATATTTTATAAAAACTTCTCAAATTTCAAATTTTAATTTCAGGCCAATAATGACGTGGACCACAATCGAGGAGAAATCAGCTCCAGCAACAACCGAAAATTCTTGGAACAAAAGCATTTGTCAAAATTTCAATCTTAACCATTCTATTTTATTGTAAACACAATGAACGCAATTGAAAACAACGCTTAATGTCAGATAAACTGAACTTGTGCTTTCAATGCTTCATTGACCTTGTACAGTATATGTTCAGTGTTAAAGTAGAGTACAACATACAGTATAACCCTCTATAACTCATAGAAGCCTCTAAAGACAGCACCGAGGCCATAACAACAAAATCAATTCCTGTCCAAAAGGGCTGGAGAGCCTGTTATTGGAGTACAGCACTGACCTGTCTTACAACACTAGTCGCTGCATCATCTGAGGATAGAGGGGATGGTGCACATACAATAAATACCTTACGGAAACATCACCACAGCATATGTGCTGTAGTATCTCCTTAGCCTGACATAGCCCGACCATAATACTGCTGTTCATCCGTATTCATGGTCTGGGAACGGTCCTCTTGGGCGTGTTTATATCGGTAGAGAGTCTACCGGCCAATAAGCGACGCTGATTAGACGAGCTGTCCAATTGTTTCAAACCAAAAGTGAATACCCTCCCCCCCGAAGTATAATCGCGTAAGGTTAAAGAACCTCCAGACCATGAATACGGATGAACAGCAGTATTATGGTCGGGCTATGTCAGGCTAGTATCTCCTGCTTATTATTAGAGTATTCAGTGCTTTGGGTAACGCAGAACCACCTCTACTCCACCCCCTCGTCTCTAACCTCGACAGAATATCAATTAAATATCTGACCTGCCAGAATCCTTAAACAAGAGAACACATTCAGACAGCTGGCGTGAAATCCAAACACATTCGTAAACGTGTTCCCCTAATACAAGCATTGACGAGCACTGCTGCCAGGGTTTTATTAAATACTTCAGCAGGTGTGAAAACATTTGACGAATGTTAAATACATCGCCTGCTGTTTTACTGATGCAGAATTCAAGATTCAAAGACTTTTTTGCGCAATATCCTAAACGATTTCGCATGTGCTTTGAATAAATACATCACAATAAATACATCACAAGTCTGTCGCAGCTTCTTTTCCCAACAAAAGTTCATATACATTTATGAGGAACACTAGTAAAAGAGCTGACTTTTAAAAAGCACCTCATAATAATAAGCAAAAACAGATTTAAACTGCATTGTGAAATCACTGAATCAGTGGGATATTTAAATCATATTAAAAATAAAAAGCGAGTGGAAATATCTGTTAATGTCTGGGATAAAAGACAAGGACACTTAAACCAATATAAAGACTCTTTTTACATTATTTGCTTTAGAATACATGCAAATAACATTTAATTGCCTCATGTGGTGTGTAAACAGGCCCTGCTGTGAATTTTATGCCACTACATGCAGCAGAACAATTTCACTACTAAACAATTCTCATTTGCTATGCTACATTGTATACTAGTTATTAACTACAATAATGTATATTAACCATTGCTGCAACCATTACCACAACTATAAATATACAGTATTCTATAACCGAATCCACAATTATCACCATAACTATAACAATGACTATAGTCAGACATGTTGGCCAGTTCTGGGCAAAATCTGCACATTTTATTCCCCTTGTACCTTGCGTGCCATGATGAGTCCTGAGGGTTTGTGGGAGACCTTGAAGACCACTCCTCCATTGCCAGCCCCCAGCTCGCAGATCTTCTCAAAGTCATCGTCCTTGAGCTCGCCCACTTTCTGCTTCTGCGTGAGGAAGGCCTCCAGACGCTTCCTCTGCTGCTCATCCAGCTCCAGCTCCTCAAGCTTCTTCTGAAGGGCCTCCAGGTTGGTCCTTGTGAGCCCACACACACACACACACACACACACACACACACACACACACACACACACACACACACACAGAGAGAGAGAGAGAAATAGGATGAGAATGACAGATACCAAAAGAATGTTTGTGTGTTCAGTAGATTATTTAGCTCTAGCTCATTCAGCCTCTTCTAAGGGGCCTATACTGTAAATTGTTCCTTGCTGTGTGTGTGTGTGTGTGTGTGTGTGTGTGTGTGTTGCTGATTACAAATGTCCAACACTGCATCGACAACATGATAAAACTTAAAAGGTATGAAAGAGTTTCTCTTTTGACATTTTTCAAGGAACACAAGCAGCATAATGACTGAGTAATTACATGATATTTTCTAAAAGGACACATTTAATGAGAGTCCAACAAATAGGCTGTATTACTGTAATGTATTTGAAGCAAGGGTCTGTGTGCAGAACTTGTGCACCTGGGTTGCGAGTGCATTTATTTATTTATTTATTTATTTTTATCATGTGGTCGATCTTTTCGACACAGTCATTTCAAAAGTAGCTCGGAAGCCAAAATAGGTTAGGCACCCCTGGGTCAGGCCAATATATACCAGATAAAGGATAAAGGCAGCCCTGGCCTTCCTGCCCTTGGCTGTCAAAGTTTGCACATGTGCACATGGGTGGGCAGGGAGGTCGCCTGAACAGCACCCAAGACCCCCACCCTCCCCATAGTGTTCAGACCAGAGTTGGCAACAGTGGTAATAATATGACACTATCAAGTCAGACACTGCATGGATGGAGGAGTTTGGGTGGAGGTGGGTTGCATTTTGGCTGGCAAGGGAAGCAGCCTCCAAAAGCATGGTGATGATGCAGCTTTAAATGACAATAACCTTTTTATATATCCTGTGTGTGTGTGTGTGTGTGTGTGTGTGTGTGTGTGTGTGTGTGTGTGTGTGTGTGTGTGTGGGTGTTAACACACCTGAGTGGCTGCTCTTGTTTAGTAAACTGTGTTTTTCACCTGTAACTGGTGGTGGAAATTAGTTGGAAACTGTAAGTGTAGCTGGGAATGAGGAATTGGCTAAATGTGATCAGTGATCAGCTTGACTACATGGCCTGCCAGAACTAAGAGTGGCATTCCGTCGGTGACAAGTAACACAGCACACAGCTTCATTTGCTAAACTGTAATATCCATGTTTTTATTTAAATGCATACATGAATTAATTAGACTATTACAGAACATACTACTGTATGTCTAAGGAAATGTTAAGAATATCATATCTAGTCCCGTTCAGAAAATGCAATGGAAACCGTTTGTTTGTGCATGTCTTATCACATACATGCTTTGCTATATTCATCATAGCATGTGTGATTATTATTATTTTAAAAAAGAAAATCTCCGATTCAGTGTTATAGAATGTATAGATAAGCCACAGCCTAATATTATTTACAAAGACAACCTGACACATTTCCTTTGAACCACTTCTTACCACTCATGCATACCACTAAGGGCTACAAACAGTGCACACTACACATAGAATACTGCTGGATGCTATCATGCTATTCAACTGAGCGTTGCCATGGTAACATGGACAGGACAGCTGTCAGTCAATGCCAGAGATGGGGGTGTGTGTGAGGGAGAGAGAGAGAGAGAGAGAGAGAGAGAGAGAGAGAGAGAGAGAGAGAGAGAGAGAGAGAGAGAGAGAGATTCCCCATTCCCCAAAGCAAGCAGCAGCAGCAGCAGCACTGTCAGGGCAGCCAAGCACTGCATGCCTGGATGAGGGAAATCTCTGATGGGTATTACATTACATTACAGAGCAGAGAGCAGGCTGCTCAAGTCTACACTATATGATCTTATGGTATGCAGACTTCAACACAGGGAGAGAACAATCTGATTCTGATATGATATAGCCTGTTGCTCGCAGCAGTTGTGGTTGTAGGACTGTGTGCCCACATTCATCTGAGTGTATCTGTATGTGTGTGTGTGTATGTGTGGTTTTGAGTGCACGTATGATTGTAAACATGTATGCATTTGTGTGTTTTTGCTTGTGTAGTAAGTGGGTGAGAAAATATGTGTTTGTAAATACAGAATGTATGTGAACGTGTGTGTGTGTGTGTGTGTGTGTGTGTGTGTGTGTGTGTGTGTGTGAGTGTATGAGTGTATGAGTGTAAGTGTGTTTGTATT
>JAODXP020000017.1:16637046-16672046 GCA_027497455.2 Sardinella longiceps
TCTCTCTCTCTCTCTCTCTCTCTCTCTCTCTCTCTTCTAACAGCAATATACAGTATTTTGCATGAAATGAAAGATTTTCGAACAGCACAGACCTAAAGCGAACGCGAAACACTTTACATTGAGTCAATGTAACCTCAGATCTTACTTTCGGTTTCCAACAGTCAGGTCCCATTGATTCAGTGTAAAGTGCCTGTTCGCTTCTGCGTTCGCGTTCGGTCTGTGCTGTACCAAATTATTTTGTTCCACTCGCTAACTAGCGCATTTAGCAAGCTCTTTCAACAGGGCTATGTTTGAATTCACTCCGGTACTCTCCTTTAACCTGGCTAGGAGGGAGCTCTTAAGGTGCCTACAGACCAAAGATCCGCGACGAGACGGGCTGCAACGTTCTAAAAACCTGGACGTTCTAAAACTCCGAAACTGCGTTTGACATGTTAAATCTTTTGCGACGGCTTGCAACTGCCTGCAACAACCTGCGACGATTGATTCACACCGCTGCAACTCCTCTCTAAAACCGTTTCATCTCGTCGGGGATCTCCTGTCTGAATTGGCCTTTTTAGAGAAAAAGCTCAAAACTAGCCCAAGTCGTGAAATTTTTGTTAGTTGCAATGCAATTTCCCACAAGTTCACAACCGTCTAATAAATACAATAATAATGCTTTTGGAAAGCGAGTGCCTGTTGAGCTTTGTCGAGAAAATGAATACAGAGAGAAAACAGCAAAGTGAGAAAACAACAAAGAAATGTCTGATCTTGCATAGTGCCCCTTTAAAACACAGCAGAGTAGAGTGTACTAGCCCTGTACTGTGCAATTAGCATGTGTGAGTGTAATAACACAACCACAGGATCAGCACAAAGGACAGCTGCTTCCACACTCTCTCTTAATCTATCTTGTGTGTGTGTGTGTGTGTGTGTGTGTGTGAGAGAGAGAGAGAGAGAGAGAGAGAGAGAGAGAGAGAGAGAGAGAGAGAGCATGCATGTGTGTGTGTGGAGAGAGAGAGAGAGAGAGAGAGAGAGAGAGAGAGAGAGAGAGAGAGAGAGAGAGAGAGAGAGAGAGAGAGAGAGAGAGGGTATGTGTGTGTGTGTGTGTTTGAGCGCGTGTCTTAATCAAAGAGGTCGGCTTTGTGTCTGCTATCTGCTGTGTGAGCCACAGCTGCTAATCCATGTCACCTCAGACCGTGATATATTGATTTTAGTGGGCCAGTCACACACACGCACACACACACACACACACACACACACACACACACACACACACACCACCGCTTAGTCAAATTAAAAAGAAAATCTAGGGGGCTTGATCTCTGTAAAAATAACCCTCTGCTCAGAATGGTTCACTTATCAGGAGAGCTCTCTGCTACACTGGCTCACACTACCAGGGATAAGAGCAAACCTCACACACACACACACACACACACACACACACACACACACACACACACACACACACACACACACACACACGAGTCTACTTCTTCTGGCATTATTTCCTCCACCCAAATTAAGAGTTTGTGCTTAAGGATGTGGGTTCGATTTGTATCCGGAACAGATAATTGCAGGGTTGGCGCTGGTACTGTAGGTGGCGGTAGCAATATAAGTTCCAGGGGGAAAGTGGGTTTACTGTCAGATGTCCTCTCTGGGTCCCAGTGAGGTCCGGATGCCTGACTCAGCCAAGAGGGATTACTAACAGGCCAGAAAACAACACTTACCGTAAAACCCCTGCGACACACACACACACACACACACACACACACACACACACACACACACACACTTACAACCACGCATACACTCACCCACACACATACACATACACACACAAACAAACACACAATCTCACAGACATACACAGACACAAACACACTACTGGCGCCACACATCCACTCACACAAACACACTTTATATCCCAGGTCCAGTGTCAGTTACGCATAGAGGCAGAAAGAATTCTAAACACCCCCCACAACACTGCCACCCCCCTCCACTCTCCGCCCCCCCAACTCTGACTTCCAGAGGCCTGAATCAGAGTTCCACAGCAGCATTCCAGAACCCCACCCGCCTGCCACGGCCTGCCCTGGCCTCCTGACAGGAATGCGCCAGGCGACGGGCTCTGTTGTCACACACACACACACACACACACACACACACACACACACACACACACACACACACACTGCACTCCAGAGATCCCCTCCCCATAGGCAGCAGCAACCCCTCCATTACAATACAATACATCACAGTGCAGTGCAGTTGAGAACACCAGAACACACACGCCTCCTGATCGGATCCATCCTCCTCTCCTCTCCAGCCTCCAGGCTGTGCCTGAAAACACACACCACAGAGGAAACACCAACTCTATGGGCTCACCCGCAGGGAAAAAGACTATTTATTTCGAGAGGGCTTTGTTGAGTGTGTGTGTGTGTGTGTGTGTGTGTGTGTGTGTGTGTGTGTGTGTGTGTGTGTGTGTGTGAGTAAGTGAGAAAGAGGGCAAAAGATAGTGTCAAATTCCTTGTATATGTAAGTATACTTAGTCAATAAAACTGATTCTGAGAGGGAGAGTGTATCTCTCTCTCTCTCTCTCTCTCTCTCTCTCTTTCGCTTTGTCTCTTTCTGTGTGTGTGTTTGTATGTGTGTTGGTGTGTGTGTGTGTTGGGTGCTAACACACTCACACAAAGAGTGCTCTCGTTTGACACTCTCACTGCTTCCTAGGAATATTTTTAGCCACCCCTCTTCCTACCACTCCAACAATAACACACCAACGCATCCTCACTCACACACACACCTGCCAGCACTCCAGGAGCTCAGGATCAACAGACGATTTTTATGAGTCCTCCCAGTACACTTCAGTGACGTGTGCACTGCACACACAGCCAACAATTGGATATCTTGAGAGAGTTGGGCCTGTTGATGAGAGTCTTCGGCCCAAATTTGAGTGGTACGGTCTCTACTGGCTCGTTTGTGGCCAATTTAGCATGTTGAATTGGAAACAGAGTTAGCGGCAGCAATAATTGTGTATCTTAACCAGTGATATGAAGTCTACCCAGTGGGAACATAGTATTATACCTAGCTCCTTGAAACACACACACACACACACACACACACACACACACACACACACACACACACACACACACACACACACACACAATTAATCATGTCTAAGTCACTGAAAAACAATGACAGTCATTAGAGTCTGTATTTTATTTTGGTATGGTCATTGCCTTGAAAGAATGACCATAGCAAGGTTTTGCTATTAATTTTTTCTTTGTAACAAAATACCACAGTGTCTCAAAATCTAAAAAAAATATTTAAAAGCTCAAAAGTGTCAGAAGTTGAGTGAGAAAAACGTGATTGTCTTCAAAGCCCAGTCTGGTGAAAACACTGCAGCTGTCCCCAAATCCCCACTGCAACTCTCCAACTCTCCAGCAAGGCAAACCTGTCAGCGCATCACCCACTGCCCACTGGATCCCAACAGAGGAGCCTCCCTGACAGGCTTGAGAATGGTGTGATGAGGATGGGTGTGTGCGTGTGTGTGTGTGTGTGTGTGAGAGAGAGAGAGAGAGAGAGAGAGAGAGAGAGAGAGAGAGAGAAAGAGCGAGAGAGAGAGAGAGACAGATAGAGAAAAACAGAGAGAGAGAGAGAGAGAGAGAGAGAGAGAGAGAGAGAGAGAGAGAGAAAGAGAGACAGACAGAGAGATGTGTGTGTGTGTGTGTGTGTGTGTGTGTGTGTGTGTGTGTGTGTGTGTGTGTGTGTGTGTGTGTGTGTGTGAGGCCTTCAGGGCCATTGGTAGTGTCGGAGGAGCGAGACACCATGACACGCACCACTGAGTCCTGCTCGGTGTGGACAAGGCCAGGGAGAGATGGGATAAATCTCTGGGCTGTGATTGGTCCACCGATTTGAGAGACATTACTGGTACCCAACCAGCTGCCTGACAATGCAGAGATGGATGGAACCTCTGTGACAGCTCTAGACCCTTCAAAACAAAAGGGTTCCATAGGGCATTCTTATCAGTGCCATGCATTAACCAGTCCAATCCTCCATAGCTTGTTTAAGCGGTAATTAAGCAATCATCATCACCATAATTATGAGACTTTAATGGACAATAGAAGTAATGATAACTTCCTGATTTCATAAGTTGAGAACTAATTTGTTATCACAGATTATCACATCAACTTTAGCCTATCTTAATATGATATTAACTCAGGCTGAACTTTGAATAGACTCCTCTGTTCCTGTCATGACCCTGCTTGGATCTCTTGCTCAACCCACAGACTCAGAGCTGGAAGCTATCTCACCCACACAGACAACTACAGCCCATCATAAAACCACCTCTCTAGTGGGCTCAGTAAAAGGAAAAAGGTAGACAGCTCCACTGATTCCGAGGGTAATGCCTCCCCTGTTTCGATGTGATAAAAACGAGCCTGTTTGGAGTGTAAACAGGGATTTCATCACCCTGTAACATTTAAACAGGCTCTCTTACAAGACACATTGCCAGCTCCTGTGTTCAGGTAACCAATGACGACAGGGAAGAACACAACGCTATGAGCTATGTCTGTTCATAGCCCCAGCAGTGATTTTGCAAAACTGTAAATTACACATGATAAATATTCATTGACTTTGGAAATGGGACTAAAGTAGGCTAGCCTACTTCCATACACATACACACACACGTGCGCACTCACTCACGCACACACACACACACACACACACACACACACACACACACACACACACACACACACACACTTTCATTCACAAAGGGTTGCCTAAGGCGTATTCCAATTAGCTGTGTTCAATTAACAAATATGTAGGAAATAGGCTATTCTCCTATTGCATTTGAGTTTTCCCTTGCGCCTCTCAGATGAAGGTAGAACCATTACGCAAACTTGAAATTACGCGTGTAATCAACCTCCCTGCGTAATTAAGTCCATCTTAAAAGAAACGCGCATAACAACTGACAGTTCGTTTACAGTGCAATTTGGGACTTTGTAGCCTGGAGTGGTGATAAAATAATCAGAATAACTCACTCCGTGGACCCGGTTCCGTTAATCGCATTCCCATCAGGAATCGGGTTGAGCGTGATCGGCTCCGGCTTCCTCCTCTTCTGCATCTTGTTCTGAAAAGCAATTTTGTTATTTCACAAAAATGTCTTAACGACAGCAAAGATTTTATAGCAGCTCACTGGTGAATCAACTTGCTTGCTGTCGAGAGAGAATAGCTATGGTGTTTCCACCCAAACGATGTGCCATAGAATTATGCTACTTCCGACATTGTAAGGAAAGATAAATAATGTCTTTGATGCAGAAATGCCACAAACCTGTCACGGAGCAACAACAGCTGGATGGGAAATCAATTCACAAAGGTGGTGTAGCCTGCTGTGGTTATCATGGATGGGTGGATGTCGCTGGTGGACAGTCCGGAGATGGTCCGTTTACGTCACGAAATATTTACATCTGTCTTCCGGACCGCATGGCCCGCCGTGGCAAATGTCTCCATCTTGTGGGCAATGTATGGTATGTCATGATGTCACATATTCTATCAAAATAAGTGGAATCTGGAATGGGGAATTATGGGATGGCCATATGGAACATGTCTGACTACAGCAGTGGAAACAGGGAGAGTGGTTGAACACTGATTTTAGAGATACTTGAGAGAGATCCACTCATTTAAGAGACTTCACTTTGTTGGGGAGAGAATATGATGATATGATGAGTGAATTTGAAGGGGGATAATAAGCTAAGAAGGCTCTAGGAGGACAAAGATAAACTCTGGCAGACCTGGAAAAGACTGTAGAGAAAGCAGAGGACAGGCCAAAAATCATTCCCATATGTGAGCAGGACTGTAACCAAAGATCATGGAATACTGAACTCCACTTCAAGCCTCTCTGCTGTAACCGAACTGGCCAATCAGGCCTTTGGTTAGAGTAGGGGTCTCCAACAGTAACTCAGGAGTCACCAGTAGCTCATCACCTGCCCTAAAATAGCTCTCCAATTGCAAAAACCATATGCTGTAACCATGGAAAATACAGGCACCAAAAGGTCAAACAATATTTTTCTCCCAACATGTGTGGTTGCACAAGTGTGTAAAATGGATGTCGGCTAACTTTTATCTTCACAACTATCTGTAATACAAATGGGAAAAGGTAGCTCTCTGAGGGAAAAGGTTTGGAAACCTAGAGAATTGGTCATAATGGTGACAGTAAAACCAAAGATATTTCATTCCTCTCTGGTAAAACCATAAGCTGGTTCAAACACTAGCCTTTATTCCATACTCCAACCCTGCTCTCTTCAAGGTTAGATGAGAGAAGATGAACATGAACCTATACAAATTTTTGACAAAATAGGGTACATTTTTACAGTCTCAAGGGGCAATTAAATAAATTAAAATAAAACAAAACACAACACAACTTCTACTATTGTCATCAGTATCACTGTAACCCAGGGCTGGCCTGGGACCAAAAAATGGCCCAGGTATTTATGGCCATGGTGGCCCACCATGGTTTTATTTAATAATAACTTCATGGCAAGCTAAAACAACACTTTAAGTTGGGCACATTGCACAAATGACCGTCGGCCCACCAGGCATTGCTCTGTATGCCCTATGGCCAGTCCATACCTGCTGTAACCAGTTTCAACACGCTTAGCTACCATGACAAGACTCTGTGTGAAAGAGCACTGAGCACTCCAGAAAAGTTCTGACTCAGAGTTAACCACCAAAGTGAAGAGTCAGGTGGATAAACCTCACTATTAGAAAGCTCATTATTGTGTGCGTGTGTGTGTGTGTGAGTGTGTGTGTGTATGTGTGTGCGCGTGCGTGCATGTGTGTGTGTGTGTGTGTGTGTGTGTGTGTGTGTGTGTGTGTGTGTGTGTGTGTGTGTGTGTGTGTGTGTGTGTGAGAGAGAGAGAGAGGGGGGGGGTTACTTATGTTCTTCTCCTTATCGAACTTTTGTTTGGTTCGTCTGCATGCTTATTTTGCCATCTTGCTGTCAACTGCTGCTGCTATAAATCAATTATATGACTGGTCAGCATCCTTTCTTTCTTTCTTTCTGTTTCCTTAATTCTCTCTTCCTTTTTGAGGATTATATTAGGCCTACTTTACTCTGTTCATCTTTTTCCTCAATGTGATTTATGGCCGTGTCACTCCAAGACACTAGTGGGCAGTAGGTAGGCTACATAACATACAGCTTCATTACGTCAGAGAAATTTTACGTTCACTACACCAACGAAGAAGTGTGAGCGCGAACGTACATCTATGTTAGAAGATGTGTGAGGCTATGTCTGTCGAAGGTATGCTATTTTTACTTTATTTTTGAACTCTATCCTTTTTTATGAATAATACAATGACAGACTCTGACTTCGCCCAGCGGTCATAACGTGGAAACATTGCCTAGCAAAATCTGGTATCTTGGAAGGGAAAACAATTTAATGTTAGCTGGCTAGCAAGTTAGTTAGCCTAGTTAACGATATCAGGGCAGGCTACCTTACAACTTCCAACATTATTCTAACATCTAATATTACATCATGATCGAGGGTATATTAGAATTTGGAAGATTTTAATGCTATTATGAAAGTGTATTGATAAAGTTTCGTAGATGGGGCCATTCACACACTCTGAGAAGTGGTCTTGATGGGGCTGCGAGTGCGACCATCAGGCCTACTGTAATGGCTTGGGAGTACCCTTAATTGACTTCAACCCATTCTATTTCAAATACGAACAGACGATCTGATAGTGCAGTGGTTAAAACGGATGGTTAATACCCAGGAAGATGCAGGTTCGATTCCCATGCGTGGTCAACAAGATTACCTGCAGTACTGAGCAGTGTACTGCAGACTACGATGCCACGCAGATTGAAATTGGTTCCTGCCGACAGGACCTGTCAAGAGATTGGGTTTCCTGTGCGATGGTTCCATACAGAACACACAGAAATAAATTGTTTATGCATAAATTAAGTGTGATATGACATGGTATTCTAGAAATATCCGATTTCTCCTGGGCCCAGTCAAAAGAGTAGGCTATTATCTGGGAGAAGGTGATCAGATTTGATAGAGCCTGTGATAGAGCCTAGTTCAAAGTGATCCTGGATTAGGCTATAACATTAGCAAACCATTGAAATTACATATTTGGACCACTTTCATACAGATGAAACTATTTTGAAGAAACAGCCTTGGGATGATACCAGGACAAATAGAATGCTTCTCTTGAACTACTGCTGGAACTGAAAATATGTGTAATGCATTGACAAAAATCTCTATTACTTCTGACCTGTCCTCTTTTTCCACTCTTAGATGAAGTCCCTGGTGATAAATGGATCAACAGCTGTGTGGCCCATGAAGTACCCCTCCATATCTATACAGGGACAGTTTTGCTTGGTCAGGTTAGACAATGGACAGGTTTTCTGTTAATACTAGTTCCAGACTAAACAATATTTATACTAGAAAGGCACTTCGGAGAATGCAGATCTCCGCCAAGGCAATGTGGACATAGACACAATATAAATTCCAGATCTTGCTTTGGACCACCGATAGCCACCAAAATTGAATCAGTTCTTGCTTGTCCCAATGGACACGTTGTCCGAAAATTGTGCAGTCCTTTTTGAGTTATGTTGTAGGCTACACAGAAAGCTACACAGACTCGGCGAGTAGGAAAAATAATGGGAAAATTTGACACAACATATACCGAATAGTGAACTGGCTTCTGTACTGTCTTTGATTAATGATTTTTCCACAGTCCCTCGTCTCATGTCCACAACAACTGCGTAATTCTTATATGCAAATAAAAACATTATACACTCTCATTGACACATTAGCTTGTGGATTTCGACACTGACACATGTCTCAGTGGGAGTAATGTAGAGTGTGACACCAGAATGGGAGTCAGGGCTGGCCCAAGCGTCTATGGGCACCTAAGCCTTTTATTTGGGCCCCCAAACCATGACCTTAGCACCGGATGCTTAATCATTCCATAAGCTACACTCTGTGTGTAACCTTCCCATTATCAGAACTAGAAAAGCGTCCAGGGAGCGCAGACCTCCACCAAGGCAATGTGGACACAGACACAATATAAATTCCAAATCATATTCTGGATCACCGATCGCAACCCAAATTGAATCAGTTCTTGCTTGTCCCAATATACACATTGTCCTAAAATTTCATCCAAATCCGTGCAGTAGGCCTACTTTTCGAGTTATCCTGGTGACAGACAGACAGACAGACAGACAGACAAACCAACACGACCGAAAACATAACCTCCTTGGTGGAGGTAATAATTTAAGCTTGCATCATACTGGTGTCATTCTGGCTATTGGTGGGCCAGCTATGGAGATTAATGTTATACGATTTAATTTGAATTATTCATTGTTTTTGTGTACGTGCGTGTGTGTGTGTGAGCACATGTGTGTTTTAAATCACTGTATCTCAGTGCCCTTGAGGGGCCCCTGATTGGGGTGGGTGCCCTAAATGGCTATGTAATTCGAATATATGCCTTGGGGCCGGCTCTGATGGAAATTTCTGGTGCTACCTTTGCTTGAATACATGTATAGGGAAACTAGGCAATTTAGGTAATTCATCAGCTTAATAGTTAATTCAGTAATTAAATAGCTCATCAAAGGTTGAATGAAGCCTCCCCTGCAGGTTATTTGTGCAGGTGCAGCACTTGTAAGATGCAGAACAAAGACAAAAATGCGTTTATCCACTTTATTGGTGAGAATTTACAATGCTAACATTAGTTTTTGGAGAATTTAGCGTCTGTAAATAAAAAAACAAATAAAAACAAACAAAATGAATAATAACGCTATGGCAGCAAAGGGTAGTATGCTCAAGTGTTAAAATGATGGCCTAGGCCTAATAGTTTTGTTCTCAGAAATTATTGTTTGGAACAATGTGTCTTATTTTATCACCATCATACACAGCAGGCTAAATATTTATAGCCAGACGAACACCGCCTACTGGCTTCGCTCATTTATTTCGTTCGACCAGATAGTCAGGAAGAGCATAGGACAGTTTCACTTTCTTCTCCACTGATCTGTGTGGGCCAAAATTCAGCGAACAGACTAGGAAACGGAAGCCAGGGTATTGCGTGTTTTTTTTTTTTTTTTCAATTTATTTTTATACATATATATAATAATATATATATATAAATATGTGTGTTTTATACGGACTGTAGCAATGTGTTTAAAAACCATTGCATAGCATAGCCCCCCCCACCACCACCACACACACACACACACACACACACACACACACACACAGACAGACATACATGATGTAGCCTACTTTAAAACTTTAAAAGTTGCAGTTTGGTCTTTGTAGCTCATTTGAATGTGAAAATTGTTGATGTGTAATATTTCAAATAAAATATTAATGAAATGTCATTTTCTGTTCAATGTTCTTCCTCACATCACACTGAAAGTGGATTATGTTATTGTATTGATTACTTTTTTCATCAGGACATCCAAGTAAATCGGCAGAGGATTAGAAAGCTGGAATCATGCTTCTCAATGGTCTTGTCGCCTGAACGACCCACGCCATTTAGTTGCTAGGCTTTGCGTTTATTTTACCCCCTTGCAACGCAATTAAAATACAATCCCAGAAGAGATTGCTAGGCCGAAGCCGTGTAAAAAGTGATGCGCGTTGAAGAGGACTAGCGTTGGCGCAGTGGACACTACCTCAAAACTCCTATTTCCCTTGCCTCAGCTCGAGTGCTCCCCCGATGACCTGGTGTGGGGGTCTTTTTTTAATTACTCTATTTGCATATAGGTGGACCAGCACCTACCTAAAGTTATTAAAATTGAATTTCTATCCAATTAAGGTTGCAGCAGATGGAAAGTAAGCCAAGTATTTGTAAAGTCTTTGTTGAGGTAGCCATTTTCATTTTAAAGGGAACACTTATCGCTCACCAAACTATTAAACATGTAAGCTAATGTTCACAGTCTTGGAACATAAGACTTTATAGATTGGTTCGCACAGTAGCCTAATGAGGGTCTATGAATTTCTTTGTCAAATCTGCACAGGCTTTTCTGCATTGGCCAGCCGAGTCAGCGAAACGGGCTATAATGAAGTATTGTTTATGCATGGTTTTGTTGATGGCTGGAGTTTCACTTTGGCACAGAACATATGGGTGTCAAGATCGCATGAATTTTGTGAGCATTTCCTTTAATAGGCTACAGACATCAAGTAGCCTAGTTTAGACCATCAAGCGTATATTTTGTTCTCTTTATGCATAGTTGTCTGTGTATGTGATATTTGTTCGTAAGAATTTGTTAGAAATCTCAGTTTGTAAATAATTTCTCAGTTCCCATTTTTTTTTCCTGGAGCCGTCTCCTCAGCGCCACTGCGTGACGTCACATTAGTTTAAAACGGGCCGCGCTTGAGACAGACTGGGAGAGCAGCTAGGATCGAGGAAGGGGAGCAGAGAGGGATGGTGTTTGACGCATCACTGCCTACCAGAGCCGGTCTGTGAGCGGTGAAAGCAGATCAATACACGCCAAGTCTCAGCAAACTCGCGGGTGTCTGCACATATCTACTGAGAGGCTCGGTTTCTCCCTCATCCGGAGAATGACACGGCGAATATAATAAGCTGATTGGAAGCGGATGAGTTTACAGCACAGGTAGGCTTTCATTACTACCAAACAGCTTGCCATGGTTCCCAACTGTACCTAAACATTCTCGTACCTACTTAGGATATAGTCAGTAGCCTATATATTTCAATTTTCATCTTAAAAGTTCAAATAACGGAGGGAGTATCATAATATTGGTGAAATATAGACTTGGCGACTGTTGGTACGACCTTTCTTTGAAGTGAAAAGCACTTCGAATTAAAGAAATCACGACGTTTGCAGACAACAGTTTCCTATGTGTAATGGCCAGTGTTTAGCTAAAATCTCTCCATCTATAGCCCTGCTTTTTCGATGTTTTGAGGATCCAGCCAGGAGGATAAGACTGGATAGGGTATAGGCTACTGCGTTGTTTCGATATTGACTGAATTGCACGCATTTAATTGTTTGTGTAGACAGAATGGTTAAGCTTGCCTGTAATGGCCCGTCATTGTTCAGCAGTTGATGTGCTTGGGTCGCATTGTAATTATAACTTTATAGCATAGCCTTTATTGTGCGTCCTGGGAACATGCAGTATACCAGCATAGAAAATAACGCCCTGGTCACTTTTCATCATGACAACATAATACTCAGACATGGGCTAGCCTAATTGACACAGCTTGATTTAACTTGAGATCAAACCATCACTTTTAAATGTTAGCCGTGCGTTCCCCCTGCAATGATCGATTCCCCATCACATCAGAACAAGCTGCTAGTTTGTGCCTAATTAAAAAAAAATGGCACATTCCAATGCCTCAACAAATTAAGGAAATCTTGGGGTGCATGAATGGAATTGTATAGCCGTCACTTCAAATAGACCCGCACATCCCCATGTGTCGTCATTAAGTTGCAAGTGCATTATTGAACTAATGAGAACTTGTCATGTGATCTGGTAGTCCCTTAGATACAGTTATGGCATAAGTTATCACTTTGCAGTTACAGAGTACATTGCACAAGGGATTTTAGTAGCCTTGATGTCTGGTTTGATTAGATTCATCTTAAAAGAGTGTTAATTTTAATGATCATGCTTTTCTGATGTAATGCCACTGTTTGCGCAGCAATAGCCCCAACACCGTCAGCATATTTATTGAAGCAGACAAGGTGGTCATAGTTGCCTGTGATTAGTTGAACAGTCGTCCTTCACGACAGAGGACGTTGAAAATAGTGGCTCCGCTATTGATTCAAAGCGCAAAGTTCTTTTACGCTGCATTTTAATTTTGTTGTCGCTAGGTGGCTCTGTTGAGCAAGGCATAGGCATATTGCCAGGTCTGGGCCACATAAGAATTGAATCAACATTCTCTTTGGATGTTTGCTTAATTAAGACATATTCATACATGATGTTGATTGAAATTTGATATAAAGTGAAACGTTATGTCAGTGGCTCTGAAGAGCTGGTGTCCATGAACCATAAAAAGATCATCTGAGAGGGAGAGAAAGAAAGTGTGTGTGTGAGTGTGTACATATTATGAGGCATCTTCTGTTTCCTTGGTCACCTTGCGTTGGTGTTGTCACAACAGTTCTATTAAAGATAGGGCTGGTAACACGCAGTTCAGACTGTGAAGGCATGTCTATATGCTGCAATGATATCAATACCGCTTTTGTCAATGCATGGAGTTGAAGTGAGTGCTCAATGTTTTAATGGGTGCTCAATGTTTTAATGAGTGAATGTCCTTGGAGGTCAGTTGCTCATGGAGACTGTGACAATGCAAAGAGAGGCTACATTGAGAGAGACTATATTGTTGCTGTTGTTAAAATAAAGTATCTGTTTGGGGTTGGTTCTGATGTTAGGTACCGCCTGATTTGAACTATTTATACCTTGTCTGAGCTTGCTATTTGCCTTTGCAGAAAATCTGATGGTAAAAATGAATCTGCATGAATGTAAATGGAAATCAGTTACTACACTGGATACACTACCACTTTCACACTACCAGCTCAAATCAACTTGATAGTTTATCTAGACATGCCTGAGGATGTACAACACCGTACTTCAGTCCAATGGCAATGATTGAAGCAACAGTTGCCCACTGCCTGCAGTGTTTGGTTTTACATAATTGGGTGTGTGTTCTCTCAGCAATGATATTATAAACAATAACAAAAAGAGAAACCTATTGCATGATATGATTGTCCTAAATGTGCCGTCAGTCCTCATGGGTTTTTGAGATTTGCATTTTGCTGTATCAACTATTGCACAGATGTAGCAGACCAGTAATCTACTACTTGCACTTCGCATATCCTCATACCCAATGAATGAACTGACTCGACATTTGTTTGGGTTGGGTGAGAATGGGGTTGTAGTTCGTGCACGCTTACCACGGCGGGGAAGTATGTTTTACTGTACCTCAGAGGGACTAGGCACAGAGGAAGGTAAATGATGGAGAGGAACATTGCGGAGAAGTAAAGCTTCTGAAGACTGACTTTGTTCTAAGAGAAAGCGCATGGAATGCACTGTTTATGAGGAGGTTTATGGCGACTCCCTGCCTTGTGGATGATTTGTGTGTGTGTGTGTGCGTGTGTGTGTGTGTGTGTGTTTTAATTGTTGTTTGTGTGAGTGAAAGGGTACAAGTGAATGTGAGGGGGCGGGTGGGTCTCGTACTGTGGCATCCATGCATGCATGCCACGCATGTGTTGCCAGGCGAACTGCATTATAGCAATTTGTCAAAAAGTCATTTGTCATAACTGTACTTTGGCAATGCAGTAAAGTAGCTTTTGTTTTCAGTCCCGAAGAGCAAGGCTTTTAGTCTAATTAAACAGCTTCCTTGTTGGGTATAGCCTGTATGGTCATTGGTGGCCTCTATTTCAAGTGAATGGTTAGACCTTTCCCTCCAAAACAACTGATCAGTCATTTCTTGAAGTGTAGGCGCTGTTAGGATTAACTTAAAAAAAGAAAAAAAAGAAAAAGAAAACATTAAAAGTTGCACAGTTTTTCTTTCTCAACTTGGCAATGAACTTTTCAACAAGTCACTGTCAGACTGTGACATTTCTGATATGTGTTTGGGGCCTTGGAGCTGTTCCATAGAAATTCTGCTTTATTTGAAGTGTGAGCTGGAAAATGTTGATGGCAAAAGCAGTCCACTGAACAAATAAAGCCCTCCGATGTCTTCATGTGACTTGGACACTCGTTGACCATCCGTAATGTGCTTGTGTCCTCTCTTGTGACTTCAAAGCTCTAATTCAAAAGTGCTGTTAGCGGATGCCCTTCTTAATTTTACGTTTATGAAAATGTGAAGGGTGCGACCTCGCCGTTTTGCATTTGGACAGGGGGGTATTATCTTCAAACCTAAATCCCCCTACGATCCTCTGCGGCCGGAAGGATGAAGGCGTGCCGCACTGCTCCGCGTGACTCACAGCGGCCGCCGAGTTCCCCAGCTGTCCACCACGCTGTTGCTGCTGCTGCTTGCCCCGTCAAAGACGATTCATGTTGACAGACCATAATGAGAGCGAAGTCAAAGGCTGTGTGTTTTTTTTTGTTTTTTTTGTTTAGGTTTCCATCCAGTCATTCTTTCTTTCTCCCAAGGGCTAAGAGGGGAAATGTTGTTCCCTGTTTTTGTGCACCATATATACAGTCAGCCTGCAGTGGTGCCAGTTCACAGTCTAGTAAACCCTTTCAGTTGGAAATCCTGATGTTTGCCTCAATCAATAGACTTAATTAGTGCTGATTAATGAAGAAGCCTTGCTGTCGACTGCTGACGGAGGGTGGAATTCCCAAGGACAAAACGGATTGGTATTCACACACAACAACCAGCAGCGCAATGCTGCACTACAAATTCAATCCCCCCCAAAAAAAACTTTTCTGTGTTGAGCGTTTATGAGCTGTGTTTGTTCTTTGTTGAAATAATCAGCCGCAGATGTTGAAATGTATAATTGAGTGTGTGTTTATTTGCGGAGGAGCACGCTTAGCTGTGTGCTTGCTTAAATTTGTGTGTTTACCTTCTCCTGCCATTTTGATTTGAGCTCTACAATTGCAGGTGCGGCTGAGACATTGTATGTGTGTTGCTCATATGATCAATGATATTTTTGGGGCATTTTGCCCCTTAATCAGATGGACAGTATAAAGGTGGACAGGAAATGATTGGGAGAGAGAGATGGGGAAGGATTAGGAAATGACCTCAGGTTGGACTTTAAACCGGGTCCGGCGTAATGGTATGGTGTCCTAGCCCACTGAGCCATAATCGCGGTCATATTGTGAAATAATGTCAGAGAAAGGGACATTTTATAGTATAAGACCTTAAAATCTACGAGGTAAACATTTTGGTGTTGTTCATCTGGCCTGTTAAAGCACAGTTTCATTATCATCAGCCTGAGTGGGAGGGCATTGAGAGGGAAGGAAATGGAATAAGCTTTTAATGAATCTGAAGCTTGCCCCTGAATGGTTCATAATCTTCTGATTCCTAGCATTACTACTGCGGGGGTGTGAAACGGCACTTCAGCTCTTAGCTCAGAAACATCTGTGAGGGGAGACACTCGACTGTGTATGTGTAGTAGCGCTGGCTGGGGAAAGTAACAGGGAGACCAGAGGAGTTTAGAGGAGCATCTGCGTCTGTTTTATGGCTCTGGCCCAGATTGGCATGATGGAGGAGTGTCAGATTACACACTCTGGCACAGGGTGCCATTGTCGCTACCGCTAGCAGCACTGCTGCCATCATCATCATCACCACCACCACCACCGCAGCCACCACTACATGGATGTAGTCCAGCAGGCCTCGCTTCAGTTTGCTTCTCCGCTCGACTCCATGGCGCTTTGAAAGACTGACAATGTCATAATTGATTTAGTTGGTTGTTTAAATAATTGACCGGAGGAAAAGTTCCTTGAGAGCTGCACGGCCATAAAAATGTGGGCACGGGAGAAGGAGGGAAGAATGAGATGGAGGGAGGAAGAGAGAGGGAGAAAGAGGGAAAGAGAATTAAATGGAGTGAAATAGAGCAAGGGGAAGAGAGAGAGAATTACATGACGATCGTTGGAGCTAGTTAGAGATGGAGGGAATTAAATGGAGGCAGAGGAATGCAGAGAATGAGAGGAGAGGAGGAAGGAGGGAGAGAGTGAGTAAAATGAGGAGAGGTAGAGTGATCAAGAGAGGAAAAGGAGAGAACAGAGAGAGAGAGAGAGAAAAGAGAGAGTAAGTGAGCCAGGAGAGGGCTGGCAAAGAATGCAATGTCAGACAATGGGCGGTCTGAGGTGTTCTGTGTTTGTACAGGGGCCTGTAAATTATGCCTGCGTTAGGGCTTTGTTGGCCCTCAGATTTATCTGCATAGCAGCCAATTACGGCTCCTGAGCCCCCCGTATAAGAGTAATAGATCCAGCAGGGCTGCCGGGGGGCAGGCCATGAACACTAGCATCCTCTTTCAGCCAAGCACGGCCTGGCATGGGCTCGGCTGGGTTGGTTGGATAGATAGAGGAGCCTGAACTTTCAATGCACCATATAATAATAATGCTGTCTGTTTCTAGATATGGTTTCGTTTGAAACCTGATGAAATATATTTTGAAAATGAATGGTGATTGATTTTTTTATGGGGTTTTAGAGTATTTTTGTGTGGCTGAGCCTGTTCTGTTTTCTTTTGATGTGAGAACATTTGATTTAGTGTTGTGAATTGCTGTATACTCTATGCACATTACTGATTTACTGAAAGTCAGGGAAACATTAGGGTATTCTGAAAGGACACCAAAACTGTACACAGTGCTATACTTAGTAGAAAACTCAGAACGTGCAGGATGTGCATACAAAATGTATTAAGCACTCAGTAGGCTACACCAAGGTTGTGTGTGTGTGTGTGTGTGTGTGTCTGTCTGTCTGTCTTGTGTGCATGCATACTCCTCTCAGTGCTGTCACTAATTTGAGTTTAACGGTCTGCTTAGGACAAGAAGGAAAAACAATTTCTTGTGTATGGTAGTAAATTTATGGATGCTTATCTGATGTGGGCAGTGGACGGTTTTGGACTGCTAAGTGTACACCCAGAGATAGTTAGGTCCCTTTGGATGCTCTCTCCATCAGAGAACCCCTGATGAAATTGCAACGCCTGACCTTTATTCTGCAAATGAAGCTGTTTTCTCAATGAGCTGACGGATAGATGCTGTTATTTTAGCAGAAAAAAAAAACCGCACTGAACATTATACATGGTGCAAATACCCTCGAGCCATGGCAGCTGCATTAGAAAATGTTAATGAAAAATGTGCGAGAGCCCACTGAACTTTGTTGAGCAAGTTCAGCCTCCATTTTGGCAAACCTTGATCTGATTTACATTTTTTCATCTCCAGAGAGGGGAGAGAGGAATTAAAATGAGTGTGGATGTCCTCCCCCAAATCCGTCTCTCTCTCTCTCTCTCTCTCTCTCTCTCTCTCTCTCTCTCTCTCTCTCTCTCTCAGTTAAATGTGCTTTATTGTCATGACTGCAGCGTACTTCAGTCATCTGCAGAGTTGAACATGCAGCTTTATGGAAAATAAACCATGAGAAACCATATGATATCAAAGATGAGCAAGAATAACAAGATGGATAAAGTGTATGGTTAGTCCAATGAATAAAGTTACACTGATTATATGTGAAGAATCAAGTTTAAAAGGACACAGCTTCATGTTTTGTTAGGTATACTAAAGCCACTTCAAATGTTGGTTGGTTCTTAAGAAAACGCAAGCCTAGCATTCTTACCGTAATTTCTTAAATATTAGATGCACTGTGAATAAACCGCTAGACAGTTTTTATGAAAATAAAAAAATGAATTAACATTTACATTTACAACTATTGTATTAACCACATACTAAGAGTGTGTCAAAGAAATAAGTTTGTCAAATAGAACATTGTTCAATAGAAGTGGTTATTAGTGTCATTCAGGCTGAGCTCCACATTATTAGGTTTGCAGTAGTCACCCTACAGATAGAGCTTAGAGCTATGCTTTCTCCTCCTCCATCAACTCTTCACTACAGATAGATAGCCACCTGTTCCACACAGACTGATAATATAATTTACAGAAAGTATGTTAACCCTTCCACCTCTGACTTTTCCATTAGAGCTTTTGATTAAAAAAAAAAAAATTAATAAAATCTGTCGCTTCATAGGAACCATCTAATATAATTGGTGTGGCCCAAGTTTTACTGTGGATTTTAGTTCTCTGCTATAAGATGTTTTAATATGTGTATGGGCAAATATTGCTGGCCTCTGTTATAAGCTCACTGGTGGGGTCTGTATATTGACTCTCAGAGAAAGAGCGCAACCCTGTATTGCTTGCTCATGTCTGGAAATTTTGAAGGATTTGCTCTTGATAAAATATTAATGGCGTCTTTTCATACATTTGAAATGATCCTTCCATTCTGGATGGGAGAGGTCTTGAGGTTATATATATATATATAAAAAATTCCAATAATTCTAGTGTCAGTGGTGTGTGTGTGTGTGTTTTTTTCCCCCCAAATTCACAGACTTCAGTGTGTACACACGTTGTACTGTAATCAGGATATTGGTGCGTAGAAAGTAGCCTACTCCTTGGCATTTATTAAGAGGTACGTATTACTTTGAGACCTGATCCTCTATGTGTTCACAACCTTTCTCTAGTGTGGGGAGTTTTGAGTGTCAGGCTATGCCTAGACCGTCACTATGCCAGTTGAAGAGAAGGACATTTCCAAGTCGCGACGTGAGGCTTTGTAGTAAATATTCACAGATGTTTGCTCCATTTTTAATCAATAAGTAACCAAAAGGTCATTGTTTACATTACCTCTGGGAAGAGGTGTCCCCAATCTAATTTAGCTGAACATATAAAAAAAAAAACAGTCTTAAAGCTATGTTGTGTCAGACATATTGTAAAATTTAATTAAAGTCATCCTGGCTGCAGCTGCCTTCTTTTAATATTTTTCTCTCTCTCTCTCTCTCTGTGTTTGAAAAAAGACCATTAATATTTTATTAGCCGCTAATAGTTGAGCAGATAAATCCAACAGCGATTGTTTGCCACATAATTAATAGAAACGCTGAGGTGAACATGGGTGTCACGCCGCACCTCCAGGCACCTGCAGTGAAATGGATTAGTGTTGCCTCTCGGCATTATGGGTAGAGGAGGCCCAGAGAGGACAGGCTCAGACTCAGGGAGGGGAAGACCAGACTGGCAAAGGCCAGACTGGGAGTCTCCAGCTTAGAGAATCTGCCCCTCAACTCTTTTTTTTTTTTTGGGGGGGGGGCATCATTACTATATGATTGGTCTATTTAGCGCAGTCTCTTCCTCCCTCACATCCTTCCCCTCTCCTCTTTCTATACCTCTCTCGATCACTCTCTCTCTCTCTCTCTCTCTCTCTCTCTCTCTCTCTCTCTCTCACTCTCTCACCCCCACCTACCCCCATCTGCAGGCTTCCAGAGCTCTCGATTAATGCACTCATCAGTTCTTTTCTCCTTGCGGGTTTTAATGACAAGCTCACCACTACCCCAGCCCACCCCACCCCACCCCACCCACCCACCAGGGGATTCAGGCGACTTTTTTCAGATACTGCTGATGTCTACTGCTGCTGCTGCTGCTGCTTACATATGCCACTTTATTTCCATCAGAGGAAGATTAGCATGAAGGCCCTTTACACACACACAACACACAGACTCACACACACACACACACACACACACACACAGAAGTAACAACACAGTTGCACACACATTCAGACATAGAACACACACGGGACACACACAGACAGAGAGCGAGAGAGACCAAACAGAGACACACACACACACACACACACACACACACTCACTCAGACAGAAACCACACAGTGATGCAGACACACACACACACACACACCCATGCATATTGTGCAGACACACTCATGGATATAGTCACACACCCGGCGGCCCAGGAAATCTCTCTTTTCAGAGAGAGAGAGAGCTCAGTCAAAGGCGTCCAAGCGCAGCGGATCGGATCACGGGGGGATGCAGCGGAAGCGCATTAACAAAATAGCAATAAAAAAAAAAAAAAGTAAAAAAAATCATGAATTTTGCAGAGTTAAATTGTGGGAAAATGCAGCCGTGCGGCTCTTCAGTAGGCCACCAGCTCCAATCTATAAGTAATCTGTGCTAGTGCTCCCAGCAACACTGTAGCGTCAGATTGCCACTATTGCTCTGGTCTAGTGAAGCATGGCTAGCGTACAGTCATGGGTCCCCTGGTAGCTGTTGTCCACCACTCACTCTGAATGGACTGCTGAAGAATGTGCTGCAGAGTTGATGGGTTACTCTCTCTCTCTCTCTCTCTCTCTCTCACTCTCACTCTCTCTGTCTTTCTATCTCTCCCTCTGTGTGTGTGAGAGAGTTTGTGTATTTCTGGGCCTCTGAAAAGCAGACGTGTGTGTGAGTGTGTGTGTGTGTGTGTGTGTGTGTGTGTGTGTGTGTGTGTGTGTGTGCGCGCGCCTCTGAAAAGAAAAGACATGAGAGTGAGAGGTAAGTCAAGCTGCTACATCCTTCAGTGCCCATTCAGTCATTCTCTCACTCACTCACTGACTCGCGGTCCCTCTGTGGTCATGTCCATTATAAAAACAGTTGTCCAGGGATTTCCTGTCCTATTGAGTAAACACATTCTGAAAAAAGAGAAAGCCTCTCTCTCTCTCTCTCTCTCTCTCTCTCTCTCTCTCTCTCTCTCTCTCTCTCTGTGCCTGGTGCATTACTGTGGCCGTAACTCAAATCCCAGCCTACAAGCGTGACACCGCCACTAGAGTTTTGCTTTCCGAGCCGCTGATGCTGTGGCTGTGACTGCTGATAGGGGCGTGATGTGGTCATATCGCTGCAGAGCACACAACTAAATCAACACTTCATTACATTAGTGTACCCCCATTATCTGTGTGCCCGGGCCTCGGGAGACAAATGGTGACACGTGGTCTCCGACTCCGACGTTCAACAGTGTGTACTGTACACACACACACACACACACACTGAAAAACAGCCCTCCGTGTTGTTTGCCTGGCCTCATAAAAGTTCATCAACATTGTGAAACCGAAGCTGTTTACTTTGTAGTCACAAATGTTTATGTGTGTAAACACACACACACCACACAGACACCTCCCTGTTGTGTGCCTGTTTGCCGTGTAACCTTAATAAGTGTGTATGAATGAGGCCTGCTTTTGCTGTTGTCCACAGGGAGAACGGGCTTAGCTGGAAATGGCAATGTTGTTTTGGTTGGCGTCTCTCCCGTGTTAGACATGCGTCTATAGGCTTATAGCTGTGTGTTATGATCCTCTCTCTCTCTCTCTCTCTCTCTCTCTCTCTCTCTCTCTCTCTCTCTCTCTCTCTCTCTCTCTCTCTCTCTGTCTTTCTTGGCTCGGGAGTAAGGAAGGAGTGCTGATGTCTTTATCGCAGCCGACTCAAGACATTAGTCATTCTCAGCCAGCCTCTGAGTACTCCTGGAGAAGAGAGCTCTATCGTTCTTCCTCTCTCATTCTCTCTCTCTTTCTCTCTCTCCCTCTCTCCCTCCCTCTCTTTCTCTCTGTCTCTCTTCTCTCTCTTTGTCTTCCTCTTCTTTTTGTCTGTCTCAGTGCATGGTTAATATTTCTTTCCTAGAGAACATAACAGTCCTTCAGCCAGGGAGGCTGCTTTTGACATGGGGGGGGGGGTGGAGGTGTGGGGGGAAGCATCTTCAGTTGCAGTGGTGTCGAGACGAGAGCTTAATTTCCCACACATACACTTTGACAGCGTGCTGAAGCGGAGGATAGGAGTGTGTGTGTGTGTGTGTGTGTGTGTGTGTGTGTGTGTGTGTGTGTGTGGAGGTGGATCACCTGGGTGGAAATTGGTTTTTGTGTTTGCTGTCTGTCCTGGGGCAGACAGTAGTGAGGATGGTGAGTGGAAGAATGACACACACACACACACACACACACACACACACACTTGTGTATGAGAGGGGCGGACAAAACTGAGCAGACATGACTATCTGTCACAAATACAACATCTGAGGAGAAGAGAGTTTGACCAAACTGCCTCAAGTACAGTAACCATCTCTGGGAAGTTTTTTGGGTGCTGTATTTCATGGGCAAGAATTATTATATCTGCCAAGCACTATACAGTGTGTGGTTTATGAATAATGTAAACATGTTGTATAGTCAGTATGAATCAAATTGAATGGTTCTTTGTTATGCAGTTTAGTTCTGTCATTGTCAGTGTCAGCCGAGGCCAGGGCCTTTCCTAGTAGTTTGGTTATGTGTGTAATCAGACTCAGACTCAGAGACTATTCTCTGCCCATTCTCCATTTGAGGATTTGTCTCCAGTCAGTGCATACAATAATGGACACACACACACACACACACACACACACACACACACACACACACACACACACACACACTCACTCACTCACTCACTCACACACACACACACAGACCTTGGGTTCATTTTGAAACCATTGCACTCTTCAGTCTTTTACAATTCTACTCTGACCTCCATGTGATCATTAGACTTTCTACTTTGCCACTCTGTGTTAATGCCTTACCGCAAACCCCTTTCCCCAATAAGGTCCCATCCAGCCATTGGCCTGCATTTTAAAAAATGACTGCAGTGTTAATGTAATAGAATTTCAGTGATCAGAATATATCACATGCAGAATGATTAAAAGCGGTTAAGAGTCAGTTTGGGGTTATGTCAGGATTGCCTGTTCTATAGATTTCTGGTCCTTGTCTTGTCCAGAAGTTACAAATTATAAAAAGTATAAAGTTGTAAATTATTTGCTTGGATCTTAATGTTTCATGGATGTAAGCTTATCATTGTCATTAGGGCGAGACCAGTAAAATATTTAGATGAAAATCTTGTACTTCTGGATTTGAGCGCCCTGTGAATTTAATTTTCTTTTTTTCATTATTTGGTCGGTAAAAATTATTCAGTAATCCACAAGCAGTAAAATATTGTGAAGTTTTGCAGTAAAAATGAAATCTTACAATTTTTCACTCCGTGAAAGGCAGTATATACCCATAATGTCAAGTAGTAACATTTATTTCTGTGTAGTTTTTAATTAGTTATTCACTTAATTACTATGTTGTTACATTGTTATATGCATATTTATAAAATGGACTGAGAGAGTTGAGGGCTTACTCCACACCAACAAGTAGTTCACTGCTTTAGAAGCAGTATAATGTTAGTGGTACTATAATAATTGGACCATAAAATATTGTGAATTTACATTTTGTAATATTTGGTCTGTGGGTATTATTCCGCAATCCATTAAAAGTGTAATGACTTCAGAAAATAACCTTCCGCAATATGGAGAATATTTGAATAGCCTATTTCAGCTTATGCTCAGTCAGTCTATGCTTTGAAGCTGTGGTATTTGTGTGTTTAAATTAAATGACTCTGATTGCTTTATTACTGCTTGTTGTTGTGGTTATTGATGACATTGGTCTATGTTATCACATTCAGTCCCAGACAGTCTTCTGTGCTTTAGAGATATAATTTGCCTATTTGTATTTCTGTAGCCATCACTCTTGTTAGCGTTAGCTCGCTTATTAAGTCTTCTCATCTTCCCATCTGTTAGCGAAACTCCCTTCGCTCACCACTGTCACACATCAGACCCAGTCTTTCCCCCGGAGCATCGGAGAGGCCAAAGTCGAGGCCACTAAACCCCCCCTTTGCCGTTTCATTGATATTCCTCTCACATGGCTGGCTGCTGCCGGAATCTGCATGAAAATGGATGGCCACGGTGCGTCCGGTCGGGCGGCCCGCTGCAGAAACCGGCATGGCACATTACGTCTGCACGCTCTCGTGTGACAGACGCTCGCGCCTTTGACAAATGACCTGCAATGACCTTTAATGGCGTGTGGAGAGTGAGCCCCCCCCTCACCCCCCTCCCTTGGCACGCCGTGCCCGCCCTCCTGCTGGCTTGGTTTAGAGTTGTCAAGGCCGAGTGCGGCGTCATCTCAGTGAAGCGTCACTTCTCCAACAGCCGTGGAGGAGGCAGTGTGTGTGTGTGTGTGTTTGTGTGTGTGTGTGTGTAGCGCTCCCTGTCTAACACAAACATATTTGCCCAAAGAAAATGGAAGTGAATTTACGGGCCAGTGTGTCAAGCCTGGGGAACGCTGTAAGAAACAGATCTTAAAACCGAGCTTTTGGCTCTTTTGTAGACAGACAAAACGAGAGTCTCGCTGCGGGTTGCCCTCTTGTATCTGACTGGGCTGGTTAGAAACAGGATGGACACAAAAGAGAGAGTTTCTTTATCCTGCCAGCCTGTTAAAAAGGTGCTAAATTTTAAAGTATTGTTTTATCTGTTTTTTTACCACTGACAAGGAGATTTTGTTTTTGCCGGTGTTGGTTTATTTGTTTGACTGTCTGCCTGTTTGTTTGTGTGCAATGCATGAATAACTCAAAGTTATTTGAAGGCCAATTTGAATGGCATTTTCTGACAATGTGGATATTAGGACAAAGAACAGGTTATTACAGTACATTTCAGTGGTATTCTGGAACACCATTTGGAATTTGTATTGGGTGAGTGACCCGCTTGCCTGGGCAAGAGGTCTGCAGTCTCTTGGTGCTTTTCTCTTCTTTTTGTTGCCTCTCTTGTCTTCTCTGCCCATCTTCTCATACTTATTAATGCCAAGCTCATGACCTTCACACCTTCCTTTTGTTCATCCTCACTGTTAAAAGTGGTGCCATGATGTGTGTGTGTGTGTGTGTGTGTGTGTGTGTGTGTGTGTGTGTGTGTGTGTGAGAGAGAGAGAGAGAGAGAGAGAGAGAGGGAGAGGAGGTGTGTGCAAGTGTGTGTGTGTGTGTGTGTATGAGAGAGAAAGAGGGAGAAGAGGTGTACGTGCAAGTGTGTGTGTGTGTGTGTGCGCTTGTGTGTGATGGATCTGGGTGTTATTGGGGAACTGCTGTTCGTGGCGTGGCCTTAAGCCTACTGTGCTTATTCAGCAGCCAAGGTCTGTAGCCTACAATCAATGAGCAGCAGTCAGAGTGGGAATTGAGTGTGCTTTGATCCGCACCTGGGATATAACACACCTACTGACACTCATGCAACACACACACACTCACACACACACACACACACACACACACATCCATGTACTTCTATGCATTTACCACAATTTGACCAACAGTTGTTCACACACACACACACACACACTAAGATTCATGTCAGAGATGTTCATATGCTTATTTACAGAGTACTCAAGAACTCTGCACACACACATACACACACACGGACACACACAGACACTCTGGGCTCATGAATATTCCTGCCCCTCCCCTTACCCCCCGCGTCCCTCACACACTGACCACGATGCACAGCTCTGACCACAGGGTCCCTGAGGAGGGGAGGGCTGGATGGAGGGATAGAGAAAGGGAGAGAGAGGGGGGGGTGAGAGAGAGAGAGAGAGAGAGAGAGAGAGAGAGTAACGGAAAGAAGGGAACTTCAGAGCTTTAGACACTGACCAGCAGTGGCCGAATGTGAGGTCAGGTCTAGTGGCACTCAGGACAAGCCGGAGTGGACATCCATAAGTCTGCTAGCACTTTACTGTGAGCTTGGAGAGCTACCTGAATACCTGAAGGAGGAAGAGGATTGGGAAACTGAGGAAGAGAGAGAGAGAAAGAACAGACGGTGAGATTATTTTAAAAGTGCCAAATCAGAACCTCTCTCTTGTTCTTTGTTTCTCCTTATCTGTCGCTCTCTTGTGTACACTCTGTCTCTGCTCGCAGGTGTGTGCAAGGTGCCAGGTAAAGTGTGTGTGTGTGTGTGTGTGTGTGTGTGTGTGTGAGAGAGAGAGAGAGAGAGAGAGAGGGAGAGAGAGAGATAAGGGAGAAAAACTGTGGAGTTTTTCTGGTGACATTCTTTGAAGGTTGCAGATGAGGCTTGTTAGTGTGTGAAAGAAAGAACCAGGGAAATTTTTTTGGTGAGATTGTCTCGATATGCCAACTTCTGAGTGTGTGTGAGGAAGAAAAAGCGAGAGAGAGAGAGAGAGAGAGAGAGAGAGAGAGAGAGAGAGAGAGAGAGAGAGAGAGAGAGATCCATGCACTGTAAAAAAATATATGTATCCACATAAACGTAAAAAGTATGTAACCTGGTTGCCTTGAAATTTTAAGTTAAACTCAACAAAATGCACTCTAGTTAATTAGGTATTTGACACAAGTGAACTTATGATATGTAGAAGTAACAATGTGTATTAACGGCACCATTAGTTTCCAGCAATTTCTATTTCATTTGAACAGCAGTGGTGAATCTTAATCATCTTAACAAGATGACAAAAAGGGCGAAACCTTTTATACTGTTAATTTGTTGATTTAACATTTGAGGTCAATTTGTTTATTATTAGTTTAATGTAGTTTAGTTTATTGCATCCATTGCACCAGATTCAGCAGCTTGCATGCTAGCATGATTACTGTGTGTGAGTGTGTGCACTGACACAGTGTGAGGGAGAGAGACGGAAGGCCAGGAGGCGCCTGATAAATAAGACAAAAACTTTGATGTTGAGATGGATTTTAAGATCTCAGAAGAACCGTGTGTGTAAGAGAGAGAGAGAGAGAGAGAGAGAGAGAGAGAGAGAGAGAGAGAGAGAGAGAGAGAGAGAGAGAGAGAGAGAGAAGGGGGTGAAAAAGAATTACAGTATATACTGTAGGAGTAAAAAGGCTTGTAACATTGTCAAATGAGACTGCCTGCAAAAGAAGAGGGAAAGGATGTATACTGTACACTACAGGGATGGCTTTACCTTCTCAAATACACCTTGGTGTGTGTGTGTGTGTGTGTGTGTGTGTGTGTGTTCGAGAAAGGGAGAAGAAAAGCAAATGGGTTTTCCCCATATCAAGTGTGTGTGTGTGTGTGTGTGTGTGTGTGTGTGTGTGTGTGTGTGTGTGTGTGTGTGTGTGTGTGTGTGCAGAGAGAGATAAATATTGTACATGAGACTGCTCAGTAAGTCTGACTGTACCAGTAGACTGTGGAGTGAAGGGGAGTAGTTGGGGAGCTGTGAGGTTCTGTGGGTGTCCCTGCAGGCTCAGTTCAGTACAGTAGCAGTGGCAGACATGCACACTGCTGGGCACTGCACTGGGGTGTGTGTGTGTGTGTGTGTGTGTTGTGTGTGTGTGTGTGTGTGTGTGTGTGCATGTGTGTGTGCATGTGTGTATGTTGTGCTTACAGACAAGTACACTGGACAGTGGAGGACTGTGTGTGTGCTGTGATGTGTGTGTGTGTGTGTGTGTGTGTGTGTGTGTGTGTGTTTGCAGACAAACCCTCTGCATGGACATTGTACTGGCATATGGAGGAGGATACAGGGTCTGTCTGTGGGTCTGTGCTTCCCCAAGGGGGCCCACATCAGAGTAAGGCAGACACTGGGAGATGAGCTGACATGGCAGGATACTGTATGAGACATGACTGGAGAGGCCTGGAACAGAGTTGGGTTGGGTTGGGCTGCATTGGCCACTGGTTGGAGAGGAAAGAGGCATAAAAAGAAGGGGGGATCATAGAGATAGAGAAAGAGAGGAGGAGAGGGGGTTAATGAGAATGAGGGAGGAAGAAAGAGAAGAAGAGTCTGGGGATGAGTGGACTGGTGGGGGTGGTGGGGGTGGGCAACAAAGACAGAGATGGAAGGACTTCTGACAGAGGATGGGGGCCGTGATCTCAAAGGTGTGTGTGTGGGTGTGTGGGGAGGGTGTAGGGGGGGGGGGTGAAGCCATAGAGATGTGTAGACCCAAGAGAGCCGCGGCTTTCCTCTGGGGCTGTGCGAAGACTCTAGCGAGCAGGTGAGGTCACAGGGGGTCTGTCATGAAATATTTATCGCTCTTCCGCTATGCACCGAGCTCCGCAACGCTCCACTCCGCTCCGCGCCGCACCGCTGCTGCGCCACACCACCGACAGATTTGCTGCCTCTGCAATATTTCCCCCGCATCTCATCCACAGAAATACTCATTACACCCCACAATCCCCCCCCACACACACACACACACACACACACACACACACACACACACACTCTCACACCTCTCTCCCCACCCCCGTCACTGATACCACTTCACACACATCAGCGCTTTGTCCTCCTCACAGCCGACTCGCAGCAAGCGTGTGTGTGTGTGTGAGAGAGAGAGAGGAAAACAAGAATATTATAATTTATAATACAGCTTGTTTTATGTAGAGCAGGATTCTGCTCTGCAAGCTGCTCAACATGTGTTGGGGCGGACCACAGGTCACAGTGTGAGAAAAAACACTTTGTTAGCTACCAGTGACCTGAGATACAGGAGCCAGGTGGGCGGTCAGTGAGAGGGTGCTGCGACTGCTAGAGTACCTGCTCGCTGTGATGGCAGTATGGGCTTATTTCACACCTGAACATTCCGAGATTTAGAATGCCATCACAGTGAGCAGGTACTCTAGCTGTCGCAGCACCCTCTCACTGACTGCCCACCCGACTCCTGTATCTCAGGTCACTGGTAGCTAAAAAAGTGTTTTTTTTTCACCATTCCACGGTAGTGAACTGAACATTCTGTCATTGAAATGCATTGAATTTATCCCTTTTTCTGACTCAAAAAAATGGGTAATAACATTTAAAACATATCTAAATTCACTTTCTTTCAAATAATGCACATCTGAAGCCCACAAATTGGGAAGTCCCGGATGGATAAAAGTGGTTTTACATTTTTGTGCATGAAGCTTCTATATATTCGGGACTCCCCAATTTGTAGGTGAATTTAGACATGTTTTAAATGTTATTACCCATTTTTTTCATGTCAGAAAATGCATTTCATGGTAGAATGTGCAGTTTACTACCATGGAATGGTTTTAGACTTTTAGAGCTGTGAAATAAGCCACTACAGACCAAATGTTCACGACAAGACTGGCTGCACCGTTCTAAAAACCACCAAGGTTCTAAAAGTCCGATTTGACATGTTGAATCTTCAGCGACGCCTTGAAACTGCATGTAACAACCTGCAACATTTGATCCACACCACACCACCGCAACTCCTGTCTAAAATGGTCTTGTTTCGTGGTAGATCTTCAGTCTGAATTGGCCTTCACAGCTTGCCACTGGGCCAAAGTTAATAAATGATTTACAGAGGAGGAGGAGGAGGAGAGGGCTTGAAAACGATCCTAACCATCACCACCTATCTCTCCGCCTCCATCATTGTAATTACAATTATTATTATTTCTTTGATTGTTTTGCTGGTTGTGGTCGTATAGGGAAAGGGAAGGCAAGAGAAGAGAAGGGAAGGGAAGAGAAGGCAAGGGCGAAGTGAGGGGGAGTGGAGGCGAGGATGGGTGGGTGTGTCAGATGTTGGTGGACACAGAGGAGTAATTAGCGACGGTGGAATGTGGAGGGGCTGGTTTTAATTGGCACTGATTGCGAGTGGCTGGGGCCGTGAGGCCTGTTTAATTGGAGTCTGACTGATGCTGGTAATGGCTCATTTGTTTGCCTGTGTGTGTCTGTGTGTGTGTGTGTGTGTTTAGGGACCCCTCGTAATGACCTGTGTGGGGTGTGTTGTGCGAGCGTGTGTGTGTGTTTGTGTGTGTATATGTGCTGTCTTGCTGTATCGGGAGAATGAGGGAGGCTGAGATTAATCACAACCTCCTCCACCCCCTGCACACACACACACACACACACACACACACACACACACACACACACACACACACACACACACACACACACACACACACACCACCACACCTACCTCTGCACAATATGCTGGAGTTTTAATGTACTGCTCCCTGTAGTCGCTGCAGGAGATTCAACATGTCTTCTTCTCAGTCACATAATTTATCTCCTCTACTTTGCTCTCTTTCTTTCCTTTGCCATGTTTGCCTTGCATCATGTCAGCCAATCCCCTTACATTAGGAAGATCTTATGTCTTGACTTCTTGTAAATTTAGGTAATAAATATTGTGTACTTGTTTTTCACACACACACACACACACACACACACACACACACACACACACACACACACACACACACACACACACACACACACACACACACACACACAGGTTTTAGGGAGCAAACACCTATTCTCTAACCACTGGGATACTTAGTGATGAGTTATCTTGCCAAGTAAGCGGTTTTATAGTCTCACAGGTCTCTTATGTAGATGTTATTTATTTGTTGTTAGTAGTAAATTGGATGTTACTGTGGAGCATGTTTTTTATCAGCTAGTGGGTATGTCCCAGTCTTTGGAAAGGCAAAGTGTGTTTGGAGAACTCTGGTGATGGTCAGTGTGAAGTAAGGTGTCATGCTTAATTTCCGAACATTGATATCTTATAATTATATATTGATATATACATAATGTTTCACGACGTGTGTGAAGTTCCTTGTGTCACTCTTCCCACCAAATTGTTCACTTTTACTTTCCCTCTCTCTCTCTCTCTCTCTCTCTCTCTCTCTCTCTCTCTCTCTCTCTCTCTCTCTCTCTTTTGGTTGGTTTCCTTGCTCTGATTTGTTGGTTCCAGACCTCCAGGTTTGGGAGAATAGATTCCCTGTCCAAGTCACTCACTTCAGCAGGGACCCTGGGTTAGCCAGGTGGCATATAGCGTGTGGTGACAGTATGCATTGTGTCAGTTCTGTGTGTGTGTGTGTGTGTGTGTGTGTGTGTGTGTGTGTGTGTGTGTGTGTGTGTGTTAGTGCGCGTGCGTGTAGGTGAGGTAGAGTGAAAAGCAGTAGAGGGAAAGGTGACGGTATGCATTTTGTCAGTTCTGTTAAGTTGTGTGTATGTGTGTGTGTGTGTATGTGTGGGCCTCTCATAGTGACAGCATGCTTTGTGTCAGTTCTGCAAGGTATGTGGTGTGTGAGTGTGTGTGTGTGTGTGTGGTATGTGTGTTGTGTCAGTTCTGCTCGACTGTACCCTTTCGTTTCATTCATGTCACAGTGTTGCCTCTGCTCCCGGTGAGTGTGTGTGTGTGTGTGTGTGTGTGTGTGTGTGTGTGTGTGTGTGTGTGTGTGTGTGTGGTAGTTCTCAAGGACGTCCCAAGAGGAGCTCTTCAGCGGGAAGCTGGCCCATGTATCTTTAATGCGCTTTGCCACGCTGACGGCAGACGGGAGCGCTGTGATGTCACCTCGTGCAGAATTAGAGATGGCCGGGGCCATCTCCAGACAGACAGACAGACAGACAGACAGGAAGACAGACAGACGTCCAGGAGGCAGAGGGCAGGCCGATAACTGTGAGGATTTATATTGGCCCCATAATGATGACCACGGCCAGGCACACTCCTCCCTGCTCAGCCCCCTGTGCTGGAGACACCGGGGGTTAATTGTGATGGTAGAGTCAGAGATGACCTTGAGCTGCTGAATATCTGGGGCAGGTGTGTGTGTGTGTGTGTGTGTGTGTGTGTGTGTGTGTGTGTGTGTGTGTGTGTGTGTGTGTGTGTGTGTGTGTGTGTGGTGTGTGTGTGTGCATTAAATGCAAGGCCCTTTGAGAGCATTTATGGTCAGGCTTCTTAGGTATTCCCTGGCGAGTGTTAATAGTGTACAGCGTGTGCGACAGATGCTCTTTTACACACTCCCCCACTCGTAACGACACTCTGTGGCACACACACACACACACACACACACACACACACACACACACACACACACACACACACACACACACACACACACACACACACACTTAATTTGACCTGTCACTCTGTGTGCCAGGTCTTTCATATTAATACTGTACCTAGTGCAAATATAAGGAGACAGCAGGCTGGACTAACTAAGTTGTTTATTTTGGGTGGGAATGATTTGATGGAAGCTCTTCATCAGAAGGTGATTTGCCGTATTGACCCCCAAGGCCCACAGCTCACCCGTGCTGACAGTGGAGCACTTTTGAATTCCACAATATCGTTGGTTTTATCGACAGGCAGTGGAGGCAGAATTATGCGCCTGGATGCAGGGTTGAATTGAAAACAATGGAATATAATTTTGGCCGGAACCGGTGTGCTGAGGCCTTAAGGGTAGGATAGGGTAGGGTAGGGCGAGGAGGATGAACACTGGCACTTCAGTCAAAGCAGTCCTTTTGCAAAGGATCTTGGGATTGAGAACAAGTTGAAGAGGTGGGAAAGGTATGTGTGTGTACTGTATATGTGTGTGTGTATGTTTGAGTGTGTGTGATTATCATCACAGTGTTACAGACTCTTGTCTTGTCGTCACGCATCACCTCCCACATGGTATTCGGGGCAACTCTCCCTCTCTCTCTTTCTCTTTGTCTCTCTCTCTCTCTCTCTCTCTCTCTCTCCCGCTCTCTCCTTTCTTTCTTTCTTTCTCGGGCCACGTCTGGCGTCTGGCCTGTCGTCCTCGGACGCTGACATGAGAATAAATGAAGACGCTGAGAGAGCCGCTGCGCTCGGAGGGCTCGGCACGCTGGGTGGACTCGGAGGGGGGGTGTAGAGGCGGAGAGGTTGTGAGAGGAGGGGGGCCCGCGACTGAGGTGGGGAACTGCTGGGCTGTAAAATTGCCCTGGCAGGCCGCACTGTTGTTTCAGCATTTCATGGAGACTTGTTCTCTCTTCTGCTTCCTTGCCCCCCCTCTCTCTGTCTCTTTCTCTCTCTCTCTCTCTCTCACTCTCTCTCTTTCACTCTCTCTTTCTCTCCCTCCTTCCCTCCATCCCTCCTTCTCCCACTCACCTTTTCATCCTCTTTACTCTTCTTTTATTTTATCCCCCACCTCTCTCTCCACCTTTCATCGTTCTTTTTACCCTCTACTTTTCTTTTCTTTTCTTTCTTTTTATGTCACTGCCTCTCTCTACCTCTCTCTCTCTTTACCCTATCCAACTTTCTCCCTCTCTCTTCTCTCCTTCACTCTCTCTTTGTCTCTCTTTATCTGTCTTTCTCTTTCTCCCCCTCTGTGTGTGTGTGTGTGTGTGTGTGTGTGTGTGTGTGTGTGTGTGTGTGTGTGTGTGTGTGTGTGAGTGAAGAGCCTCGCTCATCTCGTGGTTATGCTGACTTTGGCCCTGGCCTGAGGGCGACTGAGGAACCGTAAAATGCAAAAGCAATAACCAATCGCCTTGTTTTGTATGCGCCATCGCGTGCCGGCCGGCCGGCCCTGCTGCCAAGCCCAACACAAAAAAAAGAAGAAGTAATATTCCGCTCATTCGGATTTCATGGCTGGATCGGTCCCTAGGTGATCACCAAGGTCATTGGAGCTTTCTTTAGTCAGAATAAGTGCCCCACACCTCCCCCAAAAACCCTTTCCCAGTTCAGCCAGCCTCTTGAGTGACTACCACACACACACACACACACAGGCACACTCATGCGATGCGCCACTAATTTGTTCTAATTAGCTCGACAATATGCCACCAACGTGTGTGAGGCACCTGATCATTATGGCATCGGTGGGGGACAAATGCACTGGGCCAATGCCAAGTCAGATGGGCTGGTTTGAGTGGGTGACAGACAGACAGACGGGTAGAGAGGTAGGGAGGGCATCCTGCGGCAGGGGCAGCTGGGCGCCGGACACTGTGTGTGTGTGTGTGTGTGTGTGTGGGCACCTGACACCAGGAGAGAAATGACACTGTGCCAGGCATCATCATTCTCACATCTTTCTCTCTCTCTGCCCTGAGCTCTCGTCATATAAGATAAGAGATAAGATAAGATAAGCCTTTATTGTCTCTGAATAGAGAAATTGGTCTTGGGCATGAGGATGTGATACACATTAGACAGACATGTACACATACACAGGCAACATGTAAACATACAGTACATTTAACCTAATACCCTGTACTGAAACTAGAGCAGTCAGATAAACATATACATACCTATAAATAGGTATACAATGCTGCCCAAGACCCAAACAATTCGCTTTCAGTCACTTTATTTTTAATAGGCACAATTTATAATAAAAATTAGTCTTGTATAAGACAAGAAAAGATGCCTTGCACCTGTTTTTACTGTGCTACTACTACCTAATGCTTGAATTACTGCATTTAGTTGAAAAAAAAAACATTTTTACTTTTAATCAATGTTTGAAAAAAGGTTTTTCTCAACGGATATCACTGTAATAATTTACACTACACTTTTCAGTTGGCATTTCCACACAAGCTGAAGTGTTTTTGGCAAACCTCATACTGTGTGTTCAAACAGACGGTCAACAAAAGTTTCTGACACACCAGAAATCCATTTTTTTTCCCGTCAGTTTGATGGAAGACTTTTGGCATGGCTGTTTTTAATTAACACTGTATCCCCCTGTTGCTTGCCTCTACACGAACTTTTAAGACCTAATGCTGGAAATCCAACCTGATTGATTAAAATCTGTTATGCCGGATGCTATATCTCAATCTTCACCTTGTTGAAACTACATGCTTGACTGACAGCTCATCTGACAGCTCTGAACTAAAATTGTCTGCTAAATGCATAAATGTAAAAATAATCTATAAAACAAACCTTACAAATTTACTTGTTTATGAAAATACAGGTTGGTTGCTATCCAACAGCACATAGTGTTTCACTCTCATCGATGCTTGGCCTGGAAGACATTTAACCTACCGGTAACCTAAATTGCTCTAGGGGAGACTATAGCCCTGAAGTGATTGATAGACGTGTAAGTCTGTTTG
>JAODXP020000017.1:16689546-16697046 GCA_027497455.2 Sardinella longiceps
CAAATGTGAGTGTGTGTGTGTGTGTGTGTGTGTGTGTGTGTGTGTGTGTGTGTGTGTGTGTGAGAGAGAGAGAGAGAGAGAGAGAGAGAGAGAGAGAGAGAGACAGAGAGAGAGAGAGAGAGAGAGAGAGAGAGAGTGAAAGAGAGAGAGAGGACTACGAGGACATCTGTGGCAGATTGGAAAGCCTACTATCCAGTTCTGTTCTGGTGCGGGATCTGCAGTTCTACAAGGCTCTATGCACCCTAAGGGGGGTTGATGGGGTGATGCCTTCAAAAGGCAGCGCTGCCTGGACGGCACTATTGACAATAGAAAAGACCAAAGTCTAAATAGATTTTTACAATAATTTTGGATGTCAGATCAGATGTGCACCAGAAGCATGTCTGGCTCACAATTGGGCCACATCTGGCCTGTTGTGCTGTCTGCACCAGGTGTGGGATGGATGGGGGGGTGGGTGGGTGTGTAGGGAAGTCACTGTGGTAGTCTGGTAGTGACTAGTAGCCTGGAGGTCTTTGGGATTGAATCCACAGTGTACACAGGTGTGTTTGGGTAACTGCAGTCTGCTGCTGGTGTGACAGCGCTAAGTAAATTAGCTAATTACTGTGATGGAAGTGTTTTGTGTGCTTGTGCCAAGTTCCTTGTTGCCTTTGTTGTTTTTCTTCTTCCCTCTTAGTCTCAGCACTGTTAGCTCACCGGTTGTGACAGCTTTTTTTAATGATAAGACAATGGAATACCAGAACCCCTCTTCTGTGTTTATGGCTGTTGTGCTTGTTTGTTTGTTATTACAGTTTCACAGTCAGTTTGCTCAAAGACAGCAGCAACCCATAGAGCAGACAGAGCAGGGGAATGTAGGGGAGAGTAGTCTAGGTGAAGCCGTTCATGCCAGCTCCGGGCCAGATGAGGGCCAGATCAAAGCCGGAGCTGAGCCAGGTGGCGATGTTTCTGTGTGGGTGATTTTGGGGTCAGGGTTGTTTTATTTGTGTAGCTGCTTTTGAGTTATGTTATTTGTGTTATAAGCCGGCAGCTGAATTGAACAAAGCAGAGTTATATGTGCTCCTGGACAGAAGCTAATTCAGTGCCGCCGCCGCATCTTTCTTCATGGTTTCTGACCCTGATCTGGTGCCCAGCCCAAGTCCACTGGATCTATACTAGAGACCCCTGCTTGCTATCACCTACCAGCCTACTGTGGACACATTCACCACCACTGTGTAGCCTTTTGGTTTCTTTTGGATAAACAATCACTTTTTAATATAGCCGTACCCTATAAATGGTTATTGAATAGATTATTAACACCATTAGTAGTTAATTAACTGTTATTAGTTAACAGTTGGGTAACAATAATTAACAGAAATTAGTATTTCAATGAGTATTTCACAGAATAGGTAATTAGTTAAGCTGGTTAGTTAATGGTTTGTAGTGTTTTTATGGCTAAATTATAAAATGGAAAAACTTGATGGAAGTAAATCATCTTATTAAAAACACTTACTTTCCAATTAGCTTCTTACTGGTGTTAATAAACTATTTAATAACCATTTATAGGGGACAGTTATTATAAAGTGCTACCAGATAAACTTCTCTGCTTATTAAAGGTAGTGAAAATCTGCTGGGTATGTGTCTCATACATAAATGGCAGATTTTGAGATATCACACATTACATGGAACCTCCATTACTCCAGGTTACATTTACTGTGGCATCTGATAACCGTGGCCATGGCAAACGACAAAAGCACAAAGTATGTGTGACAGATCATGTCTAATGATATAACTTAGTCACATTGCCAAGATCACCTCATTGTGACAGCTGTGCGAGGTACAGTATATTTGAGTTGTGGGCTGACCGTAGTGCCATCCTGACATGATAACTGTCATCGTAATCCCTGATGAAGGTAACAGTTATTTAACTGGTCAGTATGACACCATGTGGCATCATCCATAAAATGCCAACCTTATGACAGGAGCTGCAAATCACAACCCACCAATTCACCTTATAGCTTGGACTGCATTTCTAAAACAAGGCCTCCCCTGGTAGGAGTGCTGTGTAGTCACTTTGTGACTCTAATCATGGTGTGTGTGTGTGTGTGTGTGTGTGTGTGTGTGTGTGTGTGTGTGTGTGTGTGTGTGTGTGTGTGTGTGTGTGTGTGTGTGTGTGTTCACTCAGGATCAGCTACAAGACAGCGTACAGACGGGGAGTCAGGACCATGTACCGCAGACGCTCTCAGTGTTGTCCCGGATACTTTGAGAGTGGCGACCTGTGTGTCCGTAAGTGTCTCTCTCTCACACGATCATACACCCATACTCTCTCTCTCTCTGTCTCTCTCTCTCTCTCTCTCTCTCACTCTCTCACTCACTCACTCACTCACTCACTCACACACACACACACACACACACACACACACAAATAAAGCAAAGCAAAGCAAACATACTCACAGACACGTACAATACACCTACAAACGCATAAAACATGATCATACATACATTCTTAAAATCCTAGCAACAAAAACAAACTCATAAAGCATATATTCATGAACATGCACACACAAACACACACACACACACACACACACACACACACACACACACACACACACACACACACACACACACACACACACACACACATACTGTACATTTATAAATAAAACATACATATGGCACTCACCCACCCCCATTTCATACTCCTCCACATCCTTCATCTTTGTGAATCAGTTCCTTTCATTTAATCCACAAGTTATGACCACACAGGCATTCATCTCTCTCTCTCTCTCTCTCTCTCTCTCTCTCTCTCTCTCTCTCTCTCTCTGTCTCTCTCTCTCTCTCTCTCTCTCTCTCACACACTCTCTCTCTCTCTCACACACACACACACACACACACACACACACACACACACACACACACACACACACACACACACACACACACACACCACAGAACAAAGGCATTCAGTTATGATGTTCAAATAAAAACACAAACATTGTCTCAGTTTCAATATTAGGTCCTAAAACAGCACTGAGTTGTCTAGCTGCCAAAGTCAAAAAGCCAAAACGGTCTTCAAATTACAGAATCTATCCCCAAAAGAGAGCCTCACCAGAACCCTGTTGAAATATCATTTATGGTAAATAGGAAGGTGTTTTTTTTCCTCATCACAGCAAATATAATATATTGTACACCACCCACAGTTAAGATAATAGTCCAAGTATGAATTGTTTATAAAAAGACCTTTATCAGACTCCATCCTGTTAATTATATTAATTTTGTTAAGATATTAATTTTCTTTTCCTTAGAAAATGGTTGTTTGTTTTGATCAGGGCATTTAAAGAAGTTAAATAAGTTAAATCCAGTATTCCTCTGAGACAGAGGAAAGAGAAAAGCCAATTACTCTTCAAAAAAAAAAAAAAAGTTTTCAGAGTGTTTGATTACCAGGATCGACAGCCTTCTTAAATAGCCTCTATTAGGCTAGTTTAGTTTTCTGTCCAACAGGATTTTCCCCAAAAGTAATGTGTCCATTATAAAGCAACTAAGATTTTAAAGATGTTCTGTTAGTTCCCAGGTCACCTTGTAAGGCTTTAAGGGCCATTCAAACCAAGAATGATAATGATAACTATAACAACATATATCTTTCTTTTTAATATGAATGACAGCGTCCGCTAGCAGATCTTGTGGAGATGCTGGCGATTTGAGACAAAAGTAAAATTGCTGAAACCACACAGGCACTCATGGTGCACCTTATCATTGCTATAAACAGCATATCAAGGTGAGGGGGGGGGGACACGCTCTAACCTGTCTGACCATGGAGGGGTCAGACACACACACACACACACACACACATAGACATTGCAGCCAAACATCCTCACACGCATATTAAGGAGATGGCGTAAACCTAGTTTCACCCCAGTGCCCCTGAGACATGAGAGAACCCAGTGCTAAAGCAAAATCGCTGATAGAAGTCGACACTTTCAGAGTTACTCCACGTTAGTAAGCACTAATGCGGGACACGCGCGCAATTCCAATGGTGCCAGGTGCTTCCTTAGTATGCATTCTCCTGTGTCTCTCAGGAGGCAGGCTAGCAATGATTGGTTTTGGCACTACTGACCCCACATGGGTAGCTCTGGGACAGAACCCAGCCGGAATTGGCCCGAGTCTAGACCAAAGTGCCTTTGCAGTTGTGGGACCTCCTTAGCTTATTGTTTATGGGTGCTGCGCTCGCTGTCTGCAGTAACAAGTTAACGCGTCCCTGCTGCTGCGACTGTTGCGTTGCTGCAGCCTCCCGCCACTCCTCCCCAGAGTCAGGTGTTCTCCACCCAGCAAGCATCTTGTGTGTTTGCGTTGTTGGATTGCCACTGGGTGTGATTTAATGTGTGTGTGTTTGTGTGTGTGTGTGTGTGTGTGTGTGTGTGTGTGTGTGTGTGTGTGTGTGTGTGTGTGTATGTTTGTGTGCATTTGTGTGAGCATGTTATGTGTGTATGTTTGTGTGTGTGCGTGTGTGCATATGCATGCCTGTGTTTGTTTGTTTGTGTGTGTGTGTGTGTGTGAGAGAGAGAGAGAGAGAGAGAGAGAGAGAGAGAGAGAGAGAGAGAGAGAGAGAGAGAGAGAGAGAGAGAGTAAGAGCCCTACGTGCGTCTGCAGTCTGCACACGTAGTGTGTGCCTGCCTGTGTGGATAACTAGCACACAGACGGGGCTCGGAAGCAGCGCTGTTTAATTGAACTTCCCATTACAATGAGAAAAATTAACGACTTTGGTGGGTCCTAAGGCATGGAGCAGCGCAGCGTTACAGCCGCCATAAAAATCACAGGACGATTCAATAACACTAAAGAAAAAATAACATGCAAACTATGCTGGGGAAATATGCTGATTACTTTTTTTTAACACTGATAATATTTACTAGCACATTACTTTAAATTGGGCTGAGTTTTTTTTTTTTTTGCCATCTCTTCGTCTGCTTCCTATATGTCATCCCGTAAAATTAGCAAAATTATTGAAATTATACGTTATGCTTTTTACATGAAGTATGTAGCTGCACACTATATTAGTCTAGTAAATTCTGAATGTAGCCGAGCCTTATAGCATATCCATAGAAGTGAGTATAGCAGCACCTCCTCAAGTTGTTACCATCTGCAGTTCCCATGTGAACACCCCAGTGCCAAGTGAAGACCTACGTTTCCCCTGACAACCATCCTTGCATCGCTGCTGCAGTACTGTGTGTGTGTGTGTCTCTCTCTCTCTCTCTTGTGGCCTAATCAGCATGGCTGATAGTTCGTTAGAGATAAAAAATTGTTTTTTTTTTTTCCTTTCTTTTTTTGCCCCGATTGACTGTGAAGGGTGCCTGGTATGTCTGTAGCCTGGAGGCTCAACAGACCACAGCCAGTTAGAGGATGGGGATCACTTTTGACATTGTCTAGGGGTCCAGGGGGGAAAAGAAGCTGTGGGGGAAAGGGGGGCTATTGCCCGTGGGTAGGGGAGAGTTGATGCTAATCAATAATGTGTTTTCATTAGCGAGGCAATGGCAGAAGGCCCTCAGCGCTAACGGTAGCCACTCGGACGGCTGCTGCTCACCATCTGGGGGTGAAGACGGAGGTGGTAAATTATAGACCGTTATTTTTTTAATGCTCTTCATTACCCTCTTATCTACGGGCCAGTGCGACACAGACAGCCACAGACTGGGTGACTTTGAGTTGGGGATGCTGGGCAGGTCCACAGGATGGACACTCATATTTCTGCTCCTGGAGAGAGAACAGGAAGAGGGATAGCATGAGACAGAAAGAGTAAAGGGGAAGAGAATACAATTGGAAAAATAACAGAATGAGAAAGAAACACTAGAAAGATGAAGAAAGGGGTGGGGTGGGGGTCATAGAATAATAAAAAGGACAAAGCAATGAAGAAAGCAAGCAATGGATTGAGAGGATGAACTTGAGAGAGGGGAAGAAAGTGTAAAAAAGAAGAAGTTTAGATAATAATATAAAGAACAATGAGAGAGAGAGAGAGAGAGAGAGAGAGAGAGAGAGAGAGAGAGAGAGAGATAATGATTCAGAGAAAACAGAGAGAGATACACAGTGAAAGGTGGTAGGTAAAGTTGTGGAATGGAGTGAGAGAGAAAGAAACTGACTAATGGAGGAAGGAATAGAGAGAATGATGCAGTGAAAGAGACAAGAGGTGTAAGGAGAGAGTGATAAAGTTGTGAGAGAGATAGTGGACTGTGACAGGCAAGAGAGAGAGAGAGAGTAAATAGACAGAATGAACAAAATAAAATTAAATGAAGGACAGAAAGCATTATGGGAGAGGTGGGGGTGGGGGGGGGGAGTGAGACAGTGGAGAGTTCATCTGGGGATATAGGTGAATGATGTCAGTGAAAGAGAGATGAGAAAAGAAACCGAGAGAGAGAGAGATGGAGAGACAACAGAAGTGCCAGGGGGTAGTGAGTTCTAGAGGCTACACAAAATAAATCTCAGCAATCTCAGCTCTCACCAGCTGAAAGGTGACAATGAAAATACTCAAAATATCTCAAGTACAACCCATTTTGTTAGTGATGCAATAATTATGCAAAAATCTTAATTGGTGTAGCAAGATGTCCACGGTGTAGGGGGTGCTCTCTAGGACACCACACCAGAGTGTCTTGGGGATAGTCTTACAATTAAAAGTTTGGGAACCATTGCTTTAGGTGAACAGAATGGAAGGCAAGAGAGAGAGAGAGAGAGAGAGAGAGAGAGAGAGAGAGAGAGAGAGAGAGAGAGAGAGAGAGAGAGAGAAGAGGGGGGTAGAGGTGAGTAAGATGAGGTGAAGAGGGCCTGGAGGAGGAGTCTTCCTCTCCTTTTTGCTGTCTCTGCACAGCATTCCTCCACACCCTAATCCCAACCCTAATCCAGGCCCTCTCACCGGCAGGATTAAGAGATTTGTAGCGCCAGCCACGCTTATCTTAGCGCTCAGGGACCAAAGCAAGCATTACAGCCACTTTCATTATGTATATACGTGTTGATCTTTGGTTTTAGCCACCAGAAGAGTAGCCCTCAGCGGCCCACAACGAGAGCAACTGTGCTCTGCCTCGCCTTCTTTCCATTTTTCAATTTGAGGCAATAAGTAGAGCTTGGAGTCGCTAATGAGTCCCTAGTGTTTCTGACATAATGGGAAGCCTTTGCCCTGGAGTTAAATTCTTTATTAGCTTTCACCTTTTTCCCAGTTTTTTTTCTTCTCCTTCTTCTCCTTCTTCTTCTTCTTCTTCCTCTTCTTGAAAATCTTCTTGAAATTCTTCTTCTTCTTCTTCTTGAAATTCTCCTTCTCCTCCTCCTCCTCCTCCTTCTTCTCCTTCTTCTTCTTCTTCTTCTTCTTCTTCTTCTTTGTCTTCTTCATCTTCTCTTTCTTCTTCCTCTAATTCTCCTTCTCCTTCTACCTCTTGTTCTTCTCTTTCTTCTTCTTCTTGAAATTCTTCTACTTCTCCTTTTTCTTTGTCTTCCTGTTCAGCTTTTTCATCTTCATCTTCATCTTCGTCTTCTTTGCCCTCTTGTTTTAACCTA
>JAODXP020000017.1:16702046-16707046 GCA_027497455.2 Sardinella longiceps
TCGATGGAGGTGATCAGGAAAAGTGCACAGTTGGTAAACGGCGAGTGCAGGAGCTCCGCAGCGGCTTCCTGTTTAAGCCTCTCAGTCGGTGATCAAATTTACAGGGGATTTATTGCGTGTTGCTTCGCGCGTCAGGGCTGCTTACGTCTGCGCGATTGTCCCGCCGCACGACTCGCCCTGTGTGATAAAATAAGATGTTGACCAACGAGCGGGGTGAGGGGAGGGGGGAGGGATGGGGATTGTAACAGAGTGTATATGTGCTGTAAGGGTTTCCATCTGTGTGTGTGTTTGTTAAGGTGATAGTAGCTGTGTGAGATTGTGTGTGTGTGTGTGTTTGTGTGTGTCTGTGTGTGTGTGTCTGTGTGTGTAAAAATGTATGTGCATGGGTGAAGGGGTTCGTGATAAAACGTCTGCGTCTCTGTCTGTCTGTATGTGTGTGTGTGTGTGTGTGTGTGTGTGTGTGTGTGTGTGTGTGTCTGTCTATGTCTGTGTGTGTGTGTACAAATCTATGTACAATGCATGGGTGAAAGGGTTCATGATAAAATGTCTGCGTCTCTGTCTGTGTGTGTGTGTGTGTGTGTGTGTGTGTATATATATGTGTGTGTGTGTGTGTCTGTCTATATCTGTGTATGTGTGTGTGTTGGGAAAACTGTGATGGCTCAATCTCTTGGGAAGAATCACTCAGCCGTTTGCAGTGCAATCTCACTGACTGTTTAATGAGAGTGTATTGTTAGCGTAAATGCGTAGAAAGCACCTGTAAATGACAACACACACTTGGTGCCTGTCCAGCTGTAATCGTACAAGCTCGTAGAGAGATTTGTAGGCTGTTAGCTAATAAACCTGAGGAGCAGACGGCAATCGTGGTCTGTGTTTTACTGCGCTTACGTTATGTATTAACGGTGATTATTTCATTAGGGTAAGAGATATAAACTGTAGATTCTCCCATTGTTAGGATTCTCCTCTATCTTGTTTGGGTAACATCTCCCCCAAACATTACATTAAGTGCCTGCTTGTGTGTGTGTGTGTGTGTGTGTGTGTGTGTGTGTGTGTGTGTGTGTGTGTGTGTGTGTGTGTGTGTGTGTGTGTGTGTGTGTGTGTGTGTGTGTGTGTGTGTGTGTGAATAAATACATTTAAACAGTATTGATAGTTGTGTACTCTTGGATAAGTGAGATAAATGATGTAAATGAATTTCTCTCCTTCTTTCCCTTCTTGATTACTACCTCTCTCTTTCCTCTCTCTCTCTCTCTCCCTCCTTCTCTTTTCTACTCCTCCTCTCATGTCATCCCTCCATCTCTCTTTATTGTTCTCCCTCTGTGCCTCTGTGTCTCTCTGGCTGTTTGTTCCTCCAACTCCGGCTCAATCTCTCCATCCCTTTTCTCTCTTCTCTCTCTCTCTCTCTCTCTCTCTCTCTCTCTCTCTCTCTCTCTCTCTCCCTCTGTCTGTCTTTATCTTCTCTCCTTATGTCCTTACTCCCATACCACCATTAACTACTCCTTCTGCTTCTCTGTCTTTCTCTCTCTTTCTCCCACTCTCTTCCCTTCTTCTTCATCTCTTCATCCCTCATCCATCCTTCTCTCTATCTCACTTTATCCTCTATCACTTTCTCCACTCTCTCTCTCTCCTCGCCCTCTCTCTCTCTCTCTCTCTCTCTCTCTCTCTCTCTCTCTCTCTCTCTCTCTCTCTCTCTCTCTCTCTCTCTCTCTCTCTCTCTCTCTCTCTCTCTCTCTCTCTCAGCTCTGTGTACGGAGGAGTGTGCTCATGGTCGCTGTGTGTCTCCAGACACTTGTCAGTGTGAGCCTGGCTGGGGAGGGCTAGACTGCTCCAGTGGTGAGTACCTCCCCACTCCCCATACCACACACACACACACACACACACACACTACGCGCACTGCCCACCCCCCATACCATACCACACACACACACACACACACACACACACACACACACACTACGCACACTGCCCACTCCCCATACCATACCATACACACACACACACACGCACGCACGCGCGCACGCACGCACGCACGCTGCCGCACGCACGCACACCATGCCACGCGCCACACCACACACACACACACACACACACACACACACACACACACACACACACACACACACACTACGAACACTGACTACTCCCCACACCACCACCTCAGAAGACTAACTGAACTAGACTACTCCACAAACACACACACACACACACACACACACACACACACACACACACACACACATACACACACACTGTCCACTCCCCACCACCTCAGCAGATCAAGTGAACTGGCAGGCCTTGGGCTACTCCACATGCACACACACACACACACACTCACATTCAGACATACATAGACTTACACAGACACACCTACACATGTATACCTACACACACACACACACACACACACACACACACACACACACACACACACACACACTGGCCAATCTTCACAGACTCAGCAGACCAACTGAACCTGAAGACCTTGGGCTACTCCACAAGCACACACACACACACACACACACACACACACACACACACACACACACACACACACACACACACACACACACAGTTGCTCTGCTCGCTCTAAGCCATGCTGTCCCTCACGGCTGTACAGAGGTAAGTGTCCCCAGTACTGGACTGCCGGGAAAACTGAAAACCTGTAGAATGCTTTGATCACACACACACACACACACACACACACACACACACACACACACACACACACACACACACACACACAGGCTACATACTGTACCAAAAAAACGCTGGACCTCATGTACTGTATGAAGATGATATTACCAAAGCCATGCACTGTCTTACAGTAAGCATTATAATGAAGTACTCAAAGATCTTTCAAAGATGTCTTGCAATTCGGTCTTGAGTAATTGTTTTGACAACTGTTGTAATTGTTTCATCCATAAATAATGTAAACGTAAGGGAAGTGAACACGCTCATAAACAGACATACACAAACACAAACTTGGACATAAACATAAGAGCCGCATGACTCCACGCAAAAAGCTGCATTCGGCTCGCGAGCTGCAGGTTGGCCACCCCTTGTGGACAGTACATGGTTTGGAAAAGGTTTTGCACCAAGGTTTTGGTACAACATAGACTGAATTTCTGACCTGGCAGCTAACGCTGACTTATAGGTGTACAAGAGAGCAAAAGTTCTTTGCCTTCAGCTTTTGGTCTATGTTGCACCGATTTCTGTCGCTCTGTTACCTATTGATATGTATAGGAGATGCTTCTGAAAGATGGAGACAGCTGAAAGCAGCCAAATATTTTGAACATGATTGTAGTACCAATTTTGGCCACAATCCTACAGACTGCTCCTTTAAAGGAATAGGCCACCCCAAAACGAAATTTAGTCTCTTACCATATTCCCCTGTGTTGGATAAGTGACCAAAAGTGTTTTTCCTTCAGACCTGTGCTTCTCCGTATCCAGAAGCGCAGCGTTAGCTTAGCTTAGCATAGAGCGACGTAATTTGGAGTTTCCATTTAGCCTGTCGTTCTCAAAATAGTCATAAATGAACTCAAGATTTTTCCTAATTTCGTTGTTTCACCTGTACATTCAAACCGAGTACAAATGCCAATGCCATTATCACGAAGGGTTTGCCTAGGAGTGACAAAGTCTTGGGACTATATTCAGGCGAAAGCACAGGCAAAGCACCGCTGATAGGCGTAAAGTCATCACAGCACCTGAAAACCCCAGAAAGAAAGTACTACGGTAACTTTTCAGGTGCTGTGATGACTCTTGAGTTCATTTATGACTATTTTGAGAACGACAGGCTAAATGGAAACTCCAAATTACGGCGCTCTATGCTAAGCTAAGCTAACGCTGCGCTTCTGGATACGGAGAAGCACAGGTCTGAAGGAAAAACACTTTTGGTCACTTATCCAACACAGGGGAATATGGTAAGAGACTAAATTTCGTTTTGGGGTGGCCTATTCCTTTAAGTTTCCTTTTCATATGCCTGCATCCATTACAATAGCTACCGTTTCACTATTTGGTCTGTGTTGCATGAAATGAAATGTAGTCATTCTCATAGCTACTCTATGAACAGCATTTTTGAAACAACAGAGCTAGGAGTTCATTCACTTCAGATAAATCATTTTAGTACGAATTATCTGGTAGAGTATCATTTAGTGTAATATGTAACAGAGATGGATGGATGGATGGATGGATGGATGGATAGATGGATGGATGGACAAATTAAATGGATGGATGGATGGATGGATGGATGGATGGACAGACAAATAAACTGGATACTATCATTAAGGTAGGTGGGAGAGTAATGATAGTGATCATACTACACATGATGCATTTGCTCAAGGTGTCAGGGCGTGTGTGTGTGTGTGTGTGTGTGTGTGTGTGTGTGTGTGTGTGTGTTGTGAAATATGTTTGTGTATGGTGTGTGTGTGTGTGTGTGTGTGTGTGTGTGTGTGTGTGTGTGTGTGTGTGTGTGTGTGTGTTTGTGTGTGTTTGCATTTGGAAAGGGAGGCTCATCAATCCTTACAAGACAAACAGCCATTCCTGCCAGACTCTGCTGATTACCAGACTTCAACTTAACCTTTACAAACACACACACACACACACACACACACACACACACACACACACACACACACACACACACACACACACACACACACACACACACACACACACAACACACGCTTGAAGCACACATGTACACACACTCTGCTCCATAACCTCTACAAACACCTACAAACCACCACCAACACACACACACACACACACACACACACACACACACACACACACACACACTTGAAGCATACATGTACACACACTCTGCTCCATAACCTCCACAAACACCTACAAACCACCACACACACACACACACACACACACACACACACACACACACACACACACACACACACACACACACACACACACACACACAAACAGGCTTGAAGCATGTATGTTCCTTAACCTCCTTTCTTTCATCATGTCTATTTCTCCTACTGTAGCTG
>JAODXP020000017.1:16724546-16727046 GCA_027497455.2 Sardinella longiceps
ATGCAGACATTAAAAGCCTAGGAATTCAATTAAATTTGTGTCTTTTTGCCACAGAGGGAAGAAAGGCGGGGAGGGAGAGTAGAAGACAGAGGACACAGGCGGACGCTATCGCTCTAGCAGCAGGGCTTAATAAGACGCACAAAGGGGCGGCGGGAATGTGATCGGCGTTGGCGAAAAGGGCATCGTCGCGATAAGCATCAAAGGAGAGTTTTACAGGAAGTATAATCGCTCCTAGATGATAGGGCTGCATCTGAGAGAGGGACGCTATGTGTGTGTGTGTGTGTGTGTGTGTGTGTGTGTGTGTGTATGTGTGTGTCTGTGTGTGTTTGTGTTTGTATGTTTGGTGCCCAAAAGCTGCACGAGGAAAGGCTGGGTGTATATGGCAAGGCAGTAGAGTTCTCCTCCAGCATCCTATATACATCTTAAAGAAGCTCAAGGTCACACTGCTCTCTCTCTCTCTCTCTTTCCCGCTATATCTCTATCCCTAGTTCTCTTTCTGTTTACTAACCCCCCCCCCCCTCTCTCTCTCTCTGTCTCTCTGTCTCTCTCTGTTTCTATCTTTATTGTCTGCTGGGACCTGATAACAGCCGTCCTCTGTGGATCACCAGCATTTGAACTTGTCTGATTGATTAAGTGGTGTCTCCATATGTCAGACATCATGGCGTCAGCAGCAACAGTTAGCAAGTACAACCTGGGCATAGTGAGGATGGAGAAATTGCTAAGAGGGAACTGCATCGACATAGAGTTGTTGTTCAGTAGCCCCAGCACATATTTGGGTCTTTATGATGAGGCCTGGGAGTTCTTCTGCGTGGCATATCATAAACTGAGGCAATATATCTTTGTGTAAACAAATGTCCAATCTGTGTTTCTGAATAATTGCTTTGAATCGAATTCATCACGGCCAGGAGTTTTGCATTAAGATAATTGCCTGCAAGAATGTGTTTTGATATTTGCTGCATAGTGGACCAGTTTGAGATTTTTTTTAAATTAAATCTGCCTTTAATGGCTTTTTCTTTTGTTTGCTGATTTTCCGCTGGTGAGGTTTCAAATGGAACAGACTTTGCTTTATTTGGCTGTCAATGCCAAGACGTCCAAAGACTCACCAAACAGAGCATTGCTATTCAGAAAAGGTTCAAACTTTGAAGTCAGATTCGGGGTGACGTCATCCACAAAAGGGCTGCAAAGGAATTTTCCACCATCAGGATCAATAAAAGACCGAGACCGAGAAATCCTCCCCCCCAAAAAACAGACAGATTAGATTTTTCCTCCTCTGCTGAGCGATTTGTCTCCGCGTCACACATTTGCAAGTTTTATCAGGCTCCGGCGAAAATAACAAATCACCGCTGTGTCTGGTGAGGGCCCCTCTGCGATTGGCCACTTTTCACCGTAGTGCCAAAAAATCTGGGAAGTGCCAACGTCTCATGACGAATGTCCCATTAACACAGGTGGCTCAGATCCCCTTCCTCCTCCTCCTCCTCCTCCTCCTCCTCCTCCTCCTTCTTGTCCTCCTCCTCTTTCTCTCCCTCCTTCAACTCACTGGTTTTGATTTATTCTCAGGGCCAACATTGTTGAGCAAACTACTTTCTGACAGTCTGACAGTCAGACGGCATCTGGCGGGATGGTGGCAAGGCTAAGATAGAGAGAGGGAAAGAGAAAGCAGAAGAGGAGAGAGAGAGCGATAGAGAGAGAGAGATAAAGAGAGAGACAGAGAGAGGGAAAGAGAAAGCAAAAGAGAAGAGAGAAAGACACACAGAGAGAGAAAGAAGGAAAGAGAGAAAGAGGGAAAGAGAAAGCAAAAGAGAAGAGAGAAAGACAGAGAGAGAGAGAAAGGAAGAGAGAAAGAGAGAGAGAGAAAGAGGGAAAGAGAAAGCAAAAGAGAAGAGAGAAAGACACAGAGAGAAAGAAGGAAAGAGAGAAAGAGGGAAAGAGAAAGCAAAAGAGAAGAGAGAAAGACAGAGAGAGAGAGAGAGAGAGAGAGAGAGAGAGAGAGAAAGGGAGACAGAGAGATTCACCAGAGATGCTGCTTTTGTGCCCCTTTGACTTCGCCGTGACTTTGAGAAAGCGTGAGAATTATTCATGTGCTTTCGCGACATCCACGATCCGCACTTAGAGCTCGGAGTTCATCGCACAGAGCTTGGCTCCCGTGGAGGTTGGCTACTTTCTCTAAAGAGGCCAACTAAGTTCCGGCCGGGAGGAAGTATATGCCTATCAAAATGATGGAGGGGAAGAAGAAGGGAGGTAGGAAAGAAGGAAAGAGAGAGAGAGAGAGAGAGAGAAAGAAGGGAGAGAGAGGGAGTGAAGGAAAGAGTGGAGGTAAGAAAGGCTCAGAGAGGTGTGATTGTTAACTGTATGGCTTCTCGACAGGTTCCAAAACCCCCCAGAGACCTGTTAAGTCCAACCTTTCTGTTTTATTTATTTGTTTGTTTATTTCTTTTATTTATTTTATGTTCCTGTTTAGAGCCACAAGTGTACAGCCTTCTCTCTCTCTCTCTCTCTCTCT
>JAODXP020000017.1:16747046-16749546 GCA_027497455.2 Sardinella longiceps
TGTCACCACATCACTGGAGAGTGTTCATGCCCCGCAGGATGGACGGTACGGATAGGGCTGGAAGGAGATTGGAGTGTGTGTGTGTGTGTGTGTGTGTGTGTGTGTGTGTGTGTGTGTGCTGTATGCAACAATGTACTGTATGTGACCACAGGATGGCCTCCACTGAAAGGATGGCAAAGAGGATGAAAGGGGGAGGAAATAGACGAGAGAGAGAGAGAGAGAGAGAGAGAGAGAGAGAGAGAGAGAGAGAGAGAAGGACATAGAGGGATTGACAAAAGAAGAAGTGGGTAGAAAGAAAAAGGCAAATGTGAAAAAGAGAAAAAGACAGTTAAAGAGACAAGGGGGAGAGGAGTGAAAGAGAATTATTGAAAGGGATAAAATTATATGAAGTGAAATATTGAGAGGAAGAGAGGGGGGTAAAAGTAATGAGAAAGAGTCATGAAGAAAAAGAAAATGTAAAACATTAAAAAGCAAAAAAAAAGAAAAAGAGTAGTGATACAATAAGAAGTTAGAGGGAGAATGAACAAGGAGATGTGGAATGTGTGAGTGTGTGTGTGTGTGTGTGTGTGTGTGTGTGTGTGTGTGTGCGCGCATGTGTGTGTGTGTGTGTGTGTGTGTGTGTGTGTGTGTGTGTGTGTGTGTGTGAAGGGATTGTCTGTAGATGGACCAGTGAGGAAGCTCCTCAGTGCAGGGACATGTAGAGGGTAAACGCAGAGAGAAGAGATAGAGAGGAAGAGGAGGAGGAAGAGGAAAAGAGAGAGGGAGTGATAAAGAAAAATAGAGGAGATGAGGGAGTTGGAAGGACAGAAGGAAATATACTGGATGTACGTTTGAGAAAGCATTAAGATGTCTTTGTGGTGTGTGTGTGTGTGTATGTGTGTGTGGTGTCCAGCTGGGTGGCCAAGATAGATGGACAGCTTGGGAGAGGCATGAGGGGCACGAGGGACATAAGGGAGTCCGTCCCCCGCCCCCCCCCCCCCCCAAAAAAAAAAAAAATAAATAAATAAATAAAAATCCCTGAAGTCTCACTGAAGTCATCCTCATTAAAACAGCACATGTGAAGTTTTCACAGCCAGACTTGCATCTCTCTTAGGCTCGCTTTAAGCTCTCTTTAAACCCTTAAAGAGGCAGGGCAAACACTAATGCTTTCCATAGGATTTGTAAGGATTAGCCTGCCCAACAACCCCCCCCCCCTTAAAAAAAAGAAAACCTCCAACACCCCCCCCCCCGTCCCAAACAACCCCCCTCACCACCACACACACACACACACTTACACACAAGCACACTCACTCACACACTCTTCCCATATCCCCCTCAACCCCCCATCACTACAGCTAAAACTAACGTGCTAATGCTAACACACCCCCTCTGCTTCTCTCTGATTGGCCCTCAGGGTTCCGTGTGTGCCCAGCCGTGCCCGTTTGGCAAGTACGGCATCAACTGTGCCAAGGAGTGCTCGTGCCGCAACGGCGGGCTGTGCGACCACATCACGGGCCAATGCGAGTGCATGGCAGGCTACAGTGGCACCAGGTGAGTAAAATGGAGGCTGTTGGGTTAATGCAGATGGCATGGACAGTCCAAAGTCCAATAGTCCAGGAAATGGTAAATGGACTGCATTTATACAGCTCTTTTCTACTCCTATGAGGACTCTAAACACTTTACTATGGAAGCCTCACATTCACCCATTCACACACCGGTGGCAGAGGCTGAGGCGTCAAACTGCTCACTGGGAACAATTTTAGGGTTTAGTATCTTGTTCAAGGACACTTTGAAGGGGTCACGTGGAGTCGGGCTTTAACCTGCAGCACTGTGGTTGCACCTGCCCCTAATGTGGAAATGACTGCAGTGAAGAACAAGGGGATGGTGAAGTAGGTTGAGCATCAGGGGTGATGGCAGCGAGAAGCCATGATGGGAGAAAAAACATGGCTAAAAATGGATAACCATGGATATGAGGAAGTGGATTTGTCACATGGATATAGTTATAGGAATTGCAGTAATATATTGTCTGTTTTGAGCCTATTGGTCCATTAAGGGGAGGGGCGGGTTTAGGAAAAGGTGGGATAAAATACACACCGTTTCAGAAGATGCTTACTACTTGACTGCTACCGTATGTACTACTTTTACACAGATCTCTTCAGAAAGCAGTGTGTAGCATGCAGTACATGACAGTAGTATCACAGTAGTAGTATGGGGCTCAATTAACCTTTAGTTAGGTAGAGCACCTGTAGTCAATTAATTAATGAGGTTCTGGTCTTCTCTGCTGCTTGCATACCATGCTGCATACAGGGGAATAGTATATGGGGCCCAGCCAGTCAAGTAGAGTGTCTGCAGCTAATTAATTAATTGTGGGAAGCATTAGTATGTGCTGCACTGTGTGCTGGGGCACAAGCTGCATATAGCACATGTAGGATAGCAGTATGCCATTACGGAAATGGCCACAGATTGTGCAGAGGGAGAGGGTTTGGGGATTGGATTGGGGAAGTGATACTGATATATTTAT
>JAODXP020000017.1:16757046-16759546 GCA_027497455.2 Sardinella longiceps
TGGTCTAAGGCAGTGTGCTGTAGGGCCCAGCGATTAAACACGGACAGCTCAGGTACGTATGAAGGATAAGCTCCCAGAATCCGTTTGACTTCGTTTGACTTGTGAGTCAAATTCTGAGTGTCACGGACAGCTTGGCCAAAGCCGAGCGCTTGCTCTTTACGGCGACCCTCTTCTCATACATTATTGCTCGGCCGCGTTCACGCCTAATGCAATGTTAATGCCCCAGACTCGGGCTAGTTGGAGCTGGAAAACTGTGGGACTCATTACAGTGTGAAGGGGAGAGAGAGGACACGGCATCAATCTCAGTGCCACAGAAGCACACACACACTATTCTCTCTCACACACATACCAAACACACGCACACACACACACGCTGGGATGGATGGATGAATGGATGGATGGCTGTCAGGCTGTGGGTCGAGGTTCACAGAGAGTGTTGTTTTGGATTCGGCTCATTGCCCATGTCTGTGGATATGTGTGTGTGTGTGTGTGTGTGTGTGTGTGTGTGTGTGTGTGTGTGTGTGTGTGTCTGTGTCTGTGTCTGTGTCTGTGTGTTTGTGTGCCTCTGTAGCACTTCTGTTTTGTTTGGGGGTATTGAGACATCATGTCAGTGGGGTGTAGTCTCTCTCTCTCTCTCTCTCTCTCTCTCTCTCTCTCTCTCTCTCTCTCTCTCTCTCTCTCTCTCTCTCTCTCGGGTGATGTATTGGATGGTGTCGCTATGTGTTGGTATAGTTGGATGGCACTGTATCACTCAAACACTCAAAAACTGATTGAATAAAGGAGTGTTAAACCTCTCTCTCTCTCTCTCTCTCTCTCTCTCTCTCTCTCTCTCTCTCTCTCTCTCTCTCTCTCTCTCTCTCTCTCTCTCTCTCTCTCTCTCTCTCTCAGCTGCCACCCTCTGTCAGGTGAGTGCTCCTGTGCTGCGGGCTGGACTGGCCTCTATTGCAACGAGACCTGCCCACCTGGTTACCACGGTGAGGACTGCAACGAGCCATGCCAGTGTGCCAACGGGGCCGACTGCCATGGCATCACTGGTGCCTGCATCTGTGCTCCTGGATTCGTGGTGAGTTCACCTCAGGTCAGAGGTCATAGAAGGGTCACAGTGAGGAAATCAAGCATGCTGCTATAGTTTAATTGGGTGTATTGTCTCAGGTGTTATGAAGTACCATCAGTATGGTTGAGTATGCCAAGTATCAGCATTATGATTGAGTCTGACTGCTATACCAATAAACCTGGCTCTTTGGCGTTACGATCAACTTGCACGTTTACCACTCCTGACAGATAATAGGTGTTCCCACCCAGATTCTATATTAACATTCCATATGTGGGATATAAATCAATTGGAAGTACTGTAGTTTGGAATCAAAGTAGAACATTTGGCTTTAAACTTAACTCTTAAACTTTAACCGTTTATTTCAGGCATGGGTCAGGGCATTAGGGAGTAAACAATACAGCAGATGCAATAGTACAGTATGTGAGTGGGGCATGCCTGATTGCTTCAGGCACAAGAATTTACTTTGCTTTGCTTTAACCTCTGTATCTTCACTGCAGTGAAAGTTGTTTTGGACACATCTGCTAAAAAATGTAGTTTGCTTATGAGTTCACACATCATAGTCTTGGTCACAGAATACAGAAGGTCTTAGTAAAGATCAGCAAGTGTGCAGGATTTTAGAGCATCATGATCTTTTGGCTTGGACCAGGGTTCCTACAGGCCAAGAACTCTTCAGCACTGTAGAGGGACCCTGTATTGCAGTACTGTAGATCATGCAAGTTTAGCAAAGCTTACATGTATTACTGGAGGCTACAGTAATGTGGGATCTATGTCATGTGAGTCATTGATTAATAATTAGCAACAGACTTATATATTAGGCAGTTATGCTTGTTTTGTAACTACATTGTTCTCTCTCTGTTTTTTTTTTTTTTTTTTTTTGTATTGCAAGTATTGCAAAGTTAGGCTGACCACTTTCAGTAACTCTGAGTGCTCAGTTGAATGAGTTTAGCGTCAAAGGTTAGACTAAAGGTCTAGTTCATAGGGTTTTTGTTTGGTTCATAGGTTGTGGAAACTAGGATGTTTCTACATGTCCCAGCAGTTTCTCTTCAAACAGAAAGCACACGTTCACTGTCTCTCTCCCAATGAAGGGATTGATTCTAACGTCTTCTGGCATTTCTGCCCTTGATAGTGTCCTCTCAAGAACTTCCAGAAATCCAGAAATCCATGATAGTCATGTGTTATAAACCTTCATGTCAACAGATTGTTATTATTATATACTGTAATCCTTTTGAAGGTTTTTTTTTCCCCTAGCTGTTTTGCTCACATTGCAGTGCGTAGCATCCCTTTGAAAATCTACACCACATTTTATAAACGTGCTCTGTTTAGCACCGCTTAGCAGATTATAGTGAATTTAATTATTCTGAAAACTCATTAAATATAATTATCCCAGAGCTTATATCACACTCCATTCTATGCCCCCTTCCATTCAACCAAGCAAAGACAAAAAAA
>JAODXP020000017.1:16769546-16774546 GCA_027497455.2 Sardinella longiceps
GTTCCAGGTACCTGAATACTGTCTTTAAGAAAAAGAAGAAGAAATTTCCGTTATTCATTATTTGCTACATAGCATAGCATAACAAACCGATTTCTGAATGGGGCATAATGAATTGAAACTGAAAAAGTAAGTTGTTATGCCCCATTCACTTAGTGTTAGTTGCCGGTTCACTGCTCGGTCTATGTTGTATCAATTTTTCTTATTCGTTTTCCTACCTACAGCACTTGGTGAGTTTGAACAGCAGGGCTATGGATTGATTTACCCTGGATTTCTCCTTTAAGTGTCCCACTTTCTCTCTGACACAAATACTTGTGCAGTCTCATGTCGAAAAGGCTGTGGAGAAACTATAAAGGAAGAGAGCCAGAGGGACGTTTGGGCGGAGGAGAAAATCTTGTCTTTCTGTCCTTTTGGTTTCTCTTTCATTGTCACTGTCTTCACTATATCTGACACCTGCAGTCAAAATTGGTTGTTTTCTGCTCCATGTGTCTCTCAAAACTGAGTTGACTAACTTTACTGAGGCCAAGATCGCTCCTTCATGACTCTGTAACCTTCCCAGACATCAGTCATTACAAAGTCCCCATCAGTATGCTTACGTAAGGTGTCCAATCATCAATCATCAAACCTTCCCCCAAACATACACCTCTCACTGCTTAAACTCCAATTTGTCAACAGCATACTGAATCGTTCATCAGGAACATCATTGACAGGTCTGGGTGGGTGGAGGTGTAACTCTCTCTCTCTCTCTCTCTCTCTCTCTCTCTCTCTCTCTCTCTCTCTCTCTCTCTCTCTCTCTCTCTCTCTCTCTCTCTCTCCCCTACACTCCATCTCACAAACTTTGCTCTGTGAGTTAAGAGAGTAAAAAACATAGAGAGAGCAAGCGTTGGAAACAAATGAGGAAGCAATTATTTATTTTCTTTCTATTTTCTGACATCCTTTATTTCTCCATTAACTTATTAATTGCCTGTCTGTGCTTGGACAACACAAGTCCTCATCATGTCAATAAAGCCTTTTCTTTTTTGAGAGAGAGAGAGAGAGAGAGAGAGAGAGAGAGAGAGAGAGAGAGAGAGAGAGAGAGAGAGAGAGGTAAAGAAGGAAAAGGAAATTAAAGATGTACATCTGGCCTGGCTAATCTAATAGATGGCCTAGAGAGGCTACCTCTCTTCTGCGCTCCAGACAGTCCCAGATTGCGTCTTCTGTCCCCTCCAGCCCCCTGCGCTTCTCCCCTCTCCTCCTTTCTCCTCTCTTCTCCTCTCTTCTCCTCCCCTCTCCTCTCCTCTCCTCTCCTCTCCTCTCTCTCTCCTCTCCTCTCCTCTCCTCTCTTCTCCTGTCTTCCCCTCTCCTCTCCTCTCCTCCCCTCTCCTGTCTTCCCCTCTCCTCTCCTCTCCTCCCCTCTCCTGTCTTCCCCTCTCCTCTCCTCTACTTTCGTGATCCAATGCCAGTCTTCCGGGATCCCTGGCTGTAATTAAGAAACATGATTCTGTTTATATTGAAGGTTCTGTTATTAAAGAAGAAGAGATAGAAGACATTTGGCTGAATGGCCATATGTTCCTCTGAAAAGTGTCACGTGTTTGGGCTCCAAAGGCTCACCAGTGCATACACGTGTACACACACACACACACACACACACACACACACACACACACACACACACACACACACACACACACAAACACAAACACACTAACACACACACACACACACACACACACACACACACAGTTGCTCATACATTGCCTGCATACACATCAGCCCATGTTTACACATGTGCACATACATACAGTAGAAGTATACTCATGTACTCATGAATACACACACACACACTCACACACACACACAGACACATATATTACACATGCACACACACACACACAAACACACACACACATACACTGCAAGAGCTTAGGGGCAGTAGAAGTCTTCTATGCCTCGGGCATGCCTCAGTCGTGGGCATCATATAGGTTGGCCCTGAGCACCTAGCCCCAGACTGGTCCAATGGGAGTGGGGGTGCCCCTTGTGCCCCTTGTGCCACCCGTGCCCTCTCAGTGCCACACTGACGGGTTGGCATCTCTGGGCCCACCTGCCCCGAGCGGTAGGCTCCAGAATAACTAATGTAATGAGCTCAGTCAACACCATAACCCTCTTTAGCCTCTTTTCTCCACAGAGGGACTCACCTGGGCCTTTTCAAGTGTCCTTCATCATTCACACACTCTCTCTCACACACACACACACACACACACACACACACACACACACACACACACACACACATACAGACACACACACACACAGAGACTCTCTTTCTCTCACTGTCTCTCCTCCTGCCTCTCTTCTAGCTGTCTCTCTTTTTTCCTTGTTCTCCTTTCCACACCATCTCTCTCTCTCTCTCTCTCTCTCTCTCTCTCTCTCTCTCTCTCTCTCTCTCTCTCTCTCTCTCTCTGTCTCTCTCTCTCTCTCTTCCTATCAATCCATCTATCTCTTTTTCCCTCTGTCTCTTCATCTGTGTCTTTTTTTATTTTTCCACAATCCTCTTTTCCTTTTGATATTCTCTCTCTTTCGTTCCTGTACCTTCTCTTCCTCATCCCCACACAGTCTCTATCTCTCACTCCCTCCCTCGCTTTCTTTCCCTTTTTTCTCTCAGTCTCTTTTCCCTCCCTCCTTTTCATCCTTGCGGAGTCCCTTGCCTGGCTCCCTGCCTGCCTGCCCGGCTCCAAGCCCATGAATATATTCCCCTCACTGGCTGTGCTGCTGCTGCTGCTGCTGGTGGTGGTGGTGGTGCTGAGGCGGGGTTGCCAGGGTAGCGCAGACTCTCCCTCCGCCTTCAGATGTGATGTCCCCAGAGAGATGCTGACCCAGAGGCACATACGGCTCGCATACGGCTTCAATACGGCTCTGATACGGCCCGGAGCTGGCGCAGGGTCTCCATACTGCCCCTCCTCCATACTGATAGCTCCGCTAAGCTGCGTGTGTCTGTGTGTGTGTGTGTGTGTGTGTGTGTGTGTGTGTGTGTGTGTGTGTGTGTGTGTGTGTGGGGCACAGTGCAGGTTGAGGTCAGACGTGGGAGATGGCAGGGGATGGGTGGGGAGACTCCTGTCCATATGGATGACTTGGGTACATGCTGAGATTGTTTTGTTTGTTTGTTTACTTGTTTGCTTGCTTGTATGTTTGTTTGTTTGTTTGCGTGTCTGCTTTGTTTGTGGCGATCTGTAGGTCACTAGCAACCGGATCTTTTATTATGCTGGCTCTATCTCTTTCTTTCTTTTTTTCTCTCTTCCTCTCTCTATCACTCTCTCTTTCTCTTTCTGTCTCTCTATGCCTCTCACTCTCCTCAGCCTTCTCTAACCCCCCCCCCACCCCTCTCTCTCTCTCTCTCTCTCTCTCTCTCTCTCTCTCTCTCTCTCTCTCTCTCTCTCTCTCTCTCTCTCTCTCTCTCACTTTATCTGTCTCTTTCTCTCATTCTGTCTACAGTTTCTGTCAGTTCCTGTTAACTCCACGCAATCTGCTTTCAATTTATTACGACCAATGCTGATATACTCACTTTACTCTCTCTCTCTCTCTCTCTCTCTCTCTCTCTCTCTCTCTCTCTCTCTCTCTCTCTCTCTCTCTCTCTCTCTCTCTCTCTCTGTCTCTCTCTCTCTCTCTCTCTCTCTCTCTCTCTCTCTCTCTCTGTCCATCCCTCAGCTTGGCAGGGTGTGGACTGCTCAATCCCGTGCTCCAGTGGCACCTGGGGCCTGGGCTGTAACCAGACGTGTCACTGTGCCAATGGGGCAGCTTGTGACCCTTTGGACGGCATCTGTACCTGCGCACCCGGCTGGAGAGGCCAGCACTGCGATGAGCCTTGCCCGGTGAGTAGGCAAACACACACACACACACACACACACACACACACACACACACACACACACACACACACACATGCACACACAGACACACAGGCATGCAACCATGCATACACACACACACACACACACACACACACACACACACACACACACACACACACACACACACACACCTACACAGTTGTCTGTCTAAATGTAAATCATGTAACCCTTACTAAACACTGTTCAGGAGTTTCTACCACTGAATGTTTTCTGAGCGCTAATATTGCAGCTCCTAATGGAAACAGAAACTGGTGGTTATTAAGCCTAAGGAAAAGCCATGAGCTGGCCCTCATCTGAAATGGGAAAAAGGCCAACACCGTCTCTCTCTCTCTCTCTCTCTCTCTCTCTCTCTCTCTCTCTCTCTCTCTCTCTCTCTCTCTCTCTCTCTCCTATTCATCTTCTGCTCTATTCCACTGAGCTGTGCTCTGTTTCTGCCAAGACGACTATCTTAATTTTCAGTTTCAAATTCCCTTCATTTGCTTGACAGTTTGTGCTGGAAGAAAAAAAAAAATCACTGCCAAATTGGCATTATAATACGGCCATGTCACACAGTATAAAACGGCCGTGTCTTTTGTTGTAATCACAAACGTTCACAACTGCTCACCCTTGAGAAACTACAGGGTGAAAAAAAAGAAATATTAACTGTGATGTAATTATAGTTCAAAACCAAAATGGAAGAGTTCAAACTGACAATCCTAGTTTCCACCTACCTACGTCATCACCATGTCTAAAACCTTACCAAATGGACACTAGAGTGGACTGACACTATGAATCATTGAATAAGTCAAATGTCTGAAATTCAACCCAAACTCTGTCACCTCCAGCATGAGTTTGACTTTTTCCCCTCATTCTACCCCGCCGGCTGACAGACAGACAAACAGACGGACAGATAGATGGGCGCTGCAGTCTGTTCCTGTTCAGTGGTGTGTTTCTTTGGCGTGACGTGCCGAAGAGCCGTGTCATTTGCAACGGGCCATGTTTCATTTGTGTGTCTCCTCGTCTCCTCGCAGGTGGGGACCTACGGCCTGGAGTGTCGCGAGCGCTGCGACTGTAACCATGCCGACGGCTGCGACCCGGTGAGCGGACACTGCCGCTGTCTGGCGGGCTGGACAGGTGAGC
>JAODXP020000017.1:16779546-16784546 GCA_027497455.2 Sardinella longiceps
AAGGCTTCTCTCCGTAGGCTCAGTGACCTGCCATGGATCATCACACACAGTACCTCTCAAAGGTCTACCTGTTCATGCAAAACCTTTGGACTAGAACGGCTGCATGCTCTGATAGCAAAGTTGTACAGAAGGCTAGCAGTGCCTATCTAGAGAGACATGCAGTCATGGAAACGTTTGGTTCATGAGCTTGTGAAACATGTTTGAAAGTAGTTGTCATGGTGATGAGGAGAGTGGACAACACATAGCCTACTGTAAATTCTTTTGTGAAATTCCAAAATGTTCCTTGTGAATCTCAGATAGTTAGTGACATACATACAGACACACATACACAAATAAACACACACACACACACACACACACACACACACACACACATCTGTGCCCATAGTTACATGCACTGAAATAATACAAATAAAATGAACTGTTTACACACATTGAAAAAGATATACTGTAGATAGATGGTAGAAATATGCATATTAGAGTTTAGGCAGATCAGACTTAACTCTGGAGAGACAGAGAGGTGGATGCCAGCCCATGAAAGTCCATGTAAAGGAATGATCAAAGAGAGAGAGAGAGAGAGAGAGAGAGAGAGAGAGAGAGAGAGAGAGAGAGTGGAAAAGGAAGAGATGAATTACAAGTAAGAGAGAGACACTGAGAGGGAGAGAAGGATACACTTAGCACATGTACAGTACACTTATTCATTTAGTAACTCACTTCAGTTTGTATACTATTCTCTCTCTCTCTCTCTCTCTCTCTCTCTCTCTCTCTCTCTCTCTCTCTCTCTCTCTCTCTCTGTCATCTATTTCAGTCATCTTTGCTCCCAGCCCAGCCAGGGATCCAAGCCTCTAACCTCAGTGCTGTTCCGTTCTCCACATTGCACTACATGACATTGTCAGTTAGCAGACACTCTTGTCCAGATGAACACACTGAACTAGCCACAGGGAAAGCACCTCTGGAATAACCCTGAGCTACTTACCTTGCTCAGGGCCACAATGGGGACAACCCAAAGACTCCTAATTCAAAACCGTTAGGAACCCTGGACATGCCCAGATTAGTAAACTAACTGCAAGGTCAGTCAGTCAGGCCATTAACACTACAAGATAATAGGACATCATCAGCGACAGCATGTTTGTCATTTGTCACATATTTCAGAATTTAATTTTGATCCACTTATTTACCTAGCAAGTGGATCCACAAAGAGTGTGCAATTAAAATATATTTTTTTAATGTTTATTAAAAAGGATTTAAACTGTGTTGTTCCGTTCCTTGGATATACACATAGTTTACTCAACATTAGTTCACAGTTTACACAGATCAAAAGTGTATTAACTACACAATATGTGGGTAGAGAGAGGTAGCCAGTAGGGCACACATTCACCCCACAATCAGCCATTTATCCATCAAAGAGACAACGAAGCGAGTGAATTAACCTAAAAATTTTGTTTTTTTTGTTTGTTTTTCCCCCTTGTTTGTTAAAGCTGTATTCGGCAAATTTGTTTTTTTTTTTTTCCTAAATAACCTTTTCTCATGTACTCCCTCCAGAATAACGTGACAATTCTACGAAATTTGACTTTGAAAGAGTTGTCGAATACAGCTTTAAGCCTGATGAGCTGTAGAATCATGACATCAGACTCTGTCCTGTTTCTATCCTAATCACAAATCCCCTATGTGTACAGATCAGGTGTTCGTTTCCTAAAAGCATTATTGCTATGCTAACCAGTTACCAACTTAGGTGGTTGTCAATGAGAAATTGCATTGCAACCAACAAAGTTACTAATATAGTTAGCAACTATGCTTTTGGGAAACTGATCCCTGGACCGCATGGACCCTTTATCAGGCTAAGATTTAAGTACCAGAGTCCCCTGGTGTTAGTGTGTTTACTACAGAAGAAGAGACCACGGAGGGGAGTTGAGTTGAGCTAACTCTCTCAACTCAATTTAAACTCCGACTCTTCGGAGAGTTTCTGGCACCCAGCTGCTGTCAAAGAATACCCTGAAGAAAGCAGAGTTTCCCCATTCATTTCTTTCTGTCCTATTAGTCACACACACACACACACACACACACACACACACACACACAAACACACACACACACACACACACACACACACACAGACAGACCTCTAAAGAACATTGTTCGTTCAAGGGTTTTTGACACAGAGGAAAATCACACAGAGAACTGTCACCGATGCTCGTGAAAATGGAGCGAGTCATTGTAAAGAGAATGTTGCATGAAGGGGGCAAATGCATTTGGACTCCTTAAGCTGTGTGTGAGGTCCCCATTTCTGTACTGAACAAATTGAAGCCCTCCACCAGGCAAGGCAATTAGACCTTAGACTTCACAGGAAGTCTTTATTATTATTTCATCCTATTTCTAATGACGCGACCATAGTCCTCTTCAGTGGAAACATAAAAGTGTGTATGGCTGTGTGTGTGCTGTGTGTGTGCTGTAAAGCCTTCCTTCATAGATTTATTCTCCTGTATTGGTGCTCTGTGTGTGTGTGTGTGTGTGTGTGTGTGTGTGCGTGCGTGCGTGCGTGCATGTGCGTGCGTGCCTGCGTGCGTGCCTGCGTGCGTGTGTGTGTGTGTGTGTGTGTGTGTGTGTGTGTGTGTGTGTGTGTGTGTGTGTGTGTGTGTGTGTGTGTGTGTGTGTGTGTGTGTGTGTGTGTCTTGTTTTCAAAAGTGTCTGTTGGACACTGATAATTTATCTGTTAATGAAGCATTAACATTGCATTAGCATTGTTCATGACAATGTTTTAGGAGAGTGTTGCAAACATGTGCAACATGTGTTCCACCTTTTCGACCCCATCATATCAAAAGTGTCTTGGAATCTGAAAAAGTTTATGCATGCCAGATTTAGGAGTTCTCAACTTATAAACATTTTGTACTTTTTGCATCATTGTGCTAAAAATGTACCGACTTTCCTTTTCTGTTTCCATGGTTTTGCCTCTGTAGTGATAAACATGTATAATTGCCTGGCCTTTAAAAAGACCTTGTTATGGACCTACTGCAGATGTAAAAATATAATGCATAAATGATCCTCCTCACACTGACGATTTAAAGGCATTGGCTTGCCACATGTAATGACGTCTAATTATATAAATGTATGTCAGGCTGTACTGTATATGTGTGTACTGTGTGTACATGTGTATGTGTGTGTGTGTGTGTGTGTGTGTGTGTGTGTGTGTGTGTGTGTGTGTGTGTGTGTGTGTGTGTGTGTGTGTGTGTGTGTGTGTGTGTGTGTGTGAACACGGCTGCATCCCTGTGCTAGGTCTTGACTCTCTGCTAATTGGCTGTGGGACCCCTGGAACTCTTCAGTAGAGCTGTCCGTCAGAGGGTGGGGGTGGGGGTGAGGGTGGGGGTGAGTCGGGGAAGGCATGCCCCTTTCTTCTGCTCCCTCTCTGGGCTACAAAGACTCTGTGTTTGTCACCATTAGTCTCTGAGTGCACCGTGCTACTATACTACCCCCCCTCATCACTGACAATAAAGGCAGGAGAGAGACCTCTCTCTCTCTCTCTCTCTCTCTCTCTCTCTCTCTCTCTCTCTCTCTCTCTCTCTCTCTCTCTCTCTCTCTCTCTCTCTCTCACTCTTTTTCATCATCTTCGTCTCACTCCCTTTCTTTTTCTGCACATCCCAGCGGTAGCTCAAACGCCTCACACTCGCTTTGCGCCCTCCCTGACTTTGATGTTGGTGGCTGGGGTTGTCTTAATCGCCTGTCCCCCCCTTCCCTTTCCCCGACCCCCTTACACCCACCTCTGTCACACACACACACACACACACACACACACACACACACACACACACGCCTCATCAGTACAGTCATCATGATCATCACCTTCTCTCTCTCTCTCTCTCTCTCTCTCTCTCTCCCCCGCCCCCCCACACACACACACACACACACACACACACACACACACACACACACACACACACACACACACACACACAGGAGCAAAGGAGCAGCAGGTGTGCCCGTGTTCAGTGACTTGAGCTAAGGTTTAATTCAAAGGTGCAGCTCTAATGCTGCTGTAATGGCTGAGCCTGCGCTAAAGGAAATTTCAAATGAGGCTCCGGAAACAAGACTGGAGCATGAAAGCAGTGTGTGTGTGTGTGTGTGTGTGTGTGTGTGTGTGTGTGTGTGTGTGTGTGTGTGTGTGTGTGTGCTGTGTGTGTGTGTGTGTGTGTGTGTGTGTGTGTGTGTGTGTGTGTGTGTGTGTGTGTGTGTGTGTGTGTGTGTGCGTTTGTACTGTATGCATGCACGTGGGTCTGTGTGTGTGCATCTATACTGTATGTGTGAGAATTAACAAGAAAGATCGTGTGTTGACATGGAAGGTGTGTGTGTGTGTGTGTGTGTGTGTGTGTGTGTGACAGGGTGTGAATGTTGTATCTATCTGCTACAATTTGTAGCCAGCTGTTGCTGTTCTAGACCTTAGACCCTTTGATGCATATCTGTGTTGATTTTTGTGTATCTAAGGCACATTGTGTGTGTGTGTGTGTGTGTGTGTGTGTGTGTGTGTGTGTGTGTGCATGTTAGATGCATGGATTTGTTTCTATTCCTCCTTGTGAAGCCTTTTTTATTTGCAGCGGCGGTTGCACCCTCTGTTTCGCCCAGATTGCACCTATTTGTAGCACGTGTCATCATGCACTTGCACAGTGTGCTGTGGTACAGATGTGGGTAATCGCCTGCCCGTGTGTGTGTGTGTGTGTGTGTGTGTGTGTGTGTGTGTGTGTGTGTGTGTGTGTGTGTGTACATGTGTACACAGCGAGCGAGCGAGCGAGCTGCTAGCATGAGCCAGTAATTCCATGTGGGGATCTGTTGAACAAGGGCCAGGATCTCTTCCTCTCTTTCACAGCTGGCAATCTGGCAAACACTCTCTCTCTCTCTCTCTCTCTCTCTCTCTCTCTCTCTCTCTCTCTCTCTCTCTCTCTCTCCTTCTGTTTTGCTGCCTTTTATCTTAACCTTTCTCTCTTTACCTCTTTCTCATTTCTTTTCTTTTTCTT
>JAODXP020000017.1:16789546-16792046 GCA_027497455.2 Sardinella longiceps
TGTTTTTTTTATTTGATTGCTGTCTTCACCGATATCGACCTTAAACCTTCATTAACTTTAGTGATTGTGAAAACTCTGAGATTGTACCACGGAGGAGTCATAAGTCTAAATGGAGTTATGGAAGTTAAGGCAAAGCAATAAATATGTTAAGGTTGAAGGTGCACTTCTATCATATGTTTCTATGGCAGATTTGAACTCTTATTACAAAATCCTGACTTTATTGAGGAAAGCATTGTAATAATTGGATTATTACAATAACCAATAGCAAGTGTTTAAAGAGGAAGTATGCAACTGTGTTAGCTAAACTAACCTTAATTTTGCACGTTAAGATTATTTGTAGCAGTTGTATAACACTTTACTGGTTGATTGATACAGTATATCGGTAACACTTTATTTGAAGGTACCATCATAAGACTGACATGACACTGTCATTAACTATGACATTGTCAAGAATCTGTCATAAACTTTATAAACCTGTCATGACTTCTGATATACCCTAACCCTAAACCTAACCTTAACCATGACAAATGCCGGATGATACTTAATGACAGAAGTCATGACAGGTGTATAAAGTTTATGACAGATTCATGACAGCGTCATGTCATAGCTAATGACAGTGTCATGTCAGTCTTATGATGGTTCAAATGAAGTGTACAGAGAGAAAATGAAAAGTGCCTCTTTAAATAGATATTATATTTTTATGTGTTTATGTGTCTCAAATGTGACAGCATGTTTATGGTAAATGATAATTAAGAAATTAGTAAGAGATAATTAATTCACTTTTTTTGTTTGTTTCTCTATCTTCATCCATCCTCCTCTATACTCTTCTCCACCACTCATCCTCCCCTGCTCTTCCTCATTGGTCTCTCTCTCTCTCTCTCTCTCTCTCTCTCTCTCTCTCTCTCTCTCTCTCTCTCTCTCTGTCTCTCTCTATCTCTCTCTCTCACTCTCACACACACACACACACACACACACACACACATACTCTCTCTCTCTCTCTCTCTCTCTCTCTCTCTTTTCTCTCTCTCTCTCTCTCTCTCTCTCTCTCTCTCTCTCTCTCTCTCTCTCTCACACACACACACACACACACACACACACACACACACACACACACACACACACACACACACACACACTCCTCCATGTTTCCTGTTTTCCTGATGTGCCCCTCCTCTCCTGTCATACTGTGCCCCTCCTGTGCTTGTGCTTGTGCCCCCCTGTGCTCCAGTCTGCTCCCCTGGGTTCTATGGTCACCGCTGTAGCCAGTCATGCCCACAGTGTGTGCACAGCACTGGGCCGTGCCACCACGTCACGGGCCACTGTGAGTGTCTGTCCGGCTTCTTCGGCTCTCTGTGCAACCAAGGCAAGTAGCTCTTCCTCCTCCTCCTGCTCTTCCTCCTCCTCCTCTTCCTCTTCTCCCTGTTCTCACTCTCTCTTAGGTGTTTGCAGTCTGTGGTCTTTCGGTGCCTTCTAGACAGCGCTGCCTTCAAGGTACTACCCCTCCCAAATCTAGGGTTAGGATGAGGGCTAAGGGGGTTAGGGTTAGGATGAGGGTTGAGGAGGATTTGCCTGCATTGCCGCCCATACTCCTTCCATCCGTATGGAAGGGTATTATGGGCGATGTCAGGCTGGTTAGGGTTAGGATTAGGGTTAAGATAATCCCCTTTAGGCAGTGCTGCCTGGAATTTCCTATTGAGGGCAAAACACACCATTGAGCCCTGCTGCTGCCAAGTGCATTGACTCAGGTAGGTGATGTGGGTAAGGCTCTTTGAGGTTCTGCCCGGTTCTATATGCTTTATTCAGGTGCTACTAAAAAAAAAACGTACCTGTGCATTCCAGAGCGGTACTTACAGTATAATAGGATCATTGGAATACTGCTGTTACCGTGGCTACCACAGTGGATTCCATGCCAATATGTGTCAGCGGGCCGGGATTGTAACAAATGGAGCTATTATAGGAGCATATTGAATTAAGCCCCGCTGTGCAAGGGGAACGCTGTTTTAGGGAGCGCACACTATGGCGGCGGGAATGATTATGTAAAATGGGAGAGGCGCACTAGGAGCCGACGGATGGAGAGAGAGAGAGGGTCGGAGGGAAGACGAGGAGCGTCGGGAATCTCTAAGAAAAGTCAAAGAGGGTGGAGAGGTGCTAAAAGGATGGAGGGATCAGCGGTGGGGGAAAAGAGAGAGACAGAATGGGGTGAGGAAGAGAGAGAGAGTGTGTGTATAGTTTATGTGTAAGTGAGTGTGTGTGTTGTAAAAGGGTAAGAGGGACAGGGTGTGTGTGTATATGTGTGTGTGTGAGAGAGCGAGATTGTGTAAATGAGTCGATGTGAGTGTGTGTGTGTGTGTGTGTGTGTGTGTGTATGTGTGTGTGTAAAAGAGATAAAAGGAAGAGAGAGAGGCCCAGAGGCCTAAGTTGGCACCGGAGTGGACAGCGTGCGCGGGCGGCCATCAGAAGCGTGCCAGCCAGGGCCTGCCCCTCTGCCACTGCGGCGGAT
>JAODXP020000017.1:16804546-16849546 GCA_027497455.2 Sardinella longiceps
CACAGTGCATTCTACACTTTAATCTACTTATGCATTGTTCTTCTGCTGCTGATGATGCAAAGCCAACTCCTGGAGTGCACACACTCAAGCGTGTGTGTGTGTGTGTGTGTGTGTGTGTGTGTGTGTGTGTGTGTGTGTGTGTGTGTGTGTGTGTGTGTGTGTGTGTGTGTGTGTGTGTGTGTCTGTGTCTGTCTGTGTCTGTGTGTCTGTGGCAAGGGGATAAAGGAGAAGGACAAGTTTTGCACAGAACACAAACTTCTAGCATAAGGCACATTTCCAACTTTCCAACTCAAAGGCCTACGTGTCAATCAGGCCCAAAGCCTTTAACTCAATGAACTCTACTGCATGCCTGCTCTCTCCACACTTGAGATCAGTGCAAATCATTCAAATCATTCAGTCAGTATTGTTACTATCCACCTAATCTTTACCACAGTAATACGCTCTACTTAAAGGTTGCACTGTTCAGCCTCCTCGTATATTATTTTTAAATTGTTGGATGTTAAAAAAGCATAAATGTTGCATTGTGTTGTGTTGTACTGTACTGAAAAGTGTCTTTTCTTCTCTCTCTCTCTCTCTCTCTCTCTCTCTCTCTCTCTCTCTCTCTCTCTCTCTCTCTCTCTCTCTCTCTCTCTCTCTCTTTGTGTCCCTGTGTGAATCCATCAGACACGTCTCAGAGCAGCAGTACCAGCCAGTGTTTCTCCAACCCCAGCTACCACACAGTGGCCCAGTGCAGCGTGTCCTCCTCCATCTCCAACAGCATAGACGGCACGCTCACCCTCAAGGTCAGACCAGACTGACCTCCCAAAACACCACACACTCTATTAAGCAGTTGACAGCACAGAGTGACAAATTCATAATTTACTTCTGTATTTATTCCTGTATTCATGCTTACAGAGCATACTCTTTTATGACAGTTTTTAATAAAAGTGAAACGTTGCAACAAAAAAAAAAGTCCTGTTCATGAAAAATAATGTTAAGTGCGCCAAACATGCAAAGTATGTACAGTATGTACAGTGGGTAGCAGTTAGAAAGGGACACTTCACTTACATAATTATTGTGTAGATGAATATGAGTGTGCATAGTTCAGTATATGTTCAGTATACTGCATACATAGATTATGCACTGAAAATGTACTCTATGCATATTATTATGTACTTTCTGTGTTTATGTGTTTATCACAATAAATGTTTCCCTCTTACACTTGCATATGACCTTTCCTAAGTTTTAGTCAACGTTCCGGTCATCGTAAAAACAATGAGGTGTGTTTAGGACTTGAATGTTTATTGTAAACATTGTGTCTTATCGGAAATGTTGTTGTTTACTTCTATAGAAGGCGGATGGGAACAGCACAGAGTGGCGGGCCTACTGTAACCTCAATGACCTTGGTGAGTCGCACCACCACACACACACACACACACACACACACACACACACACACACACACACACACACACTCCCATCTGCACACCTGGGTCGTCTCAGAGAGACTCACGTTCACGCAGTGGCTTAACCTAAGTCAACAGAAGCAGCAGTGCCCATCTATTTTAATGAAGTGCAGCGTCAGGATCAGCATTCTTTCAAGCTGAACCAAGCGCGCGCTCTTCCTCCTCCTCTCCTCCTCCTCCTCTGCCACTGAAAACAAAGCAGACGTGTTGTTTGGTGCGCCGCAGTCACACGCACTCACTCTGAGTCAGGGCATCAAAATTAGATTTCTCATGTGTGTGAGCCTCCCCAGGCTACACACACACACACACACACACACACACACACACACACACACACACACACAAACACATTCTGCATGACAAACAAATAGAATCAACCACACATACACTCACTCACTCATTCACTCACTCAGTCAGTCACTCAGAAGCACACACTGCATAACAAACAGAAGGAATCAAACACACACACACACACACAAATGCACAAACAAATATTCATTGACATGCATAAGGTCACTCTTATATGCAAGGACATTACATTAACACTTCCGAGAACACATACCTATACAGAGACAAGAATAAGCAAACATACACTTTCAGTCACACACACACACAAGCAAACACACACGCACACACACACACACGTACACACACACACACACACACACACACACACACACGTACACACATGAACACACACACACACACACGTACACACACACACACACACACACACACACACACATACACACACAAGCACACACACTTGGAAGCATATCATGTGGAGCAAGCTGAGTTAGCATTAGCGCCAGCGCTAAGAGTAGTTTTGCATGTCTGGAGGGGCCCTGCATGGAGCTGGAGGCTCCGGTGGCCGGCGGACTGTGACCTTCCCCCGCTGCGCTTTTAATAAGGGCTCTCAGTGGGTCACTGCCAGGGAGGCTAATCTAAAGACTACATTACCCAGGGTCACCCTGGGCAGGGGAGAGGGGAACTCATTAGTCCACAAACTTCACCTCCCAAGGCCCAAGTCTCCATTATGGCTGACCTTTGGGGGCTGAGTTGAGCAGAGGGTGTGAGAGAGAGTGTGTGAGGCGGTGCGGTGCGGGTGTGTGGTTGTGAGGCGGCGGAGAGCTGGGGGATTTCTGAATGAGCCATTAACGTCACTGCCATCAGCAGATGCTGAAACATGAGGAAGAGAAATCTGTGGAGGTAAAGTCACCAAAAAAAAAAGAAACATTAAAAAAAATCCCTCACAATTTTACAATTTCCATCCTTGTTTGTTGGTGTTTGTTTGTTTTTGTTGTTGTTGTTTTTTGTGCTTTTGGGGGGTGGCAGTAGGTTAAAGATATGATTAGCATGGACATGCACTTTGGATATCCAGTGTATAAGTTTAAATAGAGGATATATATATATGCAAATGAAATACATTGGCTGCTCTTATCAAAGACCCTGTGAGCCTAGCTGTGAGCTTAGCCAGGAGTCGACAGTGCCCCAATCATCATGGAAACTACGTTAAACAGAGGCATTATAACTGTAGATATGTGATAATCAGGCCGCTATCACATTACTAAGGCAACATTATCCCCGAGCATGTCTTGGGGGGGTGTGGGGGGGTGGAGAGGTGGTTGTAGGGGGGGTGGAAGGTGTTAAAGAAATGCAAATACATTCAGGCCTTATCACCGTTGTGGAATTTCTGCTCTGCGTGGAGCCGTCTTAGTCAGAGCCACTCACGTCACCTTCAAGGCTTTTCGGGTCTGGTGTGTGTGTGTGTGAGCACGCGTTGACGCCGGGGAGGTCATTGCTACACTGTATCTCCTATGTCAGAGTTACTCAGGCTCTCTGACAGACACGAGAGTACAACAACATGTTCCATCTGTTGTGTTCTGACTCGCTCCACATTCCTCCTTCCCCGATATTTCAACGTCAGTCAGCCTAGCCTAGTCGGCCTGCCTGCCTGCCTGGCACAGGATATGTGTGTGTGTGTGTGTGTGTGTGTGTGTGTGTGTGTGTGCCGGCTCCTTGAGAAATACCGCAAACCCGTTCCTGGAAATGCTGGAAATGGGAGGTTGTTTGGATCCTGTAGCTGCCCTATGGGTGTTGTAGGCCGGGCGCGATAGTTGTGGTCATATGATCTCGTTAATCAGAGCGAGCATCGGGCAGAGCGCTGAGACAAGAGAGGAAACTACCCTGGAGGCCCGTGGAAAAGCGAGCACGCCTGATGAAATCCTTTCCTCCATCAGCTCAGAGGTGTACACACACACACACACACACACACACACACACACACACACACACACACACACACAGTGAAAGAAGCCTTTGAGTGAGGCAATGCGCACTGACACACCGCTCGAGATGTTGAGGTTAGCCAATCAGACTGTCTGCTGGCAGGCGTGAATCTGAATGTGTGTGTCGGGGTTTCTTTTCCATCACTGAGTCTGTTATTACTCGGATATGCTCCAGGTTTGCATAAGCTACTATAAAGAGGGAACAATTCAGGTAAACGCAGATAATAGTTAGACAGCTTGTCCAAAAAAACAACCTTTTATGTGATGTGCTGTATGAGATGTTACATGTATTGCCTTATCGACATACAGTAAGCCTCTGTAACCTTTAGAGACTTTTTAAAACGTAATCTATTTCCAGGGTATTTCATTTTTTTACTCCAGACCTAAAGTCTGTCCAACATCCATAGGTGTATTCATGTCATTTCAGCCTCCAGTGGTCTGAAAAATGCCAAGGTATGCTTAAAGGAATAGTTCACCTCTTTATGAAAATTGGTTATTCACCCCCTTACCTGGAGTTACATATTATGTGGGTAAGAGCATTTTGGTCTCAGTGCATGCATTGTGCTAGTCTGGCAACCCCAGTTTTACCTTTAGCTTAGCTTAGGCGCTGGAAAGTTAAGTTGCCAAAAAGTTGCTATCTGGCAACATTACATTCCAGCACCTATGCTAAGCTACAGCTAAAAGGGGAAAATTGGGGATGCCATACTAGGAAAACGCAAGCACTGACACCAAAATGCTTTTACCCACATATTTAACTCCAGGTAAGGGGGAGAATAACCGATTTTCATAAAGAGGTGAATTATTCCTTTAAAATATCATACATTTGCTTTCAACCTTACCGCCCTCTCTTGGTCAACTTTCTACAGGTGTACAGCGAGGGGACACAAAGACATTGAGAGAAAACAAAGGCCCCAGGATTGCTAAAGGTAATTATCTCAGCAACATCACAATTGTGTGTTCAGACCCTCAGGCATTGTGTGTGGACGTTTGCCGTTCCCTCATCTTTCCTGCTTGTTGGACACACAGGAGTGCACAATAACAAGCTCGACCTTGTTTATCTCAGCCTCCTCTCCCATTACTTCACCAATCTATCTCTCTTTTTATCGCACCCTCTCTCTTTCCTTCTCTATCTATCTATCTATCTATCTATCTATCTATCTATCTATCTATCTATCTATCTCTCTCTCTCTCTCTCTCTCTCTCTCTCTCTCTCTCTCTCTCTCTCTCTCTCGCACTCTCACACTCACGCACACTCACAGATTCACATATACACGTACTCACACACACATACACACTCACACTCACACACACACGCACACACGCACACACACTGCCCTTGTTTGTCTAACTCCATTCTCCCTCCTCCATTCTTTCTTCTATTTACTGTCTTTTCATCCATTCTCCGGTACATTCTAAGGCCATAACTAGACGGTGTGACTTGACTGGACCTCTGAGGCTGTCCGCTTACCCTGTGCCTCATTGGCTATGATTTATGGGCAGTCCACCTCTGCCCACAGGTCATTACGGTGGACACAAGCCCGGTGCATCGCACCTCCGGCCCGCTTTTACACGCTAAATTGATCTCTCCGGTCCACGAGTTTGACAAACAAAGACCAGGCCTGGTGGAGTAACCACCGCACAGGGTATGAATGATGGAGAGAGAGCGAGAGAGAAAGAGAGAGAGAGAGAGAGAGAGCAGAAGAGAGTATTAGAGATGGAGAATGATTGTGTGAGAGAGAAAAAGAGGAAAGAAAAGATGCCCACAGAGCTGCACCTACAGTACAGATAGAGAGAGAGAAAGAGAGGGAGAGAGAGAGAGAGAGAGAGATAGAGAGGGATAGAGAGAGAAAGAGATAGAATGGAGGGAGAGAATGGAGAGAATGAAGCTGAGAGAACGAGGAAGGGAAAGACGGGGTTGTAAAGGACGGTGCCAGAGGAAGCTGGCGCAAGGCCAGCGGGCGTGTGTGTTAAACTGGCAGATAAATGATGTGAAAGCCTCTCTCTCTCTCTCTCTCTCTCTCTCTCTCTCTCTCTCTCTCTCTCTCTCTCTCTCTCTCTCTCTCTCTCTCTCTCTCTCTCTCTCTCTCTCTCTCTCTCTCACACACACACACACACACACACACACACACACACACTCCCTCTCTTTCACCTCCTTCTCCTTCGTCTTTTTCCTATCTTCTTGCTCTCCTCCTTTCCTCGCTTTCTTTCTCTCCTCCTCGCTCTCTCTTCACCCCCACCCCACCCCACCCCACCCCTCCCCCCGTGTGGTCATCCATCCCCGAGCATCATAACTCACATCTCTCTGAGTGCGGCTGGAGGCGGTATGCTGCAGGGGAGGGAGTGGGGAGTGCCCCCCCATATGGGCCCCACATATCAGACTCCCCATCTCTCTCTCTCTCTCTCTCTCTCTCTCTCTCTCTCTCTCTCTCTCTCTCTCTCTCTCTCTCTCTCTCTCTCTCTCTCTCTCCTATGGAGCCCGTCCAGAGAGATCACACAGGACACCAGCTTCACACCATTACTCATCTTGCATAATACACACACAGCGCTCGCATGGACGTACAGCTTGTGTTATCAGGGCAGGGGTGCTGAAGGTGTCGAATGCCTGCTAAATTACGCACACAGGGAGTCTCTCCACCACTGTTATATATCCAAGTGTGTGTGTGTGTGTAGGTGTGTGTGTGTGTGTGTGTGTGTGTGTGTGTGTGTGTGTGTGTATGAGTGGCACACTTTCTCACACATTTATTTTCCCCACAGACTACATAAAGCCGGGCCTGTGCACCACCAGCTCGTGCTCCCTGAACAGCGAGAACCCGTACGCCACCATCCGTGACCCGCCGGGCCTGGCCTGCAAGCACACGGAGAGCAGCTACGTGGAGATGAAGTCCCCTGGACACCATCAGCTGCCCTTCTGCTCCTCCAGCGCCACCTCCACCACCAGCAGGAACGTCTACGATGTTGGTCAGTGTCAGTTCGCAGTCTGCCAAGGCCTCATCATGAGGTCGTCATGAGCTTCATGAACGTTTAGTGGTGCTTTTTTTGTTTGTTTGTTTGTTTTTTGCCCCCAATGGCACCTTCCAGGCAGCACAGCCTAAAAGGCACTACCTTATCCCTAACCCTAACCTCTTCAACTTTCACTCTAACCCAGCACAGCACAGCCTAACCCTAACCCTAAGAGGCACAACCTTTAACCCTAACCCTAACCTCCTTAATCTTCACCCTAACCCTAAATTGTGCTCAATGGTATTTTTTGCCCTCAACGGCACCTTCCACACAGCACTGCCTGAAAGACACTACCTTAACCTTAACCCTTATCTCCCTAACCCTCTCCCTAACCATAGATTTGGGAGGGGTGGTACTTTAAAGGCAACTCTGCCTGGAAGACACTGTTGAAGGCAAACAAGACCAAACCTACATGACCTGAACTGTGAAGACCTCAGAATGAGGCTAATGCTAAGCTACAGTACGTTTGTCTTGTTCAGTCAAACATACAGGGCTCACAGGCGATCATGTAAAACAGTGAACTGGAGCCTGAACTCAATTAGTCATTTAGGACTTGATGAGACTTGAGTGGAACCGGACATTGGCCTGTCAGAGGAGATTTAGCAACTTAAAAGGACTTAAGTAGTACATGACATCTCATGACAAGTCTATCAGCCATTTAGAACAAGGGAGAGAAGCTAAATAGTAACGCCACTCTATTAGAACAAGGGACAACAGAAACTGAACAGTAACTGAATTTTTTATAGGCTAGGCTTAAACCTTTGTACGGCATCTTCAGTGCTCTTATCTGGGAGTATGTGTGATTCACCTCACTGTGTGTTCACTGTATGCTATTGTGTGTGTGTGTGTGTGTGTGTGTGTGTGTGTGTGTGTGTGTGTGTGTGTGTGTGTGTGTGTCACTTGTGTCACCATATAACTATGAAGTCATGGGAGGCATGTTTGATATCAGTGCTAACAACAGTTCTTCCACTGAAAAACAAACAAACACATCAGGCGTTTCTGTGTTAGCTGATTAGCCAGAGTGTTTGTAAAGACCTGAGGTTTGAGGCGACTCTAAAGTATTTCACCAATGGAATGCCTGGAAATAACCCAAAGTTTTTTCACTTCACTTCACTTCATTTCATTTTCTTTTAAAGCCTGGACAGTACTTTTCTCAAGGTTGACGTTTCGTATGCACTCTTCCTATCATCACGTCATGTCAGATTGGTTATGAATGTTTGGCCTTTGTCAAAATATCTGTTTAGATCAGAGCCTTTATGACCTGGGTCATCTGGGAGTGCAAGAGTGACATTTTGCAGTTCCCCTCTTCTCCATCTTCCCCTCAGACAGCCAAGGGTCACTCTGAAATTCTCTGTCATCTAGCCTCTGTCATCTAACCTCAGTGGAAAAACATTGCCTCGATTATGTTGGAGTTGTAAGCACTGCTTACTAAGCAGTGTTTTTATGTACACATCTGCGTATATTGCGCATAGTACAAACTTGTAATTATCATTATATTTTTTTTATTACCCATGTGGTGTTCATTTATTGTTAGTCACTTTGGATAAAAGTGTCTGCTAAACACAGTTAACATAGACAGATAAAGTACAGTAAGCAGCACTGGGTGCCTTTAATCAAATTCACATTACTAAAGCTGGTCCAGGAAGTGATTGATGTGTCTACTCCCACCTATTTGAATGGCCTCGTAAAGGCGTACAGTATTCTATTCTGCGGTGTGCTTCCTTCTTCAAAGGAACATCACCTGGCACCGCCTCCCTCTCACACATCCACACTATCCTTCTCTGTCACTCGCAGCTGTGGAATGACCTACCGATCTCTCCAAGAGTAAGGGTGTCCCTCTCATTTCTCAAAGAGCTCTTGAAGACCAAGCTCTTCTGAGTGCAGCTCCTGCCCTAAGCCTCCTAACTACCTTAAAGCACTTACCCTCTTACAGTAACACACACACATACATACACACACACACACACACACACACACACACACACCCTCCTGCATCGCTACTTTTTCTCCTCTGCCAGTCTCCTGTTGCTACTGTGACTAGTACTTCTAGTGTACTAAGAGCTCTTCTGTAATGTAACTTGTAAAGTGGAATTGATAGGATTTTATCAATATCAATGCCATTGTTGATGTTGCTTATTCTGTCCAACTCGTTAGTAAATCTCTTATCAATTCCTTACTGTTTTTAAGGACTATTCTTCACAGGTTGTCAGTATTAACATGTAGGCTTTTCTTATAGCCCATAGTACAGTACCATGTCTGCTCGATGACCATGTAAAACTTTATTTCATTTTTGTATTCAGAAAGATCCATTGATCATGGTTCGGCATTGATATGAAGAATTGATAATGTCAGAGGGATATGATTCCAATGAATTGGAGCATACAGTTCTTGAATATTAATCCTCTTTTTGTCAAAAGCCTAATTTAATATAAATGTAATTTTTAATCTGGTTTATTTGCGTAGAGATCCATTCAATTTTGAGTATTTATTTGTAATGAGATGGCTGTATACTCTCATCCTCGATGTAATGTAATAAACTTTCTGTACTTTAAATCAATTTCTCTCTCTCTCTCTCTCTCTTTTCTACAGAGCCTACTGTGAGTGTCCTGCAGGGTCCTAACGGCCTGGCCACTGGCTTTTCCCAGAGTCCCTACGACATGCCACGCAACAGCCACATCCCCAGCCACTACGACATCCTGCCCATGCGTCACAGCCCCACACACACCCCTCCACCCCCTGAGAGTCCCCCCAGCTCCCTGCTGTAGGGCCTCAGCGACAGGGGGGGGTGGGGGGATGAGGGAGGGGGCTCACCAGGGCAACAGAATCTACACGGAGGATGGAGAGAACTCCACTGGTGCCCAAAGTGTCCCCTCCATCGCTCTCTCTCTCTCACTCCCTCTCTCTCTCTCACTCTTTCTCTCTGTCCCTCCTAGTGTGTCTCTTTCTTCCTCCCACTTTGTTTATCATCCCCTTCTTTTGTCCCTCTCTCTTCCACCCTGTCTCTTGCCCTCACAGCATCATCAGGAGTTATCTATCTGAAGCCGAATTGGAGGGCCCCTTTCTGTTGGCTATTTCTTGATTGTTTAGTTTTGTTTTTCGCTTTCAGCAGTCTCCCTTGACAGTCCTGAGTAAATACTTAGAATATTCTAGCAACAGAGACAGAGACAGATTGAGACACAGAGAAGGAGAGAATGAGAGAAAGAGAGAGAGAGAAGGGAAACTCTCCCTTTCCTGTGTTTCCACACTTCTTGACACCAGCGATCATTCAGCCCTGCCCTCCTTCCCACTGTGGTTGAACGCACGCACGCACGCACACACACACACTGACACACACACACACACACACACACACACACACACACACACACACACACACACACACACACACACTCATCTTCAAGTCCAGAAAAAGGCCACTCAGCACGGGTGCTCAGACTGATGCTCCAGGACCCCTCCGACACACACAAACACGCACACACACTCACACCCAGCACCACTACTGTACGTGCCGGTGGGGACTGGTGTATAGCGTTTAAATATATGTATATAATAAATATAGGTGTACTACATGGCTGCAGACCAGGAGTCGACTCTAATGGGCATAGTTTGTTTTTTTTCTAAAAGCTCATCTTTGATGCCACACTTTGGATATAGAAGGAACTGGAATCCTAGATGGACACTCTACAAGGAAGAAGCTCAGGAATATGTGTTTAAAAAAATATGATGATGGACAGCTACGTTCGGTCGGGCACTATGGGAAATGTTGTGGTACATTCTACATTGATTGAGCGCAGTTGTGATATCAGGCTGAAGTCAAATGGGTTTGGGGACAACTGCGGCCAGAGGAGGGGTCAAAGTTCAACCCCCACCTGTGACTTACAGGCAGCCATGTTGGTTTTTGTTGTGTTTAGTTTCCCTCTCATGAAGAAGGGAAAGTAAGCCTTTAGAGATAAAGCATGGGTAGACAGACATAGAGCTGGTGTAAAATGATCATTTAGGGGTGAAAAAAAAGACAAAGATGATGGGTTTTGTTTGTTTGTTTTGGTTTTGTATAGATTCTTTGATCTTTTTTTAATCTGTTTACATGTTTTGGTTGGATCAGGGTTTTTCTGTTTCCGTTTTGTATTTATGTATTAATGATGCATCTTATTTATATTTATGAATTCTCTGCAGTATTGTTGAATATTGTTTTTTTTTGTTTCTTCAGATGTTTAATGTGAAAGATAAAAAAGCAAGCATGATCAAAACATTATGGATAGAAAGTGTAGATACTCAAGTGAAATATTCTATTCATGTGGTCAATGCCCATTGATATTAAAAAAAAAAAAAAAAAAAAGATAAAAAAATCGAAAAAAATAAATTATTATCTCATGTTCACGTAAAAGGTATTATGGGATTGAAAAACGGCTCATCATCTCCGGGGTTGGGGGTTCATAAACATGTCTAAGTGTGGCATGTCATCATCAGCTGCTTGTGATTTTTATGAGATTCTTTTGGTAGTTCGGCTTCACTTGCTTCCATTTCCATCTCAGCTCCATTGTATTCTCACAGTGCAGCGGTTTCCACCTCGTTTATTCCCAAAAGCAATAACATTCTGACAATCACACATCCAGAAAATGATTCAAATCATGTCTCCACGCCAGAGGACTGAGGATTGAACACAGGTCAGCCATCATAGCTTCGCGGAGTTTTCCCAATTTATGAGGATGCTCCTGAGATGTTGCCATTTTAATGCTGCTTGATGTTATTTAAAAAAAAAAATTACTAAATAAACATTTATGTGGGACTAGCACACATTGAATGCGTCTCATTCTAGCCATCTGAAAAATGAACAGCATGATTTTAGTGATCCAGCCAATCAATAGCTGTTTAAAAAAAATGAATTGCATGGGAGGTTCCATAAGGAATGGGTGACACGTTAATGAATAGCGCTAAGGTGAAAGGCCTGCTAATATGAGCTTGACCGCATTCATGAAAATTGAATACACTGGAGTGCCATCCGCACTCAGCTATGAAAATCAGTTAGCTTTTCCTAAATGAAGGTCGCTTTGGTTTTATTGATTCTAATTGGCTGAAAAGGAGCAACCTGCTGGTGTTGAACAGGAAAGGTTAGAGCTCAATTAGGCAAACTAGACCCCCCCTCTCCTCTCTGGTGAAGGGCCCCACAAAGGACCTGATTCATAAGTGCTCTAGTCTAGGGCTTTCCCAGCATTGGTTACACATCCACTTTTTTTAAGCGCTGTGATAAGGATCTAGTATGTATTGTTTTAAAGTACACAATGAACTTTGTTTGACAGCCTATGGAACAGAAACAAGAGGCCTGTTACAGGCGGTGATTTTTAATCATTGTAATATTTGCTATATTTCCCCCGCCATCAACTGCACCCTGATTAGGAAAAGAAAATACACCAAAAACCAAGAAACTTCCATTTGAAGTCATCTTTTATTTGCACTTTTAAATTGGAATTACAGTGAATCGAGTAAATAGTTTAATCATAACAATAGAAATGGAAAAAAAAAGAAGAGAAAAAATCACAGCGCAAACATAAAACACAATAAAAAATATAATAACATAAAATAAATCATTTCAGAGGCATTATGTGAAAGATAAATTTGACAATCACTACAGCATAACAAAATTAAAAATAAACTAGTTCGGTCACACCTAGGGCGGTCTGCAGTAGTTAGGGCTGATCTGGGCTGGACAGGGCGAGTCAATGCCATCTGTCCCACCTCCTCCCTTCCCTTCCTCTCCCCATCACTGGCACTACCCGCCACAGGCAGCTTACCACCCTGTGGAACCGACGCATTACACTACCAGGGTTCTCCTGTGACAATCTGCCTGTAGCAAAGCCCTGTCAACAACAAAGAGGTGGAACGCCGATAATAGAAGGTACCGCCCTCACAGCTTGTTCCAAGCCTTCAGGGGGGGTCTGAGGGGAAGGGTGTGATGATTTTTTTGGGACTGTCATACATTCAAATAATACATTTGCCTTAGCCTTCTCAATAGACACACCCTAGGCTTACAATCCTGGTAGGCTTGCCCGGTATGTCAGAAACAGTGCCTAGTGGTTCTACCCATGCCATGTCTACGCCAACGGCACCTGAAATACTACAGTTTCACCAGGCCTACACACCACAGGTATTCTACATCTCAGAGAGCCAGTCCTGTTTTCTTAAGTATGTTTAGTGCTATTTAATGTGACATCATCGGTACAAGGAAGCACTGTTTTCCTGTTTGTTTGAATTAATCAGCAATTAATGAAACTGAACTGTGGACCTTGGCCTTGCGGCAAAAAGGCTGGGAGAGGAAGGAGAGGACTTCATGCAAGAGTAGCTCTCTGAGATGCACTACGTACAAAGCAGTTCTTGCTTGCTGTGTGCCATCTTTAAGACAAGGCAAGAACGTATAACTCGTAACTGGTTCAGTCATCACAGATAACATCCATCGTCAGATGGAAGTTGTTCACTTCAGTTTGGGTCAGCTCCACCAAAAAAAAAAAAAAAAAAAGCCATTTTCCACGTTATAGTGGCATATCGCTAAACTAATTACAAAGGAATGCATGATTTAAAAACAAAACAAAAAAAAAAGATAATAATGAACTTAAATGACAAAACCATTCTTTATAATACAGGGTAATATTATTGAAAAATTTCACGTGGTACATTTGAAGCTAATTCATAAATCTAAGTGGAGAGAATCCATAATACGCTAACATTCTAGCTGAAGTGAAGAGGACACAGGATAAATACGAAGACACAGGTTTCAAATAAGACAGTCATCATCACTGTAGTGCTGATTTGAAGTCAGTGCGAAGCCAGGGGCCGTGTGTCTGTGCCTGGGGTGGAGTCAGAGTTTGTGCACTGCTCTGCAGCCTTTGACTTCCCTTCAGTCAGATGACCACAGCGCCCCCCTGGGCTAGTCCCCAATGCCCGCACTTGCATCCTTGCATCCTCCTAAAGTGCACCCTCACCTAAGGTACAAGAAGAAGGCTGGACAACAAGCCAATTCATTCTGCTTTCGTTCTTTGTCATCACTCCAAACCCCTTTCATTTAGAGGTATAGAAAGATTGCAAGGATGCAAGGGCGTGTATTGGGACTACGCCTTTTTTTTTGTCAACAATGGCCTTCTTCAGTGCCCTCGTGACCTAGTGACCTTGTGGTCTGCTAAGGCATCCTCAGAGGGATGTGACCGTACACTGGGCCACAGCACAGAGACTACGATGTGTTGCTCGACTATGCTACAGTACGTATATACATACATATGTACATACATACATAAATACATACATGAATGCTCGTAATGGTCCATTGGCACTGAAAAACAACAAAAAGGGCTGGGTGTATAATAGTTTTGTAAGCTAGTGTTCTACCTCAGTGACTGTGAAGTACAAACTAGTTAGCTAGTTAGGACGGACAACTTTTCCAAGGCTTCGAGATTGCACACAGACCAAGATAACACACACACACACACAGATGAGGGGGTTTCCAGTACAGATGGAAAGGGGGGGGGGTAATATCACTCAGTAATGATGGCAATCAAGCAGGTTTACAGTGAAGTCAGAGGGGGGCTTCTAAGTAAGCAAACGAGAGAGAGAGAGAGAGAGAGAGAGAGAGAGGTTCTCTGCTTAAGAGCATTTCATATCAGAGGCAGACACCAAAATTGAGGAAAATTGCTAAGGAAATTGAGTAGCGGCGGGTAAACATGACAAGGCAGAGAAAAAGATGATATCCAGACAGGTACGCAGATAGAAATATTTATACAGAGAGGACTGCATAAATGCATCAAGATGAGAGAGAGAGAGAGAGAGAGAGAGAGAGGTTGTGGGTGTAAGAGGAGTGAGCAGAGAACTAGTGGTGAGCAAAGCCTGAGCAGCCAATCAGAAGGCCTCGTCCCCTTGTGACATTCCATAGAGAAAGGCACTGAAACCACTCTCGCCACACACCGAGCACATGGACACGCATGACAAACCAAACTAAACCTAACCAGGCCACGCCTAGCTCTGGGGGAGAGATATAGGTTGGGTTAGGGGGTGACACCCTTCTACACACACACAATTCAGAGATGGTGTACCATCACTACTACCTTTGCTGCTGCAAACTTCAAGCTTTCAGGAGTGTGATTAAGCAAGCAAGCTAGCAAGGGTGATTTGTGTCCACTAGGGGTCAACCACCCCCCCAAATTGCAATCAGAACACACTGATTTTGCATGTTGGTTTTGTTGGTGGTGGTGGTGGTTCTGAGCCTCTTGTATTTGCACAAGCAACATAATGGGGGGTTTGAGACATTGACGACAAAAAATGACAATATTTTCAATGTCACCCACTGAGACAAAAACTGCTCAACATCTATTAACCGTCCAATCAGAATCTGCCAGTACTAAATAAGCTAGCCAATCAGGGCTGGTCTGTATCTACCACTGAGAGAGCTGAAACTGACCCCTCACCTTTCCACCTCTATTGCCTTTCAACAAGACAGACATATGAGAGTGTGCCCCCCCATGAGACAAACAACATGAACTAATAACATGTTGCCAAAAACAAACCTACAACACAAAACATTCAAACGCACTCATACACACACGCACACACACACAAATAAAAACAAATCATATATATTAAGACATTTCTGTGAAGATCAGCACGTATGATTATTCAAATTTAGCCATATAAAAAGCCTACCACGGCTGTAAATAAAAACAGACAAAAATAAAATAAAATAATAATAATAATAATAACAATAATAAAAATAAAAGCCCCAAACTTAAAAAGCTAAGTCAGTCCAAACGAAACTGCAGGTGGTGACCCTTCAAAGCCACCCAGGTCTGGCTACACCACAAGTGCCTCTGCCTGTCGCACACAGCTGCAGCCAAGGACCCAAGCAGTCTTACACAGGAGAAGGGGGGGCTGAGATGGTGTGAGTGTGTGCATGTGTGTATGCGTGTGAGTGTGTGTATATGTGTATGTGTGTGTGCATGTGCGTGTGTGCGTGTGCGTGTGTGTGTGTGTCTGCTAGATGCTCTGGCAGCACTGCATCTTGGGTTTGTTCTCAGTGGGCTGCACCTGGATGGACACAACGTTGTTGCTAGGAGACATGTCGTTGTCTCGGCGGTCCGACATCTGCTTCTGGGACACGATGCGGTAGATTTCTGGTGAGGAAGAGAGCACATGACAGAGAGAGAGAGAGAGAGAGAGAGAGAGAGAGAGAGAGAGAGAGAGAGAGAGAGAGAGAGAGAAAGAGATTCATCAATCATCCTTTCACCTCAGGCAAGCTGACACTAAGCTGCTCTAAATGGGTCAACCATAAGAGGGTGACATAACCGCCACACTTCTCTTTTATGACCGCATGTGGCCGACCGACCGACCGACAGGAAGTGAGAGATTGGTAAATGTCCGTCCCCTGGTCAGGTTCCCCCCAGCGTTAGCGCTGCTGCTGTTTCTCTTGGCTGTGCCAGGCAGGCCAGTGAGAGAGAGAGCCAAGCATTAAAAACCGATGCGGGCGACACGACGGCAGGGCTGGAGGAATACATCTTCATGACGATCACGTCCGCCCGGAGGAACTCGGAGGATCCTACTGACCAAGGCCAGCTTTGATTACTCATTCACAAGAGCTTGGCCCTTCGCCAGCCCAGCCATCTCTCACAATCCATCTCTGTCTCTCCCTATATCTTCCTTTGAGATAGGGCTCCCTGGCTCACTCTGACACACACACACACACACACACACACACACACACACACAAACACACACACACACACACACACACACACACACACACACACACACACACACACACACACACACACACACACACCTTCCCCCTTTTCTCTCATCAGCCCCCCATCTGTTTGTTATTGTTCATTCACTTTAGTTGAAAATATTGTTCCTTTGATCTAAGAGAAGGAGATAGAACAAGACATGAGCCCAGGGGGGCAGTGATTCTCAGGGCTCCTACCCGTTAGAATGGTCTGGAAGGCCGTCTCGACATTGGTGGAGTCCAGGGCTGATGTTTCCAGGAATGACAGGCCATTCTTCTCTGAAAACCAAATTACACAGTTTAAGTCATTTAAATTGCTCAAAAAGCATGTTTACATACATCTAATTTAGTATAGACCAGACCTAAGTATTTGCATCTTGACATCCTCTTGAATAAAATTAAAACTTTTTAAATTATGGCTATAAATGTGTGATTTCCAGTCAAAATGTGTGTGTGAGGGACACACACACACACACACACACACACTACTTCACTGACTATAATCTGACTTTGAATCCAGTCATCATTTTAACATAAATAACCTAAAAACCTTAAATCTTAAAAGCTTTTTAACAGAAATACGGCTGCATTTAACTGCACATGTGCGACTATGAAGTATCCTATGGTCCCATACATAGTGATCTAATGTTAACAAAATGACTGTTGTCCTGTTGTCTACCTTGAGATGGTGATTTCTACACCAATATTACACCTACATCTTTGCCAGTGTGAGTGTACCCCTCCCCCGCCTCTTTACCTGCGAATGCCCGGGCCTCATCTGTGGGCACAGCCCTGAGGTGGCGCAGATCACTCTTGTTGCCCACCAGCATGATGACGATGTTGCTGTCAGCATGATCCCGCAGCTCCTTCAGCCAGCGCTCCACATTCTCATAGGTCAGGTGCTTAGCGATGTCATAAACCAGCAGAGCTCCCACAGCACCGCGGTAATACCTGTGGAGAATATACAGTTAACACTAGAATGAGCACTGAGAGAGAGCGCAGACCTCCACCAAGGCAGGTCACTAACGCAATACCCATTCCAGATGGTTTTCAGGGTCACCACCAAGATGTCATCCGGTAATTAGCCTAACGTCATTGTTAGTCTGAAAGTTTCATAAATATTTGTGCAGAACTTTGAGTTATTTTACACTCAAACACACACAGACAGATAAACCAATGCTGGTGAAAACATAACCTCCTTGGCAGAGGTTATAAAACATAATTAGATTGAAGATAGCCAATTGTAAGAACATCAGTGTAATTAAAGGGCAACTTCGGTGTCCTTGAACAGAGAACAATCACTTACAACTAGCCCAATGGGGCAGAATTTTGAACTGTATTTTTAACATCTTAACAAATGTCACCACAAAAAAACATGAAGTATTAACAGACACCTTACAACACAGAACTGTATTGTGTATGACTACAAATGGCTGAAAAGTGTTAAAACTGTGTGTTTATGCAAACAGCCAAACATTGTTTGTTTACAAAACGGTTTTGTAAACACTGCATAAAACACTATTTTAACATCTTTGTCAGACATTTGTAGTCAAACATTACTGTGTTGTGTTGTAATGTGTCTGATGATGTTACATAGCTTTTGTGTGGTGACATATGGAGCATGTTTAGATGCTGAAAACACAGTTTAACAATCTGCCCCATTGGACTAGTTGTAAGTGATTATTCTCTGTTCAAGGAAACCTATATGGTTGGACCAAAATGTCTTGCGTCTTCAGTATTGGCTAATTTCAAGTAGCTTGAGCAATAGAGCTCTTGTTGAAAATGACAGAAGTTGCCCTTTAAGGTGTATGTGTAAAAAGCGGAAATGTTATTTTCTATGGAATTGGTTGTTTGTTTATTTATTCAGAATTAAATCACATTAAGGTCCCATTTGTAGCATGATGTCTATGTGGATTGGCAAAGAACAACCAATAGGCTTTAATAGGAGTTAAAACCATGAGGAGTTTTTTTTATGAATGGCCTTAAGAAAAGCAGTGAGAAGCTCCTAAATGGACATTTTACTCACGCTGAAGTGATGGCCCTGTAGCGCTCCTGTCCAGCTGTGTCCCAGATCTGGGCCTTAACCGTCTTGCCATCTACCTGGATGCTGCGTGTTGCAAACTCCACACCTATAGTGCTTTTGCTCTCCAGGTTGAACTCATTGCGGGTGAAACGGGACAGCAGGTTACTCTTGCCCACACCTGAGTCTCCGATAAGCACAACTGGAGGAATCAAATAACAATAACATACAATTTTAGGTTGTTAGAATTCAAAGCCAGCCTCAAACATTGTTAATTGTTTTCAATTAACAAAATCAAGCCCTCATCACAGCCATTTCACGTTTTAAGGAGAACTCATTTAATCAAATCACTCTGTTGTTTGATGTCAATGACTGTTGTCTGTAGAAAAAAGAAACAGAAAATCTACAACATAGACTGAACAGACAACATACCGGTAATATTAACTGAATGGGGCATAAGCGAATGAAATAGAAAACAGTTAGTAGTGGTTTAGTGTTTCTATGTCAAATAGCTATTCGCTTTCTGTTGTATCCAATTTTCTTTATCTTTTCTTTTTTTTTACCCCCAGACAGCACGCAGTGACCTCTAACAACAGGGCTATTGATTGATTCACACTGCTTTTCTCCTTTAACCCTGCAACAAAGAGACTACCAAGACACCAAGCTTTGTTGTTGGATCCCTCCCTCGAAAGCTCCAGGGCCCTGGGTTTCCTTTCCTCACAACTTCCTCTCTATTGTAACAGGAGGAAGCAATGAAGCAGGCCTCTAATTTCATCCACAGGTTCCCCATCACCCAGTGCAGACTCAAAACAGAAGGCAACAGTCGTGAAAGCTATGAATGAAGTGTTGATTTTTTTTTTTTCCCTTTTCCTTTAAAGTCAGACAAGAAAGGAGAGGAGATATTCCTCTGAAATAAAAGAGAAATTTGCATAGCCTACTTGATGTGCAGTGTCCCTCACACAATTACATCAATAAAAAAATGTGGGGTTTGGGCACATTTTTTTCAAAGTAATTTTGTCTTTGATATAACATTGCTGATATTTGGCATGTCAAAGAACTTTTTTAAGGCTGTACAATAACATAATGGCTAGGCCTAATTGCCTAGAAAAGAACCTCACAAGATCCTTGAAGAACATTTTTTGCTGCAGTAAATCAAATTGAATTTTTGGGCTGAGTTCGCTTAACTACCGGTACTTGAGAAACCGCTTGAATTGCTTGTGTGAAATTCCAGTTATTTCAAGAGCTTTCAACAAGCATGGGAATGCTGGTTCTGTAACTAACAGGAGCATTCTGTTTATGTACTAAACAAAGCAAGACAGATTAGATTGGATCCAGGGCCCCCTTCCATTAAGAAGCTGATAAGGACTTCTATAGGTCTGGAACTAATTTGATAACACTTTGTTTCTTAGTATTTCACTTCAAGCTAACTGTGTTAGCTGTTAAAATGTGTAATTTGTGAAAAGGCCAGATATATGTATAAATAGCAGCAACTGTTTGGAAGGGAATATGCTGTTGGAGGACATTCCTGTTTTCATCTAGGACAACAATTGCAGGACTGTCCAAAGCTGCAATTTGGCTTCACAGGCAGGCTGGCAGACGGGAGTGAATGAACAGGCCTCGCTAGTGCCGATACCAGAAAGGACAGTCAGCGGTGAATCACAAACACGCATAACTTGTAGCAGAACAGCAGATTTGAACGTTCGGTACCAAGTCCCGTTTCATATCATTGAACTTGGATGACTGACACAACAACCCATCATTGCATCTGACATTGGATGATCTAACCTCACGGTTTCATTCAGGCTTTTTAGGAGATTTGGGAGCCATGAGAGATCTTGTAGCTCTAGCATACCAGCTGGTTTCAATTTGATATAGCATAGGCTAGGCTATAGTTTTATAGTTTTCGATTCCTCCAGCACTTGTTTCCTAGAATCTAGACCATTATTGACCCATAAGGCAACTGGAAATCCGAAATCGTAATGAAACTCTATCTAAGGCTAAGGTGATCAGACTTCTTGGCGTTAACAGATGTACATCAACAAAGTGCTATATTTTTATATATTGTGGGTGTCTGAAATCGTTGCTCAAAGCTTACTAACTACGGTGCAGCTATTCAAGTCAGGTGAGGCTCGGTGAAATGGATGTTAACGTTAATTGTTACAACTCAACATCTAAACCCTACATTAGTTTTGCCGTCAATACATGCTATGTTTACCTGATTATGATCAATGTTTTTGTAGCCAACGTTAGCAAAGTGTTGTCACTTATCTCAGATAGTAAATTAGCCTATAACTGGCACCAACATTATAAAGCAATCAGCTGTCCCGCTACCTAGCACTCACTGCTAACGTTACCCACCCTTAGCAAGTTGATTTAAATTCACACTGATGTAAAACAACAAGCTGTCATCAGACACTTAGAATAACGTTGCTGGCTTCATGACTGGATAGCCCAATCGTTATTACTCGCAACCTGCCTTCCCCCACGGTTATGGCAGTAACAATGTTATAAAGCATTTTGCCACCATATTAACGACCCATGTTAGATAGTCACCGTTAGCGTTATGTTAATGGGACGGCTGAAATAGCTAACGTTAGCTATCCGGCTTGCTGTAACGTTACAGTTCATTCCTGAGTAGTCGTCTGTGAAATGTTATCCTGTTAGCCTTACATTTATATTATGGGTGAAGAATTAAACAAAGCCAGCAAAGCAACGTTAAAGAACAACCAGTAAAGTAGCGATAGCTAGCTAAGGTTAGCTATCTAGGAGAGGAGACAACAGCGGACTTCTGAATGCTTGTGAATCTTAGCTAACGTTATGATGCCTAGCAGTGAAATCCATTGTGTGCTACAACGTCAACGTATTTACTAAAACGTTAGAGGCCTTCAACAAGACAGCCTCTGAATCTTGAACTAACGTTAGCCTGGGGTTAGGTGTAACGTTACTTGGAAAAACAAAAACAGCAAGTTAACGTTAACGCTGGAATGACAACGTAGGTGCCCACAGTAACACGGACTAAACACATAGCTTACCTTTGAACAAATAATCGTATTCGTCGTCTCTTGTGCCCATCTTTCAACAACTGGAAAGCAACCTTCAAGGTTTATGTTTGCTAACAACTAAAATAGCTAATCACAAAAGGACCCTCGACTGATTCTCCCTGAAACTGCACTGCAGACGATCTATGACAACAGTCTGGCTGCATCAAGCAGTCTCGCACATTCAACTGCTAGCCTGCTACGTCTTGATTAGTGAATGCTAACGCTGGTTAGCAACCACCTTTTCCTCAATAGCTAACGCCTTCTTCCGGTTCGATAGGGCTGTGCCCCCTCAACAAATTTAACCTGTCAATATTCTCTGCATTGTCCATTTATACGGAGACCTGTCAAATTGTCTATTGCAAGATAAGCACATGGTTGCACGGGATTTAGAGTATTTCAGATGTAAACGATGGATTGTCTGTGCTTTAGCGAGGCTTGCCAGTGCTTCGTCAAAAATTGGCTATCAATTGCAAATTGTTTTACTTTAGTTCAGTATTGATAATAACACTGTTACTCTGCACACAGCTGTCGACGCAGGTTGATATAGTGCTATTGCTGATATTGTTTAACTAATACGAACAATACAGTACGAATCTTTCGTACAATACAAAAGATTCTTCTCTATAAAGTGGCTTGGTTCCATGGTGTAATGGTTAGCACTCTGGACTCTGAATCCAGCGATCCGAGTTCAAATCTCGGTGGAACCTATGGTTTTGCTGTTGCATTTCAACTACATCTCTCATGTAGGCCTATGTAGGGCCTACTGCTGCGCATCTGTTAGGAACTGTTAGGAGTTGGATTTGGAAATGTTCGGAGGTGTTAGGACTTTGTTCGGACCTCATTAGGATTTGTTCGGAAGTGTACCAAATGCGTTCGGAGGTGTTAGGAAAGTGTTCGGAAGTAGAGGCAGTCCAGCTACTGCAAGGAAGGGTAAACGTGTGCTGCAATTTATAGGCTGTATCTCTTTTACACTGCCTGTGGTTCTCGGCATATAATGTATCTCCTTAATTTAGCTTAGGGGTGCGTTTGCCGGTTGTTGTAGTGGCTAAATAACCCAAACGAAAAAGCTACATGCCATAAAATGACAGCACCAGGGAGATGTGGACAAATAGATTATTTAGCCTACAAAACAAATCGAATATTCATTGGTTGATTGTGGCTGCAAAAATCCCTCTCCTTTAAAGTGTATTTGATGTTAATAACCACTTGAGAGCAGTAGAGAGCTAAGATGTTGACCCATGCTTTACAGTAGCCTTATCAGTTTACATGTAGCCTAACTATACGTGTCTGCTTAGTTTGATCACAACTTTATAAAATCAGAGCTCCTCTGTGCATCACTGCAACGACAAATAACTTGGAAGGTTGTAATTTTAGTTTAGTTGTTGTCTTTTTTCTTCCTATATTGGTAGTTTATTAGGGTAGTTTATATACTTCTAAGAATTGTGTTGAAGCATTATGAGGATGGGGACTGCTTCTGATATCAGATCTTTTTTTTTTTTTTTTTTGTATTTCAGACATATGAAAAATTAGGCTACACATGCATAATATATTAGCCTACCACACGAAATAAAAAAGAGCCTATCAGTAATGCTGTGTCATTACATTAACAATAAGTTGTAACTTGTTACAAGGGAAGTGTGGAAAAATGCAGATGGATGCAAGATATCAATGCATTGATATGACATTTTCCAGTGCAATATCAATAACTTATTTAGGTTACACAAAATAAAAAAAGACCATTCAAAAACAGTTTAGATAATAAAGGCCTGTTGATAAGGGCAGTGTGCAGAACAAAACTGAAGCTTGAGCATTAAAGTAAAAAAAAAAAAAAAAAAAAAAGACTCTTTTCTGAGTAATATATCTATTATCTATTATCTATTACCTATTACCTATTATCTATTATGTTACCTAGGCTACTGTCTATCAGTTCTCCACATACGTTATTACAACCTTATTGTAATCTCTATTTAGAGTTAATATCCAATGTGCACAAATGCACATTTTACACATATGCACACACACAAGTATTACTTCATTTTTTTTAAATGTATTTATCAATCAAATTACAGTGCATCTGCCATGGTGTGTGACGCGCTGTAGTTGTAGGCGGGGCCACGTGTAGGGATGGTAGGGTTTGATAAGCGCTTGCGCGCTCTAGTGAAGACAAGCGCATCCAACCAACTGGAAATACAGATGTGTATTCTCGTATTGTAACTAATACGTATTCTCTACCTACGACAACCATCAACAGAGAAAAGACGTCTTTTATCAAATTACGATGCTGGATATTCCATTCCTGTCTTTTGACAAATAGTAGGCTGCAGGCTAGCTAGCCTAAGTTGATTCGAGACGTCGATTCGGTGTAGAAAGACAATGTGCCGAAGAGCGCTCCATCTGTAAACAAGCAACGTTTTCATGAAATGTAAGTATGCCTGTACGGTATATCAAATATCTGTATTATCAATTCGGTTGTTAGGCTACTGAATATTTGCAGTTGGTAATTATTAAATTAACTGTATCGCCGTCTCGTACACTATTTTGTTCATGGGCTTCCATAAATTGATCCTATGTAAACATAGGGCGATGTCATAGGCATCAGCTTTATGATTGTTTAGTAGGCTACAGAATAGCCTTGTCCACGGTTGTTCCACTTTAAAACACAGGATAGGCAGGTTCAATGTTCAGAGTCTTGTTGTAATTATTACTACGGTGTCTTTGAAATGTGAAGGCTATAGATTGGCTTTACTGGCTACCACGAATTTGCTTTTAAATCCCTAGCGGTCTATCGAGTCGTAGTTGATGTGTCTCAGAATGACAGTGTACTCTGCCAGGTCTGTGGCCTCCATAATGATATTGTGGACAGTTACGAATAGCCTTGAACATGGAGTAATATTAGTGCTGGTTCACTGCTTGTCAGTTGAGAACTCACTTTGGTGCATCTCTTTTTTTCCCCTTGTCTGGTGTTATTTTTTAAATGCATGTGAAATTTATGCTGTTAAGGTTGTCATACAAGCCACATCCTCCCATTATCAAAATCTACGTTACCCTAAAGCTACGAAATTATTTTTCACAATCTCTGCATCATCAGTGGCCAGTATACTATAGTGAATGTGGCAGTGTAATTGCCCGATGTTGCCTCAAGCCAAGCCAATGCTGGCTTTGGCTTCCCCCTCAGATTGCATGTCCACGCAGAGGCCAGACCACACGACATCTTCACAGTAGATTTCCCCGCGCGCAGTCCTGCACGTCATCTCTGCTGAGAGGGGTTTCCCATTTACCACTAGAGTAGGCTTTACCACCTGGGCTCTGCTTCGAAAGACTTTGTAGTGAGCGCAAGATATCGGGAACCTTTAACCCTTATAGATGGCGCATTCCTGACCCGAAGGTTAAGTGTGGTTGTAAGTCATGCTATAGCCTACTCACTTAGCCAGGTTGTCTGTCTCTTGATTCCTATGGATTCTCCACACCTTCTAGCTGGCAAAGTAAGTGCCATTCTGATTTTCAGAATTGGTAACTGGGACTACAGCTGTTGGGGCCAACGTGTAACCCAATTGACATTACCAGTAATTTTATCTCGCCAATAAACCATGCACTGGATTTGTTTTACAGTGTTATTTGTGTAATGGAATGATTAAATTAGCTTTAGTGGTGGTGCTTGTCATGTTCCTCTTATCCAGTGCAGGCAGAAGGCAGGCAGAGCAGGCAGCCTGAGGCGTGGGTGTTTGGATGATTTGGTTGATTAAAATGAATAATTTAACATGACGTCAACAGAGTGCAGCATTTACTGGGCAACCATGGTGAGAAATCTGATGCTCCTTGTTCATTTAGGAGCTAAAAGAATAAGAATGAGACAGGCAGTTTTTGCATTGGCCGATGCCCACCAACCCAGCTTCCCATTAAATGCATCTGCCTTATTGGAAAATAAAACATGCATTTATGTAACTGTTTGTACAGTTTTACCACTTTACAAAACACAAGGGTATTTTGCTGAGCATGTCAGCTTGTTTTGCATTGGTTAAGGGAAAGGTTTTTTTTTTTTTTTGTAATCGGGGCCATACATACCTCAGTTCAGGCCAGACCAGCCTTGCAGATGTTTCGTTTTGGAATGGTAACCGTGAGCTGAGCTGGGCCCCGTCCACTCCTTTCCTGAAAATTCAGGAAGTCTGCCTGTTTCACGCCCGTGCAAAGAGGGAATCAAATGTCTACCTCGACAGGGTAAGCAGGACCAGATGCTTGGACCGGTACTGTATTGGCCCTGCCTTGCCCCTTCCCCCCCACCACCACCCCCAACCCCAATTCCTTGCTTGGCTTATGCACAGATCTGATTCAGCATGGGCCTCTCTCAACAGGAGGGCCCTAGGGCAGAGCTCCTTAGGGGTTTTCTGGGTGTAACACTGCTGGATGATATCACATTTATCATGTTTGACAGATGCATCCATTCACCCAGCCTCTCCTGGTCCACTGCACGGGAGCTAGGCTTAGCTAACGAATGTAAGAGTGTTTGCTTATCTTAACTCCGGAGAAGTGGGAGTAGGCACTTGCTCATAGCTATTAGAGAAACAATGGCATTGTGAGGAGGTTTCTTTGTGTTGCCCCTCTGTTGTTCTGTTGTCTGATGTGTATGCTGGGATTTCGTCTGGAGGGGATCCTGGTGCGACAGTCAATGCATTTGTGCGCACCTGAGATTGAGATTAACACTGTTGAGAGATTACAATAGAAAGAACAGCCACACTTTTGTAAACAGTAGAACAACAGCCTTGTGGATTGCACTATAGTAGACTTTGTTTTTTTCTGTTTGTGTAATTTGTTCATAGTGCTCATTGTGTTTGCTCTTTAGGATAAACTGAAAACTGTGTATCTGAAACATTGTGCACTGTTGTTATTGATACCTTATACTAAACCTGAGCAGGTCTTGAGTGTGGCATTTTCCAAGTGCAATCCATTTTATTTCGCATCCATGTTAAATTGATAGCTTCTTTCAGATTTTTATGACTCACATTCCTCTGCTCTTGTGAAATGTGTTGTACAAGTGTGTGTGTGTGTATGTGTGTGTGTGTGTGTCTGTGACATGCAGTGAGTCAGCGTCAGGAAAGAGTTGCAGGAAACTTGTCATCCCTCTCAGCTGTATGGTCTAATGAACGAGAAGGACTTCCTTTTTTTTTCAATGGCCGAGCCAGAGGCTGGTGGCTCTGAGTTGAAATCAAGTGTAATTTTTTGAGCAAGAGCTGAATGATGATTGCTTCGCTGTGGCACAGCGTAGGCTCTATGCTGATTGCACGATGAAAGTGTTGCTCTTTTCCGGAGCTTTCCAGCGCAGGCGGCTCTGAGCGTGGATGATGACGCTACCATGGCGTGTCTTAATCTCAGAAGCAACTTCCTTTGATTTGACGTCTCTGAGGGTATCATTCAAAAAAATAAAAAAAAGCAGAAGAGACAAGGAAAAAAAAATGCACGACGTCAGCAAAAAAAGAGGAATAATTGGAAAGATGAGTTGAGCAGTTCTCTTGTTGTTACCCAATGTGATGATGCTGGTTGCTGCAGGAAATTCCAACTCATTGTTTTCGTCAATTCTCAAGTCTTACTTCAAAGAAATGATCTCCCATGTAGTGTACCACCCACTTCCTGTTTCCGAGTCAGTGTTTGGAGTTAACTTGAAAGAAGCTATTGCATTATTTGGGGCATGAGGTTTATTGATAAATGCACAGACTATATGTTATTGAATCCTTATAACAGGTTACTAAAATATTTATAATGAGTCATACATGTAGCAGTGCTTCATAGAAAGAATGAGGCCCTAAAGAAACCCTATTTTCTCTAAAGCATAACTCTAATGTTGTGGCCTCCTTAGTTATATGAGTATGTAGACTAATGTTATGTATTTACAGTAATATGCTGTCCTTAAATTGATTTTGAACAACAGGTAGCTTTAACCCAACCAGTAAAACCTGAAGCTCCAGTAGCTACCCTCGTAAGTCCGTTGATTAGTGTGGACATGACTATTCTCTCTCACATGGCACAATTCAGCTCCACAGGAGAATTTCATTTTTTATTTTTTTATTTCGTTTTTTTTCTGGTCGTGTTTCCATGGTGAGGATTATAATTTTGAGGGGGCAGGGCCTGATCGACGCAGCAGTACGCAGTAGGCGTTGGAGAATCTGCAGACGGGAGATTATCTCTATATATAATCCCAAATCTGTCACGTAACAACAAGTGACATAGAAGGGTCCTGATTCAGTTTGCTTTTTCAGTATTTTTAGACGCATTCATATAGCATCAGAGATTGCTTCACATCAGTATAGGTTTGTGTGTGTGTGTGCTCATGTGCGTTAGTGTGTGTGTGGTGGTGGTGGAGTGGGGCGAATTAGAATCCTGGTGAGGTGACAGTCATGTGTGTGTAAGAGTGCGTGTGAGGCAGCTCACGTGGCTACACAGCTTGGATGGCTTTACTGTGTGTGTGTGCGTGCGTGTGTGTGTGTGTGTGTGTGTGCGTGTGTGTGAGAGAGAGAGACAGAGAGAGAGAGAGATAGATAGAGAGAGAGAGAGAGAGAGAGAGAGAGAGAGAGAGAGAGAGAGAGAGAGAGAAAGAGAGATTCATAGAGGAAATTGGGAGAGTGAGTGATGTGAGTATTGGGAAAGGGAGAGAAAGACAGAGAGACCTGAATATGGTCGAGGGAAGGGAGGAGAGTGAAAGATGAGACAGAGGTAGAGAGAGAGCAGAGTGCATAAGCACGTGTGTGTGTATGTGTGTGTGTGTGTGTGTGTGTGTGTGTGTGTGTGTGTGTGTGTGTGTGTGGGTATTGATCCTTCTCTCACTGCTCGATGGCTCTCAGGCCCAGAGTGGCTTTCAGAGAGGCTGCCCCCCCCCTCCCTTGGAGACTTAGAGGCCTGAGGAGGATTAGTGTCTTAAGGTCTGGCCTGCACATCATCTAAGTGCCAGATCACCAGACCAGCCCTACCCTGGCCAGGCCTCAGCCCTCAGGACAGGATCCTCCTCATGGCCCAGTTCCTCTCTCTCTCTCTCTCTCTCTCTCTCTCTCTCTCTCTCTCTCTCTCTCTCTCTCTCTCTCTCTCTCTCTCTCTCCCTCTCTCTCCATGTTGTATTCCCAATCCCATCTCTGGTGCTGTTTGGAGCAGCCAGAGCTATATTTCAAAGGCATGCATGTGTGTGTCCCAGTGCAGTGTCTCAGTGGAATGGCTTAGGGTTGTTTAGGACTGGGGATGTCCAGCAGCCGGTCAGGGGGTCAGTTTCCCCTTCTGCTTAAGCCGTTAAGCCTTCGCTGGGAGTCAGTCGCGTGACCAAGCAGCCATGCTGCTGCTGATGGTGGTAATGATGATGATGATGATGCGTCTCCCAGGAGCATCTGCTTTACGGCCGGCTTGCTGCTGGCCCGTGTGTACGGGTGAGGGAAGGAGAGAGAGAGAGAGTGTGAGAGTGGGGGAGGGAAGAAAAAGAGAGAGGAGAGGAAGAGTGGGGTAGAGAGTGAGGGCAAAGAGGAGCCAACGATTGGTCGGATGGTCTAAAGAAGGGGGGTGTGGAAAGGAGCCTGTCAAAAAAACTAAAAAGTTGTTGTTGTTGTTGTTGTTGTTGTTGTTGTTGTTGTGGACTGTTGAAAACTGAACACAGGCAATGAAAACATCTGAGACTGGAATAGGGGAGAAGAGATTTGGTGTAAAAAAAGAAATAAATAATAATAAAAAAAAACACACAGAGACAAAGACAGAGAAAAACGAGTGAGGGGTAGCCTTGAGAAAACAATGTTTTCTGGTTTGAGGGTTAAACAGCTGAGCTGGATTTTGGTTGCGTTTATTGCTGCCATGCTCACAAACAAGGCAGAGAAAAGGAAGCAACAGGACTGGACTGGAATGGAATGGAGGGAAAGGAACGGAACGGAAAAGGATTGGAATGTTATGGTAGGTAAAGGAATGTAGTGGTGTGGAACTGAATGGAAAAGGTGGGAATAGAACGGAATGGAATGGAGCAGATTGGAATCTTCGTGAATAGAAAGGGAAGGGAAGGCATTGTGTGTTGTGGACTTATATACAGTCAGTGGTTGTGGAGGTAGTTGCCGTGGGTCTTCCAGCGACGGCCAGGGTCCTGGGTGGCATGACAGGAGGTGGGATATAAAACAGAGGCCAGAAGGAGAGATGGCAGAGAGGGGGTTTTGGTGGGCCTGTGCCTGTGAGGGTCTCTCAGCTGTCTCTGCCACTGCAGAGAGCCTGTGACACACACTCAATCACACACACCTCTCTGCTGCCACTTCAGGTCACGGAACACACTCACATGCCTAAACACACACATACACACACAGACCAGACACTACAAGTACATATGCATATGAAAACACACACACACACACACACACACACACACACACACACATACAATACATGCATATGGAGGCACACACACATACACACACACACACACACACACTGAGGTCTGAGTCATATGCTGACCACAAAAGTCATCAAGATCATCCTCTTCAGGGAAGTGAGGAAATGTATCCTATTCCTGACATTGTCAGGGGAACTGATACCTCCATGATGCACAGTTAAAGAATGTCAGTGCGCTGGTTAAATCGCCTCTTCCTATCTCTGCACCGCTATCATTGTTATTCATTGCAGTGGGAGAGACACTGAGTCCAAGGCTAACGAAGCTCTTTTAAAATATGCCTATGCATGCCACTCATCATAGCAGATCTGAATCGGACAGAGGCGGCTGGAACGCAGCATTTTCTCATGCATAATTTCAAATATGCTTTCATGCACTGTTGGAGTGCAGGAATGTAACTATTTCCAGATGCACCCGCACACTTCAAACTCCTTTCTAACAAAGCTTGTGGAGTGTGTGTGTGTGTGTGTGTGTGTGTGTGTGTGTGTGTGTGTGTGTGTGTGTGTGTGTGTGTGTGCGTGTGTGTGTGTGTGTGTGAGAGAGAGAGAGTGTGTGTGTGTGTTTGTAACAGACACAGAGAGAACGAGGAGTGTGTGTGGGTCAGTGTGTCGGTGTGTGTTTTGAGAAGAGAGAGAGATGCACGTCGCAGTGTGTTTAGTCTCTTTGTGTTTTGGGCTATTTTTATATGGAAACCACAGGAATCTGTTCCACATTCAAACAAGCCCAGACTGCTCATTCTTCGGCGTATGTCACACTGCACACTCACAGTGATTGTCCCCACCAAGCGACTCAACGCCTGGCTTTCAACATTATATACAATTTCACTTCCACGCTAGGGACTTTCCATGAATTTTTCATCACTTTAAAGCTTGAATTTTATATCACCGTTACCTTCAAACATACCTTATTCCTTTACTGTTTGTTTTGTATGGTGGCGCAGAAAAAGTTGCAGACTGTCGTTAAGTTTTAGTAAACTTTCCTTGATGGCTGCAGAGTTAAACTGTGTGTGTCCTACTTACTCTGAAATACCTCGATATGCTCCTTCTCTCATTGCTCCATTGCTCTCCTCAGTTTATCCCTTCTCCCCTTCTCTCTCTCTCTCTCTCTCTCTCTCTCTCTCTCTCTCTCTCTCTCTCTCTCTCTCTCCCTTGCTCCCTCTCTCTTTCTCTGTTGAACTCCATCTTTGTCTTCTTTAAAGTCTTGCTACACTTCTCTTTCTCTGTCAGTTTTCCTCTTTGCCTCAATGTCTAATTTTCTGTCTTTCTTTCTTTCTCTGTCTCTAATACTCAGTCATCATCTCACCCTGTGTCTCTCCTCTGTCTGTCTCCATCAGATCTCTGTGTGTTCGGGGATGGGCTATGATGGAGGACAAAGGCCCTCGCGTAGCCGACTACTTTGTGGTGGCCGGCCTGACCAACTCCTCTAAGCCCCTGGAAGAGGAGCTCCACCAGCAGGCCGATGATTCCTGCCACCGCAGCAGCACCAGTGCCAACTCCAGCGGCGCCAGCAACCACAGCAAGGCCCCCATCACCGACGTTGCCGTGGTGATCCGCTCCCAGGGCGAGGAGGTGCCGCGCGGCTACACCTGCGTCGAGACCACCCCCTCAGGGCTGCCCGCCGAGCTCAATGGGGGGACGCTCATGGGACCCCAGATCTTCTTGTGCTACCGCAGGGGGAGGGACAAGCCCCCCCTCACCGATTTAGGGTGAGTCAGCACCTTCCAGGCGTATGGAGATGCTCATGCAGATTTTTTTTTTTTTTTTAACACGGCGAATTGGGCGACACGGCATTTCTAACAATAGACACATCCCCCCAGGACATAACGCTTAGTCATGACTTTGTGTGCATGGGTGGAGACTGATATGGATGGCAGGGGTTGAACTACTAGGAGAAGTGCTGTGGAGAAATCACTGTAAAGTTGTCAGCATTTTTATTTTTTTATTGCTGAAATGCTGAAGTCTCATAAAGAAAATGGAGGTTATACAGACCTTACATGTAACAGCCAACCAAAATTTGGCGTTGTTGTAATTGGCGTAGTTGAACAGAAATTAACGACACGTGAGCCGTGACCTCAGTGCAAAATGTTCTGTGTGGTGTTTTTCATATTTTATGTCCATCAGAAGCTACTGTGTTAAAGAAAAGATAGCGTTCAGTGTGAATAGCGTTTATGCTTTGGTCGGAGCAAAACAGGGACTGGCATCTGTCTTCAGCTAAATTTGTCGAGGTCACTAAACTCAGCGACTTTTCCACATTAGCCCCACAGCTTGGATCAGCCAGTTCTGCGCTGCCCTCCGTGCTAATGTCAGTGTTGATGTTAAGTTGGGATGTTGCAGCTCCATTGGCACTGACTGCCAGTGATTTTGAAAGTTTCGTCCTGGCTAAGTGTGTGCGACACCACACTCCCTATTCTGTAGAGGTCACACTGTCTGTCTCGGGAGACTCAATAGGCTGAGAATGATATGAATAGTTGATAAACTTGTGCTCTGCTTCTGGGTCGAGTGCTGTGCTTTTGGGACGGATGGGGCTGCTAGCGCACATCAGTGTCAAGATTGTGGTGTGTGTGTGTGTGTGTGTGTGTGTGTGTGTGTGTGTGTGTGTGTGTGTGTGTGTGTGTGTGTGTGTGTGTGTGTGTGTGTGTGTGTGTGTGTGTGTGTGTGTGTGTGTGTTTGTTTGTTTGTTTGTTTATTTGTTTATTATTTACTTAGAGGGCCTTGAAGTTGGGCCATGTAAATTTACATGATGGAACAGCGCTGTCTTCAGCCTGTGGCCTAATTGAAGATCAGATGCCTTCCCAGCAGTCTGGGAGAGAAGCTTGTCAGAGATCTAACAATAAATCATGCGTGGGTGTGTTCCTGTTCTTCTGTATGTGTGTGTGTGTGTGTGTGTGTGTGTGTGTGTGTGTGTGTGTGTGTGTGTGTGTGTGCGTGCGTGTCACATGGATGTAGTTTATTGATTTCAAGGGAAATCTATGTCTCTGAAAGCACACACATCAAACAGAAGCATACTTCTTATGCATATTTGTATGACTTTATGATTTGTATGAGTGTCAATATATGTTTATACACACACAAGCAGGAGCGTGTGTGTGTGTGTGTGTCTGTGTGTGTGTGTGAGAGAGTGTGTGTATTCTATTGTTGGTGTGAATATGCTTGTGTGTGTGTGTGTGTCTGTACTCCAGTTGCATGATTTTAGTTACTCAGAGAATTCTATGAGTGGACAAAAAAGCAGAAGCTACAGCCTACAGTGTGTGTGTGTGTGTGTGTGTGTGTGTGTGTGTGTGTGTGTGTGTGTGTGTGTGTGTGTGTGTGTGTGTGTGTGTGTGTGTGTGTGTGTAATTCTCATGTTTTGTTCCTTTTCCACAGAGTCCTCTATGAATGGCGTGAGAAGCTGATGCCGGGTTGTCACATCATCCAGACCACACCGTCAGGTCGCCCGGCCAACATCAGTAGCTCCTCCTCCCAGCGCATCTACATCACCTACCGCCGCGCCCACGAGAGCCACTCCCACGCCTCATTGGCCGTCACCGATATCTGCGTCATCATTCCGGGAAAAGGGGAGACGGCTCCTCATGCCTACTGCAAAGTGGAGAAAAACCTCAACAGCAGCATGGTGAGGGAACGCTTGCATTTAATTTTAATTAGTTTAATAATATTTTATTTTATTTTATTTTATTTTATTTTATTTTATTTTATTTTATTTTATTTCATTTTATTTTATTTTACTTAAGATAATGAACATTGAGCATGAGCTTTACAAAGTACACGTTAAAGTGCCCCGGGGGCTAATTTTCATTTGTGGTCCAACATGTTAAATTTGAGACCATTCAGGTTGCAAGCTCACGCATTCGTGCACGAGCACGAGCAGCGTAAGCTGCTGTATCGACTCCCATGTTGTCACACTTTGCGACAGAAGTACGCATCGTGGCGCCCCTGAATTTGTGTTGCTACATTGACTATTGATTCAAGCGACAACAAAATTAACACAAGTGAAAAACATTAGTAAGAGTGTGATTAGCTAAGAATTGACAGGAATTGAAAGTGTGTGATGGAAAGTGCATAGTCAGTGAACTTACAATGCAATGCAGTGCTGTCAAGAACATTTGGAGTTCAACCACAAAATCTACCACAGTATCTCTTCTCCCCTCACCAGACTTTATATTGTCTGTCTGTTTGGGTTAAACTAATGTTTGCAGCAGGTGTTGGATTCTATTAACCTTGACTATTTGTGTGTCTCTGTGTGTGTGTGTGTGTGTGTGTGTGTGTGTGTGTGTGTGTGTGTGCGTGTGCGTGTGTGTGTGTTTCTCTCACTTCCTGCCTCAGTGGGGGTCGTCTGTGTACCTCTGCTACAAGAAGTCTCTGGCCAAAACCAACACGCTGGCATTCAAAGCAGGTACTTGTCATTCTGCTCCCTCTTCCCTCCGGAGGGAAAACTGGAACTGATGCTGTGTGTGTGGTGCAGTGGTCACACGCCAGCACCACATCTGTGTGTATGTGTGTGTGTGTGTGTGTCCAAAAACTGTGTCTCTCTGTACCTCTCTTTTTCTTTCCCTCTCCCTTTCCATTCTCCCTTTCTCTCTACCGCTCTCTCTCTCTCTTTCTCTCTCCCTCTCTTTCCTTCTATCTGTCTGTCTCTATCTGTCTTTCTGTATCTGGAGGGCGTTCTCAGTTGCTGTTATTATGAAAAATTGTCACGGTGGCTCCATTTTTGCTCTTCCATCCTGTCACGTCTGCCGTAATTACTGTCTCTCTGGGCAGGCAACCATTTTGCCCATCACTGATTCAAGTCTGTCTGTGTGTGTGTGTGTGTGTGTGTGTGTGTAGGTTTGTGTGTGTGTAGGAAGCTGTCTGGCTTCTCTGCTCAGAGAGTACATATTGATTGCTAAACGCTACTAAACTGAACTCTGTGTGTGTGTGTGTGTGTGTGTGTGTGTGTGTGTGTGTGTGTGTGTGTGTGTGTGTGTGTGTGTGTGTGTGTGTGTGTGTGTGTGTGTGTGTGTGTGTGTTTTAGGTCTGGCCTCTCGGTTCCCAGAGGAGGACTATGAGTCGTTTCCACTGCCAGAGTCTGTGCCTCTCTTCTGCCTGCCCATGGGGGCGTCCATCGAGTGTTGGCCTGCACACACCAAATACTCACTGCCTGTCTTCTCAACGTTTGTCCTCACTGGAGCCTCTGGGGAGAAGGTGAAAGCACACACACACACACACACACACACACACACATACACACACACACACACACACACACACACACACACACACACACACACACACACACACACACACACACACACACACACACACACACACACACACACACACATATCACCAGAAGAAGCATCTTCTCTGCAATTATTGAATTTGGGTTCATTCAGTTCAGAACTGATGGAATGAAAGCCATCTTTACCATACCTAAGACCCACAATGTTGTTTTAATAGATTAGTTTCCCAGAACACACACACACACACACACACACACACACACACACACACACACACACACACACACACACACACACACACACACACACACACACACACACACACACACACACACTGTTCTCATTGAAATGGAGACCATGACCCGGCACTTTAAATCACTTTAGATAAAAGAGGCTGTTGAATAAGTATGTGTGATGTGAATTGTAAAGCAAGCATACTGTATGCTGTGAAGTATGGTTTGAATACCATCTATATGCAAAGCCATATTTAATATAAGCACGCACACACACACACACACACACACTCACACACACACACACAGACACAGACATATTACTGTAAAATATTACAAATGAATATATCTCATGCATTAATGCATATACTGTAGGTATGCATGAAGAACATGCATATTCTTGTTATACATATAGACACAAACACACACACACACACCCAAACACACACACACACACACACACAAACACACAAAAGCACCCTTGCATAGTTATGAGGAGTAAAAACCTCGCCAGGGTAGCTGATAAAGACTCCACTCCACTCTCATGTGTCATTGAGGCCGATCCGACAGACAGACACAAACAATCCCATCTGATTTCATTTCACACACACACACACACACACACGGCCGGCGTCTGCTTTGGCACTCAGCAGCCCACAGTCCTTGAACCGCTTCAAAAACAAGCAGGCCGTACGTACCACACACAGTACAGCAACACACACCATGACACCATGCTGCTCTGGCTTCCTCCGACTCCCACAGCGAGGGAGCACAGAGACAGCACACACACACACACACACACACACACACACACACACACACACACACACAGCGAGGGAGCACAGAGACCAGAGAGTGAATGGAGAAGTTTGGGGGATTATCGTAAGAGCCGGAAGTGCTTCCTCTTCAAGCCGAGACAAAATAAAATAGATATGTCTCTGGTTATTATCTCTTTTTCTGGACGTACTACTTAAGAGTAACTGTCCCAGGGCGCCACACACATGGCATGGTAGCGTGGCAGTGGAGATAGGCGGCGCCACGTTCCGTGCCCTAATAACAAATTATTTTTCTGTAAAAATCCGACACAGGCATGCGGAAAATTAGTCTTTTCATGCCTCTCATTTTTAGCGGCGCGGTATGAATTTTAAACAGCCGCACCAAGGCAGCGGAGCATTACAAAGCTAAAGAGCACAAAAGCCGTCAGAAAAATGTGACCTAAAAAAAAGTCGAGATTGAATGGAAAGGCGAGTTTCGGTTGACTCCGTAATTGGTCCGTTTTTAATCGTAGCGGAGCTGAAACAGTGTCGGAGGGTCCGCAGGATAGATAAGTCCGCAGCAGAGATGTCAGCGGTGGCAGTGGAGCGTGGAAGCACACACACACACACACACACACACACACACACACACACACACACACACACACATATGTTATACACACATTCTCACATGCTCGTTCTACCAGTCCCCCAACTCACAGCGGCCCGATCTCCAGGCTACTCATCTAGCCGCAGTGTTTTATCATTTATTCATTTAGGTGCGAGCGAACTTCAAAGCAGTCAGTCGGAGCACTCGATACCTCTGATGTGGCACTCTGGGTTTGATTGAAAGGGACTGGAAGAAACAGTAACAACACTTTTTCTTGTATGAAAGAGTATTAAACATTGATTGTAGGTGTTATCAGTGGAATTCTGAAAAGAGGAGATTGCTCCGTTGTTAGCGGTGGCGCTTATTTAAATATGAGCCTATGATAAAAAGCCCAGGATCTCGTTTATCATGCCCATGCGACCGACCCGAGAATTCACTTCACTGGCTTGTCTGCCAGTGATGAATGTGGGCACTTAGAACGAAGGGTCGTTTTTCATCGTTGAGCTCTGCTTGTTTTAACATCAAAATAAAACTGTAAGACACAAACACTGTGTAAACACAACACTCTGTCACATCACAACACAAAATGCCGGGAAATGGGCCTGTGTGTGTGTGTGTGTGTGTGTGTGTGTGTGTGTGTGTGTGTGTGTGTGTGTGTGTGTGTGTGTGTGTGTGTGTGTGTGTGTGTGTGTGTGTGCCTTACAGGGGTGATGGGGCAAGGAAATAGCCACATTTTACAGTAAAAGTAGGAAACCTTGAGTGGAACCAGAACTGATAACGAAGAGCCCACCTGCTTGGGAAATGTTCCTAACTCTGTGTGTGTGTGTGTGTGTGTGTGTGTGTGTGTGTGTGTGTGTGTGTGTGTGTGTGTGTGCAGGTTTACGGGGCAGCAATCCAGTTCTACGAGCCCTACCCAGAGGAGGACCTGACCGAGAGGCAGCGCGTGCAGCTGGGCCTGCAGGGTGGGAATCTGCGTCCAGAGGCGGCCATGACGGTCCACACCAACAAGAGCATCTGCCTGCTCTCCCACTGGCCCTTCTTCGACGCCTTCCGCAGCTTCCTCACCTTCCTCTACCGATACTCCATCTCCGGCCCACACATCCTCCCCATTGAGAAGTGAGTGAGAGGGGCTTTGTGCTGTAACTTTTGGGAACCCCCTCAACTCCTTAAAACAAGCTATTGAGCCCTTTGCATATTTGATACATAGGCCAGCATTCCAGGATCAAAACAGTTACTTTTTTGGATGCTGGCAGTTTCTTATTGACTTTTTTGTCAAGTCTTATTGACTTAAAACTAAGGTTTAGATTTTGGTATCATTTTTGGATGATATCTTAATATATTTTTTTATTTACTCTGATACTTACTGTTTGTCTCCTCTCTCTCTCCGTAGGCACATCTCCCACTTCATGCACAAAGTGCCCTTCCCCTCCTCTCAAAGGCCTCGCATTCTAGTACAGGTAAATAAAAATTTCAGCTCTCTCTTCTGGAAATCTTAAAGGAAAGTGCCGGAGTGAATTCAAGCATAGCCCTGTTGAAAGAGCTTGCTAAATGCGCTAGTTAGCGAATGGAACAAAATAATTTGGTACAGCACAGACCGAACGCGAACGCAGAAGTGAACAGGCACTTTACACTGAATCAATGGGACCTGACTGTTGGAAACCGAAAGTAAGATCTGTACTCAATGTAAAGTGTTTCGCGTTCGCGTTGGGTCTATGCTGTTTGAAATTCTTTCATTTCATGCGAAATATATTGCTGTTAGAAGGCTCGTGCAGCAGGACTATGCTTAAACTTGCCCCGGTATATTGCTTTAACTCAGTATTACAATATATGTACGTCTATGTAATATCCTGGATGGATATTTATTATAAGCTTTTGGGGTTTCCGGCTTCAGGTTTTTGTTGAGTGAATTTGCATTCATAATCTTGTTAAATCCCTAATGATGACTTGTTGTCACTTTTGTGAGGCTGCTCCTCACTCTCTCTCCTCACTCTCGTCCCAGTTTTGGTATTGTTCGGGCCCCGCTCCCTCAGTTGTAAGCGGCTCTGTGTAGAAGATGAATAGGACTCAGTGTAAGCCATCGGGGGGGTACGTCCCCCCGTCCGTATCCCCAGTGAAGCGGGGCCATGTGTCCCTAGCGGTGGTGGGACTGGAGACTGTGCTGTCGCTGCTGCTGCTGCTGCCTGGGCCATTTGTGTGATTTATGTTCTAAGTCACATAGGCAGCAGCTGCACTGTTGAATCAGGTATTTTGGGAAATGTGCCTCTGTGTAAACTGTCTCTCTTTCTCTCTTTCTCTCTGTCTGTCTGTCTCGTGTGTGTGTGTGTGTGTGTGTGTGTGTGTGTGTGTGTGTGTGTGTGTGTGCTCTCTTCACAGCTGTCTCCACACGATAGTCTGATGCTGAGCCAGCCCGTGTCCTCTCCGCTGCCCTTGAGGTACATCATACTGAGTGCCACACACACACACTCTCTCACACACACACACACACACACACACACACACACACACACACACACACACACACACACACACACACACACAGCACTGCTGCACACGCGGTCTGATCTTACCACTTTGGATCCATTAAATTCATGTCAAATCACATTCACATTTCAAGCTCTGAAGAGCAAATTGATCCAAAAAAGTAAGATTTTTTTTGTCAGTTTCCAGTGACTTCTTCAATAGCTATGCTCTGAAATGTAAACACAAATAGCATTCCTTACTCCGCCTAATGCTATGTAAATAAACAAAGGGTAATTGAATACAGAACACACACACACACGCTTAGACCTGTGTTTATTTCTCTCTCTCCCCTGAAGTGGTGGTCGTCTGTCCACGCTGCTGTTGAATCTGGGCCCCAAGAACGCCGCCACCCTGTTGGTCCTGGCCGTGACGGAGCACAAGATCCTGCTGCACTCTCTGCGGCCTGCCGTGCTGACCAGCGTAGCCGAGGCCCTGGTTTCGGTGAGTCTCCTTTTTTCCCCCTCTTGCAGACCCCTCCCCCCTCTTTCTCCAGGGGTGAGCGGAGGTTTGGCCCTTACTATTGGAAGGAAGAGGTCAATGAGTTCATAGTACTTCATATTCACATGAGTATAAAGATATATATAGTACATATTCATATGCATACAGTATATAGACATAGTATACAGGTGAATCTAAAATTGATTCAATACTTGGGTCAACAGTTGGGTAAAAATACTGTATCTTTTGAATCTAAAGAAACTTCCATAAGAAAAAGAAAGAAGAATATCAAGTGGGTGGACAGAGGTTGTTCACTCTGTGTGTGAAGGTCTCCCCACATCTACTCCAGACGGAGGAGTCTGACCAGTGATCTTGTCAATCTGTCTGTCTGTCAGTCAGTCAATCGCTTGTCAGTCTGTTGGTCAGTCTGACAGATGAGTCAGAGGCTCAGGCAGGCAGGTTGGACAGTGGCCTCAAGGAGTGTAAATGGCTCCATCAGGGGCAGGAAAGTAACTCTGTCAGAATGCTGTCAGAATCACAATCAGGACAATTTGGCCAAGTGTATAAGGACATATGAGAAACAGCTCATTCTTATGAGACATTATACTGTATAGTTGAGAGCACACTAGCACAGATGATAATATCCAAGAGACCAGTCCATAGACATAAAACTGCCTGATGACTAACGACAATGTACATTGACGATGTACTATACATTTTGTTCAGGCAGTTTTAGTATTACGCAGACAATGGACATTGTCAATGTACTATACATCAGGCAGTTTTATGCCATTGGACCGGTCTTTGTGAGATCTTTTAGAAAGGCACCAACAATGGCTGTTGTCAAGTGATACGGAGCTTGACTGATATGACTTTAAAGGATCTATATCAGCAGTCTAGTCAGCCGTAGATGCAGATGTCTTTAATATTGACTGTTCCTAATGTCAGGTGTATTATTCAGTCTGACTCACTGCCAACTGTGATTGTGGGTTTTATATAACTGATGGTCCAGTGCAGACTCTCTGTCTCTGTCCTCCGTACGCCGTGAGTGAGTGTGCAGATACAAACCTAAAGCTGCCCTGTTTCTGCTCACCGTTTATTATTGTTTATTTTAGGACTGCCTCGGTAAACAAATACCTGATCCTTTACTGCGTTTTTTAATATTAGAACGATATGAAACAGATGGAAGACATTCTGCTTGGTTCAGAGTGGTATGACTCAGGAATGTCATGCTGGAACATCACATCCTCTCGTGTTCCGTTTCCAGTGTGGTGGTGTACTGTAGGGCTGCATGGCATGGCGATGATCTCAGAAGGATCTGTACCTCACTTATCATATTTCCATCGGAACAAGCCTCTCCATGTATTAAAGGGAATTATTGCTGGTTATGACAATGGCGTAATTCGATCTGCTCATCGTGCTAAACTGCTGCAGTGATGTGATAAGAGACTGCTGGTGTGTGTGTGTGTGTGTGTGTGTGTGTGTGTGTGTGTGTGTGAGAGAGAGAGAGAGAGAGAGGGAGAGAGATAGAGAGGGTGCATCTTTCTGTCTGTCTTTGTTAGTGTTTGTGTGTTTTGTTTTGCGTGTGTGTGTGTGTGTGTGTGTGTGTACGTACTGAAGAGGCGAGCAGTAGACCCCTCCCGCTGCGCCCAGATGCAGAGCAGTGGGTTGTGGGTAGGAGGTAGGCGAGTGTGAGAGAGCACACATACAGTATTGTAATCTAGCCTGCTGTGCAGTAGGCATGCTGTGCTTTTGGCTGAGAGTGAAGAGGGTCAGCAGCAAATTGATTGGTTTTAGTGAAATAAGCACACAGTTAAGAACAGGCCAATCTGCAAAAAGGGGATATATTTTCCAAAGCGCCACTGTAGAGTGAGCACAGGCTTGCCGAACCCCCTTATCCTGCTCCAGGCCAATCAACTGAGCTTTGCTGATTGGTCTGAAGTGAAGTGGACTTAACTGTACTGAAGTGTACTGAACTGTGTTGAAGTGGACTAAACTGAACTGCACTGAATTGAAGTGAACTGAACTGAACTGAACTGAACTGTATTGTACTGAACTGTACTGAACTGATACTGAACTGAACTGAACTGAACTGAACTGAACTGTCGAACTGAATTGTACTGAGCTGAACTGAAGTGGACTGAACTGAACTGTACTGAAGTGGACTGAACTGAACTGAACTGAACTGAACTGAACTGAACTGAAGTGGACTGAACTGGTCTTGAGAAGAACTTATCATAGCTAAGGGTAGCTAATAAATCTCTTTTCTTCTTTTCCTCCAGATGATTTTCCCGTTCCACTGGCCGTGTCCGTATATCCCGCTGTGCCCGCTCGCTCTGGCCGACGTTCTCAGCGCCCCGTGCCCCTTCATCGTGGGGGTCGACTCGCGCTACTTCGACCTCTACGAACCCCCGGCCGACGTGAGCTGCGTAGACCTGGACACCAACACCATCTCCCAGTGAGTGACCTCCGCGACCCCTGCATATCTGACCTCCCCCTGGAGTGTGTCTGACCTCTGCCCCCTACAACACTGACCCCCTTTTCTCTGGGCTTAAGCAAACGAAGATGTCATTCTTCACAGGGTTTGGGGTTAAGGTGGGGGATTTCTTTTAAAGGGATGGTGGGTAATTTTAAGTGCTGTGCTGTCTGAACTCATCAGGCCTTTAAGGTTATAAAAGACCAGAGCAAGGGAGAGAGAGAGAGAGAGAGAGCGATAAAGAGAAGGAACGACAGAGAGAAATAAAAAGAGATAAAACACAGAGAGAGCAAGAGAGAGAGAGAGAGAGAGAGATGAAGAGAAATAATGACAGAGAGAAATAAAGAGATAAAACAGAGTGAGAAAGAGAGAGAAATGAAGAGAGAGAATGACAGAGTAAGAAAACAAGATAGAGAAGAATATATAGAGAGAATGAGAGAAATAAAAAGATACAGAAACAGAGAGAGAGAGAGAGAGAGAGAGAGAGAGAGAGCACTTCAATAAAACTAAGTTTCAATGCTTGGATTAGCCTGCTGTAAACAAGCGGAGCAGAGCCAAGTCTCCCTAAGTCTCAGTGTCTCCCAGTGGACAGGAAACTGATGCTGAGGCATGTGGGCGTGGGGCTGCTGGGAGGGTCAACAAGGAAACGCTGGAGGGAGAGGGGGGGATGAATACATGAGAGGGGGATGAATTCATCTGGGAGGGAGGGAAAGAGAGATAGAGCTAGGGATGAATACACATGGAGAGAGTGGGAGATGTAGGGGTTGACGGAGGGAGGGAGTCTTGTATTTCTTTGTCCATAGTGTCAGTGTGGTTGGCCTCCACCCCAGTAAGTCCTTGCAGTTTTACCATAGCGCACTCTGTCTTCTCTAATGACTAACATGTGTGTGTGTGTGTGTGTGTGTGTGTGTGTGTGTGTGTGTGTGTGTGTGTGTGTGTGTGTGTGTGTGTGTTTTGTGTTGTGCTTGGGGGCTGTTGCAGCAAAGAGGACAGGCGATCGCTGACCTGGAAGATCCTGCCGAGGAAAGCCTGTAAACATCTGATCAACGCTCTGAGCAGCCTGCACCAGCAGCTGGCTGAAGGTCAGCAAGAGCACACCATCACAATGCAACGCAAATATTTCCACAATGCCACGCAAACGTTTCTACGTTTCAAAAATGCTGAACAAAAGTGTTCACATCCTTTCTCTCTCTCTCTCTCTCTCTCTCTCTCTCTCTCTCTCTCTCTCTCTCTCTCTCTCTCTCTCTATCCCCATCTCTCTCGCTGTTTCAGATCAGCAAACACATCCTACCTGCAAAAAAAAACACCCAAAAACCTTTTTTATTTAACTCGACTGTGCAAGATGCGCAGAGTTTAATCCGCCTCCTCTCTCTCTCTCTCTCTCTCTCTCTCTCTCTCTCTCTCTCTCTCTCTCTCTCCCTCTTTTTCTCGCTTTCCTGCTCTCCTTTCTTGCCTCGCCTCTCGTTTTGTTTTTTGGGCCGTGACCGCATCATTGTGCCGCTGATGCTATCCAGCCTTCATTAAAGCCTGGCGAATGAGGGGAAAGGCGAAGGGCAATCAGGCTTGAGATTGGCTGCGTTGGGGAGATGGTGGTGGGGGGGTGGGGTGTGGGGTGTAATTGGCCTGTCCTGGAGAACGGTGGAGCTGCAAAGACTGAGACTCACTGGGTGGCTGAGGGTGGGATGGTGGAGGGGGGGGGGGGATTGGGGTTGGAGGGGAGATGTTATCTGGGGCTGAACAGGCTGATTGATGGAGGAGAGAGTAGGAATGTGTGTGGTGTGGTGTTCAACCTCAGCAGTGGTGAAAGTGTTCACACACAATCACCGCCACTCACTCACTCTCTCTCTCTCTCTTACACACACACATACACACACACTCACACACGCACACATATACACAGACAGACATACGCACAGGCACACACACACACACATATACACAGACAGACATACGCACAGGCACACACACACACACACACACTCATCCATCTGACAGTTAACCTTTCATGTTGACCTGATATATAGAGGATGACAGCCTCAGGATTGAATGAGGGCCCCTAAAAATTCCTGTGCAAAGACAAAGTGTTATCACTCTGGCCCCACTGCTCTGCCCCCCAGCTGCAGCAACTTCTGCTGGGACATCTTATCTAAAAGTCCTCTCCAGCTTATGTAACTTCATTTTTTTTAGCATTTTAAAAGTCATGGCTGATTCTTATTATTATTATCATTATTATTATTTTTCCCCTCCTTGACATGTTTTATGGCCAGCTGAGTGTCTGATTACGTGTTTTATGCTACCCTTGGCCACGTGCTGTGCAAGGCTGACTGTAAATTTCTTATGCTTATGTAACACTCTGTGTGTGTGTGTGTGTGTGTGTGTGTGTGTGTGTGTGTGTGTGTGTGTGTGTGTGTGTGTCTTTACACATTCATTCCCCGAAGGTGATCTGGTGACGCGGGAGGACGGCCAGATCGAGCCGACCATGAGCGAGCGCGACCCCGGCAGTGGGAACGGTGGGGGGAAGACACTGCAGGCCCTGGAGCTGGAGATCCAGGAGGCCTTCCTGCGCTTCATGGCGGCCATCTTGAAGGGATACCGCTCCTATCTCCTGCCCATCACCGAGGCACCCTCCGAGAAGGCCACCGACGCCAGCTCACTCTTCGACCTGCAGGGTGGGTGTTACGTCACACACACACACACACACACACACACACACACACACACACACACACACTAGCCAAACACACTTCCTCTTGACTCTAATTGCCCCTGTCTGCCCTTGTTACCCCAGGGGGTGGCAAGACAGTGAGGCA
>JAODXP020000017.1:16864546-16867046 GCA_027497455.2 Sardinella longiceps
ATAATCTACTCTAATAACTGATCTCCAGACATTGAGAAGGCACATTCAAAGTGAATGGAGCGTCCCGCAGCATTCTCCAGAGCTCTGGAATGCTCTATTTCCAGAATGTTCTATTCAGTGATTAATATTTATTCAGCTTGAATAGGATGCAATCAACTTAGTCTCCCAAAGTGTGCCACTTGATTAAACTGAGGCAAGGAGTTTGGATAGGGCACTGATTATTTGCTAAATGGCACATTGGAGTTGTGTGTTGTTGGAAGGTTTTATGCAAGGGGTGTATCAGGAGATTGAGTCAGAGACCTCTGTAATCAAACGGCAAAGCGACACACGGCAGACTTCATCTGTTGCCATGGTTTCGTGATGAAATTCATTCTGTCCGGTAATTAGTATCCAAATATCTTGGAATGATCTCTGTCAGTGTGAGAGATCCTACATAGACACACTGAAATGCACACACACACACACACACACACACACCCTCAAACACACATATCGGGCAGAGAATTCATTCATTTGGGTGGAGGTAATTACGGGCAGTCCTTGTGAAGGAAGGCAGTCTATGTGCGATAATGAGTGGGTCACACTGCAGAATTAACTCCGCTAATCTCTGAGGATCTCTCTCTCTCTCTCTCTCTCTCTCTCTCTCTCTCTCTCTCTCTCTCTCACTCTCCCCCCTTCCTTTTCTCACACTTTCTCTCTCTCTTTCATTCTCTCCCTCTCTTGCTTCCTCTCTCTCTCTCTCTCTCTCTCTCTCTCTCTCTCTCTCTCTCTCTCTCTGTCTCTCTCTCTCTCTCTCTCACACACACACACACACACACACACACACACACACACACACACACACACACACACACATTCTTTCTCTCTCCCCTGTCTCCTCTCTGGCCCTCTCTCCATCTGTTGGCCTCTACTTTTCTCTTAAATTCCAGAACAGATTTTAATGCATTATTACAATGTTATGCTTTGGGACTGCTGTGATGTTGCATGCACACACACACACACACACACACACACACACACACACACACACACACACACACACACACACACACACACACACACATACACACACACACCATCTCTGCCACCTCTGGTCACATTGTTTGCCCCTCCCCCACAGGCGGTGCTGGAGAGCACGTGGCCCTCCACCACTAGAGGGGGTTACTTCTTGTGGGGCAAGCTGCGGAACGTGCTGCGGGGTGTGGTCCAGTTCAAACAGGTGTGGCGGAGGCAAGCGCCCGTCTCCAGGGAGACACACCTCTCAGGTGAGCACTCCCCTCACCCCTCTCCATCACCCTTCACCTCTTCCTCATCTCTTAGGTCGCTTTGTGCCACCACACACACACACACACACACACACACACACACACACACACACACACACACACTTTATCCCACCATGCCCTCTCCTAGCTCACCCTGTATTCTGTCAGATGCAGACCCAGCACAGGTTCCTTTAGAGGGCCACACTCTCCTCTCCTCCTCTCCTCCTCTCCTCTTTTCTCCTCTCATCCCCTCCTCTCCTCTCTTCTCCTCTCCTCTCTTCCTGTTCTCTTCCTTCCTCTCCTCTCTCCTCCTTTCCTCCCCTCCTTCCCTCTCTTCTCCTCTCCTGTCCTCCCCTACTCTCCTCTCCTCTCCCCTCCTCTCCTCTCCTCCTCAAATAGCCCAGGCTGAGAAAACGAACACGCAGCAAATTCATAATTCATCCACAGTGAAAAGCACAAGCACAGAAAAGGACAAGGTAAAAAAAAAAAATAAATAAGAGAGCGAGGGTCTTTTTACAGCCAAGGCTGCGGCTGTCCTGTACATGCTCACAGAATCAAAGTGTGCACTCTCTTTCTTTCTTTCTCTCTCTTTCTCTCTCTCTCTCTCTCTCTCACTCTCTCTCTATTGTTTTTTTCTTCTGCAGTTGGCCCAAAAGAAACAGGCCAAAAACTCAGGCTCAGCCCTGACAGATTGTGGTAGTGTTGCCAGAGAGGGTTTTCCCCAGGGGAAGATGTGGCTATGGGCCCCCTGCCTCCACTCCACTCGCCTCTCCTCAGCCCTCTCCTTGTTTCTTACACCTCACCCCAGACAACCCGCATTATACACACACATGCACACACACACACACACACACACACACACACACACACACACTCACACACACACACATACACACACACATGTATGCAAACACACAGACACAACTGCACATTCACACAGACACAAACACAAGCAGACACACACATGCAGACCAGTGCTCACACACACATGCGATGCATGAGAGACACATGCACAGAGACACACACAGAAGCACGCATGCACACACAAACACACACACACACGTATAGACACTCATGTAGATGTACATGTGCACAAAAACATTCACATACTTTTTGACTTAGACACACACACACACACACACACACACACACACACACACACATTCCCACACATATACACTTTTAGACACACTTAGATGCACACACCTATTACCTTGGGGGCCGTAGCCTACATT
>JAODXP020000017.1:16877046-16917214 GCA_027497455.2 Sardinella longiceps
ATGTTGATACACACACACACACACACACACATACACACACACACACACACACACATACGCACACATGCAAATGCAGATTAAATGTCACATCTGGGGTATTGATTTGAGTAAATGTCTTTGCAGATGTTACCCCTATCAACTATCAGATAGTCATTTCACACACACACACACACACACACACACACACACACACACACATAGTTAATTTCTAATCTCTTTTGGTCTCCATCAGCAGGTCATCTCCCCAAGAGGCAGTCCCATCCTGCAGTAAGCCGAGCTCTGAGAGCCCAGGGCAGACTGAGATGCAGGCCAACGCCCCTGTCAGTGACCTCAGCTCTGCCCTCCCCAAAGACCCCTCGGACACCTCCAGTGACCTCCCTAACTCAACCACACAAAGCAAGCAGGACTCGTCCTTCACGCCCAGTGACCAGACCTCTGCCGACACTCCTGCCAGCTCGGCTAAATCGGTTAGTTATTGGTACTGCAATACACACCAACATGTAATAACATAACAATATCCTAAAATAACCTTCCCGAGGAATATTCCAGAACTGAATTAGGCTGTTAGCATAAGATTGTTACCTCATATGACTACAATACATACCAACATGTAATAAGAATAGTCCAGGACAGAATTAGGCAGTTAGCAGAAGATTGTCACCGTCCTCAGCTGACACTCCAGACAGTGTTACCAGAGAGGGAAAAGTGGGAGAGGCACTTAAGAAGATATTGGTGAAAGAGGCCCAGTGATCTATGCTGTTACTTAAAGGAATAGACCACCTTTTTATGAAATTTGCTTATTCATTGTCTTACCTGGAGTTACATATGTGGGTAAATGCATTCTGGTCTCATTGCTTGCTTTTTCCTTGCCGGCAACCCCAATTAAGCTTTAGCTTAGCATAGGTGCTGTAATGTAATGTTGCCAAAGAGTTGCTATCTGGCTTCTTTACATTCCAGCGCCTATGCTAAGCTAAAGCTAAAAAAAAGATCTAAAATTGAGTTTGCCAGACTAGGAAAATGCATGAACTGGGACCAAAATGCGTTTAGCTACATATGTAACTCCAGGTAAGGGGGTGAATAGCCCAATTTCATAAGAGGGTGGAATATTCCTTTAAGAAGATCTTGGTGAATGAGGCCCAGTGATCTTTGCTGTTCCTAAAATGGCCCTCAGTGCGTGTGCCTCTCTTATCTCTGTGTGAGGCTCGGTGAAGTGTTTGCCCTTAGCAGATGGTCCAGCTTGGCTGAAGCAGCAGTGGTCAGTCTGATTTACAACACTCTTACCTCCACATAAAGATCTAATGCATCATCACATATTCTCCTTGACCAAGTAATAAAGCCTGCTGACCTGCTCGGACATTCCATCTCGCTATGCTACGCAAGCAGAGGTCAGTCTAACCGGTACACAGAAGCGTGCATCAAAGACATAATATATCACACCGTTCCCCCGTGATGACTCGGATTAGATTATCTGTTGCTATCTTTGGATATTGATTCTCATTCCATAGGCCTGCGTTAGATACAATGGGTTCGTGTTTGCCAGAGTAACATGCAGTAAAATAGTGAAGAATAGTGACCACAGCCTCACTGAACTGGACTGAACTTCACCATGTTGATGGTGTCTTCTCATTTGAAGGGTAAAGGACTGGTGTCTTTTTGCCATCTGATGTGTGTGTGTGTGTGTGTGTGTGTGTGTGTGTGTGTGTGTGTGTGTGTGTGTGTGTGTGTGTGTGTGTGTGTGTGTGTGTGTGCGTGCGTGACACTGCAGGTGATTTTGAAATGTTCCTCTGTCGTTATAATTCAAACATCCATTTCCCAAAAGCATAGTTGCTAACTACTCTCTATCATCATTTTCCAAGTGCTTTTGGGAAACGGACACCAAGTTGTTGGTCCTATCTATCCCTAAGAAGTGCAAATGGCCCCCATACCTGATGACCAGGTGTTTGAGAAGGGGCTCGTCTGTGGTTGATGTTGACTCTGTTTTGTTCCTGTGTGTGTGTCCAGGAGCCGGTGCGTGTTCCGTACCTGAGCCCGCTGGTCCTGTGGAAGGAGCTGGAGTCTCTGCTGGAGAACGAGGGGGACCAGGCACTCTGCACAGCCGCCGTGGTCGACCACCACCCCATCGTCTTCTGGAACCTCGTCTGGTTCTTCCGCCGTCTCGACCTGCCCAGCTGCCTGCCCCCGCTCATCCTCAGCTCGCAGCACTGTCGCCACGACGACCAGGTGAGTGAGTGCACCCCCTCACCACCACCCCGTCGTCCCCATTAGGACACCGCACCGTTGCCATGACAACGTGACAACACATACTTGCGTTGGAATAGCGTCAGCTGCAATATAGCTGGTAGAGGAAAGCCAGGGGTCCAGGGGTTCCAGCCTAAGTCCAGGGGTTCAGTGCCAAAGAAATACACACTACTGACATACTGGACTTGCACTCCTTTACACATTACATGCCGTTTTAGACGCATGCTTAAAGAATACACTCTGCACTGATGTGTTGTGTTGTGTTGTGATTTGTGTTGGGATGGTGTCCTGACTTTAGGAGAATCTGATGAAGACAAAAACTGTCGAAACGTAATCCTGCCATGGAGTACATAAAGACAAAAAAGGATTTTAAGTGTGCAGACTCCTCAATCCAAAATTAATCAGCCTTTGTCTTGCACCTTTTTGGGATGTGTACGATCTTCACCCTCAACTGACTTTAGCTGACCCAATGAAGATGTGGATAAATACAGGGCTGTACAGGGAAAATGTCCTTTGTGATGATATGTTTAGCTGCCTTCACTTCAGTGCTGGGTGAGCTTGCTGAAAGGCCAACAAATCGACCGGGTTCTGATGGTTCTGTTGTTTTGTTTTTGCAGGGCACTCAGACTGGCTCTTCAGAGGAGAGTAAGAACGTTCTGGTCCAGATTCTGTGGGACAATCCCAGGCTGCACCAGGACCCCATCCAGCCCAGCTACAGGATCTGGACCAAGCACTGTGCATGTACGTCTGTCTGCAGCTCCTCTCTGTACTGCCCCAGAGGCCTCTTGCTCTCGTGTGTGTGGGCATGCTGTGTGTGTGGGCATGAGGCTGATAGGAGAGCTCTATTTTTGTACTGCCTCTCATCTGCACTTTTGTTTGATATTTCTCTCTCTCTCTCTCTCTCTCTCTCTCTCTCTCTCTCTCTCTCTCTCTCTCTCTCTCTCTCTCAATCTCTATCTCTCTCTCTCTCTCTCTCTCTCTCTCTCAATCTCTCTCTCTCTCTCTCTCTGTTCTTTCTCTTTTAAAATTCCTCTATTTCTCCTTCTTCTTTTCTCCTCTCCCATCCCTCAGTTCAATTTTTTACATAAAAAAGTTTTTACCAACTTAAAAATGTAGTTACTGTATATGCACAAAATCACAATGCTTTTTTAATGCTATTATTAATAATAGTATTTAAAGTTTCTAAAGTGAGTGTGTGTGGCCTGGCTCCTCTGTGGAAGCAGTAGTAGTTTTTAAAGTGTCAGTCTCCTGTCTGTGTGTGTCTCCCTTTAGCTGTGAGTGTGTGTGTGTGTGTGTGTGTGTGTGTGTGTAAAGTTTCTAAAGTGTCAATCTCCCTGTCTCTGTGTGTGTTTTAGCTGCGAGTGTGTGTGGCCCGGCCCCTCTGTGGGAGGAGGAGAGCTCCGAGCAGGCCGTCAGTCTGGAGCTGCTGCAGAGCGTGGTCAAGAGCATCAAGAGGAACGACGTCTACCAGCCCATGAGTCAGGTCCTCCAGGTGCTCGGAGATCGCCTGGGTTTCGTCAGACAGAGGTGAGCACCATGTGCCATACGGGCATAGACAGAGACGCAGACATGGCAGCCTAATATCAATGGGTACCGTGGAAGATGACAACTGAATACTTGAATACTTGACAACTGAATACTTACAGTGTGTTTGCTTGTGTGTTTATGTGTTTGTTTGTGTTCTTATGAATGCTTGCATGAACACTCGGTTAGGTTGCCTCAGAGTAGCCACAGCAGCTGAAGGATTCACAAATGCATTGGAAATAGCCACTCACTCTCAAAGATCATGGCTGTGTCTCAAAACACGCACTTCAACACTTCAAACTCTATATTTCAGGGCATAGTGCAGCCACAGCTAAACTACAGTCATCGATCTGAATGTCCATTTGAGTTGGTGATATAAACAGCGGTTATGTCTACTGTGATCCATTTTGGACAACACTGAATCTATGTACTATGATAGCAAATGTTCAGTGCATACTGTGCACTACATTGCAGTGCACTGATAGAAGTGTGTGATTTGAGACACAGCCCAGGTCAAAGCTTAACGCATCACAAAATATGCTGTTAAAGTGTCAAACTGCAGTGCAGTGAGCATACCACTGTACACCACTGTCTTACAAGGACTGTGCTTATCATGTGCTCTACAGACAGGAAATAGATTATGTCTCGTGCATATCATATGCTCTTAAGACAGGAAATAGATTAAGTCTCACTCTCGAGGCAGGAGAATGAAATCAGCCACTGTTGAATAGGCTGCTAATGTGAAAACTATTTCAACTCATCAACTCATCTCTCCATGTCTGTGTGTGCTTGCTCTCCACCAGGAGTCTGTACAGAGATCTTCTCTTCTTGTCTCTGGTGGCCTTGGGCAAGAACAGTGTGAACATCGGTAAGCTGATTGCTCTCTTTCACGCAGAGTCCTTGGAGTCTTACTGTCTGCCATCATGCCTGGCTGAGTCTTTATGACTATATGAAGCTGACTGGCTCTTTATAGCTCTTTATTTCTTGTAAACTTAGACATTTTCTCTTTCTTCTTTCTATACCTTTGTAATACATTTCTGTATTATGTATAATGCATATAATACTGTAGATGTTTGTTTTCCATCTGTAGTTGACCTGTAGTGAACTTATGTCTGTTTTCTTACCCCGGCAGATGCCTTTGACCGCGAGTACAAGATGGCGTATGACCGCTTGACACCGAGTCAGGTGAAGCTGACGCATAACTGTGACCGTCCACCCAGCGCAGGGGTGATGGAGTGCCGTCGGACCTTTGGCCTCCCCAGCCTGTGAATGCCCGCACGTGGACGCCCCACCCCAGTCCACCCCCCCACCCCCAGTCCCCTCCCCCTTTGCTTCCCCCAATGTCCTTTTTTTTTTCTCTCTGGCACTGACACCTGGACTGGAGACCTAGGGTTAGTTCTGGGTAGTAGTCGAGCCAAAACCCAAACCAACCTCCTCCTCCTTTGCTCGCTCCCTCTTCCCTTCCTTTTCTTCTCTTCTCTTCGTTTTTTTACTAGAAAGTTCCATTGAACCAAAGCCTCCTCCATGCTGCTCCCGCTCGACAAGTAGCCAGGTACTCCATGGAGGATTCCCCACTTCCCAGTTCCATGTTCCATGAGAATTCCTTGTTCCCCAACCTATTGTCTGGTCTGGTCTTGTCAGGGTTGTCTGTCTGCTTTTCCTAGTAGCCTCTATTTTTTATGTGAAGTTTTCTCTCCCTTTCTCTCTAGATGTCTGTCTCTCTCTCTCTCTCTCTCTCTCTCTCTCTCTCTCTCTCTCTCTCTCTCTCTCTCTCTCTCTCTCTCAATAACTCTCCACCACCAATGACCTTGCCCGACCTTTCTTTATGTACCCCACCACACAATAACACACTAGATCCACTCAGGAACAAAACAAAAAAAAATAGAAATTATGAAATAGTTGCCACTATTTTCACTACAGGTCACAGAGTAGATTAGGAGCAATATTAATATGCTCAGGTCATAGACTCCTGTCCGGTCACAGACCACGTAAAAAAAAAACGGTACTTCACTGGACATTTGGAGATTTTTGGGACCAGTAGAATTTTCACCACCGTGTTTTAGTCACTCGAGTCTCATGTTTGTGAGGAAGCACTTAGCGTATAAGCACAAAGACTATCACCCTCAGAGCAGCGCTGGCTAGCGTGATAGCAGGCTAGCTACAGTAGCTGTCTCACATTCCTCTCTCCATGTTACATTAGCTATAAAATACCCGCCCTGTTTTACTCCTAGCAGATGTACAGTAAAACCACAAACATCTGAGAAGTCCAAATGAAGCTTTTCAACCATTAGTCAAGAGGTGTTGGTAGTTTTACAGGAGTTAATGGTCTTTTCACAGAGAAAAATGCTGAGGGTAATTCAGGGCCTCTTAGTGGTACTACAGGGGCACTTGTGTTTAAAAAAACAAAAAAATCACATACAAAGATGTAATTCTGTATATATTATTATTATTATTGTTATTATATTACTGACAATATTTGTACCATACAGGTATATTTTAAGATGGTTGTTTGCTATAATCGACTTTATGTTCATTTGTAAAAATGAAATGTTGGCTTTATTTTGCGAGAGTGCGGTTTGTTCATGTGAATTGGTCCTGGTGACCGCTCCGCGTTGGCCGTGTTGTGTGAGTGTCGTAAACATGAGTGTGTTGTAAGTGTTCTAAGAACAGAACTGGACCAAAAAAAAAAAAAGAAAGAAAAGAAAAAACGTGGCAACTGGGGGTTGTATACAAAATGGCCTCTTACATGGGTAGATGAACATTGTGTTTACTTGTGAACTGAAGAGACCACATCAGATAGCTAGCGATATGTGGACTCTGTTGACAACTGGAACAAAGAAGCTGCTGGAAGCAGTGGAATCACATCCATTCTTCCTCAAAAAAGTGAAAGCTTTGACTGTTGATAGAAATTGTTAGTACAAAGTGTTACGGACTAAATTCTACACTATATGGATATGTTATCCTTAGTACTATAAAGGACATGAAATGCAATATTCGCCATGTTTCTTTCTTAGAATGAGCTGACATGGCCAAAGCGATGAGTCCACATGCAGCCAGAAATACTGCAGTATGTAGGCTAAAAGAATGAACTCAGACAGTACATCCAAGATGGTGCTGGTTGGAGAGTTGACTCTGATTTGGCATGGAATCTGGTCCTGATTTAGCGTGGAATCATGGATGAATGATGGATCATCTATGTTGCAAATTCGGAATCCAGAATGGCTTCAAATATGGTGGCCATCTTGGACAGTGACTCTAAAAGTATTACACAATTTGAAAGTTATTTTTGCACACAAGGAGCAGGCAGTTGGTGAGCCTCAAGCTGCCTCTGCCAATTTGTCAGTGTTAAATCTAGATGAGGGACTTTAGTCACGTGGTCCTCCAGTGAGCTTAAGCTGCAGGAGTACTGCTGGATGGTTATGAAGTGGAGGACACTCACGGTACAAAAAAACATTTGCACTGAAACACACACACACACACATACACAGATACTGCCAGGTTGTTTTCTAAAGGAGTGGTGTTTTACGCCAAAAATCAGCTTCAATTTGTTGATCTCAATTGTTTATTGACTGAACATACAATCACAGAATTAAAACAAAACAAAAACAAAAATAAAAGTCCTTTGAGACTGCCTTTGGCTATAGTTGAGATGTTTTTGACTGTTTTGCTGAAACCTGCCACATAAGGTACTAGTGAAGTTTACAGTGGCAACGATCAAACAGCCAAACTTTTCTTACAACAAAGAAACTAAGTAAAAATCATTTGACTATTCTGCATCCAGCTCACAGCGATATACTGAAATGTGTTTTTTTTTTTAATGTAAACTGAACTGTGTTGGGCCAAATGTGTACACCCACACACATATCATATAACTGTTTTCTTCCTGTTATTTATATTTGTATGCTCATTAGAAATTGGAATCTGGACTGGATCTTCAGAACAATGTTTATAAGTGTAAATAAAACACTAGTGACATGACTTGTTGGACTCGTCTCTGATAAAATGTTATAAACGGGGAACATTTTGTCTGACCCACATTTTTGCATAATTATTCTGATGTTGTCAGCAAAAAAACAATTGAACATCAAAGGGAGGGTTGTGCTCCTGTTTCACGACTGTGCACATTTAATTTGAGCTGTAAAATGATGGACAAAAATGTTGACATGAAAGGACAGCTCCATGAAGAGTTAAGGACGACTAGACATCTACTAAAATGAAAAATTGACGAGAAAAAAAAATACATATATTTTACATCAAGCACAATGACCTTTTTTATATTGTGTATACTAATAATACACATCATTATCAATTTTACAAAAATAGTTCGGTTGCAGTATGTTTAAATTACATCATTTACAGAGTGTTGAGTTTGTAGCCCACAACTCCCCCATGACTTAACTGGAAAAAAAAAAAAAAAAAAAAATCTGCATACGTTTCCAGGTACTCAATCAATTGACTGTGTGAGAATTCACCATACACCAAAACAGACACATGACACAGACAACAAACACAAACACCACGGATGAGCTTTTGGTTTCCTGTCCCCCTCAAGTCCTCTTGTGTGTACCGCACATGGTTGCGTTTCCCAAAAGCATAACTTTGTTTGGTTACAATTTAATTTCCCATTGCCAACTACATTGCTAACTGGTTAGCAACTATTCTTTTGGGAAACAGATGCCAGATCTCAGGGAGCGCTGCGAACACAATACTCCTGTGCCAAGGGTGTATATAAACAAACACCTTGTGCCCATAATCCATTGATCCTCTTAGAGTTCTCCCTCCACTCTCTTAACATGAAAACACAGATAGACAGCGATACTGGTGCGCATATGCCATACTCTGCTTTAATTGTTGAAGAATTGATTTGTTGATTATGCCATCTCTTAGCATCTCCTTGTCATTTACAGTATATAAAAACGTAAAAGCTATTATGGTCTGTTGCGGTAGAATGTCAATGAAATAGAGGAACAATCATATACAGTACAGTACATTTCTAACACCCTAATGGTGTTTTTGAGAGAAGTTATGCACTTGTCGATGAACATATGCAATATGCTTTGTTTTCAGTCTGTAATACACCATTCACACACACACACACACACACACACACACACACAGACAACCACATGAGAGAGAATACATAGGCCTACTAGGAGCTGTGTGCACCAAAAGATCCAGGTGTACTTTGACAGTCACAGACAGTGTACACTGAAGTTGACGGACAAGTTAAAGTTGAAGTAACGGCGTTGACGTAGGACTGAAAGGTCAACTGCTGCAGCAGTAGTGATGACCACAGAGCCGTGTGTGTGGGTTGGGGGTGTCTCCAGAGAACAAGACAAAGAGACGAAAGAGTGAGAGTGAGATTGAGGCCTCAAATGGACACGGGGCAGATGATGATGCGGTCCTCCAGCATGACGCTGAGCACTAGGAAGACGAAGTAGAGCAGGAACATGGTGGAGCCGAGCATCTTGTTCATCTTCCACTTGCAGACGGCGATGGAGATGATGACGAAGAGGAGCATGAGGAAGAGCAGCACGATGGCACAGAAGAGGCCGTTACTGCTCACGGGCACAGAGGCGAAACCGTGCATCGAAGAGTACATCAGCCATGGAACGGGTAGTCTGGAGCGAGAGAGAGATAGATAGAAGGGCAGAGAGAGACGCAGGTTAACATTCATGTGGTAAGGGTTAAGACAAACAAGAAATAGTGATTGAGAAAGAGAGAAAGTGGGAAGAGAGCAGAAGGAAAGACAGATGGAATAGGCCGGGGATCATAAAGAAGTAGATTAAACATTAAAAAAGAAGAGAAAGAAACTGATAAATCTACATCATTATGACATGAATATGATTTATGGATACCAAATATTAAAGTACAGAATTAACTACAAACAAAATGAAAAGGTTTAAACAAATGCATTTCTTTGTAAAATGTTAGACGGCATGCATGCAAGGAGAAGGGCAAGATAAGTATAAGTTAGATAGGGCAGGCTTCTTGACGACCGGATGTGTCATACACATGCCCTTCTTGCAGCTTTGCAGGTGGCGTGCCTTAGAGGTCAAGAGAGCTGACTCACAGATGATAAACCTGCCTGGAGCATCATGTTTAAAAAAAATGTAAAAACTCCGACATGGATTTAAGAAATTTTAAAACATAACAAGCAACTAGAGAAGCACTCAGAGAGCGTAGACCTCCACCAAGGCAATGTGGTCATAGACACATAATAAATTCCAGATGGTGGTCTGGACCTCTGATCGCCACCAAAATCTAATCAGTTCTTATTTGTCGCAATACACACGTCTGAAAATTTCATTCAAATCCGTGCAGTACTTTTCAAGTTATGTTGTGCACAGACAGACAGACACACCAGCGAAAACATAGCCTCCTTGGTGGAAGTAATAACCCACAAGAGGCTGTGAGATTACTATGGCTAAGGGGAGTTGTTATGCAGAGCAGAACACTTTGTGTTGTGAGGGCCCAAAATTATTTCTGTCACAGGGCCCAAAATTCCAGCATAACTCAAGGACTTGAGGGAGTTAAATGCTTTTCTAAAATGGTTGCCAAATTAACCCCCCAGGGTTTCATTAAAGTCATATTCCATAATGCAGATAGCTAGCCTTTCTGAAGCAGACAGGGGAGATTCTAAATGAGCCAAATAACCAAGACAGGACCAATCGTCCAAATTTCAGGGTCAATCAATCTATTTCCTACCAAAAACCTCAGAAAAGGAGCTAAACGTGCTGAATAGAAAACATAACGAGAAAAGTAGCAATTTATTCATGGATAACAATAACTCCACCAAAAAAATATATTTCATCTAGCTGTATGGTTGCCAAGCAATGCACAAGCACAGCCACACTCCTATGGATTAAAATGAGCAATATACAACTAAATGCGAATGGAGCTTGATACATAGAGGATTTTATAATGGCATGGAACATGAAACAACCAATTACAATCAAGGACCGTTTTAAAAACTAAACATCACTTGAGGCAAATCCAAGTGTCCTCAACTGAATCCAAAATTCTTGAAGCTTCAAAGACTTGGCCATCAATAAGCAAATCAATAAGTCCACTGAAGTCTTGGAGGCTTATAAGGAACAGTCCCTTGCCATTTTAGTATATTAATTGGATAAATTAATTTGTTTTTCCATCTGCACTTTAAATGCGGGTCATATTCTGCTAATCTCTTCTGAATGGGAACATACTTGAACACATACAGATAGACAGATAGATAGATGGATATACTTTAATTATCCCAAAGGGAAATTCCATTGTTCCAGCAGCTAAAACATATAACAGATACACATACAGTACACATGAGATAATATTACATCAAGGGAATGGGAACATACCGTACATCTAGAGTGATTTCAAGCATAGCCCTGTTGAACGAGCCTGCTAAATGCACTAGTTAGCGAGTGGAACAAAATGATTTGGAACAGCATAGACCGAACGCGAACGCAGAAGAGAACAAGAACTTTACAATGAATCAATGGAAACTCATTATTCGAAACCGAAAGTAAGATCTGAGATAACTTTGACTCAATGTAAAGTGCTTCATGTTCGCGTTCGGTCTATGCTATTCGAAATTCTTTCGTTCCATGTGAAATCTGTTGCTGTTAGAAGGCTCGTGCAACAGGGCTATGCTTAAACTTACTCCGGAGCTATCCTTTAACAGCCCGTACATAACATCACAGTAAACTATTGGAAGCAATTTTCCCTGTATCTATGTTGACCTAGTTTGTTAATGTACTTTAACTACACTTAAACTACACAAATAAGTGCCAGGCTCACCCCACTGTAATGTCGAAGATGTTGCTGCCCACAGAACTGGACACAGCCATGTCCCCCAGGCCCTTCCGTGCCACAATCACACTGGTGATGAGATCAGGGATGGAGGTGCCCGCTGCCAGGATGGTCAGCCCCATAATCTCCTCGGAGATGCCAACTGTCTCACCCACCTACACAACAAACACAAATGTCACCCAAGGGAGCCAATAAGAAAGAAAAGTACAGTAACCTCTTGAATGTAAGCCACACCATGGATGTACAGTATAGAGAGGCTGCATCATGGATGAACCTCTGGCTAATGTTTTATGCAAGCTAAAAAAAGTATTAGTCTCACCCATGTATTTACCTCAGTTAACTAAACATTACTTATTGAATCACAATAATATCATGTTTTCATTAGAAAGTAAAATGATAAAAAGAAATGCATTCCTATGTATAACCCTCACCCATGCATTAATTAACCTTATAGACAAAGAGATTTTCAAAATACATCGCTGTAAATCAATGTAGTAATCAGAACATGAAAGTAATGTATAAATACACAAGCCCAGTGCATACACTAACATGCTTATAACATGTTTATAACAAGCAGTACCACACTATACAATCCATAAGTTCAGCTAAACAGTACGACTATGTGCAAAGCAACCACAGAATGATCTAGTAGGTTCCATAATATTCTGATGTTGTAGGCTGTTGAGCAATGCGTCTGACCTGATGTGCCCACCAGACCATTAGATAGGAGAAAACTGCAATCCAGATGATGGAGCCCATGAAAGTGATGACAAAGAACCTCCTTGAAGCCTAAGGAATACAATTACAGTCAGGCAGTCAAGTCATCATATGGCAATTCCTTGACAGCTCTTTCATCTTCACCTGAGAGCACTGTGGTAGGCTAGTTTTGTGTCATGAGCTAATTTTATGAAGGCAACCTTGGTTTCTGTAACTGTTTCCCATCCCTGCCAACAGGTGAGTGGCAGAAGAGGAAGAGGAAGAATTGGAGACATTCATTTGATTACATTTCGGGCTTTGTAAATTATAGGAGAAATGACAAAAAAAGGTGGCAGATGAAAATATGAGAAAAATCCGGAAAAATCTGGAAAAAAGGAGTGCTGGCAGATATGTTGCCTGCCTCCGCCATTCTTAACACAACACTAGGAATAGGTTACAGTCATTTGAGTTTGAAGGCATGTCAATGCAGTATCCCCTTTGCCATTATAATGGAATAAAGTACTCTTTCTTTGCATTATGTGTAATCATTTGAGTATCTGCAGTACCAGACATTACCAGAGACTGCTGGAGAGAACAACACTACTAGACTTATGAGATACGGCCATCTTAAGGACCACAATGGAAACAAGCCTTTGAGCTTTATTGTGTTTTTTATCCTTTTGAAAATCCTTCTGAATGTTGTTCAATAAAGTCTCAATCAATCAATCAATCAATCAATCAATCAATCAATCAATCAAAAGGCCTGTTTTCACACTGCTCTTACTGGGTTGCGGACGTCAGGCACGGTGAGCCACAGGGGGAAGACGATGGGCAGCAGGAAGAGATAGGTGGCCTGCTTACGCGGCGTCTCTGGCCACTCCAGTGACAGCGGCTCCTCATTCTCCTCCTCCTCTTCCTCTCCTTCTCCCGCTTCCTCTTCATCCTCGTCGTCATCACTGTCGCTATCGCTATCATCGCTGTCATCACTGTCGTCATCGCTGTCTTCCTCGCTGCCGTCCTCGCCGCCATCCCCATCCCCACCATCGGGTGCAGCTGCAGTTGTCTCCTGCTCCTCCTAAGGACCAGAAGGAAAGGTCAAGTGTCAAAGTTCAAATAGGAAAGGTCAAGAGGGTAAAAATGGAGGAGAAGTTAAAAGGGTGCTCTGGGGTGATTTCAAGCATAGCCCTGTTGAATGAACAAAATAATTTGGAACAGCATAGACTGAACGTGAACGCAGAAGCGAACAAGCACTTTTCGAATTATTATTCGAAACCGAATATAAGATCTAAGGTACCGGTGACTCAATGTAAAGTGCTTGTTCGTCTTTGCGTTCGCGTTCGGTCTATGCTGTTCCAAATTCTTTCAGTCCATGAGAAAATCTAGTGCTGTTAGAAGGCTCGTGCAACAAGGCTATGCTTAAACTTACTCCAGAGCTACGCTTTAAGATGAAGGGAAGACTATACGATCTGACCCAAAAAGAGCAGCAAACACAGTATAATTACCACAGAAGAGCTGATGAGACACTGCAATTAAATGAAGGTCAAATTGTTGTAGACTACTGAAAAGGTAGGTCAAGCCTAAATGTCAAGAGCGTGACATTTCAGTACATCCCCACAACAGCAACAGCTGGATTGTTGGATTAGGTGTAATTGGTCCAGACAATGTTTTCTCAATTACCTTGACAGAAAGTTTGTTTTTGGCTGTTCACGGCACAGCAAAGACCAAATATATCACCTTTACTGAGAATCTGAAGAGGTGAATATCAGGTGACAGGAGAGTCTACCCAACAGCCAAACAGGTTCTGCGTCCATAAGATCCATCCTCTACTGTAAGGACTGGACTGGGACCAAAAAATTGCCCTGACATTTTTGGCCATGGAGTCCCACCATGATTTTGTTTAATAATAACTTTGTATGAAGCTAAAATAAAAACACTGTAAGTTAGACAAATTGCATGAACATGAGAGATTTTATTGGACTATATCCTTAAAAAAAATTATGAGTATGACAGTCCCAGCCCAAAAATGGCTGCTGCCAACCGGGCATTACCTTGTATGCCCTATGGCCAGTCCATGCCTGACTGCAGTGCTGGACACCTTACCTTCTTCTCCTCTGCTTTCTCCGTCCTATCCTCCTCTTTCTCCTCCTTCTCCGCCGTCTCTGCGGGAGCCTCTTTAGTCTCCTCTTGTGCCTCCTCTTCCGACTCTTTTTCTTCTTCCTCCTCTTCTTCTTCCTCTTCTGAAGCTTCCTCCTCCTCCGCCGCTGCCTTCTCCGCCTTTTCGTCCTTAATTTCCACTTTGGAGTCCTTAGCAGCGGCGCCTGGAACAACACACACAGTGGACACACACACACATATGACTGCTTAAAAGTAGCTCTCCAAAGGATCAAAAGAAATGTTGCCTAAATGAATCTCATAGCATGGTCTCAGAGGGTATTAAACCTGTTAAAAGCTCCATGAAATCAAATTCAGACATCTTGCCCTCATATAAGTGTGCCCTGCCCTAAGAATAAAAGATGAGAGAGGATGTTAAGCTATATCTCCAGGTCTATCAGTAAAACCGATGAAGAATAAAGTAGCTCTCAACTACATTGGTTTGATCAATGTTGGAGATCCCTGGTCCACACTTATCCTACTACTGTACCCTGTTGAGGCCTATGATATTTTGAAGTGCATTTTTCTTATTATAATACTCTCAGACTAAATGTACACACAAAACAAACATTTGATTTGAGACACTGACTAGGCCATAAATCATCATGTAATTTCTATTAGTAGTGAAAGACATTCTACAAGACATATTGTTTAAGTCAAATATTTGCAGCGAGCCTCAATAAATATTTGAAGATGCTCACCTTCACCATACAGTGAGTTTGTTTTTGAGATAATCATCTTTTGCATCTCTCATGTAATGAATGCCAACATGACAGTCTAAGGCTAGCAATATCCTTAACATTAGCATGTTCCATGCCTGACTATGTCCACACATCATAGATCATCCTGCACCTTCACAGATGATTTAGCATCTCATGTTAAATTCACAAGGCAGGGACCTATTTAATTGTGTTTATCACCAGCATGCCTCTTGAATGCTTGAATGGCAGCTAATATGTCCAGGAGCTGTATAACAAAGGAGACGAGGAGAGAGACAATTCAAGGTGCCTTATTAGGGGAACAATAGGAGGCATTACTGGCACCCGTCCCCTCAGCTGGGCCTTTCATCCCATCCACGTGGGAGCAATGGAAGCAGGTGTGCTGTGCTGTGTTCCTGCTCTGCCAGCATCACTGCTCTGCCCTCAGCTAAACTCTATGCAGAGGCAGCAGCACCAGCAGCAGCTTGCATATGCAACAGATCTCTCAGCTGTGGCATGACAGGGTGCAGCTAGGGGGTGGGAGGGGGGTTAGGATGATTCTAAGGGCCTGGCACCAACAGGGGGGCCCCAGAGAAATTTAAATCAATATTAAAATCAATGTTTAGGGGGCCCAAAATGATTTTCTGTCATAGGGCCCAAAATTTGTAGCAGCGCCCCTGATCACATCATACACTGAGACAGACAGAGAGAGAGCACTATTGAAGGAGAAATCCAGTGTGAATCAATCTAAATAGCCTTGTTGTTAGAGGTCACTGAGTGACGATCTTTTTGTTCTCATTTCATATGTATCTACAGCATTTTTTTTTTCTCTGACCATTTTTATGTCATGAAACCTGTCTCCTCCTGTCGCCTTAAACTAAATTTGTCTGTAGGAAAACATAGGAGAAAATTTTATACAACGCAATAGCCTACCAAATAGCAAACCAAACACAAACCAAATAGGCCACCACAGCAACTCGTTTTCACTTTATTTGCCTATGCCCCATCAGCTGCATACCGGTTGGATTTGGATGCAGGTTTGCTATGAGGTCTTATGTTTTGTCAAAATTTCTGGTTCTTTTTCCTTCAAACAGCAGGTGGTGACCTCACTTACACTTAACAGGGCTATTGATTGGTTCACACCAGATGTCTCAGACTGGATTATACAAGAAGAGACAGAGGCGCAGGAGAAGGGGGGCAGGTGGATTATGGGTAGACATACCGTCAGATTTCTCCTCCTTTTTGGCCTCTGGTTTTCCTCTGGCCATGTTGTTCAGGATCTGAGCCTTCTCCTTGAATTTAACTGCAGGGGAAGAAAAGACAGTTTTTGTAAGTTTCAAAAGGAACAAACAACAAAGAGTAAACAACTCTTTAATAAAACACTAACCAGAATACAGATGAAACCAAACACACACACACACACACACACACACACACACACACACACACACACACACACACACACACACACACACACACACAAGAGAGTAAACAGGGACATCAAAAAATGTTTAGAAATCACAGTCAATACACAGTCAACACACCACAGATACTGCATTCTAACTATTAGAATGCAGCTTCAGTACTGACTTCATAGCCACAACGATGAGACAACAGCCACAACACTGACCTTATATAGCCACAACAATGACACCACAGCCACAACACTGACCTTACAGCCGCAACACTGACAGTGCAGCGGGCACAGACACAGGGTTGACAACTGCCATGGCTTTCTTGGACTAAGAATGACTGATGTATTGTACTGTACAATCCTACTGTCCCATCCACAAATATACTGTGGGATGTGTTGGTGTATTATCTGTGCTGTTGTGTGATAAGGTTAACGTTAAAAGACAAACAGCAATGGTCAGACTCTCGCAAATTCTCGCCACTATAGAGTTACTGAACCGAATGAAAAATTGAAGCACCTCCAGGCTAGGTTCTTCTTACTTGGCACCCCTAATTAAACATTTGGGGCCATTTCCAGCCATGGCTGTATCTCTCTAAATCAAAACCATGGGATGTGGTATCTTTGAAATAAAACTCCCTGATTGAGGGTAATTCAATTCAATTCAATTCAATTCAATTCAATTGACTTCATAGAGGACGATTCTCATGCCAGAAGCCTTGGAGTTGACAACCCTGACAGAAGTGAAATCTCTTCTTACCTCTTCCCTGTCCTGAGCTGCCAGCCTTTACCTCACCATTTAAAATAGTTTCTGACAAACAGACATATGCGTTACATGGATCAACAGCAATGCAGCCATTGTCAAAAATAATGAATGGAAAAATATTTGATTGACGTCAGACATAGGGAACACATTAGTGGAACAGTAATAACAGTAATAAGGTTCCCAATGATTTACAGTAATGGAGGGAACCTACAGTACATGTACAGTATGTCACAGTGGCCATGAGTACAGTATACCTCACTCCCCCGGACACAGTAATACAGTGATAAATTAATAATCTGGCCACAGACACTAGCACTCTTAGCCTAGAACTTTAAATGTAGCCTAGTGGTGGCAAATTGATTTACTCAGCGGGTATGTCTACCAATGAGCCATAAGTTGTACTCAGACATTGGTGGTGTTTATCCAATTACAACGCTCGAGGTTGTAGTCCATGTAGTCGGCTGTCCAATCACAGCACTCTATGTGGACATAGTCTTAGCGTTTGAATCGGCTTGTTCGTTGCTCTGATTGGTTTTATCCAGAGCCAAACATATCACCTTCTATGGCTCTGGTCCTATCGCTATCCAGAGGCCTTCTTGCTAAGAAGGTGCAAGCGGTGTCTGTTCCTTTGGCTTACGAGTGTTATATCGCTGTGCGTAACTCCAAATAATTCCATCAGAAACCAAAAGAAAGACAGACCACACACAAGAGGTAAATTATATCAAAACGTTTTAAACTGGGAACATTGATGATGGGCTAGTCCCAAGACATTTGTTTCCCAATATTTGTTTTAGCCTCCTTGCCCCCCCACCCTTGATGCAAAAGAGTGTGACACAAGACAGAAATTGAAGTTTGAGTGTGACACAAGACAGTGCTTGTCTACACAATGTAGGCTGCACCTAGACTACCTGAATCAAGGACTACAGATGAAAATTAGTCTTTGGCTAAATGTGGTACATCACTGTGACAGGACCTGTGTAAATGGGCATGTAAATTAATATCCCTTGTGACAAGAGCTCAACTGATCTCTCAGCTGATGAAGAGAGAGAAAGATTGAAGTGGTTGATGCCAAAGTTGGGGGCTGCAAGCCCGCTGTGACTTAGTGTCCACAGCAACAAGTTTTCTAGCACCTTTACAGAAACACCACCAACAGAGGGTGAGAGGTACACTGTGTGTGTGTGTGTGTGTGTGTGTGTGTGTGTGTGTGTGTGTGTGTGTGTGTGTGTGTGTGTGTGTGTGTGTGTGAGAGAACATGTGTGTGAGAGAACATGTGAGTGTGTTTTTCTGAAAGGGAGAGAGGTAGAGAGTGAGAGAGACCGAGAGATGAGGTGCAAAACAAACAGACACAGTCTAAGTATGAAAAAAGAGAGAGACAGAGACAGAGAGAGGAAGAGGAAGAGAGAAAGACAAACAGAGGCCTGGTGTGTGTCAGCGTGAGAGTGAGAGTGAGAGCGAGAGTGAGACTGAGTGAAAGTGAGAGTGAGAGAGAGAGAGAGAGCCCTATCGAGATAAAGGGATTGTGCTGCTGGAGGCTGGCTCTTATCCAGCTTTCATGAGCTCAATCAAAAGCTGCTTAATGAGGAGCCGCGCAGAAGCACTGGAGACCGCGTCCCTGGACCCTGCACCGCCCGGCCCGCTCCAGAAGGTCACTGAAGGTCAACGCCCAGCAGAGACCCCACACGGCCACCCTCTCATGCTGGGCACTGACCTCAAGTCACCCACATGCCCCAACTACCTGCCATTCACAAACAGATGCCACCTCCAGCCCTCTTCCCCCCCAGTGAGACATTATGCCCAGGTAGCCTCTCTGACAGACATGCATGGGGTGGGGATGGAGGTATGGGAGTGTGCATAGCTTATGTGTGGGGACGGGTGTGTGTGTGTGTGTGTGTGTGTGTGTGTGTGTGTGTGTGTGTGTGTGTGTGTGTGTGTGTGTGTGTGTGTGTGTGTGTGTGTGTGTGTGTGTGTGTGTGTGTGTGTGATGGCAGGGGGGAGTGTTAATGACGTTGCTGTTTGCTGTGTGGCACACAAGGGGAAACACAAAAGGCCATTCCATTCTACCTGCTGCTATCTATTCAACTGAAGTTTTGCAAAGACATACAGATATACAGTAAAGACACTGGATCTTTTTCACATACTTCTTTTGCATTGTTATGGACTGATAGTCATATTCATTCTATTAATCAATCACGGTGAAATGAAAGTTATCTTAATAGATATCGAAATTTAAAAACTATTATAATTATTATAAGCTGTTAGCACAAAATATAGACACAAATCGATACGGTTACACTGTATTTGAAGGTTACAAGTTGTCATGTCAAAAACCGAATGATCCTTAATGACAGAACTCATAAACATTTATGACAAGTTTATAATGTTTATGTCAAATTCATGACAGAGTCATGTCATAGTAATGACAGCGTCATGTCACTCTTATGTAAGATATCTTAAAATGAAGTGTCACCAGAGAGTTATCAAAGCAGATATTTGGTGCACAATGGTCTGGGTTATGAATCCACAGAGTTGGGTTTGAAATGTGAGATGTTTGCTTTTGTAATGAGACAGGACAGGTCATCATCAGCATCACCTGTCAAACGAGCACCACGTCACTATGGTGCCAATGTGCACCACTGCTCCCTCACCACTGAATCACATATGCCAGAGCAAGGCATTTATCTGCTTACAAGCAATCTGGACTTAGTGCTCCCTTCATTGGGAACGCTTTGCTAATCCATTTTAGGAGAGAGAAGGACAAAGGGCTTTTGGGTATCATGAAATAGGTTTCCTCTTGCAGTATTGGGTGTGAAAATGTGTAAAAGTAGCACAGAGAGCAAGAAACCTGCATTGTAAGTCATGCAATTGATCGCTACTTCTATTTAAAACTATGCTGGCTTCCGTTTTCCAAAAGCATAGTTGCTAACCAGTTAGCAACTTAGTTAGTTGGGAAATTACATAGCAACCAACAAAGTTGCTAACTTAGCAAGCAACTAGGCTTTTGGGAAATTGTTTTGTTGACATTCATTCGGTCATTCATTCATTCATTCATTCATTCATTCATTCATTCATGTATTTGTTCATTCATTCATTCATTCATTCATTCATTCATTCATTCATTTCTGCATTCGTTCATCCATTCACTCATTGATGCATGAATTAATGAATTAATTAATTCATGCATGAATGGATGCATTTGTTGGCTGATTCAGTCTTTCCTCCCTTCCATTTTGGCACAGTTGCCTCTTACCCTCACCCAACGGGTCTAGCGTGTGGATCATGAGCTGGAAGATGGTGCTCCTCATGGTGCTGTTGTGCAGAGAAGCAGAGCTTCCTCCTCGCTGCAGAGATGGCTTCAACTGGATAGGAGGGAACACCCACGCACAGACACACACACAGGTGCACGCACACACACAAACACACACACATACACACAAACACAAACACACACAAACCGAGAGACACACAAACACAGGCACACACACACAAACACACAAACACAGGCACACACACACACACACACAAACAGACAGACACACAAACACAGACACACATGGTCAGATCAAGATGGCCTCAAACATCTTATTCATGATCTCCATCTCCTTACTTCACCAAACCAAAATAAAAATCTTCCGGTGCTTTGTGGCTGCTTATACTGGAGCTAGCTTAGATCAATAATCAAATAGACGTCAAATTGAAATGAAGCCAAATTTAAATGCAAACCACAAGCAAACAAGACCACTATCAGCACTATCAGGTGTTCCTCGTACTGTCTGTAAAGCGCCGTGAGGCAACTGTACTGTATTTGGTGTTCTATAAATAAAATCTAATTGACCTGAATTAGTCTAACATAGAGCTAAGAATTTAAGCCTTGACTGAAAACAAATGTATGCTTTTTGTGTTTGCTTGTTTTTATTTTCTTTCTATATTTGCCAATCCCATGTTCATGTAGTAGACATGTGAAACTCATCATAGTCAGATATGTGATACATCACTCTCTACAACAAGTGTGTAGTTGTAAGATACAGGGGGGGTTAAAGAGAAGACAAATTCATGTCCTCATTTTTAGATTCTGCTTTTACCTTCAATCGATTCTTGTCTTCTGGATCAGCAGGTCTACTGTCTTCAGCTGAAGTCCCATTGTCCTGTGAGCACGAATGATTTTAAAAATAGTGGAACATAGGTAAGATATAGTGGCCTTTTACAAGAGTTAAGTCAAGATGCAGACTTTTGAGCAAAGCTCTGAGAAACATCATATATTCAATGCATCACCTGCATGTCCCACCAGATACTTTGCTCTGTATTTAGCTTTATGCTGTTCAAATGAGTTTCTTTCCATCAATAACACTCAGGCCTACTGTTTGTTTGTTTTTTTTCTTGATGATTTATATCATTCACATGTCCACATCAACTGAAATGGGATTCCTATCTTCAATATTTGGAAAACCTGCACTGCTCAAAACAGGCATTCATTCCTCATGTGGGGTTTAAGAACAACCTTTCCATCCAACCAACTTATCACAGGACAACACGTGTCATGCAATGCAACCCACAACTACATAACATTACCAGATGGAGTAACTTAAAACAACCTTACTCATTACAAAGATCGCCCTCTCTCCATAGGCTTTACGTGGTCTTAGATCTAAGCATTTACCTTCATAAAGCTCTCTAGTAAAGCCTTCTTACTAACCATCCTATATAAGCTTCAATCACACTAACTGCAATCACAAGCTAGCCTATATACGTTTCACTGTTTGTGCACCTCTCTTGTCTGTAAAGGGATTGCAAGTAATGGCGTTCAAGCAGCTTTGCCTCAGTAAGATGTTCTGTAAGGTATGGGATTCCTATAATGAATGAACCTTGTCTTACTAAACTAAGTAGGCGACAGTGAGATGATGCACCTCCTGAAAACTCAAAACCTCAACTGAATTATCATGCTAACACACTTTAACTTAAACTTAACTCTTGTGAAAGCCTACATTTCCCTCATTACATGTACCTCAAAAATGAAGTGCTGATTCACACTCTTTGGATTTTTACATAAAATATTCAACATATAATATTGAAAAAATACTTCTATAATACTATACTATTATAGTACTATACTACTATAATATTTCATTCAAAATGTCAATTAATAACATAACCACACACAGCACAAGGCAATTAATAACATAACCACACACAGCACAAGGACAGTAATAGATGAAACCTAATATAGCCTATTCAACCAAACAATGTGCAGTGATTGGACGAACTGAGGCCTCTACCTCACGTGGATGTGCAGGGATCACTGGAGCGCATGTGGCCCTGATCTGGGCCAGCTCTGCTCCAGAATCTAGTAGCTGCTAGCAAGGTGTGCTAGCAGCAGATTAGTGGAGGTGTTGATCTCCATTTGTGCTGAACATGAGAGGTAGGGGATGAGCACATACATGCGTGCGGGCCTCCCTACATCTCAGAGACGAGTACAAATGAATGCTTTTGTAGTTTTACAGACTATCTCTAAACAAATGAACAAACAGACAAACATCTGTTGTCACGTTGCCTCGAAAAATCGAACAGCACTGGGATGCCGGTCAAACATTGCTTTACAAGTCAGCAGTGCTGTTGTTTGAGGCCTTCACACACCAGGGGGCCTTTTCATGCGGCCTCATCAAAGGCTGCGACACACACACACACACACTCACACACACACACACACACACACACACACACACACACACACACACACACACACACAGACCTATCTCCATAATGAATAAACATTAGAAAATCACATTAAACGTTCATCTGCTCCAGGAAGGGAACAATGGCAGGGAGCTGCTCACCCCATAACAGAAGATTATGCCACTATCAAGAGTCCTTTGCTTTTGTTACAGCAAGACTCACCTGGCAGGTTTTGACAGACTTTCTGCATGGTGAATAGCAAGGCTGCATAAACAGTTAGAAGACTCTAGTGGCATTTGCAGTTGATTCTCAGCTTCTGTCTTTCTAGCCTCCACCATTCCCATATTGCTGCCATTGCCATTGCAACTGCCACTGTGCTTGTGCTATTTGAATGTACATAACACCTTACAGTTTCCTGTTCTCGACGTCTCAGTGCCCAGAACATTCATCAAGAGAGGTATCTCCTACACTTGTATTATATATATATATAATATATATATATTATATATATTATTTTCTGCACATGTAACCTGCATGACACACACCTTCTCAGGTTCATCCACTGCGATGACTTTGACGATGCTCTTGTGCTTCATGATCTGGGTCTTGAAGGCTTGCTCTATCTGCGTGTTGAACTTCATGAACACCACATAGACTGTGTAGCCCCCAATCAGCATGGCACTCTCCCAAGGCATGATGGTATTGTCCAGGAAGAAGATGATGAGCATAATGAGGTCCATAATATAGAAGGACACATCCCGGAAGAGTGGCCACCAGGTGAGGTGAAGCATCTCCCTGGAGAAGAGCGCGCACATTCCGATGACAAAAAGGATGTTGAAGACGGCCGAGCCCACGATTGTGCCGATGCCCACGTTGCTATGGGAGATGAAGACACCAATCAGGGAGGTGAAGAGCTCTGGGGCAGAGCCACCGGCGGCCATGAATGTTGCCCCGGCAACGTCGTCAGAAATTTCCAACTTGTCTGTGATCACTCCCAGAGTGGGGACGAAGAACTCATCACACACGATGGCCAGAGCCACAAACATGTATACCATCCCAAAGATGTGGAGAGCCACCCACCCTCTACGTCGGTCCTCTACAGAGAAGATGTCCTCTGGGTACTCTGCCTTGACATGGGGGATGTCTGGACGAACTTTGGTGGTGGTGGTGCTAACGGTGGTGGTGGCAGTGGCCACAGGAGGGGTAGGAGAAGGACTAGACTGATTTGGCTCCATAAAAATGCAGACAACAGTCCTGTTTGAGGTTGTCGATGAGGATAGTTCAGTTGTAGATGTAGTTGGTCTTGTTGTTATGCTTGTTTTGTTTGTTGTTGCGTTTGTTGTTTGAGTTGTCTCTGTTGTTGTTACTGTTGCTGTTGTTGTGATCGCTGTTGTTGCCATTGTTGTTGCTGAGTTTGTTGTGGTCAATGTATTTGCAGTGGTCAGTGTATTAGTTGTGGCTGATGCTGCAGTCGGTGGAGATGCAACAGAAGTTATGGCAGGAAGCTCCAAAGGTGATGAATTGGTTGGGGTCGCCGGTTGTGTCAGTGTACTGGCCGTACTAGGAGTATCTTCCCCAACAGTCTCCTCGGGTGTTCTGCCCACCGGCTCCTCCACTGGCCCGTCCCTGGGATCATCTCCAATCTGAGCATCCAGCCAAGGCTCTGGTAGCCTGGCACGGATGGTCAGCTGGTATATGCAACACAGCAGAACTCCAGAGAGAAAAAATATAATCCTGCTCAGGTGGAGCCTTCTCCTTCGAGTCACATACATGTTTCCAGGCGAAGAACTCCAAACAGTGGAAAGTGTCTACTCGCTAAACGTATGAATTTGCATATAGGAATTATGATAGCCAGAGACCCCAAGGATGCCCCCCACAAAAGGCTGGGGGTGGAAGGTATCCTGACATGGGTTTCATCTCATCTTCTGGGCACTTGGTGCGTCCTTCCTACAGCCTGCATTGAATACAGAGGGAGCACAAGGTTGATATGATCACTTCAAGGATTAAGCAACAGGTGGCACACAGCATCACCATATTGATGTTCTTATGGCACAGAAGTGACTGTTTGGGGGTACATAATGAGGATAAGCAGCGATATGTTACTATGGATACATAAGTGTCACGTCTCATCTCTGTTTGTCATACATCTGCAAAAAATATTAGCTCCTCCAGCACGCACAATCCGGCCAGGTGATAAATAACAGCCTAAATTGATAAATTGATCACAGATCAGTCTGGACATGTATTCTACGCGTGGTGACAATCTAAATAAAGCATACGTTTACTTTTATTTTTACTTTATAGGATATGACCCTGAAGGACAAAAAGACATATCAAGACAGACACTGGTCAGGCTCTACGTATCGTCAAATCATTTCGTTTCTCCAGCAACAGTTTCTTTTAACATGTGATAGGCTACTCGTTACAATATTAGCCTACAAGTTATTATTGATCAATTAGGCTAATTCATTTCACTTTAAGGACAGACACGTCACGCTGAGAATCGAAGCTGTTGATATCTTACCGGGGATGACACGACGTCTGTGCTACCTGCGATGTTGTGGATGGACAGCGCTAACTCCCACAGCTGGGCTGGTGAGACCCTCAGCGGAGCGCTCTGCACGCTGTGCGCAGAAGCCCAGTTTAGGTCAATCAGGACGCACCGCAGGACAGCTCTTCACAATGGATCAGCATTATACCTAATACCTGGAGTCTTATAAGAAGATTATGTGTACCTTCTCCACTACACTCTCATTAGATGTCGAACCATTTTCTGTCTAATTATTTCGTCTATGTTAGCTGTTCAAGAATAGCATCTTTTCAAGTACATAGGAGTTTAAGAATAGGCTAATTTGGCAACTCAAGTGACCAGATTTGAGAAATATGATTCCAGTTACCACTGCCCACAGCATCTTTCCTAAATCAGAATGACCAGAGAGGGCTATTGCATGGCCATGTCAGATAGGCTAAGGCTACATTTTCATTTTCTTGGCATTAAATATTTCACCTCTATCTAATCACATGGAATATAGGCCTATAGCCTAATAACTTAATATGAGTATGTTTGTGCAAAACCCAAAACATGTTACCATAGGATTTTTTGTTATTTTAATGGATATAAAAGACGCACTAGGGTGTCTCTTATATAACAAATAAACTAGACAGCAAAAAAAATATCTAATTTTATATTTTATGGCCAAATAAATAGTTATGCAAGTGCGTCTCGCTGTGAAGTCTGAATAGCTGTCTCTCATCTGAGGTAGGAACGAAAGTTCTATCATTTAATGTTTCCTCCGTGTGTGTATCTTGGTGCACACACGAGTGCAAGAAAATCATAGAAGAAAATCCAACGATTGTATTTGTTACCCTTTCTAAAGTCAATTCTTAGGACGCTATTTTCTCGCATTATTCTTATACTGTACACAGTTGTCTTCCAAGGTACTCTTTTATTCTTTTTTTCGCAGCTGTGTTGTATATTTAAATGGTTTACTCATTCTTCACCAGTTATCGTTAGCTAACAATTAGCAGTGGCGTTTGGGTCTGTCTGACTTTGATTTCATTCCAATTAAAACCTGTTAAATAATGTAGGAATAAACCAAAGAAAATCCAAAGTATTGGTTTGTTAGCTATGTATTTATCCAATATGGTTTTGCGGTGTTTGAGTTTGCTAACGTTAATGCTCTTAAGTTGTCTAAAACTCCTGTCAAGTGTACTTGACCTCATCATCTGTAACGTTAATGGGGAAAAACGCTTGCAGCTTTTTTGCCATTAGATTCTAACGTTAGTGATTATATCTTTGTCATGTTCTGCACATATTAACGTTAGGTTGACGCAACAGCTAGCCGACATTTCTATGTATCGTTATTTATGCATTGCATTGAATCTCTGAAAGAAAACGTTGTCGACGTTATTTTTTACAGAGTTTATTTGGCCAAACCCCGGTTGAAGTGTGCAAGAGGGCACGGGTGGGTAAGAAACCATGCCAACGGTGGTCCTGATGGACGCTTCGCTCTCCATGACACGTCCAGTGTCATTGGAGGGCAGCGAGGACTTCCAGAGGAAAAATCTAGCAGTGCATGGGCTTACTATGCTGTTTGAACATATGGCCACTAACTACAAGCTGGAGTTCACAGCACTGGTGGCCTTCTCATCATTGTGGGAGCTGATGGTACCTTTCACCAGAGATTACAACACACTTCAGGTATAAACAGTTATTGCCAATTCTGTTGCTTTATAATGTAGACTTATAAAAACCATAATCCCAGTTATTTAAATATAATAGCACATAATGCTAAGCTGTTTGTTCTGCACAAGAATGCAGTCATGGACACTAAATCGAAGTCAAGATTAGCACATCAATTAACTGTTACTAGTGACCCTGTACATTCACTAAACTGTCTATTCCAACCCTTTTTTGTGTGTGCAAATACTGTGTGCAGGAGGCCCTGAATAATTTGGAGGATTTTGATAAGACATGCTTAGAGGCTGCTCTGCAAGGGGTCAGCAACGTCATGCAGCAGGAGTGGGGGAGTTCCTGTCCTTGTCAGGTACTGTGACTGATGCCTACATTTTCTATCTATCTATCTTGGACAGAAATGGAGCCTTTATGTTTAACATCATTAACATCAATGTTGTGTCAAGGTTATCATTTGTCCCTCCTGACCTGTAGGTGGTGCTGGTGACTGATGGATCTCTGGGCATTGGCAGGGGTTCTCTGCGCCACTCACTGCAGACACTAAAGCAGCGCGGCGATGACAAGAAGTTCCCCCTGCCCTTTCCTTTCCCTTCCAAGCTCTTTATCATGTGCATTGCCAACGCAGAGGAGGTACAGTATGCTTACAATATGCCTACTGGTCACCATTGCACATGACACAGAGGGAGATGCTGGGATGAAATAGGCACTCTAGGTTGCTTTTTCACTAGATGAATCCAAAACACCATTCATCCAGATGCATACTCGACTCTTTTCCTTTTAAAGAAAATAAACTGGATGTATTACGTAGGCCTTAGAATGCCACACTTTAGCTCAACACTAACAGTACATAACTGGCCACCACTTGGGCGTACATATACACTCACAGACACGCGCACACACACACAACAGACATATTACACACACAGTTAGACATAAATACTGCTTAGTGGTCCATAGTAGGGAAGAAGCAGAAGCAGAAGCACCTATCTTATGGTGTGTGTGTGTGTGTGTGTGTGTGTGTGTGTGTGTGTGTCAGCTCCAGGAGACCGATGCGATGGACAACCTGGAGCAGTTGATTAACCTCAATGGGGGAGAGGGACAGATCTTCACAATGGAGGGCCCACTCTGTCTGAAGAGTGTACAGTCTATGTTTGGGTTAGTGTGTCTGTGTGTGTGTGTGTGTGTGGTGGAGGGTGAGCATGCGGGTGACTTGATGTCGCTTTGTCAGTTTACTTGATGATCAATATTGCACTGGTGTGTTGATCTTACTGTTGATCTCAATATTTCCATGGTGTCAGGATTGCAGTGTGTGTGTGTTTCTGTTTCGATTGTGTTTTCTTTTAGCTATCGCATTCATTTTTTACAGGAGGTTGATTGACCAAGCGTATAGCCCATTCCACGCAGTGTTGCATTGTGGGAATCTGTCGTCAGACGTGCAGGTGTTCCCCCGCCCAGAGCCCATGATCATGGATGATGAGGTAGACCCCATCCCCAGAACAGTCCAGACAGGTAGGCAACGCTACTCTACTTCAATGCGAATTAAATGTTATATGTTATTTATTTCAATCATGCATCTGTTGTTAATTGCTGATAATTATTTTGATACTGTTCTTTCAGACTTGGAGATTGTTGGCTTCATAGAGATTGGAGACATCGCTAGCCCTCCGGTGATCTCACGCCACCTGGTCTTGCCCATAGCTGTAAACAAAGGTGAGGGTCTGTGATACCTTTCAAAGTTATTGAATAAAGTACTTTATTCATCGCATTGAAAGTTCTATGAAATTAGAAATATTGATAAATATCTTGTTTGTAAATAGCCCTCGTGTGTGTGTGTGTGTGTGTGTGTGTGTGTGTGTGTGTGTGTGTGTGTGTGTTTCCTGTCTTCAGAAGTTGATGAGGTGGGCACAGGAAATGCTGACGATGTGGACGAGGAAACCTCCGCCAATCAAATGGCTGGAAAGAGCCCAAACTTCTGTGTCCTCCTGCACGGCAGTCTGAAGGTGGAGGGGATGGTGGCTCTGGTGCAGCTTGGGTGAGGCTGTTACTCCTTCCACAGATAACAGACATAGATACACTACTGTTAGATAATTTTGGATAAAATGCAGATTAAATGAAACAGAGAAACAGAACCAATTTAAAAAGTACTTTGTATTGAATCTTTGCAAAGAGGGAGAAGAGTATACAGACAGTTCCAACTCCACAGATGGAGCGGAAGAACAAAGCTTATATACAGTAGGCTTTGGTTTCAAAACCACATGCTAATCTGTCGAAGCGAAAAACAGCCAGACACTGGGTAAAATGGTGTTGTTTGACTGTGTGACCCCAACCCTAGAGGCTGTGGTATTTATCAGACAACCACATAGACTTCTTCAGATCACACCTGCATATCTATTTCTTGGAACCCAATGTTCCGTGGTTTATCAACGTTTACCAAAATCAATTGTTTATTGGTGGATAGCTGCTACCAAACAATGTAATACTTCTACAAAGCTGGTTACATGACTTGATTAAACATCAACATGTTAAAAATCCTCTGACAACTACCCACTCCATTACACTGTTACTCCATCCACAGATTACAGACATAGATACACTACCTCTGTGACATTTGTAGGAATAAAAAGCAAGCCCTTGTTGTAGAAGTTTAATTGAAGGACATTGTGTGTGGCAGGTGTTTTATAGCAAGTTATCTGGGGAACTAGTAACTACTGTAGTTACTGTATACAGTACAGACCAAAAGTTTGGACACACCCCCTCATTCAATGCGATTCATTTATTTCCAGGACAATTTATATTGTAGATTCTCACTAAAGGCGTCAAAACTATGAATGAACACATTATGAAATTAAGTACTTAACAAAAAAGTGTGAGGTTATGACAAAATTTTGGACCAGAACCCGATCAAGATGGTTTGGGGTGAGCTGGACCGCAGAGTGAAGGCAAAAGAGCCGACAAGTTCTTAGCTTCTCTGGGAATGAATAACTGTTCAAGACAATTGGAAAACCATTTCAGGTGACTTCAGTATCAGAATTTGACATTCTGCAGCGGTTCAGGAAAGGTAGAATAAACAAACCTGAGACCTATCTGTCCATGTCATGCTATAATTGCACATAAGAATACCTAAATGTCTCTTGTCATGTGTCCTTGTCCTCCTATAGGCCAGAGTGGTTCGGCATGCTGTACTCGCAGGCGGACAGCAAGAAGAAGTCCAACCTGATGATGTCTCTGTTTGAGCCCGGCCCAGACCCTCTCCCGTGGCTGGGGAAGATGGCCCAGCTGGGTCCCACCTCAGGTACCCTATTTGTTATTCTGTTATTTTACTGTCTTTGTCCCTGAGACTCATCACCACTCATCAACACTGACATTCTCAGCTATCGCCCAGTCAGACAAAAGGGAAAATGGCTTCCCTATCTAAATTCTGTCTTTCCCAGACCCTGTTTTTCTTTTTTCAGTTGCAAACCTCACTTAAAAACCCAGTCAAACAGACAGGCATTGCCGTATTCTCTTACAGATCTATTGTACGTTCAGAAACTAAAGTAATTGGGGGTTCACAATCTACACCAAGGTTAGAATGTCTGACTACATTTCCCAGGGTTCTCTACGAGTCTTGACCTCCATCTCCACTATCTCTGATGGACTTAACAGTTGATAGTAGCGTACTGTACCTTTACCTTTCAAGTCTACTTTTCTCCCTGTGGGTCTCAGTCATCTTTAATACGCTGAAGTCTGAGGCTTGTCGTGTGATGTGCCTGATAGTACACCATATTCAGTGAGTTACTGAACAAAGGCCCTTTCTCTTTGTCGACAAGCAGAGAAATATTTACATACTGAAGTCCCTACATCCACCCACACACACACACACCCACACCCAGACGCCCACACACACCTGCAAACTGTAAACACACATATAGTCATACTCCTACATGTCCACACAAACCTCTCTCTTCTGATAATGAATCAAGGTTGTGCATGCTTTTACGACCTTATCCAGTTTGTGTAAACAATGGTATAAATTTGTTTAAAATTTTGCATAGAGGCCCAGGTTTACCTAATTCTGTTTCTCCACTCACACCCACACACACACCCACACACACATCCCAGATGCGGCAGAAAACCCGTATGGCGAAGATGACAGCAAGAGCCCCTTCCCCCTGCAACCCAAATCCAAACGCAGCTACGCCCAGAATGTGACCGTCTGGATCAAAGCCAGTGGCTTGCAGGTACTCTAGTTTCACTCCACTCTTAGGTTATATGAGCTTATGTGAGATCTTTTCTCTTTTGGGGTTCAAAAGTGAACCAGGAACCTTGACCTTTGACCTATAGTACATTTCACTTACAGACAGATGTGCAGAAAATCCTGAGAAATGCAAGAAAGTTGCCTGAGAAAACACAGACGTTCTACAAGGTGGGTTTTGCTTTGAAGTTGTACAAGAATCAATAAGTTTGACGATATCCTGACACATAAAATTAATAGACTTGCACACAAAACTGTATGTATAAACATATTTTGTGTGTGTGTGTGTGTGTGTTCACGTTCACACGTGCTTAGGAGCTGAATCGACTGCGGAAGGCAGCTCTGGCTTTTGGCTTCTGGGAGCTGCTGAAAGGCGTGGCCGACCTCCTTGAGAGGGAGTGTACAATGCTTCCTGACTCCGCCCACCCCGACGCAGCATTCCAGCTTTCCCACGCAGCACAGCAGCTCCGGCTAGCCGGCAACGGGGACTCGCAGCAGGCCGGCTTCGACCACAACATCACCCCCATGCAGACCGACTTCTCCGGAGGAGAGAGGATGTAGGAGAGAGGACAAGACTGGGGAGCACAAGGGCCTCACTCTCCCCTAGACTTTGATGCCATCTGTGCCCACCCACAGTAAGCACCAACCTCTCTTGCGAGTTAGGCCGAGGATGTAAACAGAATTAGGGGAGAGGGAAAAGGGGCATTTCTTAACTGAGCATACCCAGAGGAACATCCTCTTCTCAGCCTATGACCTGATTTTCACACCCATGCACTGACTTTTCCTGATGGGGTGTGGAGAGAACAAAAGAGACGAGAAGACAAGACGACAAAATGCATTACCCTCAACAAAGTGGAACAACATGTCCACAATGATGCAACTACACCCACCAGTAAACAACCTTTCTATCTTCTGACTGTCATTCTTGAGGAGAATCTGATTTCAAACCAGTCATTTTCCTTCTCCCCTATAGAGCATGCCCAGTGCGTGTCCTTTTCCCCTACATGACCAGTGCAGTCCTTACCAGACAGCATGTCAATGACAAAAAGCAGGGCATACTAGAACTTTATTCAATTGGTAACAACAGGCAGACTTGACACTGCTCATTAAACCAATGGGATGGAAATACAACCAGGCTTTCAACACCGAATGCACTGCTGGATGCAGTTGTCTGCAACTGGCTTGTTTATCAAGTCAGGCGATGTTAAATTCAATGTATTCTGCATAGCAATAAGGCTTTCTTATTGGACCAAAGTCAGTGATGTGCGTAGTATGGGTCTTTTGTCAAATCAAAAGAATTCTGAACCACTCAGCCAAGTGAAACAGGCCCAATGGAATGCTTCATCTGGCAGAAGTGTAAAGTCTAGAGTGTCTTGCTTTAAGGCTGTCGAACATGTCCATTATGACCTCAGCATCACCCCTTGCTCCACCTCAGGAACTGGAAAGGTTGTGTGGGGCTATTGCTGTGTCTGTACCTTAGACAACTTTTTCTGAGTTTAACATGGTTTCCCCATCACTCATGAAAGAGACTAACCTATTGACATAGCAATTAGCCTGCGTTAGCCAGTATCCCCCCTCCCTCATCGTTTTAGCACAAGAGGTTAATCTCTGGTGAAGTGTCTGGGTTGACTTGTGACCTCTCGGTGGTCACTGAAGTTGTTTGACATTTTGATTGCATTGCATCAAATCAGTCTGAACATTGCTTTGATCAACACAAGAGGAGATTCTGAACTGCGTTTGATCTGCCTGTCCTTTTCAAAACAAATATTTTTTAATGATACACACACACTCTGCTACCTGTCATCCTGTGCCAAGGATTTTTTAGTGATGTCACAAGTCAAGTTTGTATATAGCATTTTTTTTTCTAAATAAAAAGAGATGGATTCTCAATTTTGTTGTTGTCTTGTTGTATGTTTGTGTTTTAAATAAAATGGAGGCTCAGTTGTTTTAAATATTTATTTGAAACAGAGCTATCAGTATGTGCCATTTAGCAACATTTAGACACTTCAAACAGGTGTTCCAGTTCATAAACAAACACACATCAATAAACAAACATCGCTTCAGAGTGGGGTTTCTAGAAATTTCCTTCACTGCCACTTTCCCTGAGGTTCCAGGAGATCCTTCTCTCAGTGGGGTCGGTGGCGATGACAGGAGGAGAGGAAACGATTAAAAAAAAACAAAAAAAAAACACTCCAGTCCTCACCTCCGACCTCACCAACCCCTCCCCATCAGTTGTTGACGTCCTCACCCGCCACACCGTTCAAGTGTACATTCCGTGGGCCAGGTGTGTTCTTTCCAAGCACACGATAATGGGAGTTTTCTTTTTCTTTTCTTTTTTTTCAGTTTTTCTGTCCTTTCCTTTGCACCATGTTATTTCTTCTTTTTGTGGGAGTGGGTGTGGTTGGTTTACTTGTGGCTTGTGTTAATGTAGTTTTGAAGCTAAAGAGAACTGTTAGTGAAAGAGAAAACCAATCATAATGCACTTGTACTGGGTTAGGTTAGGTTGGGCTGGGCAGGCCTGGCCTGGGTTGAGTAGAGAGAGGTATTATTGTGAGAGTACTAGTCTCTCGAGAGGAAAAAACGTGAGGACGGATTGGTGAATGAAAGAAAGGATGGGGACGGATGGGGGTGGATGGATGGTGAGGGTACAGTAGATGTAGCACCTTCATGTGATCTGGGTTTCAGTAGGCTTTCCTTTTCTTTGTGCGGAAGCGTCTCCTCCTCTGCTTGTACAGGTGTCGGAAGTTGAGGAAGAGTCCTGTGAATGAATAATACATGGCAACGAATCAGAGCTCAATATGGCACTCTCAGAGAGGACCTCAGTCTTATTGCAACAAGGCATTGTGGGAAAGCCTGGGTCATGTATCTTAGATCACGCTGGCCCTACCGTTCTCCATGAGTTGTTATGAGGAATTTACAGCACTCTCCGTGTATCTTTTTTTTCACATTTATTGGAACATGTCCGCAAGTATGCGTTTGTAGCTGATGATGGCTTAGGGCCGAAACGCGTACTTGCGGACATGTTCCAATAAATGTGAAAAAAAGATACACGGAGAGTGCGTTTTTTTACGTTTTAATGCATGATCTAATTTAAACCAGCACCCAAAGACTTAGTGAGAAGATAGTGAATTTACAGCCCAGTTTAGCTACTATGCAGCTTCCTCTGATCAAGCTCAAACCAGGAGAGTCTACATAAACCCTCTCATGACTGATATCTGTGATATCATCAGGCAGCTAACTTTAAGAGATGCTGGCGGCTGGCCACAGCAACACTTAAATTGGCTCATTCTAGTTCCTGTAGCCTACCCCACTTCCTCTTGCCTAATCTAGCCCCCATGCAGATGACAGCTCTCAAGAAGTGAATTAAGTGATGCTCTTTGCTGAGGTAACAGTCGACTAAGTGTGAGGGCGTCTTAAATTTTTTTTTTAACTTATAGTAAATGACCAAACATTTATCCTAAATGATAATGTTATTTGCCACCAGCCAAATACTAGAATGACATAAAATGCTTCAAGATTTTAGACAAATAAGGTGTAAGGAGTACCCATGCTGCCTAGTGTTGTTTGCACTCACTTAGCATGCCTTGGTGGCTCTGGTATAATTTATAAAATTGGCTATGAGCTACTTACAGATGCTCTGGTCCAACTTAATCCACACTTGCTCTATGACAAAATGTACAAGTCGTCTCTAGACAAAATATCGCTTTGGCATTAGCCAAGCTAGATTCAGTATTAAGTGGTTGGTAAAGTTTGTTTTAATTTTCTCTAAAACTTTAACTGCTCAATTTCTGTAGTTTAATTTTCAGCGGTGTACAAAGTAAGACCTCCATTGTGAGTGCATGGCAGCCAGAGGTTCCAAGACCTACCCAGGAACATGAGCACCAGGTAGAGGTGCAGCACGTAGGAGAAGCTGAGAGATGAGCCCAGGGCTTTGGGCAGTGGGATACTCAGCAGCTTGGTCTCGTCAAAGATGGGCATGGACTGGATCACTGCTACCGCTGTGGAGGAAGGAGACAGACAGAGAAACAATATTATTTCCATTCTGGTGATACTGAAACACCTCCACATGAGTCATTCATTCATTCATTCATTCATTAGGACTACTACCGCTGTGAAGGAATGAGGCAGAGAAAGAAACAATCCCTCTCATTTTACTGGTGACACTTAAACACTTCCACATGACAAGTCATTCATTCATTCATTAGAGCCCAAGGTAACTCCCGCATGTTGCTGGCGCCATGTGGCACCATTTCAAATGAAAAAGGTGAAAGTGGTGTCTGCGCTTTTGTCTTACAGGTGATGTGTAGCACAATACATAACTCAAGTCTGCCAAAGATCAAAAGAAAGTGAGACCGCACACATGCTGATGATGGTCTAGACCTGAAATATTTGTTTCCCACTCTTTTTGTCTGTAATATTTCAGATTGATTATGTTTTTATCATTTAGATCCTGTGGGTGGTCTCCCTCCTTTTATCTTTGACGCAGCATTTAAAATACCATAACCCTGAGTAGCCCGAGTACTAGTAATGTTTACTGACAATATTCACTGGATGCTTGCTCAAAGCTTTCTCCATTGTAAAGTTCCAACCCCACACACTTGTATATAAGTTTTTCTAGCAGTATGTGCCTAGAAGGGAGATTGGATAACGTTCTTTGCCGCTTAGGAGGCAACTTACTCACCTTCTGAGATCACACCCATGGGATACAGAGGCATCCAGATGGTATATCGGAGCCAGGTGAGTAGTGTCCACTTAGTATCAATGCATGCCAGCATGTAAAATGGATACCTAGATACAACAGTGGGAGGAAAAAGAGCACACACAGTACAGAAATGTCCATTTGTTCCAGTGAGAAGTTCAACTTGAGAGGTTCTTTAAATTGAAAACTAAGGTTGCCTGCACAAATCAAATGGATTCTGTTTATTCCTACGAAAGCCAGAAGCTGTTGTGTGCTTCAGTGTTCTTCTGTGTGCTACTTTATCCAATGGGCTTAGTGAGAGGAGGGTGTGTGTGTGTGTGTGTGTGTGTGTGTGTGTGTGTGTGTGTGGGGCTCACCTGAAGATCTCGATGGAGCTCCACGAGTAAAAGATGAAAAAGACTATAGGCTTGTTATGCATGTCCTCCAGAGCGCCCAGGATGATGAAGAGGACAAAGTTTCTTCCAAACACCTTCATCAAAACACACATTTCATACTGTTATTTCATTTGGGTCACAGATCCAAACATAGAAAAGGAAGCATGTTGCAGCAGGTTTGGACAGATATCATCAAAACGCAGAAAACACTCCTCCATCCATCATCAGCCTAGCATTTCTGACTTTGTCTCCAAGTGGATATGCTATATCTATCTCAGGGGATATACTACTTAATGCATAATCACCAAAAGAAGATACTTGGTATCATCACTTTCCCTCACCCACTATTTCACTCACTCACTATTTCACTCATTCACTCACTATTTCACTCATTCACTCACTATTTCACTCACTCACTCACTATTCACTCACTCACACACTCACTATTTCACTCGAGCACTCACTATTTCACTCGAGCACTCACTATTTCACTCGAGCACTCACTATTTCACTCACTCACTCACTCACTCACTATAGAATTTTGTGTATAATGGCAAAATTTTCTAGAGGGAAAAGATCACTGCAGTTTCTAATCTAACTTGCCATGGATTTTTGTGCAACAAACCTGAATCATGGGAGGCACTATGCCCGTTTTGACCAGCCCCAAAGCCGGATTCACCACCTCCAACACTGCCAGGATCTGACAGAAGTACATCATGTCAGCGATTGTGTGGAAGGTGTCATAAAATGAATCTGTCAGAAAGGAAGACAGAAGGATTGAGAGTGAGAGACATGTTTGAATTTGGTTATGCACACGATAGCATTCAAACCACCAACCCTCCAACACACGCACACGCACACACACATACACAGTACTATAAAAAGCTTCCACAAAGATTTGCATCATCACTGCTCGTATCAAAGAACAAGTCAGACAAGCCTTTGAAAAGTCGACATCACATCACAGATCCGGAGAATGTCAGTTATTGACAGTGCTTTTGTTACAGAGCACAAATGAATAAGATAAGACAGCTTCCATTTTCAAACCAGGCCCACAGAACATATGACATTGTGAAATACAACAGCAATCTTACAGCGGCAATGAACACAATAACACATGAAACAAAATGAAAATGACAACTTTTCTTTTATGCAAAGCACTTCCTGTTGCAATACTGCTACTGTATGTGTGAGTGTGTGTGTGAGAGAGAGAGAGAGAGAGAGAGAGAGAGAGAGAGAGAGAGAGAGAGAGAGAGAGAGTGTGTGTGTGTGAATGTGACAAGTGAATGGTGCCCTCACCTTGTCCAAGGATAAAAAGACGTACAGTCATGTTGACAAAGATCCAGGAGAAACCCAGGAACTGAACCAGGTTATACATGAAAAGGTAACCCTTCTTCAGACCCAAATAAGCTGAATGAAAAAATAAGGAAACAGTTGCTTTTACAAAGATTATTCAAATTGTGTTCCAACATAAACAACTACAATAAAGAGTGTTGTACTGTTCACACTCACGATCTTTGCGGATCCTTGACTCAACGGAAATTCGGTTGAGTTTTTCTTCCTAAAGAGTATAAATAAACAAAACAAGAGTGTTAAGATACTGAGGCGTGCGTTACTATGCTACAGCTGAGTAAATATTTATCCCCATGTGCTTGAGTTCTGTGCACTTTTCAAGAGGGTGAAAAAGGCATTCATATTTCACAGAGTGGACATTCGCTCTCTCTCTGTCCAAATCCAAAATCTGAACACCCCAACCCCCCAAAAAAATCACTCTCACAAGACATGTGTCACACACACATACGAGCGCTCGCAGACGCAGACGCATACACACACACACACACACACACACACACACACACACTTCTTTCCATCTCTCTCACCTTCTCCCTCAGCTCCAGCTCAGCATCCGACTCGTCCAGCCAGCGGTCGAAGTCGGGTGCAAGGAAGAGAGGCTTGCGCTCCTGCATGGTCAAGCGCTCCCACCAACCGTGCTCCTGCTTTTTCACAATGATGTTCACCTGCCTCTGTGTGGATCTTTGGGAAACCTGAGTACACACACACACACACACACACACACACACACACACACACACACACACACACACACACACACACACACACAAATATAGAATAAGCTGTGTTGTGCTTGACAGATGAATGGGAGTATCACTGCTACTGATTGACTGTGAGAAGAGAACCTACCTCTGGCTTCACAAGCTTCAGGAACTCCAGGCTGAACTTGTACTCGTTCTCTCCTTTGGCCCCATGCCCTTGGCCTAGCAGAGCACAAGAACAAACAACAACAGTTGATTGGACCACCCAGTTCTGTTCCTCATACAATTCTCAGAGGCTACATGTGAGGTGATGTGTCGTAGGACTTGGAACCATAGACTGGGTGGGACTGATTGAATTTTTTGTGTGTGAGCTTGAACAAAAGTGAAATTAAACTCAAAATTAAAATATAGATCTCAATAGAGACTGCAAAATGACAACAACATAAATAACACAGCAACACAAAACATCTAGCACTAATTAAGAAAGCGGACAACTTACCACTGAAAGTCAGGGTGTTCTCTTCAACTTTGATGGTGAGATTCTAAAAGGAAGAGGAAATTGAGCGGGCTAAAAATTAGATCAGGCAACAAACACCTCCCCTTTCCTTTTCTGCATCTGTCTGAGTGTGAGCTGAACAGGACTTTGTAAAACCAGCAAATGTGGGAGTGCCATACAGTACGTGGTCAGGTCTGCCTGTCATATTAAAAAGACGATGAGAATACATTGTTTTGTTTTGTTTTTTGGCCCACTGTCAAGAGTCCAACATGATTGACTGCACAGCTTGTGGGACTGAAGCTATGGCATGATGCAATCCAGTTCAGCTGAGAAAAAATGCTCCAAGTTACAAGAGCATGCACTGAAGTTGCACACACAGAGGGTTAGCCTATTACTGAAGTATTTAAAGGCAGTGATGCACCTGCTGACATGATCTGTTCTTAAATGACATTTTAACCTCACCATAAACAATGTGCTACGTTCAGAGCAGCCTATAAATATTAGATTGGCTTTCTCATGTAACATGATCTTGTAGCACCTGTGTTGCAGGGGGATATTCCAAGAAGGTGGTTAAGTGGCAAACCTGGGTAAATTAAGCTAGAGGTAACGTTAGTTTAAAAAAAAACTGAAAATATAAGAGCCTTGTGTTTGCATTTTTTTTAATTAAGCAAAGCCAACAGTACTCTCTTCGCAAGTTTAGCCATTCACTTTCTCGATATTACTTAAGACAGGCTTATCACTCGACCACCTTCTTGGATAGCCCCCTAGACAACGAAATCCTCTACAATGGCGTTAGCCTACACATTTCACTCACTGTCCAACCACAGACGTTGTTAATTTTCTGATCGCAGATCGGGTAATATGTGATACAGCACATTACTATGTGCATTCCTTATTATGAGCTCTTATCAGCTCTCTGTCATGATACATTGAGTGAGTTTCAGGTTCATGAGAGACTGCCTAGCTTTGCAGCAAAGCTAGAAGTCAAAGCACAAACCAACCACTGACACAACAAATCAGATATCGCAATGAAAAGCTAAATCTCTCTTTAGCCTGAGTTAAGATACTAAGCATGTTATCTGGGCGCCATCGGACTGGACACCAGTTCAAAGTACAAGATTCCCTCAAGCTATTTACTTATTTGTTAACGTACGTTAGC
>JAODXP020000017.1:16917314-17034814 GCA_027497455.2 Sardinella longiceps
TGGCTACATACATACCTGAGCATCGCTCAACTCCACCCGCAGGTAGATTTCTCCGTGCCTCTGAGCCCAGTATACGTGAGGCGTGAGTGTCTGCATCCTAACATTAACAGATATACAATCAATTGTTTTCAATTTAACTCAAGTATGAAGGTCCCCCAGTCATATCTCGGTCGAAAGCGGAAACCGTATTCCAAGGATTGTATCATTTGCCCAGAATATTCGGCGGAGCCAACGTGCGCGCTCCACCACTTAAAGCAGTAGTGTACGGGCTCGCGCACGTGCCGCGAATTTTAAGACGGTTCACTCAGATGTATTTCAGTTAACACTTGCCCCAGAAGATTTGTTTATGCTGTTTTAATCATTATGACACAAGACATACAATTCACATAACAAGTTAAACGTAAAATTGTATAACTACCGGTGCGGTAAAGATTGCAGTACGATTTTCACCCCACAGGAGGCACTGTAGGAATTGATACTTTTATGACAAGAAAGGACGAAGAAGTCATGTTTACGGAAGTAAAGCGCAATATCCATGAACTGGCATGACTCGTAGCCAACCTTCCAATTAAGAAGTTTGTTTCTAAGTAGTTGTTGTTTTTACGAGTTTGATGTAAGTAATACAACACTGAGCAGTTGACATTTTTTTTAACTTAGCTGTATGTTTGCAAGGTAATCAAGAAATTGTCTTTGCGGGCAACTGTAAAGAATGCAGGCTGGTGGAGTAGACTGCCCAAATAACTTCTCAAATGCCACGGATTCGAAGTTTCACATTCTTGTATGCACTACTGGCAGTGTCGCTGCACTTAAATTACCCTTACTGGTAAACCAGCTTCTTCAGATTCCCGAGGTAAGTCGAGTGAAGTTGTTTCATGAAAATGCCCTTCGCAGGTTGCAGGCAAATCATGTCGCAGACTCTTTTCTCGTCACTAGATGGTGACCGTTTGCAAAGATCTTTCATACTCTACTTCAACCCTCTCTGCGGTTTGTCGGCTATGTTTCAGCTGTTGCTTCTCGCTAACGTTATTTTGTCAGAAAAATGTTGCGCTGAAAGATTGTAGATGAGGTGAGATCTAGGTTCCTCAATTTAAGTTTCAGTCTGTTCAGGTTCACAGTGGTTTGGACCCAGATTCGATATGTTGCCCTTACCTGCCATGTAGAAGGAAGGGGCCCCTCATGGAACACTTTCCATGGACCCATCATGTAGGCCTACCGTAGGTGTAGCCTCTATATGTTTATGTTGTTATTTAAAAAAATATATAGTGCTAATAGTGCTAATACCGCAATTGTGTTTTGGCAGATTGATGATCAGCAGATTTTCGTGCACATGATTCCATGGTTTATAGCAAACTTTTTCAGGGACCCCTGACAACATTCCGGGGACCCCCTGGGGGTCCCTAGGAACCACTTACAGAACCAATAACCTACAAGACACCCTGTTTCACTCTCATCTCCACTGAGGTCTCTTCAGTTTTGTTCCCTCCTAATATGTTAGGCCTGTATGTGTACCTGAAATACAGTGTACATCTTTTGAAGGGCAAGATGTTTTATCTATGACATCACATAGCCTACACATTACATACGTTTTGTTTTCAACAAGTTAGATGAAGGTAGGCTAACTAATTTAGATGCCAGGCAAAATACACAACACAACAAACACAAAAATGCAGTGCTTGAGGTTATGTGGATTATTGAGGTGACTCACCATTGTTTCCTGTTGCTCTTTCTCATGGTGTAAATTGTACAAATAGTTGTGGTTATACTTACAGCGTGGTTATACTTACTTACTTGTAGACTTAGGCTTCCAGTCTTTTGAATTAAAACCTCATGTATTGTCATATTCATTGTATCTGGGCCTATATGTAGCCTAAGCTTTGTGTTTTTGTTACAGCAATGTGATTGTGAAATCAAAATGTGTGTGTGTGTGTGTGTGTGTGTGTGTGTGTGTGTGTGTGTGTGTGTGTGTGTGTGTGTGTGTGTGCGCGCGCGCGTGTGTCTGTGTGTGCCTGGTAATACCGATACTAAAATTGCCAGTCATCAGTGGATGGGGCACATTCTTATTCTTCTTGCAGAAACATACTGACATCTCTCAGCATTTACAGAATGATCTGCTCAGAGCTGTACTGTATGTGTAGATTGATGGCATCATACTTACTACAAATACCCATGTTGAGAATACTCCTCTCAAGAGCAGCTTGCTATTTCTTGGTCATTTCTTGTTCATCACTTTTTAGTTTATGTCTTAGTTCATGTAGGTATAATCATCATTCCAATCTAGTGCATGACCCTTTCTTTCCCAAACTTTTTTTAGTTGTTGTTGCATATCACAGAGACACTCAGGTACCCCTTTGCAATTAGTGAGTAACCCACCGTCTACACCACAAACTGTTTTTTAAGACATTTTTTTCATATGTATAGCTTCATAAAATGTACATAATTATGCACTATGGTACATGGCAGGGTACTGGCAATTAGACAGTGAGATTGAGTGAAATCTTGTTTGTGTCCCCCCAGATTTGGTTTTGGTTGTTAGTTTTGGCTGTTGCTTCAGTCTTATGATATCAGCCAGATAGAATGTCATGTGTAAAGTAACTTTTCATCCGATCACATGGACCGCTATGTACATTTAGTTTAATATTTGCCTTTATGCTTAGAATTTGCTTTAAATGGGGCAATAACGCAACATTTAACTCAAAAATTCTTTCACAAAATTCTGGTAGTAAAACTGAGGCCAAGATATTGTTAATGGTCAGGGTATTGTTGTAAGCTGTTGGCTATCTGTTGTGTTCTGTTAGCTTTATGATATGGTGTAGAGTGAGGGGCTTAGCAGTGGTTATAAGAAGCATCTATAGGCTGTTATTTTAGATTTTAGTTTTATTGTAATTGCACCATCAGTTGCCAATTAGTGTTATGATACACATTGCATAGTTTCTTTTGATTCTATAATTGTTATTCAATAGCCTTTCCATATGACATAACAAATGTGGAAATTAAGTTTCTGCTTTAAGAGATGAAAAAAATAAAATAAAATTAATAATCTTCAATGTGGGTGTTGTTCAGACATTTTCTGTCAACTGCAATTACTGCGTCCAACATCTGAAACCTGAGAAGTCAAACTGATCCCGTAGACAGGAACATTCAGGCACACCTGAGGCTGTAGATGAAGAGGAAGTAGCCGCATAGTCTGTGGGTGCTCCAGCTGCACCAGCAGCAGTCAGAGTACAGCCCAGATCCGCTCCTTGCTCCTTGCTCTTCTGCTCATCCGTCCCAGGTGGTTCATGTAGCGTGGTGAGGTTGTGCACAGACTGCGCCGCAATGACACCTGAGGCACCTGTTGTCAATCAGCTTCTTCCACCAGGCTCTTTATCTCTATGCAGCTGCCACAGTGTTTTGTTAACGGTGCGTGGAGAATATAGAGAGATAAGGATGTGTGTTTGTGTGTGTGTGTGTGTGTGTGTGTGTGTGTGTGTGTGTGTGTGTGTGTGTGTGGCAGGATTGGGGAGAGAGAGTGGGAGCGGGGGGCAGAGGTGTTTGCCACCAGTTTCCTGACTAAGTGTGTGTGTGTGTGTGTGTGTGTGTGCATGTGCGAACAAGTGTGTTGGGGATGGGTAGGATGATGATGTCTTTATTTATTATCATTAATTTTGCTTCCATCAGGTGGAGGTCCTTGTGGTTACCACAGAGCATGCCTGCCATTTCTACGACATTGCTGAGATACCTGTGCGAGTGTACACTGATAAAGATGAGTGGGAGGTATGCAAGAGAAGAGCGGTGCAGTGAAGACACACACACACACACACACACACACACACACACACACACACACACACACACACGGCAAATTACCAACATGTCTTGTCTGTATCAAAACATGTCTATGCCCTAAGCAACAGACCAGGGAAAAGAAATGAGTGAGTTAATCTACATCAGTGAGCACATTAGTATAGGTCCAAATAACTTGTGAAAAGATGTAAAGCTTTTTTTTCCTTTGGATGGGTTTTATGGCTACACATGTGTTTTATGTTTATATGTCTACCAAATAAATCCCCATAACCTACATTTATCCTCCATAGCCGTTGACTTCCACAGCAATGGACTTGCTTTAGCTTTGATGTCACATGATCCGCCTGTAAAACGTTTAATTATTTATGAAGAGGAGCACTGGACTTTTACTTACAAAGAGACCTTTGCCCAGTTTATATCCTGTGGCTGTTATTTAGTTGTGTAGATATATTGATGATCTCACCATTTCCGGATGAGGGGAGAGGACAAGAAGACCTTTAGTGATTATGATGATGAATAAATATAAATAAGTTTTGAACTTGCATTTGTTTTAGGCTTCTTGACCAATGCACTGTCTGTATCTACATATGTATGCAATATTAGTGGGAAGATAATGCATTTAGCACAGCTGAAAGATCAAATGATGAATGCCACAAGGATGTGTGTGTGTGTGTGTGTGTGTGTGCGCGTCCTCACAAGAGGCCCCATAAATGCATTGACTGTTAGTTGTGTTTCTGTACTGCCCTAGATGTGGAAGCAGCGCTCAGACCCTGTGCTGCATATTGAGCTCAGACGGTGGGCACACCTGTTGCTCATCGCCCCTCTGGACGCCAACACCCTGGGCAAGATTGCCTGCGGCCTTTGTGACAACCTGCTGGTGAGTGTGTGTGTGTGTGTGTGTGTGTGTGTGTGTGTGTGTGTGTGTGTGTGTGTGCGTGCGCGTGTGCGCGTGCGTGTGCGTGTATGTATACACATGGGAATGCTTCCCAAAGGGGAAGGTATTGTGATAGAGTACCATCACAACAGTTGAGGATGTGCTCTGACTGCCATGCCATTGAGCCTGGCTCTCTATCACTGTGATGAGGCTGCATATTCAGTAGCATCCTGCAGGCCCATGTTCAATACCAGAATTGTTTGGGTTCAGAAAAAAAGCAGCATACTGTAGTTTACTTACCGAGACCTTGGCTTCTAAACCTCCCCCCACACACACACTTCCTCTGTGAAAGGCAGACCAGGTAATGGTACGTTCATGGTCTAATAACTCACTACAGGGTGAATGATGTCTGTTTCAGACCCCCTTTTGACTTCTTCATTAATTTTTTAAATTCCTTTAAGATCTCAGGCAGAGTCTGTAATTATAAAAATCACAGAGAGCTTTTTTCACGGGACTGCCATTGTGTTGCAAACAGGCACAGTCCAAAGATACAATACAAAAGCATTCCTTTTGTCATACTTACATCTCCATTTTTAGTGTGTCAATCATTCCACAAGTCCATTACGTAAACTCATCATCAACAGTATTCACAAGGTTGTATTCCTTAAAAGCCGGTATCTGTGGCATCTGGTGGAGTTGCTCTGAACTTCTTAAATAATAGGGGAGGTGCCGCTGACAAGATGGCAGCCATCTCCCAAGACCTGTGTTATACAGAGTGAAACAGCATGTTTCTCCAAACAGAGCATACAGTACCACAGATGTTAGTCTTAAATCATCACCTCAGTCTCTGTTTACTTGTACCTTTCCATGAATAACTTACTCACAAACAAGAGCAAAAATGTAAATGGGTAAATTATATAGATGGGACACACAGTATACAGGGCCCCCATGCACACACCTCATATGGTTCAGACTTTCCCTACACTGCCGCACTGGAATAGATTTAAAGTATAAACAAAGTCTCCATCTACAGCAAAGTAAACACATGTCTATGTATATCTCCTCTCTGTCCTACAAAAAGAGTCTGGTCTTGGTCTACCAGGGTAGATGCAGCCTTCTGGTCTCATTACATACATACATACATACATTTAGTTAACAAATACAAATATTTCTGTGGTATGTCATTGTAACAGAGGCCAGCTAGATTAGCTGTGTGTGAAGAACAGTAGTAAACCTACATAGGAGTATGGAATTTTAGTATTGTATATTCCAGGTCTGGATAAGTATACTAAATGGGAAATACGATATGAAAAGCTATTTCTGTTTCCAGACTATTAGACTATTGGGTTCAGATCCTAAAAGCCAAAATGTAGCCTAGGCTTCTCTAGGCCAAACAGTGGGGGCCCAATAGGCCACGGTTTGTTGTCTTGTAGTGCCTGGCCTGTCAATGAGTGTCTGTGTACAGTTTGACATGTATTTGCAACTCTATGCTGTGAGGTTACTGTAGCAAGGGTTGCTATGAGGTTAGCTTGAGGTGCGGGGAGGTTAGCAAGGGTTGCTATGAGGTTACGGGTTCACACCCTGGGCTCAGCTGCGCAGAATGACCTTGGTCACATAGTTCTACTGAAGATGCATTGTAAATTGACCATTATGATTTGTAGAGCCAGGATATGCTAGGCCTACTAATGGTTTGCCCCTAAGTGGACATCTATCATCCATGACAATAAAGTTCCTCTTGTGAACAATGACGTTCTTGTGATCCTTGGAGAGCACATTCTGTTAAAAAAAAAAAAAAAACCTAAGACTGATGTATGTTGCATTAGTAAACTTATGTTGCATTAATTAACTGGTGCTAGCACTGCTAAAAATAAATGGTTTACACTGGTATTTTAAATGTTTTATATGTTAAACAACATCCTCTTGTAGTGGAATAAATAAGTAATGTAAGGCATTATTAATTTCCCAACAGACGTGTGTTGTGCGAGCTTGGGATCTGAGTCGACCTCTGCTCTTTTGTCCAGCCATGAACACAGCTATGTGGAATCATCCTATCACAGCACGACAGATTAGCACGCTCAAAGAGTTTGGCTACGTGGAGATCCCCTGCATCGCCAAGAAGCTGGTGTGTGGAGATGAAGGTAAGTGTGTGTGTGTGTGTGTGTGTGTGTGTGTGTGTGTGTGTGTGTGTGTGTGTGTGTTTGTGTGGGTCTTTTCTTTTTGTATTTGTCTGTATCTGGCAAATTCAAATGCTTTCACGTGATTACGTAACTGATGTAACTTCAAGCAAGCAAACAGACATACTACAGTTCAACAGGAGATGTCAGACAGAAAGCCAGTGGAATGTGGCTCTACGATCACACCAGGCTGTAACTGGAATGCATTTAATAATACAGGAAGTGACCCTCAATGTGACTTGCTGGTGTCTTTTGCCCTCAACGGCACCTTCCAGGCAGCACTATCTGAAAGCCACTTCCTTAACCCTAACCCGGGGGAAGGAAGTGTAGTGCCTTGAAGGCAGTGCTGCCTAGAAAGTGCCGTTGAGGGCAAAAAATGCCAAAGACATGTACAGTATGCATGATAGTTCTGGAACGCCACCTCCAATGTTGTCCATCGTTATGTGATAAGATGAGGACGAGTCTTGAGTAGTATCAGTTGCATTGTTTACTAGTCTACAGTTTTATTTATTCTGTGTAATAAAATCTCTCATGTGGCCTTATCTAATGTTTATTATGTAAACATGAGAAATGAGGAAACTGAAGGCGGTATATTTGATGTAATTCGAGTAGCATGATATTAACATATGTACACAAAATGCTAACCCTGTTCCTAAATCTACTCTTGAGAGCAACTATGAGTTGTGCCTCCCAGGGGCGCCGCTAGGGCCTGGCACTGCCCAGAGAAAAATGTAATATTAAAATCAAACATTTGAGGCGCCCAAAATGATTTTTTGTCATATGGCCCAAAATTTCTAGCAGCGCCCCTGGTGCCTTCTTAAGAGAATTACTAAGAGAGTTAAAGTCAAGTGTGATCATTTTCATTTCTTGTTGTCATTGTCACAGGAAAAGGGGCGATGGCAGAGGTCACGACGATCATAGATACTGTAAAACAGTACCTTCCCAGTGCCAACACCACGTCATAACACACCCTTAAGTATTACAAGAATGGCTGCTCTTGTTGTTAATATTATTACTGTTATTATTTAATGATTGTAGATAATTTCGATCTTCAGTGTCAAAGCGAATTGTAAATGTAAATGTTGTACAGAACTCTGATCTTTTGAATGATTAGTCTTTATTCTGTATCTGATACTGATCTTGATACTGTATTCTGTATGAGTGTCAGTGAAGCCATTTTAAAAGAAACTGCAATTCCACATGATGTGTTCGTTTTTTTTCAATTTTTATCAAATTCAGTCATTCTGTTTATTAATTCTAACTGGCTGTGTGCATATTTTGGACAACTACTTTTGAAACAAACGTCCCTTTGTCGACTTTGTAATCACACCCTTCTGTGTTCCGTAGAAACTCCTATTCTCGTGAGAATGACTGTAGAATGACAACAGCCTTTCTTTATCTCTGTGATCAGTTATGTAAACAACTTGAGTGGTTCACAGAGAAAACACAAACACACACACAGAGAGAGAGAGAGAGAGAGAGATAATCTCACAGTAAACACACATACATTCTTAAGCGTAGGCCGCTGTGTGTAATTAATCCATATTTCTAAATAAAAGATCACTGAAGGAAGAGGATCAAAACTTATGGAGGAACAAGAAGTTGAACCAGGTGATTTTTAGAGTTGCCTCATCGACAGATAAGAAAGCTTCTTTCTGTGTGTGTGTGTGTGTGTGTGTGTGTGTGTGTGTGTGTGTGTGTGTGTGTGTGTGTTTGTTAGTGTGTGACTGAGTGATCTCTGATTTCACATGGGAAGGCTTGGCCTGGGTCCCCACAAGATAATTGGTAATTACTCAGTTGACCGGGTCAGTGGTCTGATGGGGTGTGTTTGGTTTAGAGGTAAGTATGGCTCTCTGTGCTCACTACCCACTAGGGGGCGTTAGATGACCCCTACCCACCTACCCCTACCACCCCCTCACTGCCTGGTTCATGTAGCTTAGTACTGTACTGGGGAGTATTGGGCCCTCTAAATCTTCAGCAACAAGCAATTATCTTCATCATCATAATGATGATAATATCAAAACTTTTAAAGCAATTAAAGTCTCATCTACATGGACATACAAATTATTTTGGAAAAACTGCAATACAAAAAAAGTATTGTCTCCATGTAAATAATGAACTGAGCAAGTTTCGAAAGGATATCTATTTGTTAAAATTGTTACCCTATTCAGCCAATGTAAGTCTATGGAGGAGCTTTTAAGGGGCATATAAGTGTGTGATAACACACACAAAGCTGCAATGATATCAGTTATTTTCTATTTTTATATTACTATTTCAGTTGTAACAATCCACCATCCACACTCCTTTTATATAGTTTTTGGAAGGTTTTTTCAGACGTCATGTCCATAACACCATTTCTCCCCAAATAACCCCAATGAAAACCAACTTATTTCACATTTACATTTAAATTAAGTCTTTTTCTGTGTTCACTGAAGTGTCCTGTTTTGTATGAATGGAATAATATTTATGTTTCTTTGAAAATTTCACAGACTTCATAGCAAAAACTGTAATCTCCCATAAAAGCTTGTCTATTTTTCGTCACGTCCATTAACGCAAATTGAAAAGTATGAATAAAATTGTGAAATACTGCTAGGCTTGCAGAGGTTATGTGGCATTTTGTTCTTCAATAATGCATGAAAATGTCACGTCCATAACGCTGGAATTGCCCATATATATATTTATACATTTTTTTTCTAGCTATTGTCCTATTTTCAGAGTGCTCTCACTTTCCTGTGACAAAATACCATCAAAATACTACACTAGTACTGCATAACATAACCTGTAAAAACATATCTTGAGTAGTTTTCCTATGTGGTTTTATTTTTTTCAGCAGTTTAATACGCTGGAATGCAAACACTCAAGTATGTGCCATGCTTGCCTATCTATACAGGCTTGTTGCATTATTCTGCAGAAGAAATCTCATCATGTTAAAAACAATGCCCCTGTCTCCACTTAATGACAATGGAATGTGGGGTTATGTATAGTATAAACTCATGCTATGGTCTGCTGCAGTGGAGTTATAATGGGATAATGGTGTGTTTTGCATAGATGTCAGATTGTCTGGGGAAGTACCCTATGGAATATCAGGAATACTGAATTGGTGACAGATTACGGACTGCAACCAACAGTCTGCAACTGCCAAATGTTGCCAAATGTCTGCACCAAACTTAATGTTTCATTATCACCAAGAAATTTAGTGTAAGCCAAAAGTCTCAGAGAGCTTTATTGACTGAATGAAGCCGAATTTGTGTTTGTATATTGATGGATTGTATGTAAATTGAGGCCACTTATTTTCAGACATTCAGTGGCCACGGGACAAAAAGTGTGAGAACTAACTCTAAAAAAAGTCAGAATATCGTCTACTTTTGGAGAGCAAAATCAGGTCTTTATCAGGATAACAGTAAAGGCAAGAGACTTTCCGTGGTTTAAGGCAACTGGTGTCAGATGTGTTTTTGTTTTTTTTCCCCCTGCTAGACTGAGAATGGGTGAGAGACCTGGTCTGTGTACCATGTGTCAGAGGGGTGCAGGGATGGGCATTGGACACACACAGGGGTACAGAGTCCCTCCATTTTTTGGAACAGATGATAAATGTATTTCTCAGTTTTTGTATATACATTTATAACATTATATTAGGCTATTAATACCGCTATGCATGTCAAGCAGACCTCTCCAATAAGACCTATTTTATAATGCACCTTAACCTTCGTATCTCCCTCAAGTCTTACAGACACCCTTTATATTTGGGGTCATCTAAATAACCCCTCAGAAATAAACCTAAATAAACCCTCAGAGAGGGTTGATGCGGAGATCAGTATTCCATTTTCACTTTCACTACACCACTGGGGTGCTTAGGGAAACTCCAGTAACAGCCCATAACCTTGATGAAGGAGAGCCTGGCTCTCAAATCCACCCATCTTTAGAGAGCTAGCCGTAACACGAGCGTTAGTCATAGCCATTAGTATTTCTCCTACCCATTCCCAAATCCCCAAACCCAGCTCTTTAATTACCCATTTCAAAAATTTCACAAAAAACTCACAAAAAACTAACATAAACATCCCAAAAGACACACACACACACACACACACACACACACACACACACACACAATCACACATACTCACACAAACCTGTGTTAACCAGATATTCCACCTTATGTGACCTTTTCTTTTCCATATAATCAAAAAACAAATGTATGTATGTATTTATTTATTTATTTATTTATTTACAAATATATTTATTTTAAATCTTGGAAGTAGGCTACTATTATTGTTGATGCAATGGATCGTTTTACAAAAATAACTTTGTAGCCTAGTATTGGTGCTACATTTACAAAACGCTGCCAAAAGGTGCTAGCATGCTGTCTGGTTTTTGAGAGCCCAAAACCAGTTGTGGTTTGAGTTTGATGATAGCTGTACCTTGAGAACCCACTGTTGCCAGGAAGCCATGGCAAAACAGGTGGTTAGGGGAATTTCCTTGAATGAGTAATATTAAGTGGCTCTATTGGCTATATTACGGTAAGTGGCGTCTTATTTTACAGTAGGTGCACCTATTTTCATGCCAATGTCATTGCCCTGGAGATGTAGAGAGATTAGATCTTTTATTTTTTTTTTCAAATCCAGCTGGAAATCAAACTTATCGGTCTATCTTTGCTAAATATCGTTCACCTTGCCTGGAATTAGCTCCATTCCTTGCATCACATGTCAAAACAGGTTTTTGCCCAACAACTGGATGTTTGCACAAACACAGATATTATCTCAAAAGCATCTTAAAATATTGTCCTTAACCTAATGGAATACCAAACAAACTCATCTACTCTGGACATTCAGTGTTTGTGAATGGTTTAATACAATTCATTTTTCCTAACAATCATGCAGCTATAGCCAGCACTTGTAAAAACAAGCCACAGCACTGAAAACACCCCCAAACTCATGATTTTTTGTTTGTTTGTTTGTTTGTTTCTGAAAAGGTGGATGTACACTATATGTGGTTGAGGCTCATTGGATGCATCTCCTTTGTGACCTTACCAGTGACATTTTATTGGACAAATCATTACAGTACTTGCAGGTGTACCAGCACAGGTCCTACATGTGAATTACATTAACGAAATCCATGCGCTACCTCCCTCCGTGAGACAGGGGAAACCCAACTGTCAGCTACTACTAACGTATGTCTTGCTTCTAGACATACATACTAGGGAACGTGCATCTATATTTCTAAGCTGATAGGGTATTACTCCAAATGTGTGTTATAATAGGTGACACTATGTTGGAGGTTGAGGGCTTGCTGGAGACTTTATTGAGATCCTCCACTAAAAATTCGTGACATCCAAAGAGTCCAGGTCATTATGATGATTTGTATAGTACCTTCAAGTACAAATTTCAAATATTGTCTAGTGTTATTATATCTGAAAAAGTGACAGTGACATACAGTATGGTCTTCACAGCAGCGCTAAAGCTGTGAACATATTTGGTCAGTATAGGTTGTGCTACAGCACATGTTTGTTTGATGTGGCTCTTTGACTAAAAGCACGGAAAGATGAAATTCAGTTACACGTCATTCAAGTTAACCACAACAAACGTAAACGGTTCCAAGTCACAAACCCAAGGATGAAAGTCAGGGAAAGGAACAAGGTCAAGAATCTGTAAACAATGAATAATGACGTTATCTTGACAAAGCTCTGTATGGTGATACCACAGCAGGGCTGGTTCTAGGCATAGATGAACAAAGCCAGTGGTCACCAACCTTTTTGAGCCTAAGATCCCCGGCCTCGGCCCTGACCAAGACAAGATCTACCTATCTATACCTAAGATCTATCTATTGATGTGTTGCGGGAAAAAAACCCAATAAAATCCCACTTGAGGCATTATTTTAGGAAATTTCATACAAGTATGAAGTAGGCCTACAAATAGGCTATGTCAAACTTCAGGAGATGCTACCATACTATCAAGTTGAATCAGAAGAAGAAAGGTATGGGGTACAGCATTATACAATTTTGCTCACCTTGTAATTGTAATGTTTGGGTAGGAGTTTTGTGATGGCAATATTAAAAAGTAATGGACAAATAGATTGCATAGTGAAACACAATACACCATACAAAATACATAATTATTATGACCGCAGCGGTCATATAGTGATTGTCAAAGTTTTTTTTTTTTTTTTTTCTCCCGTCATCTACTTCCTGAATTTTTGGTCAACGATTCCCGGGACACCGTAACACCGGGGCACATAGAACTTGGTGGGCATGTAGTAGCCTGACATAGCCCGCCCATAATACGAATGTTCATCCGTATCCATGGTCTGGGAGCGGTCTTCTGGGGCGTGTTTACATCAGTAGAGAGTCTACCGGCCAATAAGCGAAGCTGATTAGACGAGCTGTCCAATCGTTTCAAACCAGAAGTGAATGCCCTCCCCCCCGCAGTATAATCGCGTCAGGTTAAAGAACCTCCAGACCATGAATACGGATGAACAGCAGTATTATGGTCGGGCTATGTCAGGCTAGGCATGTAGCCCCAGTAGACTTTTACGAAAAAATTTCGTTTGGTCCCCGGGGGCCACTCCATCTTTGTGCGGCCCCCCCACGAAACCCAAAGAATGCCATTTTTCCTAAAGAACTACCTGACCCGTGACATGATGAAATGTTTATGGAATGTTGGTCTCAAGAGCCCACATCAACTTAGCTTATAACCAGTCATTTGTGATTTGGTAAAAAATGAAAATGCAACATTATTCTGCATTAATTGCCCCTATCTTTAGATCAGATGTTATGAACTGCACCAAATTTAATGTGTATGATGAACCTGACATCTTGTGGGAATATGTCAAGCTTTGTGGAATTCCATCCATGGGGGGCTATAAAATAAATGAATTTATATGTACATTTAATGACTGGGATGATAGACCTACTGTCTCTCTCTCTCACACACACACACACATACACACACACAGAGAACTGAGCGGCGGGCATATTTTGTACCGCCATGCGGTACATCTAGTTATTATATCTTTGTTCTTTGGGGGCCCTGGTGGTCCTGGCCGGCTCTGATGGCAGCTACAGCTAAGTGGCTTGTAAAGGGAGTGGTGAGAAAAGCCATGTTAGGGCAACTTCAAACGCATTGCCCCATGTGATTTTAGTTGGAGATAGAGAGCTGTCAGGCCAACCAACTGCAGTGAACTAATGTGATGATGCTCAATTTGTAGGCCTAATTCTTGTGCTTGTAGAACATATCCAATGGGTGACCTCAGACTGATAACAGTACAATGATTTAGTAGTGATCACATTCCAGGAAAGCAGCTGTGTTTGTTTTATTACTTTTAACATCCTCTCCATACTATTGAGAAATAATAGAACCTCTTCTAGCATTCTTTTAGCAGTATGCCAGTCATGCCAAAGTAATATGATCTTGAACAGACGTTATTATCATATCAGTATTTGCATCTTGGCACTGCAAGGTCCTGTACTAAATATGTGTCCATTTGGATGACATCATATAACTGTTTCCTGAAATCCATTTCCTTGAAGCATGACTTTGCATAAGATGGTCTAAAAATATAAAGCTGTCTAGTTCTGTATCTGGGTGTACTGTATAAATAAATGATTATTTGTATTATATTCTCAGAATGTAATTTGAGAACAGAAGCACATTCGGCAAGTAGTATACAGTATAGTATTTTAATCATTGTTTTATTTTCATGTTATTTTCTTTATTTATTTTGATGTTATATGTTATATGTATTTTGCAAATGCAGTTGTATTAGCCTACATATAATCCAGCCTGAGTAGATTTTTACGACAATGACTTTTGCATGATTATGGTGATGTATTTGCCATATCTGTCTCTTGTGTAAATGAATATGTGATGCCTGATTTGTTTTGCAAAGCTACTAGAGAGTTGTTTGCAGTTGAGAAGAAAAAAAAATGAGGAAAGAAGAATGCAGTGCGTGCTGTCTTCTGTTTGGTTCCTGCTCCTGAGTCTGTGAGCTGCCCAACTGCAATTGGCTGCTTACAGAGAGATAGAGCAAGAGAGAGATAGAGCGAGAGAGAGAGAGAGAGAGAGAGAGAGAGAGTGAGTGTGTGAGTGTGTGTGTGTGTGTGTGAGAGAGAGAGAGAGAGAGAGCCAGAGAGAGAGAGAGAGAGAGATGGAAAGAGAGAGATATGGAAAGAGGGAGGGAGGACGAGACAGCCTGAGAGAGATTTATTCTGAAAAGGCAAAGGGTGGGGGAGGGGATGGGGAGTCTGGTGGGAATGGAAGGTGTTTCCTCCCTGAGGACATGCCTGTAGGGAATGTGTGTGTGTGTGTGTGTGTGTGTGTGTGTGTGTGTGTGTGTGTGTGTGTGTGTGTGTGTGTGTGTGTGTGAGAGAGAGAGAGAGAGAGAGAGAGAGAGAGAGAGAGAGAGAGACATGACTGCAGGGAATGCTTTGTTTTCTAGTTCTGTCACAGGTGCCATTCTGTCAGTAAGAGATCCATCCATATATCTTAACAAAGCTAGAAAGACATCAGGCCAGGAAAGAGTGCTCATGTAATTTGATGTATATTTTCTCTGAGACAATTTTAAGCCCATAGATAGATTATTGATAATGCTATGCTAAACAAGAGTTCTAGTAAACTCCATTTGCTTTTCTCTACTTTCAAACAGGTCTACAAATTCATCCACTGTGTAAACCACATGTAACGTACTGGCTGGTCATACAACCACACTTACACATGCCTTTATGCACGCACTCACACATTTACACACAATGCTTCCCTGAAAAGAAGTCAGCATATTTGAATAGTGACCATTATTTCCATACTGAAAAGACTTTCACTTATATTATGGCATTTTAGTCTAAAACAATTCTCTACCACCCTGACCACCCTTATATTCTTCTTCTTCTTCTTTTTTAACTGACTCTTTGGTGGGTCTGACTTGGGTTTGAGGCGTCACTGCTCTCTCCCTGCATGACAAACCCATTATGTTCTCCCTCAGTAAAATCAATTCACACATGGTGTAAGTACCCCCTACTTTGGAACTAGATTCAAAGGTGTGTGGGCATTTGTGCGTGTCAAGACACTGAAAGACATATTGTGTTTAACTGTCACACTTTGTGTGTGTGTGTGTGTGTGTGTGTGTGTGTGTGTGTGTGTGTGTGTGTGTGTGTGCGCGCGCGTGTCCGTGTGTGTGTGTGTGTGTGTGTGTTTCATTGCATATATGTCTGTGTTCTTGTTAATGTTTGCAACTGTATGTGTGTGTGTTTCAGAGATGGTGCCAAGGAATGCCCCTGTGCCATCTCTGAGCTCCCATGACATTCAGCTGATGTAACTCTGTGTGTGTGTGTGCTCAGTGGGCCTGGTGTCTGGTAGGCGTGGGGGCGGGGCAGCAAAATACATCCTGATACAACACTATACACTTGAGTGATGCTGTTTACTGTGCACTGACAAGATCACCTGACCTCTGCAGCATTCTAGCCTACATCACTGCTCACTGTCTTCTATGTAACTGAATAAATATTGACAATACTTGATTAATCTTACCCACTCCCATATACATTACACATCCCATACACATTAAAAAGTGCAAACAAATAAAGCGGTGTAGATTTGCAGATTACAGATTTGATGTGTTCACATAAAGAAGTGAGGCGAGGTGACTCCAGTGAATTTCCAAAACATCTTCTTGAACCCATTTATCAACCCAAGTTCCAAGTTATCTTTCTCTCTTTGCACACACAGTTCTATTTGATTCAATTATAGAACCTCATACTGTGGAAACATCCACCCGAATGACTCATCTAACATGCAGCTGTTAAAAATAGACTCTGCAAAATTAAGGTAAACACCAGTGAATCAATATGGCCCATCCAGGGCATACAAACTAGGACCTTGAGAAACATTATCAAAGAGCACTGAAGCTCAAAAATAAACCCTTAGGACAAGGTTAAGGGCAAAAAAACGGTGTGTGGGTGGGGTTGGGGTGTGTGGGTGTGAGATAGAAGCAAAATCCTGAAACTGAAATTCTGAAATCCTGATTTGAATAAGTGTTGGATTCACACACACAAAAAAGAGACACAGCCACCGGCATTTGTTCTGTTGAGTTAGATTGAAATGATTGATTGTCAAGATTCTTGTATTTCTAGGCTTCACAAGGGTTTGATTTGATGAGCAACAGCTCCTTTAGTTGCTTTTGTTCCAGAACCATTCCCCATGCTGTGTATTGACTTGACTTACACTTGAAGCTGGATGGCCCTCTGGTATGGATCTTTCTTAACTCTAAGAACATGTCTAGACCTCTAGATGACAGTGACAGCTTTGTTGCAGAGTTCCAGCTCATTTAAATTCCTGACATATTCCGCTAGTTACTGCTCCTAAAATCAGGTGCCAAGTTGGGCAGGCCTCACAGCTTACACTCTAGAAACATCCATTTTTTAACCAGAGGGAGAAGGATAAGAGATGTACTGAGACACAAAGACTCTATTGACTTTCATGAAATGAAAACTGATGGCAAAAAATTACTAGAATCTGACAGCTTGTTTACATGTATCTATTTTTTTATCTGGTTTTTTTTATTATTTATTTTTTTTTCAACTTACATTTTTGAGTATCCACAGAATTCAGTGATTTGATGTTCAAAGGGCACTTTAAGAAATTGTCTTAAGAAATTGTTTCAAATGGCTCAAATGGCTAAAAATATGTCAGTTAATAAAAATATCTAGATATGTATCAGGTGGTGCAGACATTATTCTATTCTGCTATATGGGAACTTGAAATTTGTATAATTTCTACAGCAAACTGAATAGCTCAAGTGTTGTTAACAAGAGCAAGTTGACATTTAATACAATGGCCTTGATCTTTTTCTACACATTGCTGAATGCAGTGCAAGGAACAACACGTGCATCATGTGATGGACACTGACATAAATTCAGCTAACAAATTGTTGAAAGACACCCTAAAAGCTAAAATGAACTTCTGTATACCTGACTTTTTGACCTTTCCACTTTAAAGGTTGAGGTCAACCTGTGCATTGTGTGACTGACTTTAAAGGATCAGGTCCCCCGCATACAATGCATTGTGTGGCTGATTTACCCTATTCCCTGTGTCAGAGACATTGAGATAAATGCTCGAGGGTGCTTTGAAGAACACAACAAGAGGTAATATCTGCATTTGCACTGCACTGCATCAGTATGTGAAAACACAACCCAACAGAAGGCAGCAACTATATCCACGCCTAGGATGCATTTGAGTTTATAGGTACTAAGGATGTGGACAAGTTACCTCACTCACGTCAGATCATGCGCTACGTAACTTTCGTAAGGCCTCCGCGCAACGATCTGATGTTGATGCCATTGGGAGGGATTTCAAGCCCAATATTTCCTAACCGGACCAATCAGGGCTGCTGGCTGCTGTAGAGGGTGTGACGTAGCGAAGAAACAACTGTTTTGAATTCAACCAATCCAACAAACGTAACCAGCGTCATCGGTTGGTTTCGATGTGGTTGGCTGAAGTGTACGTCAATTAAATTGATGGACAAGCCGTTTGTCCAGTTAGATTCAAGGATTTCTGGCTCCTGAAATAAATCGTCTATCGCGGAGGATCAGATGTTCGCGCGTAGCGCTACATCTGACGTGAGTGAGGTAAGTGGACAAGGGGTCCATTTGCCAAAAGCAGAGTTGCAAACTAAGCCACATTGTTGGTTGCAATGCAATTTTCCATGCTAACTGGTTAGCAACTATGCTTTTGGGAAACGGACGCAAGAACAATATCCCACCACTTCCCTGCCCATGTTTCCAACTGGCACCATTCACCCTTTGAACCGGTCCCCACACCAGTTGGTCATGGATGCTCTTATAGGCCTAATAAGTGGGCCTGTTGTATAACAATTTGCTAACTGATAGCAATATCTAAAACACTGTGCATCATAAGCACTTAGGGAATAGAGGGCCAAATTATGCACAGCAAAGTCACACCGCATTTTTGTATTTCCCTTGCAATTGAAGAGTTCAGATGCAAAACCCCCTAAACACCATTTTTGTGAAAACTGAGTTAATGATATTGTGTGGATCCTGTATAAATCTAGAATATGTAAATGAAATGTTTTTGTGAAAAAAATAAAATAAAACCTACTCCCCGCCGTGTCTAAAATATCTGTTTACAATCAAAACACTGTAAAAGCCTGATAGAAAATGGCCTTTTTCTCAAAAAGTGGTCAAGTGGAGTTAGGGGGTTTTGCATCTGAACTCTTCAATTGTTCTCCTTGAGTTCTCCTTTAATTACTCTCTTAAAGGGATCAGCTCTTGATTGTCCTTCAGGATCATTGCTATGGTAACCAGAGAGATGCTGGAAGATTTGAGGCATGATCTTTGGGGATGATGCCCTTAGCAGAACCCCAGGGGTATGTTTCACAGCTTGCCAAGCCCAGGGGATCTGCTAGAGGCCAGTGTCATGTTTAGACTGCACAGCATCCAAAATAGGACCCAAGAGACAAGCAATTAGATGCTACCAACAGACATGTAGTCCTACTAGGTGCATGATGCAACAGTGATAAAAAATGAATGCATCTGGGTGTGGCAGAACAACAATAATTAGCCTACTGATATACTTATTTAATGGCCAATTGAACCAGTGTCTCGACTCCTGAAATGAGGATGATGATGATTATCTTGAATGGTGATGATCATAATCAATGGCTGAGGTGAAAATAGATTTTTCTATGAACAGCCAGTTAACCTAGTGTTACTGTGACATAGATGAAAAGTTGTTCACAGTCTACAAAATAGACTAAATTAAAATAATTGTGGTCTCAATAGTATTTAAGAACAAAATTGAGACTATGGGTGCGTGGAAAAAATATAGGCCTACATCAGGTCAGCGGCAGCCCGAGACATGCCTAATTTACTTAAACTGAATTTCCAGTCAGATTTCAAGCAGATGTTTGTTGTTTTTGTCTAGTTTATTATTTGACACCATGACCAGTGATAGCCTACGGCCGAATGCTATCAGCAAATCAGATTGATTCATTAAACTGATTGCGATGTGAGTGCGACCCAGTGCTGGCGTCCTCCGACCTGTCACTCAAGTCGCGGTGCTCGGTAAAGGCTAGATTCATTGAAGAATCTCTCTGCTTTAGGACAGACACAATGTAGACCGGGAACAGTCAATAGCTGCACACGCCAACGTGGCGGTCTTTTGCAGTTAGGACACGGCGAGGAAGGGGAATGACTGTTAAGTCATCAAGTTATTGATCTATTGCGCTCACGTGTGACCAAAAGGAGTAGAAGGGGTTATATGAGGTCGCAAACGGGTGTTTTACAAGCATCGTTTGCCAGCCTCCTCCTGCTGGCCTGTGAATCTCTGTTGGGCCCCTGATTAGGACTAGATGTCGGCATGATCAAAGAGTTTAGAAAGAAAATGTGAGAAAAAATGTGTTTCATTTCCACGAATTTTATTTTTTTTCTTACACTGATACCATGTCACATAGCCTACTTTCTCTAATCCTCAAGAAAACTGTCGTTGAGAACTAATTGCATGGAGAGTTCCAAACCTAGAGAAGTTATCACCACTCAATCCAAGCTGCATTGGTGTGTCACGAATCCTTGACCCCGCCTATCAATAAGACCGTCCTTTTCTCTTGTCTCCTGCGCTGTTCTACAGCATTCGTGAAATGAGGACTTTGAACGAGTAGGGGCCCAAACACGGCAAAGATGGAACAGCCTTTCTGTGACGCTACTTTTGCGCCTATTTTACTAATGTTACTTGTTTTTGACTGAAGAAGGGAACATTCCGTGAATAACATTTGTTTTGTTAAATGTCTGGGTACAAAAATGAGATACGCCTTGAGAAGCAGTAGTTGACAATCCACCAGGTAAGGACAAGTTGGATGTGCTGTGCCTTTGTGACTAACGTTAACGTTTAGTAAACTCGGGTCGCCATTGCAAATTGTTTCATTTTTGAGCTTTTGGGTGTTGTTTTTCACACTGTAGCCTACTGTTGGTGTGAGTTTGTTAGGACAGGCTACGTCGTAGTTTAACGTTACTTTCGGACAATCAAATGCGAATACTGAAAAGTCTACTCGTGCGTCCCTGTACCCACGTGAGTACGCTACGCAGGCATGCATGCATGCAAACGAGAATGTGTGAAGGACGGTGTATTTTCACAGTTTCGCGTATAAGCTTTATGAATTCAGGAGGACTGCCTTCCTTATCAGTTATTCCATGTCTGTTAGTTAGTGGTTAGTTAGTTGTTTAGTGTTTTATCTCATGCCCTGAACGTCAACAAGAGATCGATCTTATGGATGGACCTCAAAGTTTGAAAAGTTCAAGGCAAACTAAACGTTGTTAATAGGATCATTTGCATAGTGTCTGCAATGCACGTACATGGAAAGAACTAATTTGCTTTTAGTATGACATACTTTCACAGGTCAAACTATTAGGGGCAATTTATGTTTGTGCGCTGGCACCATATTCTTACTTGATTGGCTCGGCTTAATGATTAATTTGGTAAACCCAGGAATATGGTAACGTTAGGCCCAAACCGAATTTCCCCGCAGGTGGGATGGAGTAATCCTTAAATAAATACTGTACTGTAATAACTTTCCAGCAATGTGGATTTATCATTAGAACACATTTACGAATGACCATTCTTGTGCAATATTACCAAAGATCATGGAATTACTATCCTCTCCGATATTACCTTATCATCACATCATTAGAACTTGTGGAGGCCAGGCCAACCTGTTGCGCTTTGGTTGAGTCGTGACGGGCAGTGTAGTGCATCGTGACTCATGTTGCAAAGATGTCTCTTTATCAGCTAGAGTGGAACCTCTGTAGGCTAGAGAATAGGAATGAATGAATGAATGAATGAATTGTGTATTTTGTATATGGTCTTTATGCTTTTGAGAACATAGTTTAGCATTCAGGTTGCAACACATGGTTACAGATATATGGGCATAGACCTAGGTATAGTAGTGCAGAAGGATGATCTGGTCCAGTAGAATATGTAGAATATGTATATCATGGCAAGTGCACACCATAGTCCACACACATGCAGACACACAGAGAGACACACACATGCAGACCCACACACACACACACACACACACACATGCAGACAGACAGACACACACATGCAGACACACACACACACACACACACACACACACACACACACACACACACACACACACACACACACACACACACAGCACACACACACACATGCAGACACACACACATGCAGACACACACACACACACACACACACACACACTTTCTCCTCTCCTGGCTCCTGGCAGTCATGAGTGCTGCACCGTATGACACAGGCTGTGTGCCACAAACACAAGAAACCAATCATATTTGTGTCAAAGAGATTGGGTTGCCCACGTGATGTTTTTGTGTTGAGTCATGTCATGTGGTGTAAGCTCTCTATCTGAAAGTTCTGTCTTCACCACTGTGGTTTTCTTCCTTCCATCATTGTGCTCACGAGGTGTGTGGATGAGTAGAATTCTAGTCAGATATGTTCTGCAGTCTCACCACAAAGTTGACACAATATGGCAGTAAGGGTGAAATGAATGATAAAGGGTTGCACACTGATCAATGCTCCCAAGTGTCTTTGATCATTGATCAGTGTGCGGATCTTTATCATTCATTTCATATTACATTATTTGGTTCAGCACCTGCACTCGTGCTATGTGCGGGTGTTTTTTTCTATGTACAGTAAGGGTCCTCGATCCGTGTTGGAATTCGATGCTCCCTTGTATATTTTTGACTTATGATAGGTTAATGTATTTGCTCAAGCCTACCAGTAGGCTAATTGCTGGTCTTTGCTTCTTCTGATCAGTGTCTCTTCATATGAGTTCACAGTGCAGATGAACCCTGAGCAAAACAATCTGGGGGCAAAGAAGTATTTTTATAATTCTGCAGGAGTAAAAAAAAAAAAAGTGTGACTTGTGTGAGGAGCCTGGTAAAAACCAGCCCCTTGTTCTAAGCTTTGCTTTGTACCGAACAGAGGGCCTGGGATTGGTGCCGCTGAGCTTGATTTCACAGGATGCATTCTGTCCTGGCCAATCAGACAACAGAGGGAGGTGTTGTGAAAGCAGCGTGAGAATACTATAGTATATAGACTATCAGTCAAGGGCTGGTCCAGTCTTTTTGAATTTAAACATCTCCAGCAAGCAATCGTTTCTCAATAGCCTAGATTCCAGACCCTCTCCATGAAGCAAAGTGTAGAACAAGGGGCTGGTTATTACTGTGCGAGTCAGTCTATATAAAAAGGGAAGCTAGATACCTGGAAAAGCCATGCAAATTCTTTCTCAAACTTGCAGGGTCTTGTTTTTGGTTGCTCCTTCATTATGAATGAATTAAGATGCACACCGTATATAGTGTATATACTATAGTATAATATAGTATACTATAGCTCAGACAACAGGGCTGTGACAAAATGACACCAAACTATCACTTTTAATGAAGAGGAAGCCAATGGGTAAAATATAGGTTAGTTGTAGGAAATCTACCATGAATATTACATGGTGAGATGGGCATACTGTGTAAATCCCACTGTGCTTACCACTAATGGTACTGATTGTAAGTAAGTAGTAGACTAAGTGGTATCCTTAGTAAAGTAGCCCACCCATGCTGAAATTAAGACTTAGCATCCCCATCAGAACTGAATTGAGAAGTGTGCATTGATTTCACTGTCACTCTGGTCTATTTGCTACTATCACCCCCCCCCCCCCATCCTCATGATAGAACATCACACAGGAAGCTGTTCTTGCTGCCGCCCCTGCCTCCTAACGGAAAACAAAGTGGGCGGGATGCTGTTTGTGGTAAAGAGTTATCTCAGGCAGACGGCACACTCAGCGTATAATGCTACACCTCTAAAACAGTGCGACGTCAAGGCACGCCTCAGAGGGGATGTACCTCTGGTGGTTTGTGGGTGAATTATGGCTCCCACCCCATGGTGTCTCGCACAGCAGACGTACAGTATAGGGGACAGTTGTTGTTGTTGTTTTTGTTGATGTTTTTCTTCCTCTGGCCTTGGCCTGATGTGTTGTATTTTTTACAAAAACATGAACTCCAACAGTTGAGGAACATTTTGTGTTTGAGGAAAAACAAGTTGCTGTAACCTATGAGTTTGTTTCCATGAAATATCCATTTATATTGATCATTGCTCCTCCCCTAGACAGCTACACCTGTTTTTTTCCCCCATTATTTATTATTTCCTTTCAACCTGTTTGAACCTGATTTCACATACCAGCATCTAAATGCAAAGTTGAGCCCTTAAAAAAACAAGGAGAGGAGGAAAAGCTCTCTTCTTATTACAGTAGTACATTTTCCATCTCTGCATGGTGCATTGTATGTTTTGGAGACAATTGTTAGTTCAGTCCTACTGAATAAAAGTGATTCTTCAAACAATTAAAGTGTGTCAATGAAATAATGCAAAAAAAAGTGCAGTAGCATACATGATACAGTATATTATGGCATGCAATCAAAAGCTCAAGCCAGACATCCAAAGGAGGAAAAAGTAAATCATTTTACTGAAGCAAATAGTTCCCAAGGTGCAACGGGTCAGTGAGAAATCTACTTAGGCTAGCTGGTAGAGTTTCTCACGGTCTCCCTAGCCTTCCTATCGCACTCTCATTCAGTTTGGACAACAGCCATGAATATCTCTGTGTTGTGTGGGTATTTGTGTTGTTGGCTGCTTTGATGGAGCCGATTCCATTGGTTAAAAACAGCGTGTACTCACTGACACTGACCTCAAGGCCGTCTGGCCATGTTTGTCGTGTCTGACGTCTGTTGGTTAATACAGTTTGACCGTCTACCCCACTGCTGTAGAAGAGATATCCGGGTTCTATAAGAACCCTACTACATAAGAGATCTCATGGAAAATTCCAGAAATGCCACGTAATTTTATTTCCCAGACCTGAAAGGAAGAGTGATCGTGCCAGTTTTGAAGGAAATGGCTTTTTGTCATTGTTGTCATTCCTTTGGTGTAAGCACATTCTTCTCATTGTATTCTCATTTCCTATTTCTACAAACTATTGAGACATCATCATAACCTGGACATTTTATTCAATCGTACTGTTTGATCTATATCTTTATTCTATTTTCATTAAAAATCATATGTTCCAATCACCTCCAACCATCAATTATTTATTATTATTATATTATTATTATTATTATTATTATTATTCTACTACTTACTAATCATTTTTTCCCCATGTTGCAGGTTTAACATGATCAGACCATCCCAGTTAAGGGACAACATGATGAGCAAGCCAACCCAGGCCTATATGGAGCCTATGACCCCTAGACAGATGCATGGGCTCGAGGCATCACTGGGCTCGACGCCGCTGACAGCAGCTACCCTGGGGCGCTCCATGCCAGGTACCATCTCCAGGTACCCCCACAGCGAGGCGCTGCAGTACAACGGCTCCTATTTCTCATACCGCCTCTGTGGGCAAGACGTGGGTGGGGGGGAGCTCCCTGTCCCTCTCCCACCCGCATGGAGCCCCTCTATGGGCTACCTGGGGAACAACAACAACAACAGCAACACCAGCAGGAGCAGCAGTGGCAGCAGCCGGAGTCCCATGGCACCTCCGGCCGTCACTGAGGGCTCAATTACGAGTCCAATCGTTTACCGGCAAGACAAGGGGTCTCCCCACAGGGGCCTCCGAGGCTCCCCTCTGACCGCAGCGCAGGAGCTAGCCGCTAAGCGCAGGCACGTAGCAGCAACAGCAGCTGCGGCAGCAGCAGCAGCAGGCTATCACCTGGACAGGAGTCAGTCTGGCAAATGTGGTAGCCCCAGTGTGGTCACACCTTCTGCTGTGGCGAGGCGTGCAGCGCTAGCCAGCGCTAACCTCTCCCCACAGGCTGAAAGTCAAGTGGGGGGGCTAGCTGTCCCCAAGCCGGTGTACGGCCACAACGCCTGCTGCTTGGACTCGCACTGCACGGCAGGGCACGGCTACAACAATGCAGACCAGGGAATGGGAACCAGGACACCCACGGACGTCTACGAGGACGAGTGGCTGATGGGATACGGCGGCATGTCTTTTGTTCCGCCGAGGAAGGAGCTAGATATGCTGCTTGAGCAGAGAGACTTGCACCCTGCAGGGCCTGGTGCTGGAAGAGTGGCAGGGAAAGAGGTAGCCACTGAGGACTTCTGCGATCTGGACACGTTCCTAAACCGGCGAGGATCCGTTTACGGCGACGCCGGCCACAGCAGCTACTCGTGCAGCCCCACAAGCGGTGCGCCATATATAGGTGTTCCCACGGAAACATGCCAGCGCCTGCCGTATCCCAGCTTACCCACATCTCACCCGCACATATATGATCCAGCAACGCTGGCTCAGTATGGGGTACCTCGAAAAGTGTACCCCTGAGTATCCCCATACTGAGAGGTACATGCAGGTTCCTCAGCGCCCAAGGGCGTACTATCCTTCTCCTGACCACGTGGAGATGGAGAAATCGCCCATCTGCACGGCAGGCATTGGGGACAAATACAGAGAGGGGACACACTCATCATCTCCAGGAAGACAAGTCACCCCACGCTCACCTGTCCAGTATCCTCTCCCCCAACATATTCAGCCCGTCTTTGCCAACTCCCCTGTGCACTGTCGCATGCGGCTGCCCAGACACCCCTTTCCACCCCAGAGCTTTGAGCACCCCGCCTTTCGCCCATACCCGCTGCATCTAAACGGTGGGCACTCAAAACCTGCAGCCTTGCAGCCTCCCTTGCACCCCCTTCCCTCTCGCCCCCCGGAGAAGCCCCTCGACTACTCGCTCCACAGGGGTCAGCCGGGGTCATCTCCAAAACAGTTTCCCATCGTGCATCACACTTCATTAACTGGAGGTGTGCCACTCACGCCTCCGACAACTGAACACAGCAGTCCGAAATTAAACCATGGCAGCAGTGGGAGAACGCCCCCAGGTTCCTATATGGGTGCTCCACAATTCCCAGTGAATATCAATGGGAAGATCCGAACAGTTGATAAGGAGCCTTCTGATCTGGACTCAGACTTAAAAGTGCATTATAGGGACATGTTAGCAAAAGAAAGCAGTAAAAGAAAGCTCCACACTAAGGACCAAATATCTAGCGGTGGTTGTGGCGAGGAGGATGAAGTCTATGAGGTGGAGGTGACGCCCAAAAAGCCTAAGATAAACAACACCCTGGAGGCATCAGCCTTGCCCAAGTCACCCCCATCCCCACCTATGCCAGTCATCAATCAGGTGTTCAGCTTGGCTCCGTACAAACTCTACCTAGAGGCTGCTGGTGTGCTCCCTCCAGTCAAGAGATGCAGGAGTGCTGATGATAGTCAGCCATCTCCCAGCAAGCCCAAACAAGATCCTGAGATTTCAGTGGAAAACGCTAAAAGTGAAGGGAGTGACTCATGTAATTCCCATTCGGTAAATGGCACCGGAGAGAAAACAGAAACTGTGACTGTGAAAAAGGAGAAAGTTGACCCTCCCAAGAAGGAGGAGGAAACTGCAGAGAATAGTTATTATGACCGAAAAATGGTCAAGAGTGAGTCTTTTGACCCCATATCAAGGGACACTGAAAGCGAGCAAAAGTCTTGTGCAAACGTGAAGGTAGACAGACGGTCTCCTATGCAGGATAAAGCTGGCTTGACATTGAAGTGTAAAGATGAGGTAAACTCAAATCATCCCACTCTGGCCATCGCTTCTGTCAAAAGCGACCCCAAAGACTCTGAGCCTCCAGTCAAACTTGCTGTGAAACCCTTAACCCCACCCGTCCCTCTCGCCCTCAAACCCACACCCTCGCCCCCGGTGGTGAACCCCATCCGAGTCGACCTTCAGAACATTCCGCCGCAGTGTCTGAAACTCGCAACCTACAACATCATCCTTCCCGAGGTCTTGCGGACATCCGTCAGACCAGTGCGTCACCCGCTGCCACCACCGCCGCCGGTTCTAAACCCACTTCCCCTCCCAATAGCAGCCCAGTCTCAGGCTGTGGAGCCGGCACCGGCGGTGGCAGTGCCGGATGTTTCCACGCTCCTCCGTCAGGCGCGCCATCAGTTCATGGAGATGCACCAGTCCCTTTGCAGGCTTCTCTATGACTACGCCTCTCAGAGCCCTGCAGCGGAGCTCAGGGACTGGCTGTACAAGATGGAGCTAGGCAACAAGACCACCTACCCGCCTGACAAGCACCAGCGGGTGGCAGCCCTGGTGGGTGCTAGATCCAGAGAGGTGTGGACGAGAGACAGCGATCGGGCCCTGGGCCTGCAGAAGGTCCTGAGCAAGCTGAAGGGCTATGAGGCGCGTGGGGAATGCCCATTCCCACATGTGATACGGGCCGGCGGGATCTTCATCCCCATGCTGGTGGTGAAAGAAGGGCTTTTTCCCCAGGTGCACAGCACCTTCGTCGACCAGGTGCTCCAGGAGCATCGGGTGGAGTTGCGCCCCACCACCCTCTCTGAGGAGAAGCATCTCACCCAGCTCCAGAAACGCTCTTGCTCATCCAAGCTCCGCAGGTTGCTGTCGCTCCGACGCCTGCCAGACATTTATGCCGACGTGCTCAACCTGTTCTTCTACACCAGTGTCTGTAAGGTCTTAGGTGAGTGAAGATGCCACCGTTCGGCTTGCCAGTGTCTCTGTGTGCCAGTATCGCAATGGTTTTGGCAAGCCTGTTTAATTATAGGTCAGCTTTATGTTTCTTCTGAGTGAGAACCAGTTGTAAATGCACTTTTTGTACTTTTCTGAAACCCTGAAAAATATATTTTTCTGGCTGGACTAGCCGTTGTTTTCTTTGCTCCCCGTTGCTTCTTTGGGTCCCTTTTGTGCTTTTGAGACTTTTTACGAGGAGTGATTTTAGTGGTTTTAGGACTGCTAATAAGGCACAACTCGTGTCTTGGAAACTTTTATGAGAACCAGTTGTAACATTTCAAGGTGCCATAAAAATGTGGTTGACTGTTAATGTCAGGCAGTTCATTTGGTTTCAACCATTATATTACATTAGGTGAAATGAATTATGTGCCACTTTGGCAAACACAGGCAGTCATTTGAGAGTCAGTGAGTCACTGTATTTCATTAGGTGCTGTATGATGACTGGTGATGTTACTGAGTATCCTCTGCTATGCCTTTGGATAAATCCACCAACAGCCATGTAAAATTATATTGCATCAACATCGCGACTTGCTCTCGGCTGTAACTGTCTCAACTTGCTAAGAGAACATACTGTATTTGTTTAAAATGTAGCTTTCTCAGTAATGTGTCACTTGTATTTTACAATCAAAAGCTGTTGTGAAATGCAGGCTGTAGGCCAAACTCGCAACCAAAGGTACAGTCACACACCCTGCCTATATTCAGCCCTACCCCAAATTCCAGCACTTTCATTAATTTTTAGATTTTCATAAACAGCGGGGGTGTGGTGTGGTGTGGTGGGGGTTAGGGGGTTAGTCTGAGGTCAGGCCTTTTTTTTAACCAGTCCATGCCCCAAATATCTTGGGTGTTCAGTTTTCACAACCGTCACTACAGACTTTGCACAATTTCATGCGAACTTTATCTGTAGTGATCAGCCATTTGCCTTGTGGCGTTGCGTAAATGCAAATGGGGACCCTTCTTATGCGGCGTTGTTGACCGAAAAACCATAACAATAGTCAGTGGAGCTGATCCACGCTGTCGAGACATGCTGATGTTGCTGCCGAGGATTCGTTAGTGGGCAGAGCCAATGGTTGAGATCCAGCTGGCCTTTGACGACAGTCAGGGAAGCTCTGTGTGTGCAGGACGTTTATGCAAAGCTTTTGAAATGGACACTGCAGAACGGCGTGGAAAATATGAGTGACTGGTCAATATTGAGTGCATATGACAATGACAGTGGGTTTGTTTATTCTTTCTTTCATGGTTTAAGCAAATGGTCACACAGCCATTTGTTTTGTTTTATTCAGGCATAGCCTATTTCCTGCAGTTAAGAGCTATTGAAAACCACTGCATGTTTTTTTCCTGAGTTTTCATGATGTTTTATTTTAGCTGTAATATCTTTTATGTTTTGGATTTAATTTTTACACTTCATTTCTGTATTTGTTGTTTATTTTATATATTTTTTTCACAGATTCTACATCCCACGAAGCTGTCAAAAAGACACCTAAGGTATCTTTTCCTTCTGCTCTCTCTGTTCCCCATTGCTAAGCAGCTCTCCAGACAACTGCCCCCATTCTTTAGTTGTGCTTAGCTTTTGTGTGTCAGCATTCACGCTCACGCTCACGCTATCTGCTTCCTGTCAATGCATTGCCCCCATCCCTTCACAAGTAGACTGTCACAGACTAGGTATAAAGCACAGTATGTAGGACTGCCATTTGAATCATATAACTTAGTGTGGTAACACATTGCAACTCCCATTAATATGCTAATGATTAACAAATCATTGCTACACATCATCTGTAGACATACTGAATTACAATAGCAAGCACATGAACTATCTTTCATAAACATTTATTTATGTTAGAATTGTGATAGTAATGATTTATTCATTGCTAATGCTGGTTTGGTAATGGATTAAATGGAAGTTATACATTTTATAGAGTGTTTTGTTGGTTTGATCCCAGTAGCACACATTGGAAAATTACCCAGAGTCAGCAGATCCAGACTTTGGTTCTAAAGAAGGGGATGGGGTTGGGAGTTTTGAAGTGGGTGGGGGTTTGGGGGGGGGGGGTATTTCCTGTCAGGGAAGGAAATGTGCAATGCAAGTGCAGGACCTTGGCATCCGCGGTGGGCAAGTGCCTCCAGGTTCCATCGGTCGGAACAGGAAGGACAGACACCACGTGGTCTGTCACGTTCAGATTCAGATTCAGCCGTTAATAGCTACACCCTCAAGGCAGCCAATCAGATACAGACAGGTGTGCTCAGTTTTTTCCACTGCAGATGGCAGACTGCCTCACGGTGAGGCAGTGATGATGGTTTGGTTCAGTTTACCAAATATGTAAATAAATAAATGATTGAAGGGATGGAGGCCAAAGCAGAATTGATTTCTTCAGTAATTCTCACAGTGCAATGCTTTGCTGCATGTGGCTAACCTACCTCTGTGCTGTGCATGGCTCAGTTGAATTCACATGGTCACCTTAGTGCTTGGTATGTGTGTTATGGAAAGCATCTCCAAACAAGCTATATCAGGCAGATTATATTATGGCGATACGTAATTAAAGCAGAATTGAATAATCCAAATACATTTTTTTTAAATGTTTGGTAAACAGGAACCTTTGTTTATTTTTACCAGAGCCCACAGAAAAGCCCAACACCCCCGACACACACACACACACACACACACACACACAGACACACTCTTTCTCTCTCTCGCTCTCCCTCTCTATTCTGTCACTCTTTATTTCATTTCAACTAGACTGACTTCACACTCTTTCTTCTCTGGCCGATGTTGATTTTTTTCAAGTGTAGTAGTAAAGAGCTCTTGTCCGCTTCAGTTGCTTCTTTTGAGCGTGATTCGCTGTGTCACAGATTAACGTTGTTGTCGTGGCTCAAAATAAATTCAACATGTGGGTGTTTGACGCTGTACAAGTCAGCAGGTGTGTGAAGACCATAAAAACAGGGGATTGTGCTGCTATGCGCTTGTCTCACTTATCTGGATTATGCTGTTTGCCACTTTGCCCTTTTATTGCTGTCTGTTTAATGGAATGCAATGCAACGCATGCTCCTGTGCCGTCTTGTCTTGAGGTGGTTATAATGCAGAGGGACTTTTTTGGGTACTGAACAGCTGCTAGACGTCTGTAGATTAGAGCTATGATAAACTGCACAGATATCTAGTCTGCAGAAATTGTGTGTGATTCAATCCATAGCCCTGTTTTTTAAGGTCATGGAGAGCGGTCTATAGGACAAAAATGAAAAAAAAAAATGTTCAGACCAAGCGGTAAACTGACCGCTAAAGATAACAAAAAAGGGAATAAAAGATAACTAAAATGGGCATAAGATTAAACATAAAATTATTGATTTCTCCTTTAACAAGACCCTAGAATGCTGGATCAGAGTCCTGTTGACTGACCTACCAAGAACCTAGAATGCTAGATCAGAGTCCTCCTGGTGACTGACCTACAAAACAGTTGACCCTTGATCTAATTCTAGTCAAGCTAACACACATACACACCCATTATTGTTGCACTTGTTTTTGTTTTCATTTGTAGTAAGCCATAAACATGACACCGTATCTTATCTTGTTTTGCAGATTTAGCACCTGATGTGTCAATCAAGACTGAAGCAGAAGACCTTTCAGATCAAATGGGCGCATTGGAATATTCACACTGTTCCACCTGTCTGGATGAATCCCCACCAGCTTCCATAAAAAGCTTGCAAGACCCTGATGGGACCTGTTTCATGGTGAAACAGGAACCCGAGGAGAGAGATATCGATGTGCCTTCGGGGAGCATTTCTGTGACGCACAGCTCTCCACTCAGGGAGGAGAAACAGGAAATGGTGGAGGAGGATTTGGAGAGCATGGAAGAGCCCAAGCGCTGGACCATAGTGAACTCTTTGGCAGGGGGGGAAGAGGAGGTGGCATGGGAGGTGTGCTCAGGGTTGAGCTCCATAGACAGTAAGGAGGAGCTGAATATTAAGGTGGAGGTGGTCCCTGAGGAACAGGAAGTCCAGAAGGAAGAGGAGGAGGAGGAGGAGGAAGAGAAAGAGGAGGAGCAGGAAGTCAGAGAGAGGTTGGGGAGCTCCTGGGGAGGTCCTGTGTCCTCTGACGTCACATGCTCTGAGAACAGTGATGCTGAAGCAGCTGAATCAGACAGCATCTACACACCGTCTGTCAATGGCTCTTCATCTTCATCATCCTCCTCCTCCTCCTCCTCCTCCTCTGCTTCTTCCTCGACCAAAACACAAGGAGGAACCAGGAGCCATTCTGGGGTGATCCTCAAACTCAGGAAGGTCTTGGGTAGCGGGGGAGCGCACGGCAGGCGGACGCTTTATCAAGCGGTCTCCGACCTGACTGAGCCAGTGGTAGAAGGGAGAGGGGAGCTTCAGGCCTTCCAGAAGAAGTGCTTCCAGGAAGGGGAGAGAAGGCGAAAGAGGGAGCGGGAGAGGGAGCAAAGGAGGAGGGACAAAGACCACAAGAGAGAGGGAGATGAAAGTGGAGACCAAGAGCGGAGGAGAAGGAAGAGGAGGAGAAGGAAGAGGAGGAAGAGAGAACGAGAGCGGAGAAGGAAGCGTGAGGAGCAGAGTCGCTCCAAGAGGAGAGAGAGGAGGGAAAGGAGACGCGAGAGACTCCTCCGATCACGTGCCCTCTCCCCCCTCAACGCCATCTCCACCTCCTCCACCACCACCACCCAGAACCACTCACTCCAACCGACCCTCCCAAAGATCCGCTACTGCCCTTACTTGTCTACTTGCCACCGCTCAGACCGCCGGCGCCGCTGGGTCCTGCGCTCCGCTGTGCAGTCGGCTCGGCAGACCATGCAGAGCTCCGTTTTCCCGGATCTGGTGGGCAAGCGAATCCGGCACCTTTACGAGGAGAAGGACAAGACGGAGGCGTGGTATCGTGGGGCGGTTCTGCGGGTGCATGAACCCCACCCCAACCCTCTGAAGACGGTGTTTGAGGTCAAGTACGACAGCGAGCCCGAGTGGCGGTACTTCCTGGAGTTGCTTGTGGACTACCAGAAGGGCTGGCTTAAATTGGAGGAGGACTTTTAGCAAACCGTTGGGGCCCCTGACCAAACAGTGGCATGGGTGTGTGTTTGCATAATATATTTATGCCTCTGTCCTCTGTCTTTGCATATGTGTTAATGCCTCTGTGTGTGTGTGTGTGTGTGTGTGTATGTGTATTGGGGGGATGGGGTTGCAGTGGTTGTTGAGTGTTTGTTTCTGTGTGTGTGTGTGTGTGTGTTTTTTGCTGTGTCTTCTGCAGGGTGAATAAGTTTGTGTGTGTGTGTGTGTTTTCTGTGTGTATGCCTGTGTGTGTGTGTGTGTTTTCTGTGTGTATGCCTGTGTGTGGTGTGAGGCACGTTGTCATTATTTACTTGAGTGGTAAATTGTTTTGAATACCTCGCTCGCTATATAGTGCCTTCTTCCCTCACTCGGGCACACAGGTTTAATGTTACTTGCACTTGAAATCTCAACATGTGCTGGATTGGGAATAATGTTGCCATGGTTCATTTCTCCTGTGATGAATGACGATTACTTCACTCCTGTGGCAGTCTTTTATGGTTTGCACATTGTTCTACTGTGTGATCCAGGCTATTTGATATTTCAGCATTTTGGACTGTGAGAAATTTGATTAGGTGACTTGTGGCAGATGTGGCCTAATTCCAGGGTAATGTGGTTTATGAACACTGCCTGAGTTAATTTCAGGAGTCGAAAGATGGATGCAATTGATGGACTAAATTGATTTGAATTTTCCCGGGCAGATGTAGACAGTTGACAGTCCCTTACATTATACAATGGCAAAGTTACGTGAGAAAAAGCAGTGTATTTTAAGATCATACCAAATTTATGTGCTCAGGTCATGAGGAACTTCAGGACGAGTCGACTGGAGTCGATTCCCAATGCTGCTGAGAACATGCTTTCTCCCGTTTAATGTGTAGAAGTGGTGCAAAGAGAACTTTTAAATGTGAAATGTTTTTTTTTTTTTTACATTTTCTAATAATGACCAAATGGTTTGTAAATAACGGTGTTTCTAAACATGTTGTGGACAATAAAACAAACAAACAAAAAAAATCGGATCAGTGGATTGCTATATGCGTCTCTGGCATCTCTACCGCTGTCTGGTACCAGAGCCATGTATAGATACGGCTCTGTCTGGCATTTGGTTCTACTGCCCTCTTGTGGTAAGGCATTGCAAGTAAACAGAAGATTACTATTTTGCCTCCCCATGCTCTTCAAATAAACAAAAAGTGCCATTCCTAACTTATTTTTACTTATTTAATTAGCAAAAAGTGTATCCTAGGGCTATATTTTTGCACCCCCCAGAGTCAATTGGAATCCAGAGTATACACACGTCAGGTCAACATTTGCAACATTTTGCACTTTAATGTTTTCTCCAAAACAGACAACTAATTTCCTCCACATTTGTACACTATGTATATAAGAAATCAAACATTTTAATAGCATAAAGAAAAGATATATGTAGAAAAGTATTAAAAGTTTTTTTTTGGATGTCTTAATCAGATGGATGTAGCTGCTTTTTGTTACTGTGAATGTTTTAAGATCGCAATATTCATGAACTACGGGACACCACCCAACACACACAGAGCTTTGAGAAGCCTCACATTGGCTAGAGCGACATCTGGCTGTGGAAAACGGAGGCAGCCAACAAACAATTGCACATCTTCATAGGCTATAACTCTACATATTCCCGTCAGTTATTTACTGGTAGGACATTGGGGTAAACAAAACAAACTTAAAATTGCATCACTTAGGTCACACTGATGCAATAACAAAGAAAAAAAAAATACTTCAAATTTTCCAGCTTTTGGAGTTCATCTATTTGATAGATGTCATTAACCCTCCCCCCCCCCCCCCCCACACACACACACACACACACACAAATATCTGGAAGACCAGCTTAAGAAGAGAGCCATTGGATTCCACTAGAACTTATTTTTCAACTTCTTAGTATGTAAAATAGCCTACTCTAGTTGTTCACACTTACCCGCTTCCCCTTGACATAACCTTTGACATTGGATTTCACTGCTAAGACAATGTGCGTCTTGGATGCCTCAGGTTATAATGTTAATGTTATTTTAAAGCTGCTGGAAAGTTATAAGGGGCAGTGGTCATACAGTACATTTGTACGTAAGGCCCACATAGTTGTATAGTTGGCGCAAGTCAGACTCGCCCACAAGGTACCTTGTGCTTGGGGTACCTAAAAGCGTCTCTCTCATTCCTGCCCTTGCATCCTTGAGGCGAACATCAAGGGAACCCAATTTTATGACACAGTGGAATGTTACAAAACAGTTATAGTTCCACTTCCATGGTTACACACCCTTGACCGCACACGCACACGCACACACACACACACACACACACAAACCATAATGAGCCATACATCATGATGCATGTCCAGGGTGCAGATTTGGGCGATTGGACAAAAATAAGAACTCTTCAATCTGGTATGAATGAATGAATGAATGAATGAATCAATCAATCAATCAATCAATCAAGGGGCCTGTTTGTTTGATTTTGCGGAGAGCTGTCAGTAGGTATGTGAATGAGAGAATCTGCGAAACAGCGTCTATCACACAGAACTTTCAGTGTCGTTTTCCTATGCCATCTATGTCAGTTAGCTTTAGCTGCAGTAGCCCTATTTGGTCTACATTGTGCCAAATTTTCCCATTTTTATACCTATTAACAGCACACAATGCCAAATAACAGGGCTACATTGATTCACATCAGATTTCTTCAGGATTTTGGGGCTCACAGGAAAAACTCCAGTAGGGTCCCATCCAAGTGTCTCTCTCTCACGCACGCACGCACACACGCACGCACACACACAGTATGATGATCCACTTCTGCTTCAGTTAGTCAAGAGATCACATCAGTGGTCAAGCTGTGCGCCAGATCATTGGTATCACACAAAGCCAAGGGACTGTTTTCCAGGGAACAGCTTTATGCTCTCAACTGGAAAGACTTAGTGCATTAGAAACGATGGCCGATGACGTCTGCAAATTCTAAAGCACTGGTAGCATTTAGGCGATAGGTGATGGGTATCCTCTAGCCTAGCCATGCCGTGGACACCATCAGCTCCCTTTTAAACCTCTTCCAGAGTAGCACTTTCCCCCCCTCTGAAGAACCTCACAACAAACCAAACCAAAACAAACAAACAAAATAAAAGTAAAAATCACAAAGTTATGGAAGGAGGAAGATAAGCTTAAACTGAATAGGAGATCACATGAGTGAATGTCACTCAAACTCAGCCCTCAGAAATGAGTAGTGTCACATTTCCTGTTAAATCATAATAACGCTACATTTCTAAACCAATCCAGGGGTTGGGAATGCAGGGCGCAAGGCCAGAGAAAGAAAGAGAGAGAGAGAATATAAGTGAATGAGAGATTTAAAGTTCCCATTCAAACCACCACCCCTCACCACCTCCTAGTCATCTCGCATCATTACTTTCTACACACACACACACACACACACACACACACACACACACACACACACACTTGCAGTGTGCTCAACAAGCCTGCCTGCGTCTGACAGAGATGGTTTGGTGCCAGTACCACTGCAACTTTGAGAAGCTGATGTGTGTGTGTGCACCTTTGAGTGTGCGTGTGTGTGTGAGGGGAGGGTGGGGGGCTGGAGTGGATGGCCCACAAGACCGCTAGCGTACATGTCTGATGTCAGACACTCAATCTACCCAGCAAATAAAGCAAATCGTCTTTTTGTTTGACTTTTTCTGGAGTATTTGTAAAGAATAAATATTTTTTCCCCCAGATCCCACCCCCCCTCCCTCCCATCTCCCATCACTTTAAAAATTATGCAAACACGTGCCACTCTAGCTGTTGGAAGTCCATGCATATATGCATTATTTACATATTGAAAAGAAAAAAAAAATACTGGATTTGCTCTTCACTTTTTTGTTTTTGTTTTCTAGTTAATGTTTTCTTACCTAAAACATCTTCCCTACGAGCCAGTCAACATTCACAAATTTAGACATGATGATGGCATGGCCCCATCCCCACAGTAAGCTTGGAGGCGGACTCTTTAAGCTGTGCCACATACTGTACACTCAAGGAAGGAACCCGCTGGATATATTGTATGTAAAGTAAGGAGAAGGGAAAAAAACGGCGGTGGCTGTAGGGGGTGTCCAAGGGAGATAGAGACAAAGCAAAAACAGACAAACTAGAGGAGAGGGGGTGGGGTCAGGTCAGGGAGATTGGGGTCACGGGGGGGGGGGTCACACAACACAAACCCATGGAGGGACAGGACCTTGAGGCAGCCTGTCCGCTAGGCAGCTAACAATACTGTTGAATGCGTGATGCTGTCGTTGTTGTTGTTGTTTTTCAGCATTTTCCTCCTTTCTTTTAATCCTCTAACTCTTTATTTAAATATAATTTACTTTGAGTTTTAAAAAACAAACAAACAAATAATAATGAAAAGAATTAAGAAAAAAAAAAAAAAAAAACAAAACAAAAACAAAACAAAACAAAAAACTGCAGGGATGCAGAGAGCGGGACTTGTGCTGGCTGGATGAAGGTAAATGTGCACACATGTCCTGTATGGATCTTTGCAAGTGTATTTATATGTTTGTACTGTATGTACATGTGTGTGTGTGTGTGTGTGTGTGTGTGTGTGTGTGTGTGTGTGTGTGTGTGTGTGTGTGTGTGTGTGTGTGTGTAAGGGGTTTAAGGGAGTCCAGTGCTGCCCCCTTCTGCTGCTCTGCTGTTCCTGCATCAGCACTCCTGTCCATGGAGGAGCTAATCTTAAAGAGTCCGTGCATGTCTTTGTGTGTGTGCGTGCCATTGTGTGTGTGTGTGTGTGTGTGTGTGTATGCGTGTGTGTGTCATGTTTGTGTGGTGTGTATGCTTGTGTGGGGGTATTAAGCCAGGCTCAATCCTCTATGTACTCCCACAGGTCCTTCTCATAGCCTTCATGCACATGCTGCAGAAGAACTCTCCGTCTGCTCTCACAGTATCTGTGGGGACAACACAATAGCACAAAGGGGTTACTCTCTCACTCACACACACACACACACACACACACACACCTGTGTCTGCATAGGATGTACACACAGGATGGGTGCATGTTGGAGAGTATTGCCATATTGCTACAGGGGCGTACTCCTTTTTAATGAAAGAGCGTCAATCGGAGTAGATGTCTACCCAGTCTACAGAGACCTCAACTAGCTGTTCATGATAGAGCAAACCCTGGCCATTTCTCAATCTCCGTACTTGAATGTACTTGCGATCTCATGGACTTGTGAAACGTCATAACACAGCCGAAGTACTGTTCCAATTCAAAAGTTCGCATTTACTCTAGTTCGCATGGACTTCCCGGATGTTTTCTCGATTCAGCCATGTTTTCGAGGATGCATCGGATGGTGACTTCTGATAACTTCAGAATTCCATTGCATTTAGGCGCTCCGTTCTGAGATACGAGGCTGGCGGAGCTTAATGCAAGGATTTACCATTTGGAGCTTCTGGCTTGATATATTTTAAAATCAGGCGGGAAGTGTTTAAATTAAGTCTGTACACATAGGTTTTGTAACCAAAAAGTGTGTCTGTGGTGAGATACGATGTTAGCTTGTCATCCACCAACCTGCCGGTGTGTTTTGGGGCAAGTGTGGACAGCCTCCCCCTGTAGCTTTCGTAGCTAACGTAACAAGTACCCAACATCTCAAACTGCAGGTTCAGCGCACTGTGTCCTCGCATTCTTGGAAGTTTGTACTCTCGTTCTCGACTTCCCAAGTTTGAACTCGCAAGTAAGGAAGTCCATTCTTGTATGTACTTTGTATTGAGAAATGGCCCCTGTTCTTTGACACTTGAAAACAAAAACAGTTTAGGACCGTGAATATTTGCCATCCGAAAACACTCCATACTCCATACTCCATATTACAACGAGTATCAGGTAGGTGATATTCAGACTAATTCTCTGAATGTTGTTCCTGACTAAAGTCCTGCATCAGCGCTGATAGGAGTGCAGTTGAATGGTCATTTGAGCTTTGGACCCCTGTAGCAACATGGCGGCTGTATCAACGCATGCTGAGCAGCAGACGCCAGTTCTACTCTCTATGGTGACATTGGACACATACACACATGGCACACATACCTGTATTTATCCTGTACTTTCTGCTTGATGTCTTGCAGGGAATCCTGGGAAATGTCTCGTTCCAGGTATCCGGACAGTGTTTCTGTGGCATTCTCCAGGTCTGCCTGGTTATTCTGACACACACAAACACACACCAAATATAACTATACACTTAACTTACTGAGCTGGTTAAAAGCATCTTTTAAAGACCACTATATGTACAGCTGAACCTTCTATCATCTTATGTATGGTGCATTGTGTCTTATGGTGAAACTTCCACACTTCAAAAACGGCAGGGTTGGTTTACACGTCTGCCCCACTGACATAAAACAAGCTACATAAAGGAATAGTCCACCTCTTTATGAAAATTGGTTATTCACCTCCTTACTCGGAGTTACATATGTGGGTAAAAGCATTTTTGTCTCCGTGCTTGTGTTTTCCTAGCATCACCAACTTTCCCCATTTTTTTGCTGGAATGCAAAGTTGCCAGATAGCAACTCTTTGGCAACTTTACTTTCCAGTGTCTATGCTAAGCTGAAGGTAAAGGTGTCTATGCTAAGCTGAAGGTAAAATTGGGGTTGCCAGACTGGGACAACGCATGCACTGAGACCAAAATGTTCTTACCCACATATGTAACTCCAGCTAAGGGGGTGAATAACCAATTTTCATAAAGAGGTGGACTATTCCTTTAACATCACTGCAGCAGACTGTACAGTACTCCAAACCAGCAGACAGTGAAACAGCAGCCAACACTAACTGAATGGGGCACAGGCAAATTAAACAAAGAGAGTTTATGTGCCCCTCACATTTAGCATTAGCTACCAGTTTGTTAAGATTTTGTACAGCAGGGGCAGAAGAGCAATCTTCTTCCTACCAACAGCTGTGACATGGAGCAACAGGTGTATGATTGCTAAAATGTTCTGGAATGTTCTTTAAGTCACTTTATCCCAGATGACCTTTTGAGGGTTCAGCCTGAGCCTGAACCTCTAGTAGGCCAAGAGGTGTGATGTATGGGCTTGGTGTTGGAGCAAGACCCCTGAGGCTGAGGTAGGTGTGTGTGTGTGTGTGTGTGTGTGTGTGTGTGTGTGTGTGTGTGTGTGTGTGTGTGTGTGTGTGTGTGTGTGTGTGTGTGTGTGTGTGTGTGTTTTCTACCTCGAAGATGATGGACTGGTTGTTCTTCTTGAGGTAGAAGGCGAAGACGTAGGTGAACATGAGCGTGGAGCGGCACTGGCACAGCACGTCCACGGCCTTCTTGAGGAACTGCACCTCGATCCAGGACATGTTGTGCTGCTGCATCTCCTCCATCTTCTGCTTGACCTGGGCGTACAGCTTGTGCTCGAAGCGCAGACTCTGCATGTGGTTCATGTAGCGGTTGCAGTAGAACAGGTACCGCTGCAGTGCCGCCCGAGAACGCTGCAGAACCAACAGAAGGAGAGAAAGGGTGGGTGCTTCTAGAATGTTCTAATGTGGGGCATGTCAAAGCTGCCTATCAAAAGTGGCCGCCATGGTGCTAGTCGGCTCATGGTCTCAACATTCCTGGAAATATTCCTACACTTGTTTACATCTCCCCCTGTGAGAGCTGCAATTGGTCATCGTATGCATTGATTAAAGGAACACTTTCCAATACTGTTTGAGGTATCCTTTTTCTCATGCAATTTGTTTTGGTACCATCTCCAAATTAATATGCAGGAAAAACCACACAGTGTGCCTTTAATGTATAGAACCAGCTTTAATTTAACCAGCAACCCTACGCACACCCGACCCTAGCAGACTAAAGACGCTGCAATACAATTCAGACTCAATCCAGATTACAATTTGGACTGAGATACAGTGGTCTGTTGGCCTGACAAGCCAGACTATCACATGTAAAGTCTGGGCACGAGTGATAGACCCTCAGGTAAGATGGCTACAAATAATCAGAGCCAGTGACAAGCCAATTGAATTCAAACAATGCTAAGCACGCTCAATGACTCCGTGTCCAGATAGAATGTTGTGTTTGGCGAAACACCACAATGTCTGAATACAACCTAGAGTGTAGAGTGGATAGACAGGCTCAGACGCCACCGATGTCTGAGTACAACCTATGGCTGATAGCTTGACGTACTCGCTGAGCAAATTCAACTCGCAACCGCTAGAGTACGTCTAGAGCGCTAGGCTAATGGTCTGTCTCTCTGGTCTAAAATTCCTGCTGTTGACAGTTAATCCCTGGAGTTTGATATAGAAACTGCAGTCTTATCTTGAACTCACACAAAATCAAGGTCAATGCCATTTTAACAGCTGTGGACAAAAAACAAAGATAAGATTGTAACAACAATTTCCCTGCTGAAACGTCTGAGTCACAGGCAGGTGAAACAGGTGAAACATCAACATTCGGGCCTGAGGGCGAGTTGTTGTTGAGTTACCTCCTGTGCGTCTCGCGCTGCCTTGGCGTCGTCCTCGTTGTAGCGGTTGCAGTTGTACCTGAGGGAAAGGAGGAGAGGAGACATGACTGGGTTTACCGGGTTCATCTTGGAACAGGCCGCCGGATGTTTCGGATTCTCAGACAAAAACAACACGTGCGCCGCAGCCCCATATCGGTGCTTTGGGACGTGGCAGTTAGTCGGCACTTGAGCAAACAAATAAAAGGCTCGCTTTGGAAGAGCCACTGCAGAATCGGATTATGATAAACCAGAAATGTCAAGTATGAGGCTGTCCAACCAAAACATTCTGATCCGTTAAATGTCAAACTCAAAACACACTTTTCCCCAGTAAGGCACACTCTCACAAACACATAGACACATACACATACAAGACACACATTCTCTCTTTGTGATCTTACCAGGCAGAGCCATGGGGCTCCCAGGGCCCAAGGCAGACCCAGCAGAACTCGGCTTTGCAATTCTGGTTCCGACACACCATGTGGTTGCAGCCACCATCCTTCTCTATGGTGACGTGACACTTGGGACATTCCTGTGGCAGACAGCACACACACACACACACACACACACACACACACACACACACACACACACACAGAGGAAACAACATTACACACAAGGCCATCTAGTGACATGCATGAATGAAGGCAGTGAAATAGGGTATCAGAGATGAAACACACAAACACACACACACACACACACACACACACACACACTGTGTACACACACACACACACACACACAGACCTTGGTATTTGCAGCGATCCAATTTGATGTCTCGCTGTCGTCGTCACACTTTTTGATCCATTTCCTCAGCCACTAAGATAGAACACAGAGGTTGCCATGAGGACTCCTCTCAGCTCAGACGAGAGGTAGAAATGCACTCTTATAAACTTGGCTTTGTCTCTCCTGGCTCACAGACAGAGACCGAGACAGCACACTGAATTACTCGTCATTCAGAACGGACAGAAAACACAATCACCGTGTCCTACTTTAAGATGCCAATCTGCTTCAGTGGCACGTTCATGTTCACACACAAAACAAGCTTTTGAAGAAGGTCGGGTCAGGGGGAGATTAACAGTCTGTTTTTACTGTGCTTTCACTATCTGAACCAGCATATTGCCAGAAAAAAGAAATCTTATGAAATAAAAAAAATTAATAAATAAGACTTTTGAGTCGAGCTTTCACTATCCGAGCTAGCATAAGGAAAGGGAAAAGAAATATTATGAAACAAACAAAGACTTTGAGCTGTAGCCTACAGTACATTTTAAACCCAATCAAGGCCAACATTTTGGCAAACCTGGAAACCAAAAATGTATTTGCCTGGAGGAGGAAATATAAAAAAAAATAATTGTTTTCAGAAGCGGGGGTGTTGTTTAGTGCTGCAGCTTAGCAGACCGGCTGTCTCAGGTTACCTACATGCACACACAACTGGATTCTCTTCTACCCAAACCAGCAGAAACACATAAACAAGGCAATGAATCATGTCTTGAGAGACAGATGCAGGGCTAGGTAGATACACAGCCTTTGGGAGTGGGTGGGCAAGATGGCACAGATATATTTGATGAGTGACTGAGCCACTGGGTCAGACTGGTTCTACATACCTTACATTTGACGGGGTCATGCCAGTTCTCCCCACAGTTGAAGCTGAGACAAAGGAAGGGGGATAAAAAAAAACAGTGAATCAGACTGGGCCATGAACACACACACTTACTTCAAGGATCCACCAACAGACACGTAGGGGAGAAATATGTGTGTGTGTGTGTGTGTGTGTGTATTTCTGTTTGTGGGCCTGTGCGTGTTCTCACATCACATAATGTCAACTGTAAGGTTGGCAGGATGCATGGGACTTGAAACCGTAGCTTTGTCTACCACACAGTACCTCTGTCTGAAGGTCCAACATAGTCACATCCACCAGAAACCTGTGTGTGTGTGTGTGTGTGTGTGTGTGTGTGTGTGTGTGTGTGTGTGTGTGTGTGTGTGTGTGTGTGTGTGTGTGTGTGTGTGTGTGTGTGTATGTGTGTTGGCTCTCCAGTGGTTTCCTGAGCTGTTAGGATTCATTGAAAGTGGAACCACAACTACAACTGAAAATGTTGAGTCTAAAAGAGGCTTACAGACATCTCATGTCATTTTGTTGTACACAGAAGAGAGAAGAGCTACACATCAGAGTATAAGAGGAATCTTAATCAAACAGCCATGCTTAATAGATGATGTAGAAAAGAGAAGCTTTTTGGATGTACCATCTACGGTCAATGTCACCGGGTGGGATGAATGAATATTTTGATTTATCTTCCTTTTTGTGATTGTGTGTCTTACTACTTTCCTGTGAAAGGGTTTAACAAATGTCCTTGATGTGTGTGTACTGTATTCTATCTATATTGGGATGTTTGGATGTATTAGGCTTAGAAAAATTATGATGCAATGTGATGCATTCTTCACAGCCTATCCCTCTAGAAGCAATTCAGCGAATGGACAGCCTTTTTTGGCCTGATGTAGTGAAGCGCTCATTTGCCGCATCAATGATCTAGGCACAGGTGATCCTAACGAGTTACCTGTCTGGAAGTAGGTAGGGAAAACACTCACACTGACAAAGGCCAGTAGGCCAAACCCTTAAATGTAAATAAAAAAAATATATAAAATAAAATATTTAAGAAGATCAAGTGAGATCCACCTTGTGCCAGTTAACAGATGATGTACAAAGTGCTTAATCACCTCCTTCTAGTCCGATGTGACCAAAAAGGCTTTCATAATATAATGGCAAACCAACTGATCGTCCAGATACTGTAAGACTAGCCTGGTCATGACCAGCGGCCCCTCGGTCTACGCTTCTATTTGTACGAGGGACTGGGATTACGGGATTCTGGCTATTGGGTAAAGACTGGCGGTGTTTAAATTCTAAAAAAATTATAGCCTATCGTATTCTCACACTGCATTCTCAAAGTTCGCCGATTGGTCAGGATGGGATGCATCTTGATTGAACAAGACCAATGTCTAGAGTCCCAGATGGAGCACTGAAGGATGATGAGAATAAATGGGCTGCAGCGCTAGATGTGTATCCTCTGCTAGTCTCCGGTGAGCTGTGGGTGACGGGTGTAACTTAAGGTTGCTTGGTGCAATGTGCTGACGGGTGAGGTGGGGGCTGTGCAGCGAAGAGTGTGGTATGGTATTAACAGGTGAGGTGTGCGTTGGCGGTGTGTGTCGCAGACAGGTGAGGTGGGGGCGGTAATCTGGCCGCCTGACTGGTGGCCTTGCACAGGTAAGCGCTTAAGCTGCTCCACTACGCTCTAGTTGGACAGATTAGGGAGTGACTCACAATCAGGAGGGAGGGAGAGAGAGAGAGAGAGAGAGAGAGAGAGAGAGAGAGAGAGAGAGGGAGAGAGAGAGAGAGAGAGAGAGAGAGACTCTTCAAACGCCTTCAAGAGGAAAAGGTGGATCTCAAGGGGATTACAATGGCCGGTGTCTTGGGGAGTGGTTACCGAGTGACTGTGGCCGTGCCAACAGAGCCAATCCCCACTGCCATCCAACCTGTCCTCCAGTGGCATTTCAAGCACAGGAGCCACAGAGAGACGCCGGGAAGTGGCAGACACAGTGTCATCAGATATCCCCATGCACAGCAGAAGTGTGTGTGTGTGTGTGTGTGTGTGTGTGTGTGTGTGTGTGTGTGTGTGTGTGTGTGTGTGTGTGTGTGTGTGTGTGTGTGATGCTTGTATGGACACTTACCAGAACTGTCGGCCACACTTGCACCGGACTGGCTTGGCATCGGGGTATTGGACTTTGACCACGTGGTGGCAGTCAGGTGCAGGGCACCATTTCAATAGACGATTGCACTGTGAAGGAGTCAGAGGGAGTGAGTAAGTGAGTGTTTGAGTGGCTCAAGGGGATGTTTTTTGCCCTCAACAGCACCTTCTAGGCAGCACTGCCTACAAGGCACTACCTTAAAGGAATAGTTCACCTCTTTATGAAAATTGGTTAAAATTGGTTATTCACCCCCTTACCTGGAGTTACATATGTGGGTAATAGTATTTTGGTCTCAGTGCATGCGTTGTCATAGTCTGGCAACCCTAATTTTACCTGTAGCTTAGCATAGGCGCAGGAAAGTAAAGTTGCCAAAGAGTTGCTATCTGGCAACATTACACCTATGCTAAGTTAGGCTAAGCTAAAGCTAAAAAATGGGAAAATTTGGGTATGCCATACTAGGAAAACGCAAGCACTGAGACCAAAATGCTTTTACCCACAAATGTAACCCCAGGTAAGGTGGTGAATAACCAATTTTCATAGAGAGGTGAACTATTCCTTTAACCCCAACCCTAAATCCCTTAACCCTCACCCTAACCCTAGATTTGAGGGTGTAGTCCCTTGAAGGATATGCAGCCTGGGAGGTGCAGTTGAGGGCAAAAAAGACCATAAACCGAGTCAATGAGGGGGCAAAACTAATGAGGGAAAAGGGGCTAGACTTTAGCAAAGTTAGCATTAGCAAGCCTCTATTTTAGACAGAATAACTTCTAAACTAAACTGAACTGAACTAAACAAGTACAGCACAAACCAAGATTTCAATCGAAAACTTTTAATCGAAACAAAACAAAACAGCTCAGCTTGCTATACTGTATGACTCCTATGATTCATACTTAATGAAAACAAGCCCAAAACAACTTTCCAAATCTATTACTTATCAGTGTCTATGTATGGAAATTGAACATCAAAATTCAGCCAGTGAGAAGTTATTGCTTTGGGTGGCTGATGCTCGGTTTATGATTGAATAAGGGTGCAATAACAGGCCCAAGGATATGAGTTTGTAATCTCATTAAACATCTCCAAAGTGTGACTCCACAATCTCATTTCAATATTATGACTGGGACATTTGCTTTCATTGGTTATGCAAAGAGAGAGAGATCGCAATCTTACCTCTACAAAACTATTAGTAATTAAATGCTGGTACTTCAACTTGACTTTTGAGTCTGTGATCAACCTCCTGAATGGGAACAGGCAAAGCGAGAGAAGACATCAAGACTGAGGTAAAAACATAGATACATAGTGATACTTTTTTTATTCACACAGAATGAAATTAAGGTGTTCAGTATCTTATAGGCAACATACATAGAGTACACAGACACAGAATACACACACACACACACTTCAAAAATACAGGGGAACAAATCAGTTGTGTGAAAGAAACGGTGTGGACACGTGCAGAACACACACACACACACACACACGCACACACCTTATGTCAGTTACAACATTTATGACTTCCCTCACACTGACTTGTAGCCACATCAGTGCACACAGTGTACTTTTTCACTTTCCAAATGAGCAACAAGTGTGACCCAGTGACAGACACACTGTGACGTGTCTCAGAGCACAAACAAGGCTACACTACAGTAGCATCTGAGGGCCCGAGTAAGCAAGACTCGCTGACTACTACGGTAGCAACACGACTCCCAAAAGAGCACATGCTGTACTATGACACTCCAATATCAACATGGCATGCACACGCACACACACACAAACACACACACACGCAGGTCGAGACCCTGAGACTGAGACACCATCCTCAGCCAGTCTGTGAACATTTATTTATTCATTTATTTTATAATGTAAGAAACAAGTACTGCAAAAGCCCAGCAGACAGAAACTGTCTTGGGGTCTCATGTCTTAACAATATTTTCTTTATTGCCTGGACTAGAAATTGACCCTTAGGCCTAATCTGTAATCTGGGTCTCTGTGACATGCCACTGACACAACGACAGTTGTGTCAGTGGCATGTTCTGCTGCCAACTGTAACACACGTACACAAGCACGCACGCACGCGCACACACACAAACACACACTCTTCCCAGCGTGGTCAGGATGTAGGTTAAGGCAATTACAGTCCTCTTTAAGGCAGCAGGAGGGTATGAGTAAAGATCGGGATCAGATGCTACAAGCGCTCATCACCTTTAGCCTCCATGCTAACGTGCACACCTTCCATAGCCGGCAGCACTACTGTGTGAGGTGAGAGTGAGACCTAGACTAGTCAAGCTCCTGAGACTAGCTACACAAACCAAAGCTCTTGCTGTCCACCATGAAAAGTCATCATGAATGCATAATGCTGTAACCTTTCACACAGGGGTCACATCTGAAAAATTCCTTAGGCTACAGTAGTTATTTTGAAGCTACATTTGTTGGGCTACATTTGCTGTCAAAATAGTGGAGGACTGTTTAATATCCTGTTCTGGCCAATCATATCTCTCTCGCCACAAAACTACCCCAGTACCTGACCCTCCCCCACACACATTGCGTGGTCACTGGGATTCCCCATCCCAGGCGTAAGCTGATGCACCTGTCGAGTATCGTCTGACCTTTGGACAGCTTCTTCTCTTTTGTCAGACACCATCTGCTGAGTTTGCAAACCTCTACCTGAACTGTCTTCCACACCCAAAGTGCCACACATCATGTCAACGTTTCCTCCTTCTAGGTGTCATAATTAGCAAGGGTAGTGTGGGTGCTTATCTCTGGGCAGCTACCTACATCTAAGGTGACTGTTAAGTCTAATGCTGCTTTTGTATACAAAGTATCAACTCGACTCTACTCAGTCTTGCTCGTTTTGATCGAGTTCCACTCGGGTTTGCACACTAAAAAGTACCACTTTGAGTGGGTGGCCCAAGGGTAACCCAAACTAGCCATCCTAAGCTAACCAAAGCTAACCTAGTCAGGTATATACGTTTCCCAAAAGAATAAGCATTCCTAACCAGCTAGCGACTGTTAGTTGCTATGCAATTCCTCATTGGCAACCAACTCACTTTCTTAGCAACTACGCTTTTGGGAATCGGACACCAAGCTAGAAGACTTCTTTCCAGTAATGACTGATTTCTCTACCTCCGCAGCCAGTCTGGCCAGACCAGGCTTACTGTGCTGGGGCCAGTGGCTGAGACAACTAAGGAGCCAGTCACACATTTAGATGGCTGTGCCTCTTCCGCGCCAGACACCATCTGCTGAGGAAGTAAACATCTACCTGCTGCCATAGACACTCATACCCTGGAGCTCAGCCACTCCACTCCACACACACACACACACACACACACAGCTAGGTGTTGCCTTACATTACTGTCAGTTGTGACACTGCAGCATGGTGCAGAGGGGCTAAAAAAAAACACCTGAGGAAGCGTGATGGCTCACGTTACACACACAAACACACACACACACACGGAAACACTGTAGGTCAACTTACATGACGGTGTTGTCATCTACGAGGATATCACAGCTATGTGCTGGACAGGAAATAGTCTAAGAAGGAAAGAAGGAGAGGGAGAGAGATAGAGAGAGGGAGAAAAAGCACTATTAGATAGGTGTTCATTCATGTCCATTTGCAAAGCGGGGTAAGAGATATTTAGTAGAAAAATTCACTCCTGACATAGAATACACAGCGGTTGTATTAGAGAGAGAGAGAGAGAGAGAGAGAGAGAGAGAGAGAGAGAGAGAGAGAGAGAGAGAGAGAGAGAGAGAGAGAGAGAGAGAGAGAGAGAGAGAGAGAGAGAGAGAGAGAGAGAGAGAGTGTCTCATAGCCAGCTAAAAAGGCTCCTCCTGTCCTTTGTCTGCTCTCCACATGAGACAGGACCCAGTTTGTGTGTGTGTGTGTAGCACAGCTGGAGAAAACCCAGTGCTCTTGCACACTACATTAGTCACCCACTTCCTCAGAACGAACACATGCACACACGCACGTCTGCTGGTCTAAGACCAGAGCACTTTCTCGCACAAGCACAAGCACACGCACACGCACACACACTGTGGCTGTCACAGTGAGCTGCCCTCATACCACAGTGTATAATATGACTGAACTGAGAGCCGAGGAAGACAACCCGATACAGCCTGTCATATGGTCCACTGGGGTGTTTATACGGGGGTGTTCATATGACTGAACTATGAGCTCGCCGTGAGCCCTTCCTGATGCATCCTCTTAGGCTCTTAGCACAGCTTACAGTACATAAACTGAGACTACTCACTCAGGTCAGGTCTGCACTTAGGCTTTTACTTCAGTGCTTCAAATGACTGATCTGAGACCTGACTGCACCCAAAGGTGCATTTACAGTTAGCGTTTAGTAGGCTGAAGACCGTTTCAAGTTTGATTGGTGTAGCTGCTCCTGCTGGGCTGCCGTTTTAACATTCCATTTGTTATCTATCTTACTGTTGCTCAAGCAGGTTGGGAGAGAAATAGAATGTTGAGTATCGCTTTTCTTTTCATCATCGATACTGTCTATACAGCTGACTGGAGACCTGTGGCTACAAAGCTTTGTTTTTTTTTTTTATTACCTCACATACCTCACCCATTTACAGCTGAACTGAGACCTGACTCAAGCCAAAGCTGCATTTACTGAGGCCATGACTTGGATGACTTGAGACCTGCCATTGCACACTGCTACTCCTACTGTACTACCGTTTTCTAAGTGTTTGTAATGTATAGCTGACCAGAAATACAGATAAGTTCAGAGTCATTGTATGCTTCCATGAGGAGGGTTTAAGCATCATTGGGCTTGAACAATATGGCACATAGTTTAAAGGAATATTCTACCTCTATGAAAATTGGTTATTCACCCCCTTACCTGCAATTACATATGTGGGTAAAAGCAATGTGGTCTCAGTGCATGCATTTTCCTAGTCTGGCAACCCCAATTTTACCTTTAGCTTAGCATAGGCACTGGAAAGTAAAGTAGTCAAAGAGTTGCTACCTGGCAACTTTACATTCCAGCGCCTATGCTAAGCTACAGCTAAAATAAAGCCAGAATTGAGGCTGCTGGACAGGGAAAACCCATGCACTGAGAACAAAATGCTTTTACCCACATATGTAACTCTAGGTAAGAGGGTGAATAACCAATGTTCATTGAAAAGTGGACTATTCCTTTAAGAGCTCAGAGCTGGGTGCGAGAGGGCCCGTGGGAAAAAGGTGAATGAGGCTTTTAATAAGACTACGAAACGGTAGGATAATGCTGAATACACTAATGACCACATTACTATAAGATGTGTGAGGAAATGAGCCAGAGAACTGCAATGATCACAGACGTGTGAAAACATTTTGCGGCAACCTGATGCAAGAGGGGCATCTTACAATCGGCATTTCATTTTTTAAAAAAGGAAAAAGAGAGGAAAGAAAAGGAAGAGAAGAAAAGAAAAGGACTCTACATTACCTGTCCCATTCCCTCCTCTATGATTTTGGTGGTTAAGTAGTCGCCCCAACACTGCATGCAGAACTTGTGACCGCACTCCAGGCCTGTAAAGTACTGTGAAAGAAAGAAAGAAAGAAAGACAGAAAGAAAGACTGTCATTATGGAGGTCATCAATCTGGCTCACAGTCACTTGGACGTTCACTTAGTTCAGGGTCATCCCTGGGTTTTCACCACAACAAACATTTTCAAAAAGATCAGAACACAAATTTGGCAACGGGGAAACCAGGTGGATAGCTGCAATTTCAGAGGAAAAGTTACAGTTATTTTAAATGAATATGTATTGGGATGTAAGAAGTATGGATGCAGTTCAGTTCTTCATTCATGGTTGTTTTCCTCCTACTACATAAAAAAAGGAAAGCCTCAAACTTACACCAAGTCTGATCATAACATACCTAATGCAATGCATCATGGACTTAATATAATCAAGGGAAAGAAAAAAAATGTTGACATGTTCAATGTCTGCCTTATCTGTGTACAGCTAGTGCTAGTAATAGAAAGGGTGCTTTGTTCATAGTGTCGTTCTCCCCCACCGATCAATAAGTTTGTGGCCGTCCTGCTGGTGTACCTCATCCTCCAAGCCTGCAGCTGGCAAACACAGACCTAACGAGCCACAGACATGCCCCCCTGTCTGTCAGCAGTCTCTACCTCTGTTTGCTTTTCAGCAGACACACACGTTAAAACATTAACACAGGAATACAAGTGCCACAGGGGCTTGTTCAAATGTGTGCAGACAAAAGATCCATATGAAGGCCAGGAGAATAATACTCCTACTATGATTAACATTAACATTAACTAAGACACACACACACACACACACACACACACACACACACAAACACACACACACAAGCACAATAGCATCAGCAGAATGAGTCTTCGGGACACCACAGGTCTTCATTAATTAATTCATTCATTCACACAGTGCTTGTGAGGTTTCAAACCTCAGCCCACAAAACCCAGATAAGAGAGACCACAATCTTCACAGACAGTCAGAACCTCTTCACATTCTCAACCAGATCAAATGTTATCAGGGCCATTTCTTTTACAACAGTAGAAGTCGCAGCATAGCAGCAGTACTAGTACTAGTAGGTTAGGTAGGATGAGGAGGAGTCTGAAGAGTAACAGCAGCAGCATCAGAAATATCTGGAGTAGATTTGGTCCTGGTTTGTCATTTGGAGCAGACATTCCTCTTTTGACACTACCTACCAGACATAGGCTACTAGTTTGGTGCAAGATTCTCCTGTGTAAAACCCCTAAAACATGTTTAATTCAAAGGACAGAAAGGAACAGGCTAATCAAAACCTCATTGACATATTTTAACAATTCCCAGCCGGCTAACTCATTTTCATGATTTAGAAGGGGAAGTTACATCAGCTGCAACAGATACGGCTGGATATTACCCTGGTGAACGTGAACGTGCTGCTTGGCTGTGTGTGTGACCTGGTTTTATAAAATAAGTACACACACACACGTATGGTACTCAGGTGCTGAAGGACAAGAGCAGCACAAAGCAGGTGTGTGTGTGTGTGTGTGTGTGTGTGTGTGTGTGTGGTTGTGTGTTTTGATTCAGTAAAGTAGGCTGTAGTGTGATGAAACCCTCAGGTAAAAATAGGGTCACTCTCAAAGAGTGACGGGGAGAGTGTCAGCTGCAGCTGCAGACCTATGCAAGGTCTTAATGGAGTGTGTGTGTGTGTGTGTGTGTGTGGGGGTGTGTGTGTGTGTGGGGGGGTGTACTCCTCAGGTTTACAGAGAAGTACCGTCTCATAACAACAACACTCCATTACACTCCTGACGTGATGATGAAATGCCACAAGGGCAATAACATTCATTTTTATAACGGAGACAGAAATTAGGCCAACTGTATACGTTCACCAACTTCAGAAGTAAAAGCAAAGATCATGGAATACTGAGCTTCAACCCTCATTGGTAAAAGTGGCCTCTGTGGAATTCTAATCCAATCCACACCCATACCCATTTTTCTCAAATTTGGAGAATAGCTCAACACAAGCCTTTAGCTGCCCAATCAGTGGAAAAGCCCCAAACATCATCATCAACAGTCCTTGGACAGTGGTTTGGACCAGGCTATGATAAATCATGACCAATCAGTATGGTATTCCAGGAGTACCGAATTGAATAGTAATTTGGTGGTTGGCTGCTGAACACAAATATGAATGACCTTTCCCACTCACTCACACAGACACACACACACACACACACACACACATCACAGACAGGACTATATCTTTAAGTAGGTCATGCTTGGCATTGACTGAACTCGTTTGTTGCTCCATACACCTTTGATTCTCTCCCCCCACCCCCCTCGGCTGAAGGGTTGCTTATGTGCAGGAAAGCTGCAAGTCATGCTTACAGACACTGGTGGTGGGTTGGGATTGGGAATAACAGGTCCCAGATCACAAGCCCCAGGGTTCACTTCTCTAAGGCTTGATCTTCTTAAGCTCCAGAAAATACATACACTGACTGACACACAGTATATTTCCCATAAGCATACAAGCAGCTTTTACTTGCACTTAAAAACATCCTCAACAACACACAGAGTAGCCCTAAGCACTCATAAGAACGCAGCCCTCATTCACCTGCCAATTATGAACTGGCTTAGTGGTCACTGGTCAAACACTTGCCACAAGTCACTAACCAATCACCGACCACCATCTAACGTGACTATTCTCAACCACCCTTCATATTTTTTTTGCTGCTTCCTGTCTACAGGAAATAGAAGAGAATGCTTCTAGAACCTCGAAGTAGGCTATCTGGTAGAAGTAGGCCTATCTCTGACGATAGGCCTACTATAGCCCATCTTCAACTTGGCTGACCCACTGGGGCTTTGCCAGCTTCCAACACATCGCAGTGAACACAGGCCTTTGATGCGAATTAGCAGTGACTGCCTCACTTACAGCAAATAGATGCCCCATCATACAACCACACACAACCACACACACAGACACACACACACAGAGGGAATTTTGATCAATACAAACCAGACACACACTCACATACAGAGTACAAGACTAGCTTGAAATGGATGTCAGTAGACTTTCTTAAGGAGAACCTGGCAAGTCAGGTGGACTGGGGTCCCGGACTGTTCTGTATACAAATGTAGTAATCCAGTGAAGAGATTAACAGAGAAAGCAGCTCATTAGAAATCCTCTGTGATGGCCCAGGCAGAGGGGGATATTGCTGAGCGCGCGCACACACACACACACACACACACACACGTAAACACAATGTTAACCCCCCCCCAATCCCACCCTTACACACACCCATAACAACATACACTCAATTAAACCCAAAGCTACACTCATGTGCACCCAACAACTACGAAAACATAGCCTACATTGAATCTATTCTAATGCATCAATGCACATGCACACACAGGCTTACAAGCTCAGCGCTCACCCCAAACACACACACACACACACACACACACACACACACACACACACACACACACACACACACACACACACACACACACATGCGTAAACACACCCACACAGCTCAAAGACAGCATTAGGCTACTGCCTTGCTTCTTGTGGCCATTCACCAGGCACACACACTGGTGGATGGGCAATGTAGCCTGTCCGCATCCAAACAGGATCCATCAAACAGCAGGGAGGATTACGCTAGCGAGTGCAAAGGCCGCCAGAGGACAAGCTGAGGGCCAGGCTGATCTGTGATCTTTCGTCAAGGAACGACAGCACCACATGGCACGAGAGAGAGAGAGAGAGAGAGAGAGAGAGAGAGAGAGAAAATGAGAGGGGGATTGGGGTGGGGGGAGGAAAGAAACAGAGCAGAGCCAGAAGAGGAAATAAGAAATAGTTCATTTCCTCTTCTCTAGAAGACTGGAAGTAAAGGGGGGGTGGGGGGTGAAGGGGCAGAGGGTGAAAGGAAGGAGAGAGAGGGAGAGTACGAAAGCGAGAGAGAGTTTCCCATACACTCACCAGTAAATGGTGGCATATGAAACAACAACAAAAAAAAACATTTCACACATACAGTAGCATAAAGTTTAGCACTTATTCATTTGCATTAGTTTCAATTCCTTCATCAGTGCCCATTCAGAGAGGGAGAGGGTGTTGGTGCAAAAGACTAGATGTGGATGAATGATGAATGAGAATGAGTATGATGCAAAGGGAGAGAAGACAGCGGTCACTGAAGGGCAGCGCTGAGAGGCGACGTGAAAACAAGGACTGACCGAGTTGGGGTAGTTGAGATAGCAGATCTGGCATGGCATGTCCTGTGCGGAGGAGCGCGTGTTTACCAGACGCGTCCGGGACTTCTTACTGGGGTTGATCACATGGCACTCGGAGAACAGCTTGTCCAGGTTACCATCAAAGTACCTGCAGACAGAACAAAGGAGACGAATAGGCTTGACTCATCGGTCTGGGGACTGGCAGATGCAGAAGGTTTCTGATGCAATCCTTATTCAAAACACACACACACACACACACACACACACACAAAAGCAAAACAACTTGCCTTTCCATCAGTTTTTCTTTGTCCCAGTTGAAGTGACTAAGAAGTATCCTAGTTATTGTTGCTGGATTCTGTATGAGAGAAAAATGGCAAGAGAAACTTTGTTAGTCATTTTAATTCAATAATCCAAACATTAAAAGCCCTGCGATATGTTACAAACATATCAGGTTTACTCTCTAGGAGTAACTAAAAGCAATCATAGCACGACAGACGAATAGTCGGTGGAAGGCTTTCATTAAACGGCATTTGTATGGCGTGGCCCTCTCCATGGTAACGGCAATACTGTACTCAGACCATCATGCAATGCTAACAAACTCCTCTTGGCTAGCTACGCGAGTTCTTCTGCAAATCTAATAATCGTACAACAAACCATTCATCTGACACTACTTGACTTTAGGAATGGATTTATGGAAGGCGGAAGGAGAAAAACAACACACACACACACACACACACACACACACACACACACACACACACACACACACACACACACACATCTTTATTTAACACTAATCCCCCACTCATGGAGCACAAAAGAGGAAGGCGGCAGTGAGCGTTCTTTTGTGAGGTCTTTAGAAGGACAGAGCTGGGCAGGGCCCGCGCTGGTTCTGCTCTCGTCCTGAGCCTGAGCACTCGGCACGGGAAGCGGTGGGCGAGGACACAGACTTTCTTGTGGCTAGCTGGCCACACAAAAGCCTGATGAGAAATGAGGTCACTCTTAGCTGTGCTCATGGACACAAGGCACGCAGAGAGAGAGAAGACCGCTGAGGACATATAAGGACTGGGAGAAGAAATGCGTCATTATATACCTTAGCCTGGTGCTGGTCGACGTGACCTCCCCGCCACCAGGACAACTCTCAGTGCTAAAGGAGTTGTATTGTAAAGCTCTGGGTTAAAGGCATCGTTCATTCCACACCGTCAGATTAGCTTTACGAATTATCAGTGGAATACAGCGCAGTTGAATGGAGTATCAGCCCTAAACAGGTCTGAGCAAAGGCAATTAATTCTTCTTTTGCCAAGCTTGAGTCACAATTGACCAGCAATGTGATGATGCAGAAAAAAGCCAAGAGCAAGGGGCACTTTTATCCGTCACAAAAAGAGACAGTCAATGTTAGGGTATCAAACCCAAAGTGACTACTTGTCAGAGAGCAATGCTATGGTGAAAGGGTTATGTGGCAAAACATCTTGTTAAATGGGCTATTTTCCACATCTATGCGGATATGCATCCCTTTACCATGTCTGTTCCATAATGCCCGTCAAAAAGAAGAAAAGGTCTGATAATACAATTCACTCTTCTTGACTGACGGAAGATGACATACAGTCATTGCAATCATTATCTTATGCCTCCTTAGGCATAAGAGAAGCAAAAATATGTGTTCTGTAGTTTTATTTGTCCACTAAACATACAGTAAATCACTGGGCTATGTTTGTTGAGAATGATCATGGCCAGTAACCCTAATAAGAGCAGTGATTCAGCCTCATGCACAGACAACTACATTAATACAGACTATTTGTTTGGGCCAACAACTAGCCTAATGATCTGCAGAATGCCTCTCCGCCCAGTACAGTTTTTTAGACTCATCATAGAATGGGAAAAACATTTATATTTGGCCACTGAGATAAATGAACTAAGCCGAAGCTTTTGCAGAGGTAGCCTACGTCTGTTTATTGTCCATTTGATTTTTGATTTTTTTTTTTTTCAATGGCAGGTTGTGATGGCAGGTTGTGATCAACCAACACAGCATCAAAGATTCTAGAGTGCTCCGCTCTAGAATCTTTGCACAGCATTCTGCATTTGTTTTGAACCCTAGGACCCCAAAAGCTCCACAAGGAAGCCTCAAGAGTCTTTCTGTCAGTAGAGGTCCTTTGGCTGCCTGTCTAATCCAACAGATAAGACAGCTGACGGTGCAAAAGACACAAAACAGAGAGGAGACCTATGTGCATTAAAGGAAAGATCCAGGGTCAATCAGCTCATGGCCTACATCCCTGTTCTTTGAGGCTGCCGAGTGCTGTCGGTGGTTATCAGAATCACATCATTTGGGTACAATGTAACCTGCGAACTGCACAAGAAAAAGAAATTAGCTAGTGTTGGCTGCTGTTTCCCTGTTTGTTTCTATGTTCAACGGTGAGGACAACGGTAAATGCTGGCGGCAGGAAATGACGTTGAAATCTCGCCGTTATGTTGGTTGCTTAGTAACAATGGCAAACGACCTACTAATCTCTAAACGATCTAAAAACATTTTAAAACTCTACAAATTAATACTTAAAATGGGGAGGAAACCACCCCAAACCCTCCCTCCAGTATTGTTTTTTATTTGATTTTGTAACTGTAACAGTACCCGCGAGATTCTGTGAGAGTGTACGGCAAAGCTTTACCATTTAGTCTTTACCCTGTTCAACGTTGCACCAAATTCTGCTGTCCTCATACCTACCAACCATATTATCTGGCAATGTGAACAATAGGGCTACAGGGTTGATTCACTCAACACTGGTTAACTCCAACAAATTCTGCCATCATCACACCTACAGTAAACAGCTGCACCCCAGTGCACCCTTAACCCCTTACACCAGACACCTTTTACTGTCTGTGTATGCAAGTGCTTTTCAATAAGAGCATTTTTGTGTAATCAGAGAAGATCACAGACCTGATGCGAATGGAAGTGTGAACTATGTCAGAAAGGGGAGGGTCAATGTGTGGTGTTGAAAGAGTTTGGCCTGTTCGTAGGGGCAGTGCACGCCACAGGAGATAGGAAGCCAGCACACATGCTGACTGCCGGAATATTTCAAGACAGCCACGCAACAGCTGTTTCCACCTGGCTTGACAGGCAGTGTATGGGGGCGCAACTAGACACCCACACAGCACCGACAATGGAAGAGGGGGCTGTGATTGCTTATACGGGCAGGCTTGCCGTTTTTGGTGATGGTCCAAGCATACTACCAGCACCACCCTTGGGTGTTGTTCTTGGTTTGTTGCAATTTGGTTTCTATGTTACTGATAAAAGGTTGCAACTCCTAAAGGTTGCAACTCCTCCTTCTTGGCATTGTTATTACAGTTATGAGTCATATTAAAATTGACAGACAAAGATAACATGTCCGACCTGGTAAAGATGCTGAAGCATCAAGATTAGCATCAAGCATCAAGAGTGTTAAAAGAGCCAGCATGCAGGATTATGCAAGCTAGGCTTGTGTTGAACAGAATTTGGATTTTAGTAAGGGGTGTGGGAGTGTGGTGGAGCATTAAATCTAATGGGGGGGGAGGGCTTATGTAATACCACAGAGCAGTAAAGGTTAAAACTGCAGTGGAGCTGCAAACCTCCTCAGAGTCAAAGATATCCACGTCTGGTCAAAGCCTCACAGTTGACAAACTACCTTGCCTATTCTGCGCACTAACGTAGCCCTTTTCTCCTGCCTTGCTGTTCCTAAGCTTAGCTATCCAGCACAGTCGAGATGATTCAAAGTACAGGCTTCACTGCCAAGCAACTGGGCTTAATGAGTCATTTCCTCATCAGAGAGGACGGTTAGCGAGTAAAGTGACCCAGACAGAACAATTTGCGGGGGTGTGCAATAATACTACGGTTTCGAATATACACTGCTCTTGACTGTGTGGGGAACAACCCAAAATATAGTCCTTGCATAACTCCTTATTTGGTATTACCTGTTAGAAAAGTCATGTAGCCAAGTAGCCACGGCATATTTTTCTCTCTCTATTTGTCAATGTGTTTGAATACCCTACACGAGTAGGTTAACAGTAATGCTTTCTGATACACTGGAGTTACACATTTAAAAGAACCTGAACCAGTTGTATCAGGTCACTGGGTCATGAGCCAGATAAAACTGATCACAACGCAATGTCCATAGCAAGGTAGGCTAGCTAGTTAGCTGAGCTGGCTAGCTGATGTCCCCACTGCCATCAATAAGTCATTTTATGTTGAGACTTAAGCTATCAAAATAAACTTCTGATAAATACAAGAAAGTCTTCAATAAACTGTCTTATGAATTTGGATTATTAGTCAGCTAAAAAATAGCGCAAACAGCCATGATGAGGTTTTAGTTCCGCCATGTTGAGAAGACAGAGCAGGCAGCTAGATTATCTATCACTTCGCTAATCACATTGTAAACAATCCTTATTTATAATCAAAACACCAATGAATGGCTAATGTTTAATCGTAATCATTACATCAACATTTTTTTTCCTCAATAAAAGGTAAGTCAGCAGCCAAGTAACCTGACGTTATTCATTATTATCCACCAATAAGGTTACTATGAATGGCTTGCCATTTGTATTCGAAACTTGTAGACTAATGTTAGCAAGGTAATCTAACGTCCATGGTTGCCAAGCAAAAGACTGAGACAATAAGTTAACTTGTCATCGTTAGCTTGATTGAGTAGGGTTATAGGTTGTATGCATCGCGCTGTTGCTCTATTTTGATCGGCTAACTTGTAAGATAGCCTGCTAGCACTTTGAAGTTTGGCAGGTAGCTATCCTTGTCCTAATTATGGGCACAGATGATGCATCACAACGTTGGGAACTAACGACAATATCTTGCTTGCTAGTTTGATGACAGGCTTGAAATATCAATCCATATGATTATTTGAAGGTAGACAACTTGCGTGTTACTAATCAAATAGCTAAGTTTTTTTATGCTAGCTTTTAGTGAACAAGGATAGCGCTGACCCCATTTTACAAATTCCTCACTTAGCCACCAGAGGCGAAGAACAGTTGGCAATTCATTTTAAATATGGGCAACGGGTGGGTAACTCTTAACATTAGTCATAGAAACCGATTATTTATCTCTTACACACTTACCTGTATGACCTCGTTGACCTCCCTGATACACTCCACCATATGTTGGAGAATCTGCTCGGCAGTGAGTACTTCGAATCGGTAGTCCTCTTCATCTTGACCAGGCCCGAGGCCGCTTCCCCCAGTTTCCCCACATTCATCTCGCTCGCCACCGGCCACCACTGGATCGACCAGCTCCACCTCCCCGAGTTCCAGGTTGTCGTCTTCAGGCTCCTCTTCAGCGCTATCCTCGCTACATTCCTCGTCGTCGTCGTATTCATAGTTATAACCCTCGTCCGAGTCCATTACTAGTTCAACTTCGGATTATGACAAGCAAAATTATATGTATTCGCTAGGTTATAGCCCTATACAATGAGGTAACCAAACAAAACAAACCAGGAAAAGTGTTCCGCTGAGTACCCAGTAGTTCAGATTTTCAGCTGCAGAGAAAATAACAACACAAGCGTCGCTGCTGCTGAGCCAACAAAGAGACGCAGCGTCATAAACTGACGGAGCAGCTACGTCATATGAGTGAAAATGTAGTTCATCCAATCTTATCGACGGAGTTTAAAAATACAGTAAAATGAAAAAACATCTTTGCGCATGGTTATTTCTGTACATGGGTGAAGGACGTTGCCATATTGAGCAGGGCAGAGGGACCACGACAAAGTAAACCGAAATTGTTCAAGAATACGATATATTATTAGCTATTTGAATAAAAAATATATTATGTAAATATATGTTTAAACATAACAGCATCAGTCTGTAACCTTTTTTTATCTGTGAAACAACCAGCTGTGGGAATATGTTATCCATAGGCTAGGCTATGTGCAAAGTTAATTGACTTATTTCGAGTAGATGGTTAAATTGTCAATTGTATCATTAGGCTATAGGCTATTACATAGTACACTATCTTGTTAACCCAACAAAATATTCATCCATGTCCATGATGGATCATTCATTCATATCATGTATTAAAATAGCACTCAACCCCTTTACATTTTTCTTTTCTTTAATCAATCATTGTCTGAATATTCGTTTATTATGTGCTAGGCTGCTCCGGGGTCATTTTTACGTTTGACCCTTTTATCCCCTTTCTTTTTTATCCCTTTCTTCCATTCTGTATCGTTTTGTTTACTTCAGTCACGTGCAAGAGTTGACAAACGACGGTCATGTGACTACACTAGCCTCGGCAGCAGCAGCAGCATTTCCGTGTTCTTTACATTCAGGTCAGGCCAGAGACCAACTTAAATCATGCTTCTTTCCCACCTGTGTAAAACGAAAGCGTTAATGTGGAATAACAGGTGCATTTTATTGTTATTTTTACTAAATGCCAATGCTGCTTTAGTGAGTGGAGTGTGGCCAATGCCCCAGAAGATAAGCAGTTCTACTGAGCGATACTGCATCGGACCACAGTCTTTCATATTTCAGTACACAAATGATTCGGTAGCACAGCCAGGTTGCACTGTTCTAGATGCAGGTTTCAAGAGGTACTTCGAACTCATCTTCCCCAATCTTGCCAGAGATCCAGGTAGGAAACACTTATTGAAGTAAAGTATTGAAGTATTGCTTAGTGCTTAGGTTATCTGCTGCCTTTCTTGGCCAGGGCTCACTTGAAAAAGAGACTAGCCTACTGTCTCAATGTGACTACCCTGGTGAAATAAAGGATAAATTTACAAATAAAAAATAAATAAAAACATGTAGAAAATGTCATATCGTGTCAATACTTTAACTTTTCCTGTCTCCAATGGGAAATGGGAATGTAGCCCTACCTGTATAATGTTCTTGCCGCAAGAGTAATGATTTACCGAAAATATGACCATGTTTTCCAAGGTAGCTAGGGGCTGTACGTGGATTTATGATAATTTGCCTGAAGAGTTATCTATACTTCAGGGTCCAATTGTAAGCAATTTCTACATTATCATTTACAAACTAGGCTGTGTGTATTCCAATATTTTAAAAATCTGTGATTGTGGTTTGTAGGTGAAAGACAGGGCTATTATGACATGCCCTTGGCAAAAACCTTCACAGTCTTGGTGGGGGTATCTGAGGGTGACTGCCATGGCTATCCCAGTGAAAACTCCAAAGAGAGCTGTAAGTACTGCAGTGTATCTCCCTGACACCTTGTTCATCTCATGTGTCCACACCCCTCCTCCAAAGGCATGCTGTCTCTGTGTCTTGTGCAAAAAGATTATAAGCACAACGATGAACAAACACTCCATTTTGTCTCTGTTAGGGGTTGTACAGGTTATCCATCTGTGGGAGTGTGTGTGGATGAGGTGTGGATGTGCATTGTTTGACCTTGACTAACTGGTTTGTATTACAGACAGGCTGAGTGTGTCATCTGGACAGGCACTTCTGAGGGCTGAGACGGTGTGGGGAGCCTTGAGAGGTATGGTAGGCAATGGCATTTCTGCTTAAAAATAAAGAACCTGTGTTAGGCTACATATGGTTAATTAACTATTAATAGCTATTATAGTAGGAAAATACAGTCCACTCACCCGAAGATGAGTAAATAGTAAATAGATATAGCATAGATTATAGAATAGTAAATAGATTTGATGTAATTGTATCTGAATTTGTTATTAGAAATGAAAAATTAATAATGTTTCACCCATTGTTTGAATTTGTTTATTTCAGGTTTGGAGTCACTCAGTCAATTAGTGTACCAAGATAGTTATGGAGCTGTACGTACCGATTTTCATATCTTAATTGCAGGCATTTTTCATGATTTTAATATCTTTCTTGAGATTTTTTCTTAAATATTGTGTAGTGTACTGTATTTTTGCTTTTTTTCACAGTATTACATCAACAGGACGGAAATTGAGGACTTTCCCAGGTTTCCATTCCGAGGGCTTTTATTGGATACCTCTCGACACTACCTACCTATACATGCAATCTTGGAGACTCTGGTAATAAAGAGTACATACCTGTAAAAATTATAGAGTACATACCTGTAAAAACAAAAAAAGTAGGGTACATACTGTTCACTAATTAGCTCCTTACTTTATTCTAGTGTTTTCCCTTGTGTGTCGGGGCATAGTACTGTAGTTTTAATTATGTTTGTTTTTAGTTACCTACTCCTTGAATTTAGAGATTGACTTCCCACTTTTTGTGTTTTCACAAAAGTACTGAAAATGCCTAATCAGATATCGAAAAGTGAAGTGAAGCTTGAGCAAGGGCATAGGCTTCCTGTTTTGTGTAGCCCCCAATAGTAAGTGATGCATGGAGAGAATGTAATGCAATTGAACAGCTTAAGTTACCGGTAATATTTATCATTTACCATTTTATGTGCATAGGTCAGTAGGGTTCATTATGATAATAGATATTTTGGAGAAAGTGATGATACATTTTAAATGTATGATGGGAGAGGCTGTGGAAATAAAACACTTTTAGACAGAACCTGTTAGCTTAGTACCCTGACAAGCCAGACTATATTATATAATGCAGAATCTTTCAAACGACCTCTGCATGCAATAGGATAGTGCTACGTCCTGAGCAATAGAAAGTCTTTCTATGGCGCTGACTACGACCAATCATAGGAATGAACAAGCTATTTCAAACAACGCTAAGCCTGCCCAACAACTCTACACAAATAGAGTGTTTTGATTGGTCCCCCACCACCAAGATTCCCTATGGCTTATTGCTAGATGTACTGGCTGATGAAAACATTTTACTACCACTAGCGTACATCTTCGTTTGTAGGCTATTTAGCTTAGATAATTTTAGATGACTGTTAACATCTCTCTTTTTTTTTTCTTTTAAATAGGATGCCATGTCTTACACCAAGCTCAATGTGTTTCACTGGCACATTGTGGATGACCCATCTTTCCCATATCAAAGCATATCCTATCCTGATCTGAGCAATAAGGTAAAGTCTACCCAAGTGCTGACATTTAGGGTGTACTTGCTGCCTCTGGGTGCCTCCCAGATATACAGTATTTGGCTACAGAATGACTGTCAGTTCTGGTCTTATCTTGCTCTCAGCAGCATGTACTTGGCAACCTTACAATAATAATAGTGTAAGTAGCTGAAGTAGGATCTTTGGCTGGAGACCGATCTGTTCAAGTATCTACAAGAATCCAAGGAAGAGAGCCAGACCAAGACCAAGTTTTTAGTCTACTATGTGTGTCATCTATTCATGTGAAAAGCAGAATCAGCTTTGAGTTGCACAGTTCCAGCAGAACCTACTGTGCCCATAGGCAGACTTCGCTTCTCATGCATACTGTACAGTGAAGAAGACTCTATATGACTTTAAAATGGTTCAGATGATAGGTTGCAGAATGACTTCAGGAAGAATCATGTTGAAAAGTGTGCAGGTTGCAGAATGACTTCAGGAAGAATCATCTAAAAGTGAACAGGTTGCAAAATGTTCGCATTAATCAATGTTGAAGAGTTTGCAGGTCTTCTACTCTGACCTTAAGGCCACCGCACACCGGGTTCCGAGCAGAGTGCTGAGCACTCTGCTTCCAACATTCGATTCCATTGTTTTCAACGCAACCCCGCACACCAGCGCCGAACCCTTCCACCGTCGGTTGTGGAATTACGATTCAAGTCTATTTTGTCGGAGCCGCCCATTGACATCTAATGTTAATTTCACAGGCTACTGTGCTAGGTGCTGGGCAAAATTGTCGGATCTCGAAAGTGTTCCGCAATGCTGTCGGAACCGGTGTGCGGCTCTGGCCTTAGTTGTCATGGCAACTTGAAGCAACAAAACAGCAAGCCTCATTGTCTATGGCATGCACAAGAAAAGATTCAGTTATGTGTCTAAAGATACTGAGATACGTATCAGCAGCGTTTGGCATGAGGCAAAGATACGTTTTTATCAGTTAATCCATGTCAGGTAATAACACTTTCTTCAACATTTCAAATCAAGCAGATTAATACCACAGTTGATTTGTGCTTAAGGTGCTTGAGTGGTTCAAGTAGCAAAGTCTAGAGATCTATACTAGGCAAAGCATGCGTGGGCCTGCGACCCACCTCAGCTATAGGTCCTCATCTGGCCGGGTGCCAAGAATCAAACATGTTCCTTTTTATGCAGTGTTAAAGGCACAGTTCTCAATTGCCATTGCTGTTAAATTTAAATAAGTTTGCTTTATAAGACATTAAGCCTTGTTTTCAGATCGTTTACGATGAAATACAATGGTTAAGATTGACATTTTGACAAATGCTTCTGTTCCCAGAATTTTAGGTTGTTGCTGGAGCAACCCCCCACCATATAAAGTCATATAAAGTGAACTTATCCTTTAAGTCAGATTCAGCTTATTTCTTCACATGGTCCCTCAGTTGTTTCTTATTTGTTTGCTATCAGATATTAGATGAGGAGATTGTGCTGAATTGCATGCTTCTGTCGTCTAATTGGTTTAGGGGGCATTTCACCCGATGACCCACGTGTACACACAGACAGATGTGAGGCGGGTGATCGAGCATGCCAGGCTACGGGGAATCCGTGTGATGGCCGAGTTTGACTCCCCTGGCCACACCCAGTCCTGGGGGAAAGGTACGGTATGTTACTGTGTACAGTCATAGGTACGTCACACACCAGGACAAGCCGCCGGCCCACCACTGTCCCCTCCTAGGACATGGTCACCTCCAACACGCAGTCTGCCTCCCAGACTCCCATTTTGACCAGTTCTTACCTCTTCTGTTGTGTTCTGTTGACCTGTTCTGTTGTGAATTCCAATGATTTTGCTCCTGCTGGTTTAGGATTTACGGACAGTGGTAGCATAGCGGTTAAGTAGCCTAGTTTGCAAGTAGCCTGGAAGTTGTAGGTTCAGGTTGTACCACCGTTGAGCCCTTGAGCAAGGCACTTAACCCTATAATAAACTGCTCTAGAGGAGACTGGTGGCCCTAGTAATTGATATTTGACAAATGTAATTTTGGATAAAAGTGTCTGCTAAATGCATTAATGTAAATGTGAATTAGTTGGCAGTGAGTGCTTTTGCTTCTCTCTCTTAGGACAGCCTGACCTCCTGACTCCTTGTTACCATGGCAGCACTCCCTCAGGGACTTTTGGACCTGTGAACCCCATTCTGGCCTCCAGCTACACGTTCATGGCCAAGCTGCTTAAGGAAGTGACGTCAGTCTTTCCTGACTCCTTCCTGCATCTAGGAGGGGATGAAGTAAACTTCAGTTGCTGGTAGTCATCTCCTGTGTGTGTGTGTGTGTGTGTGTGTGTGTGTGTGTGTGTGTGTGTGTGTGTGTGTGTGTGTGTGTGTGAACATACTAGAACCTTACAATAATCAGCCAATCACATGCATGTATGTTGTACCGCACATGTGAGTGTATATACATCTATGTAGATGTCTTACGTGTGTGTATTTTAAGATATTTTACATATTTGAACGTAAATAAATAACTTTTTACTTCAGAGGTTTTCACTCAAAATCTTCAAATCTTCCTCTCCGTCCGACAGGAAGTCAAACCCAGATGTGAGGTCTTTCATGCAGAAGATGGGCTTTGGCACAGACTTCACCAAACTGGAGGCCCTCTACATGGAAAAGTAAGAGCAGTGCCTGACTTCAGACACATTCACGTATCTCAGCCATGTTTACTAAGCTATCTGTCACATGCACTTCATTTAAAATAATGAAGACAAATATGCTTGGTAAACTCTTTGTAATAAGCTGTTTTGAAATAATGGAAACTAAATTTGTAATTTTTAAAAACATGACTGAGAAAGCTACAGGCTGGTCAGCTGGTTTAGAGTGGCTACTGTACTGTGTAGTGACCTGTAGAAACTATAGTAAAGGTACAGTATTTTGCAGTTGCATCACAAAGAGCCAATGAAATAGACAGCCCCTAGTTTAGGTGAGGTTGTTATTCATCAGGGTTAATATTGACGATTTTATTCATAGCTAATAGTCACCAGTGGTTTCAGTGGTAGGCACTATCTATGCTGATTTTGAAGAAGTGCACAGCAGCGGTTTAATGTGTGTTATCCACTTCCTCAGCATTGTGAACATCACCTCTGCGCTTAACAGGACTGCCATTGTTTGGCAGGATGTGTTTGACTTCCACGAGAAAGTAAGTGGACACCTGACTGCATTACACACGCCGTATGCCTCAATGGTGTTGGCCACCTTTTGTTGATTGTTTTGTTGTCGCATCAACTGTCCTTTCAAAAACACACACATAGACATGGTTTCTCTCTCTCTCTGTTTCTGTGTCTTTCATTAACTCATACATTCTCACACACAGACCCATACTCTCTCTCTCTCTCTCTCTCTCTCTCTCTCTCTCTCTCTCTCTCTCTCTCTATGAGTCTGTTCTATTCTGTTCTACTCACTCTCTCTCTCTCACACACACCACAACAAGTCTGTTCTTTTATTTTAAACTCAAAACACTCACACACAGACACATCTCTCTCTCTCTCTCTCTCTCTCTCTCTCTCTCTCTCTCTCTCTGTCTATATGTCTGTCTGTCTGTCTGTCTGTCTGTCTGTCTGTCTCTGTGTCTCTCTCCCTCTGTCTCTCTCTCACCTCTACACACACACACCATACACCTGTCTCCACTTGTCTGATGGCCCAAAGATTCCTGTGTGTTCCAGCACAGCCCTAACTATGTGGTGGAGGTGTGGAAGATGGAATGTTACCTGTGTAAGATGCATAAGGTGACCAAGGCTGGCCTTAGGGCTATTCTGGCAGCACCTTGGTACCTGGACCTTCCTGGACCTACCCACAATTGGGCCCGCTACTACAACGTCCGGCCCCTTGCCTTCAAGGGTCAGAGCAAGCCCGCATTGAGTGTCCCGATTGCTGTGGTGCTGTGTGTGCTGTGTGTGTGTGTGTGTGTGTGTGTATGTGTGTGTGTGTGTGTGTGCCTTGATAAGAGGGGCCCTCTGTCATAATGTCCTTGCCAAGAATTTCTGCCATTGCTTGAAGATATGTTCTATCATACAGCTATGAAGAAGAGGTCCTCTAAGATTAAAAATGTGAAAATGGAGAGCATAGAAAACTGACATCTCAAAGCGCTATTTAACTTATTCCACATGCATCCATTCAATCAGTACTACTCAGTGTGCCACCTTAAAGGTTTTTCGTGTGCCGTTGTAGCCATGTTTTTGACCACTAGATGGCACTGCAGATCACTCTGCCTCTGTATTTGGCTCTCCTGTGTCAGAAGGTTGGACATGACAGTATATTTACTATATACAGTACATATAAGTCTAGAAAAATATCAACACAAAACAATGGGATAAGGGCTGCACAAATGAATCTTTTAGTTGTCAACTATGCAGTTGATTGTAGTTTCACACAATTTTTCACTATCAGAAATGTATTGATCAAACAACTAATTAGAACCTTGATTGAGAAAATAATGAAGAGCTCAGTCCTCTTTGAAAATAATCATTAGTTGTCGCTTTTAATAATTTGTGTAATTATATTTTATGTGTTTTCTGATACTAAACAGGATAGGCCTGCCTCTTTATGCTACTGTATCTCCTTGTCTGGATGCCTATTCTCCCCGTAATGCTCTGTGTGTGGATCACTGGTTGATCACATGGTCTGGTCATCTCTATACCAGAAGCTAAAGCTAAATTGTTTGAAACAGGCATGTGTTCAAAGAGCCAGAAAGAAGGTTGATGGCAGTGATGGTGGTGGTGGTGGCCTAGTGTTGGTGGGGATGGCAGTGGTAGTGACCGCTCATCTTGCCCCTATACTGTTCTTTGTGCTCCTGGCCCAGATCCCTAAGGACACGGTTCTGGAGATCTGGAAAGGCCTTCCCGCGGATTATGAAAAGGAGTTGAGCCGCATCACAGCCGCTGGGCACAGGGTCCTGCTGTCCGCCCCGTTTTACATCAACCACATTCGCTACGGCCAGGACTGGCGCGACTCCTACTCCGTCAGACCACTGAATTTCTCTGGTGTGTGTAGCAGGATGTTAGTCTCTGAGGAGTGCACAGGGATGCTTACGGGCAGCACAAGTACTGTAGACATGACTGCTCCCTTAGAGTCTACTCCCCCTAGTGGGTTGATGATGCATAGCTAGTGTGTTGCATACAAAATATCCATCCATTCATTGTTGACTGTTTAAACTGCAGACAATTGAATTTAGAATATATTGTGAAGTTGAGATAAGTGCAGAAATTAACATGTGTGTGTTTAAATCAAGTTTATTTCATAGCATAAACATAATTTTATATTTGAAAAAGATCCTGAAGATATCCTCAATGCTCCCCCTTGCACATTGTCTGTCATTTAAACTCCAGCCCCTATGTCTATGTCTAGGCATTGAGTTTGATTTTGCTGTGAGGTTGCTGTGTTACTCTGCAGTGGGTCTCTTAGAAATGTGAATCAGTAGAGGCTTCACAGGTCTAAGGTAAAGCCGGCAAACTTTGGTTGTACGCTCTATGTCTGCATTGAGTGAGCTGTGGGCAAGGAGGCAAAAGCTTTTAAAATGCAAATTTTTAAACACTTTGAAGGTTTGACATCTCATGAATCTTTGTTCAAAATATTATCAGGGTTTCTACATATGAACGTGACCATAGAGAACAATGTTTGCACATACAGAGTTAATTAAAATGTATGTTTAGGAAGACTGCATATTTCGTACCTTCAATAACTTAAAAGGATTAAGAGTCCTAACTAACTGGATGAAATGTAACAATATCATCTGTGTGCACAAACAATATTCTGCTTGAGTTCGGTGATGCTCAATAGTTGACTCTTGCCCAAACAGACCTAGAGCCTACAATTGAAATTTGTGGTGTTACACTTTAAAGGAGAAATTCAGCAATCGCATTGCTTGACATTGCTGAGTGCTGTGTGTAGACAGGCTAAGGAGATCATTTTATACAATGTAGAACAAATGGTGAGATGGTAGTTAATACTAACTGATGGGGAAATAGGAAAACAAAACTGTAACAAATTCCTTGTACCCCAATCAGCTAGGGTAGTGTTAGCTGCTATTCAGCTAATTTGGTCTAAATTACACCAAATTATCTTGTTCTCATACCTTCCGACAGCATTCAGTAGCATTAAACAAAAATCTTCAAATGTTTCACTTCAGCAGTTCTGTATTTTAAGTGCTGGTAGCAGTACTACAATATATTGTTAAAAACCTTGATATTTGTAAGGTTTTGCCTCTTTTACATAACATACTTCTTCAGAACATATTACTTCAGTTGAAGCAGAGAGGGTATGAGCGCAGAATGATCTTTAGTTGAAGTCAACTGTATTATTCAGGCAGTAGCTGGAGTTCAGTCAAGTAGATCAATGCAAGAAATTCCTAATGGTTTTGTGACAGTGTTATAACCCACCACCTCTGTCTCTCTGTCCATGGCATGCACCGGTTGTTTCTTTCACAGGTACAGAGGAGCAGAAGAAGCTTGTGATTGGTGGAGCGGTGTGCATGTGGGGAGAGTATGTGGACGCCACCAACCTCAGTCCCCGTCTGTGGTAGGGGAGAAATTGCAGCTGAATATCAGATACTGTACTTGAGTGTCATAATCTTCAGCATTGCATATGTCTATAGAACATACTAGAAACTTAACAGTCATATGCATTTATGTTGTACTGTACATGTGAGTGTATAGACATCTATGTAGATGTCTTACATGTCTGTGTGTGTGTGTGTGTGTGTGTGTGTGTGTGTGTGTGTGTGTGTGTGTGTGTGTGTGTGTGTGTGTGTGTGTGTGTGTGTGTGTGTATGTGTGTTTAGGCCTCGGGGTTGTGCTGCTGCAGAGCGTCTATGGAGTAATGAGGAGCAGACCTCCAGTGCTGACGAGGCCTTTCCTCGTCTGACGGACTTCCGCTGTCGCCTGCTGAGGTACTACAGGTTACACAGCAGCCTATTCCCTTCAAAATGTTGTCATTCGGTTGAAGTACCAGTATAATTATGCCCATGTTGATTTATTCTAGATTATTTTTCATAAAAGAGGGGATATATGGTATTAAACTCATTGTTGCTCAGAGTCAGCGAGTGCTATTATTGGGGGGAGAGACTTCTGGTGAAACAGCAGTTAAAACTAACTAATGAAGAAAGAAATTAAAGAAACTAATAGTCCTTGAGCCAGAGGGTTGGTCAGTACCAGGTGAGAGCAGTAAGGCATATAGGGCGGTATTCTCTCAGGTGCTTATATCCAAAAAAGTGTTTAGCTCCATGCAATTTATCATGCTCTAAGCACTTCTTTGGACTTAAGCACCTGGGAGAATACTGCCCATGGTGGTTTTGGAATGGTATACCACCCTAGAGTGAGAAAATAAGTGATTTCATTGCATTGGTGGTAGCTTTGTGTGTGTTATCAGCCTCTTTATACCCATTGTAACTGAATGGAGGGATACATTATGGACAAAAATAATTAAATACCTTCCCATTTGATTTTTTAAATTAAGACAATATATATTTTTTAAATCACATCTTCAGGATGCAGGCATCTAGAAAATATATAGGTTAGGCTGTTTAACTTATTGGTGCAGGCCAAAATTCAGATAATGGTAACATAGTTATATATCATATTTCATAAAAGTTGCAACACAAAAAGTGCTCCTTTACCTGTAAATAGTCACTGAGGAAGTTTACCTGTAATCAAATCCATGAATCAGAAAAAGCTATTGACCACAAAGTGACCACAATTTGTCAGGGGTTTTGGGGGGTGTACAGTACTGTATACCTGACTTTTCCTGTTAGAAAACTTGAAAATATTTCTGCCATGGTATTGTTAAATACACCCTTCCTAACGGTCCACAGATTGTTCTATTTTGTGCTAGACATTCTGTCTCATCTGTCTCCTTTATTTTCCTCCCTCTCTTTTGCTCTTTAATTTGAATTCTCTCCTTTGTTTTCTCTTTCTCTCGTCCTCTCTTCAGGCGGGGTATCCGTGCCGAGCCGCTGTTTGTGGGCCACTGTCCGCAGGAGTACCAGGGCGTGTGACAAACTGTGTGAGAACACGCTTTTGATGCACTTAATCTGAAAGGCACTGAAAAGGGATTTAATATACAGCTATTTTTTATATACATTCTTATTAATAACAACTGTTGATTCCATGGTTCTCCACCAATCTAACCCTGATCTTCATCAACTTTAATTTCAACGGCTGCATCTTCACAAATTGGCTTCCCGACAACCTTGAACAATTTTCCAGTCATGAGAGAATCAGTCAAAATGGGGGTTTTCATGGGATCAATTATATGCTGTGCTTGAACATGATCTTAGCATTCTCATAGTTTCCTACTACAGTATAGCTGAGAACAGGGCTGATGGTGATACCTATCTGAACTTCTCATTATAACTCAAGTGATACAGTAGCTAATGAATGAATGAATGTACTTTGCGTAGGATGCTCTTGATTATATTGAAATGCTGTGAACCCCCAGCTCCCCAAATCACAACACTTGGTAACACATTCAGGTTGCATGGCCTCATAAGATATTGTAGATGTGTGCTGGTGTTTAATCTGAGAAATCCAGCCTACACAAGATAATACAGTAACTGAAACAATGGCATCATCTTAGGCTAAGCTTTCCGCATGGGAGATGGAAAGACCAGGACAGAACCCACTCTTCTGCTGAAAAACGGGGGAATTTAGGCCAATCAACAATGATGGGAAGATTAATACTGATGTGTGTAAAAGATAGAGGTGATGGATGGCTACCAAACCTAACCTCACCGTACCTCAGTGGGTTGGACATCATGTAGGGTGATGGTTCTTTTGCATACTGTATAGTGGCATGGATTGCCACTACAATGTGGTGGTAAGAGGCATGCCACAAAGTTGTCTTAAAGTAAAGAGGCCGTATTTAAGCTGTATCAGCTTCCGCAGAGTAGAAATCACCAGTGTCCTTTGGGGTGAAATATTTAATGTTAGAGCAGTCAAAACATCTGTCAGGTACTTTAGAGTTCCCTCCAATCACCCAAAATCCTTTCGTTGTCTGTGTCATCTTAAATTCAGCTGCGTCACTATGCCTCCCCAACCTGTCAGTGCCTTAGTTTAGTCTTTATGACGGTGTGTGGAATAAGATTTCTGACAAGCACGTTCTCATGAAAGGCCATGCACGTTTAATGAAACGCACGCATTCTCTTATGCACATGCACATAAACACTCACGCACGCACGCACACACACATACACACACACACACACACACACACACACGCTGGCCGCCAGGGCAATCCTGTCTCATAGGATGCATCACTCTGGATCCTATTATCTCCAAAGGGTTTTATACCTGAACGACACAGACACCAGCGCCATGGACTTCAACATGATGCTGCCCTGACCAGGATAAACCATTACTGAGGGGTTCAAGTGTCTGTTACACGGCCACAGCGATACACTTAATTCAGCTAATAAGTTGATTCGCTGTAGCCAGTCTTTAAGACCAGAACAGAAGCACTACTGAAGTCAAGTCCATCATAAATTTGTTATTTTAAAAATGTGAAAATAGGGTGAGAATTTATCTGTGGAAAATGACAAATCTTTGCTAATGGTACAATGTTGGGAATTACTATTAATTGATTTGAGCTATTTCTTCCTTTTCTCTGGAGTTACTTGAGTTTTAACTAATTGTTTACAATCACCAATAAACTGTACATTTTGCATAATTGAATCCTTCTTGCTGTGTTTTTTTTTTTTCTCCCCTGCACAAATCCATGATGTGTCCGTTCAGCAGTTTTTTCCTTAGTCCACACACACACAATAGAAGGCCTTGTTCAGCACTTACACGGACCTTTACCACCAAGCTGACCACTGTTTAATTGTTGAAATGAGCTTACGTGTCTTTGATATTTACTTAGACAATTGATTTTTCTCATTGCCTGGATTACAGGAGTGCTGGCAGCAGATGGTAGTGGGATGGATAATCTCTGGAGGCAATGGCACAGGGACCCCAACACACACACACACACACACACACACACACATCAGTTCCTGGAACTAAAGGGTGGGTGGGTGTATGTGTGTTTGTGTTGACTAGTCTAGAACCCCTCCGCCCCAGCAGGTAAAGCCAGCTCAGCAGTCACAGGGGCCCAGGAAAGGGAGAGACCACATATTGAGACCACTGTTTGTGAGTGTGTGTGTGTATGCATGTGTGTGTGTGTGTTAGAGCATTACGCACACGTCTGTCTGTGTGGTAAAAAGGGGGGAAGGAAAGCATGTGTTTACTTTCTGTTAAACGTGAACTTGTACCGTTGCCCATGGGGAAAGCAGCATGTTTTACATCTAATATGCTCATCTAATTGCTACAAATTAAATATTATGTTATCATAAATTAGATATATTGTGGGATCTGTACAATGAAATCTGAAACAAAGCACTAATCCCATTAAAAAGTGGCGCTAAAGATTTCACATTTTTCTCTTGCTTAGCCTTCACCTGATTATTTTTTTAAATTCTGGGCACTGATCATAAAGTTAGCACCGTCTAGTTAATGATCTAATTGTTTTTGCATACTTGCCAAGTGGATGGTAGTGTTATTCCATTGACTTGTGTGAAGGGTAGTTTAATCCACTCACATATGCTACCTTATGTGCTGCAAAGCTGTTAATCCATAGCACACAGATGCATAATACTATGTTTGTCATTATTCATGGAAGCATTTGACTGCCATCTGGCCCCTGCAATGTATAATTAACTATTATTACAAAGATTAAAACTACAGCTAATTAAGGTTTGGGTCTTATGATCAGGAAGCATAAAAAAGGTTTAAAAAAAAACTTTAAAAAAGAAAAAGAAAATACTTTTTCAAGCAACATTGAATGAGATGTTTGCATATAAATGCCCACCTACTTCTGGACAGTGTCATTATAGTGGTCCTTAAAACATAACTTATGCATTACAATGGCTTATGACTTATAAATATTCATTTTAACTGGACCAAGAAGAACATGTCATTTTACATTATGATAAGTTATGATTCATATTTGAACTGTGCTATTGTTAAGAGGGTTTGGCCTATTTTTTCCCCCATAAAACTAGTCATATGCTTGTGCTCCTTCTGTGCACGAGGAGAGCAACCTGCAACACATCTTAAAAAGTTAATCTCACTCTTTGACAATAGCTGACATTCAAAGAGATTATACACAAAGAGGCTTAGGAGGCAGCAGCACGGAGATGTGAACTTATGTTAACGTGCCCTCAAGGACACTTCAGCTGCCACAAGATGGACGGATGGAATAATGTTTATGCAATGGTTTAATCATCTTACTCACATATTTAACTTTGCTCATTTCTAGAATGGCTTTGCTCATTAAAAATGTAATTCACAAAGAAAGACATGGCATATGGTTACACAGTTTAGGATAATTAGCTCAATTGTAACCAGATATTTTGCAATTGTAACCAGATATTTTGTTGTTTTATCCCAATTGTAACCAGCCCAATTAGCCCAATTGTAAGAAGATATTTTGTTTTGATATTGGTATTTTTTACTTTATATTATTGCTAATCTTTTTTCCAACTTTTTTGCCTTGCCCTCTCACACAACTGTTCCTTGTGGGCTTGTGTAGGACTGACCTGAGCATCCCAGTATGCTTTAATTGTGCAGCTTGTAATCGCTGTATAGTATACTGTGTGTGTGTGTGTGTGTGTGTGTGTGTGTGTGTGTGTGTGTGTGTGTGTGTGTGTGTGTGGTACCTGGGATCTCCTAAACAATCTTATGGCTGGTCAGTCCCATCAGGAGGCTCAAGAGAGGAGCAATCTGACACTTATCCACCCTCCTTCCCCAGCAACCACCCCTCCACCATCCCCTCCTCCCCTAACCCCCCACCCCCACCCCAACCCCCCCATCTTGGGCTCCACCCTTGATACACACATTCTGCTGATCGAAGCATCACTTCAGCCGGGCAGCAGCTGTTTACTATCAGAGATCTAGGTCAGGGTGTGGCAGAGAGGGGAGGGTGTGTGTGTGTGTGTGTGTGTGTGTGTGCGTGGCGTGTGTGTGTGGTCAGAGGATGAGTTGAAGTGAGGAGAGGCAGGAGGGGTGATTGATGCGAATGTACGTGTGTGTGTGTATGAACGTGTATGTGTGTGTGTGAGTGTGTGAATGGGTGTGCGCGTGTGTGCACGCGTGCATAGAGGATGAGTATGAGTGTGTGGAAAGGCATGAGGGATGGCATGTGCTTGTCTTACACCGCTTTGGGCCTTGGTGCCCATAGACATTAATACCTAGATCTGCTGTCGGCCATTCATAGATCTATGTCTGGGTATTAATTTCTATGTCAGTGCGATTATAAGAATTTGCACAGTTCAAGGGCTGAAAGCTTAACTTTACATACAGGAGGGCCAAAACAAAACTGGCTATAGTTTGCCCTTAGCCTATGCTATTTTTTGAACTGATTTCACCTATTTAAAGCACAGCTATTGCCATACATAGCCTAATAAATCCATGCATCTGGTTCTAATAGCTGTATGCTCACAGTTAAGACCTTTGCTTTTTGTTTAATAACTCTAAATGTAATCATGAAGAGCTCATCAATAATTGTGCTCTCGCATTCCCTTCACCTAATTATTATTTTTTAATCATATTTGTGGAAACTGATTCATGTCAGTACAAAAACACAGAGATCTATCTAACACAGTTTTCAGTGAATCTTCTGTTTTGAGTCTGCCCTGGATATAACCAAGTCTGTTGACTATTTTTAAACTTAAATTGGTCAAATAAAATCAATCACGATCAAAGTGCTTTAGAAATTGATACCTCACCTCACATTCACTTTCACAAGCACAGTGTTGGAGATAATGGGCTGTTCTGTGGCTTACTCTTGTATAGACTCTGACACTTATTCACAGCACCTCTTATAGATAAATACATGAGCCACATGATGGACAGACAAGTGGTCATAGACAAAACTTCTTGCATTACACATTGCAAGAACACACACCTGACTCGCATCAAACACATACACATCCCAAGAACACACACCTGAGGGTACAGAACATAACTTGCATCAGAGACACACACACACACACATTGCAAGAACACACTCATGATCCGCATCACAGACACACGCATCACCTGAGGGTACAGAACATCACTTGTAACACCTGAGGGGACAGAACAGCTAATCCCTAAGGGTGGGGGCTTGCTTGCTGTCTGAGGATGTTGAGGACCGCAGGGGCTCCATCCATCCACACGTCAGTGGGGGGGCCTCTATGGGTGACGTGTGTGTGTGTGTGTGTGTGTGTGTGTGTGTGTGTGTGTGTGTGTGTGTGTGTGTGTGTGTGTGTGTGTGTGTGTGTGTGTGGTGGGGCTGCGCTAAGAAGCTAATCCTGGCTGCTGGTGCCTGTGGCTGCATGCTAGCGCCTTGAGGCTAGAGGCTAGAGACTCTGGTGGGGAGGCCATGCTGAGAAGGGGCTGGCATTAGAGCGGCTCGGGTGGTTATGTAACACAGGCTGAGGAGGAGGAAGCCGCAGGGCTCCCAGTCAGCACTGCACAGATCAGGAGCCTAAACACCTTAGCGCCTCGCTCGTCTGCTGGGGGAGGAGAAGGTGTCGGCTACTGGGTGCGCTGCGGTGGGGTGTGTGTGGGGGTGGGGGGCGAGGGGGTTGCTGCTGAGGGGGATGGAGGTGTGGACTCTGACATGTATTATGGTCATACTCAAAGTTGCTAGAATGCAGTTTAGTGTGGTGGGTGGTATATGTTCTAGCGATGGGGGGGTATGATAGGCCTACAGTATGTTCTAGCAATGGGGGGTATGACATGTTCTAGCGATGCAGTTTAGTGTGGTGGGTATTATATATTCTAGTGATGGTTGGTATGATGGGTCTATGTTCTTTTAGTTGTAGTCGTGGAGTGGGGTGAGAAGGGTCATGGAGCAATTATGCAGACAACTATAGAAGTCAACAGCTACATATGCAACAAACAAAGTAACTGATATGAATAATTATAAAAACACTCTACAATAAATATCTTTAGGAAATTTGTCTTTTGGCAGAAACAAAAAAAACTTTACATATTGACAGAAATCATTAGTTTATTTCTAATATATTATTACATGCTAATCATTGGCTAATATTATTATATAATCATTTAGTCTCAACTAGGTAGGAGTGTCTGGTCAGGGACAGTGACCATATGCTGCTTCAGTTTAGAAGCTTTGGGGATTTGATGGTGACATCCACACAAAGTCATTTCTGGAAATTTCAATGTAGCTAGCTACTATCACCATCATGCTGGTAGAGATTTTAAATTTCATCTTCTAAACCATTCTCAAAGTGCGGCTCGGGGGCCAACGGTGGCCCGCAGAGACATTTGTGGCGCTCCGCAATAACATCTGATAATATCTGTAAAACTGTTAAAAAAGTACATTGCTTTGAGAGAATGATTCTCCGTTTAGTGGTGTTTATTTATTGCAATAAATCTGTACGCACATAAACTGTAGAGATGCGATGTGGTCATTAGAATGTTTACAAATGGGATTTTTTTTTTTCTCTCCCCCTGCCCCTTTGATGGCCCTCAGTTCAATGTTGGCCCCCTAAATTGGCCCTTACCTATCAAAACTTTGAGAACTCCTGTTCTAAACACACATTTCACTTCCTCTTCCTCATCTCTTCCCATAGCTTCCTGCTCCACAACTGCCAGCTACCATTGCTAGTGCAGACTGTTGGCTAGTTTATGGCTATGGCTAATAGCTGCTATGGACATTTCACATCTGGTGAGCACGTCTAATCATTCTATTTCCAGGGCAAACCCCCACTACTAATCTTATTGTTTCGCCATAATCTCTGCCCTGCCCATCTAAGCAAGTCTTGTCCTAAAAATCCAGTGAGGACATTATGCATCAGAGCCACCTGTCTGTTACATAAACGCAGGTAATACACACCTGATCTGCCTGCCATCAGGCTAGATGACAGGTGAGCTGTGACAGGTAGAACTTACCCAGTGCTACCACTAGGGGTGCAGGTATTGCTACAGATCTATAGACTTGAGGGTTGCTTGATACCTGTTACATCACACTATTATCCAGTTTCCCCATACAACAGCAACATTTTGATCTGTTAATGTGACACTGTTTTGCTGAAGAAACCCAGAATCAGAGGAAAAATATTCATTTGACAGAAAAATAAAGATTGGTGAGAAACAATTGGTGTTCAATATCATGATAAAATGATAAGGCCTATCTCTTAAGGCAGACAGTGCCTTCCCGGCGATGACAGAATTTTCAGTTGGCATTTGTAATATACAATTTTTCACCTGAAATTTGACTTTTGTTTTAGGTCAATCAAATACAAACAAAATTATTATGTGAGGAAATATTCAAAAGCTAATTCTATGTTGAAAGTATGAAAAATCTCTTGAATCCTTGCAATTTTTAGTTATTATTTCAGTTATAATGAATTGAAGTTTTGGAACGTTTCAATGCCTTCTATTCAATGTCTGTCTGTAGTTTACGTTTAAGGTAACATTCATATTATTTTTTGATTAATTGACTTGAATTCATTTTATTAATAAACCTCTTTATGTGTGTTTTTTATAATTATTCACACTGGTCACAACATGCATCAAAGTAACTGTGACATTAACAAATTTTGTGTATTGAAATTGCAGCAATACCGACAACAGTTGCAAACAAAACCATTCTTTGTTCGAGTCGAATCAATGTATGGGAAAAGCAAGAGAGATACCTTCACTTCTCCTGCCAATTAGCAGCAGCAGAGATTAGTGATGAACTGGGGTCTCTGGGAAGCCGCCGTTCAGCTCAGGTCTCGGTGTGAGCCCTGAGGGCTATAAAGGCTGCCAGGCTTCCAGTTCAGAGTTCAAATGACTGTCTGCCAAACCAGACGCTCCCCTGAACCCTCCCAACCACCCCCACCCCCAAACAGCACACACACACTAAAACCAGCAAGCAGCACCTCCCACTTAAGCAGGATCTCTAATCTTTTTACACACCAGTTTAGGCCAACAGAGAGGGCTCTGTTAAAGTCACTAAGCACCAAGAGATACAATGAAGCGAGTTTTAACAAAGAAGGGCTTGGATGGAAGAAAAGCAATCAGCTCTTGAGTTTTAAGGCCAGGGCATGAAAATGGTCTGAGGTTGTGACCTGACCTAGTGACAAAGTATCGCATCCACAAGTGGTGGATGACTGATTTCAGAATTCAAAAAGACAATCACTTTGAGTAGCCTACAGTACAACCAAAATCATGTGTGCTGCATTGCATTCGTGCGTTTTAAATCACCCCATTCATCTATAAGAAAATACTCCAACTTTTTGATCTTCAGGTCTGTACAGTAGCTATTGCTGCGTTAGCTGATTTGTCTTTGTTTTGATATTGTTTTTAGTGTTATTGCCGGCACAAAAGCATCACCCTGACCTGTGAGGCACGTGGAGGTTTGGGGAGTGGGATGGTGTGTGTGTGTGTGTGTGTGTGTGTGTGTGTGTGTGTGTGTGTGTGTGTGTGTGTGTGTGTGTGTGTGTGGTGGGGTTGGGGGGTGCTGGTGGGGTAGTGTACAGAAGGCATGTGTTGCTGTCTGGTTTTTGTGTGTGACCTGGCACTGCATAAGTTCCTAATAGGATAGAAGCACGAATCAAAAGAAAAAAGCAAATCACTGACTTCAGCCCTCTAATTACCAGAGAATCACACAGGGGTCACTAATTAGGCTGACTGAGAGCTAGACAGCAGCAGCCACCATATGGCCTTGGGGAGGACACACACACACACATACACATACACACACACTTGTGGCCCCCTCAATGCTCTCTCCGGCCCGTGGCTAATTGTTTTTCTTCTCCCCCCCTCCCCTCAACAACCTGTCCTCCTCTGCCTTCATCCTCATTCCCTGACCCTATCCCCCCCCCCCCACACTCCACCCCACCCCACCCCCCAACCCCCCTCTCCATCTTCCTCCCCAGTGCTCCTGGGGTCTTTGTTAACTTAGCAGAACACGTTATGTGGTAGCCTAAGCCTATTAGCTGATTGGGGATGGTTGTTGTTTTTTCTGCCCCTCTCTTTTTCAGTTCATGCCTTCCAGGGACAGGGGACGGCCATCCATCAACAGACACCAAAGGCATATTATTATTAGAATTATATATGTAAGTGAGGGGGTGGGAGTAGAGCCAAGGTGAACAAGAATTGTTGTGATATCTTGAATTTACAGGCCTACAGGCTGAATCAAATGCTATCTTATCTTATCTGATGTCTCAAACAGGCTTTCCTACAGTTTGTATTATGCATCTAGCAATTCATTCAATCATCATCAGTTTAAGAAACATATTCCAAACGTAATCCAAATGTAATGCAGAGTGGAGAGTTTGACTACACTACACCAGAGCAGTGGAGATGATTGATGTAGATTAGCATGACTCATAGTGTCATCTGGCCACTGCTGCGGATTAAACTATGATGAAATAGCTGGAAACAGAGACAACATCAGAATGGGAGATGCCCTCTTTCAGTCTTTTCAAGAGATCTTCAGGCAGATGAGAATACTCTCAGAAGAGTGTCTATCTATCTATCTATCTATCTATCTATCTATCTATCTATCTATCTATCTACTAACATCTGAACGAGAGATGCTCTATCTATCTATCTATCTATCTATCTATCTATCGATCTATCTATACTGTATCTATCTAATGAATGAGAGATGCCCAGTTTCACCCTCTTCAAGAGACCTTTAGACTGATAAGACTACTCTCAGCAGAGATACACCAAAAAATAACGGCTTTTTACTGTAGAAGCTTAGATATAGTGCCCATGATTATAGATAGATAGATAGATAGATAGATAGATAGATAGATAGATAGATAGATAGAGAGAGAGAGAGAGAGAGAGAGAGAGAGAGAGAGAGAGAGAGAGAGAGAGAGAGAGAGAGAGAGAGAGAGAGAGTTTATTTACATACACACACAAAATAGAAAAAAATCTAAATTTGTGCCATTTTTCTAAGAGGAAAGTGGTGAGTGGTGCAGAAGTGGATATGCTTATTAGATCAGATCTAATGATTAAAAATTGTACGTAAATATCCTCTTCATTCACATATCCTCAGTACTGCTAATGTCTCTTGGATATGGGACCTGAGTGATGAAATACACTACATGATCAAACTTTGTGACAGCTATATTCAAAGTATGCGCTTTAGATATATAAGGGGATAATAATTACAGCAGGTGAGAGTCGTAATATGATATTTGAAATGTCATAATTTCACAATATGTGGTCACAGAATTTGATGTATTTATGCATGTGTTCATCTTCCAAGCTTCCCCTTTTGACGAGTAGATAAGAGAGGATTGATGCAGTCATTCAGCCATGCACAATGACACTGGGCTTAGAGATATTTCAAATCAATCATTTGATTGCACGCCATTTTTCAAACGGTTAGATCACTGTCAAAAATGACTCTTTGTTTCTTTGACGTGGCTTTTGGCCTTCTGAAAGTCTAAAAGTCTAAATAAACCAGTCTATCTCTTTCTTTCTTTGTGTTTCATTTTTCAAAAAGAAAAACATGCGCCTTATCTTTTGTTTGGCTTCAGAAAGTACAGAGACTGATGATGATGAGCACACATAGCCTTCTCCATCACAGCCTACTACCACCCCCAATCATACTCCACACACACCATACCATACCACAGTTCTTTCATTACAGCTCTTCTGTTTTCCACTTGTTGAGGATGTGTGCTCAGTGTATGCCTGTGTAAGTGTGTGTGTGTGTGTGTGTGTGTGTGTGTGTGTGTGTGTGTGTGTGTGTGTGTGTGTGAGACTGACTGATTGATCCACCCCTAGATGAACAGTAAAGATTAAGAGGATGACAAATAGGCATGTGCTTACACAGCGTTTGGTGCTAATCTCCTTGTCCTCCTCCTTTAGGGAGCCCCGCTCGGGCTTGGCCTCTCAGACACTCCCGACCGTCACAGGACACAGGACACAGAGGATACAAGACCCCCCTCTCCACCAGGACACACCACACTATAAGGCACCAGCACAGGAGACAGAGGAGCGCCAGTAGCAAGGAGCCTACAACAGGAGGACAAGTCTGCATCAGACCCAAGGGATCTACCAGGACCCCTAACCTCATCGATTCAACTGACTGATGAACTCGTCTTTTTCAGAGAAGCAGCATATTGTTGCACTCTGACTACTTCTTTTTTCTTCCTTATTTTGTGTTTTTCATCTGAGTGGACCATTCTGAGCAGTACTGCAGTCGTGCAAAAGAGGCTGTGAATCGAAAAAAGCAAAAACTTTTTGTTTTTGTTTGAACATAAGAGGAAAAAACCACAAATAACGCCCAGGAGAGCAATCCTTGGCCCCATCGTTTGAGCAAGGACGGCTGAGAAGAACTACCAAAACTATCTGCCTGAGGTGCACGCTCTCCTCCAAATGATGGATGACCACATGTCCAAGATTGCCATGGTGCCGTCCACCTCCCCGAGGGACTCCCCTCGGAGCAACTTCACTGACGACAGCCAGCGAGGTAAGAGGAGCACATGGCTTATGCATTACACTGGTCAGAATGAGGATGTAATCAGACAATTAAATATTTATTATTTTGAAAAATAGATTCATGATTTGATTGCTTCTTGTTAGTTTAATTTAGGGTATGCAAGAAATTTGTTTGACATTTGCATGATGATTAAGGTGATGTTCAATGACTTTAAAATGTTTGTTTTTTTAATGTTTTTAAAAAAGATTTAGGGTTTAAATCTAAAAGATTTAAAATATCTCATTTCTGATCATTAGCAGAAAAAAAGCACATTACATTCAGATGCTTACCATGACCCTCCCATTTAGACTTGGTGGCTTACTAGCATGTGTATAATGTTTTTTTTTCTCACCTATGTGACAGGTAAGAGCCCGACACCAGGTAAAATCCTGAGCACCGGCCTACTGTGTAAAGTGTGTGCAGACACCAGCAGTGGAAAACACTACGGCATCTACGCCTGCAACGGCTGCAGCGGCTTCTTCAAGCGGAGCGTCAGGCGAAAGCTCATCTACAGGTGAGTGGAGCTGCTGTGGTGCAAACATCCTTTCTACCAGGAGGGGGCAGTGTGGATGCATCGTGCCCATCATCTATTTGATCCTGGGCTTCTCTTAGACTTTAATATAAGATGTCTTCAAAAAAAAAGAGTTTAAAAATCTAAAGATTTAACAAAATCAGAATGTGTCGTATGTCACTATGCTCCAAGTATCATATCCTGAGTAAAGTATAAACTCTCAAATTCACAATGCTCAATCCCTTAATTATTAATAAAAAATACATAAAGTCTTCTTATCTTCTTGTAAATATTACAGTACGTTAGTCATACCTTTGGTTCAGAACACATTATCTGCACATGGGTGCATTAGAACATAAACAGATTTGACTGAGAACATGTTATGACAATGTGCAGCAACAGTGGCAATAGCAGCCGCAGCAGCAGCAGCAGCCTCTGATGGCTCAAGGAGATCAAGGTCATTATGTACTTTAGCCGTTTCATAACAGCTTTGAATCAGAGCTTATGTTTGCCACTTCTTCCACTCCGTGAGGCGACTGGCTAGTCATGTGACTCGTCTCACTGAGTCCTCATGTGCCCTTGCAGGTGCCAGGCCGGGACAGGTATGTGCCCAGTGGACAAGGCCCATCGCAATCAGTGCCAAGCCTGTCGCTTAAAGAAGTGCCTTCAGGCCGGCATGAACAAAGATGGTGAGTTTAAGAACAAAATGATCTCCCAATTCTCCTTTTTTGTCCTTTCAGTTACATTTTATACATGCATTTTGAACACTTTGCTCAAGCCAGATTCTAAATCATTTCATAGGATTTCAACGACTTTTTAAGAATTTAAATGTTTGTTATATCTTCGAGAACATTTTGCATTTTACTGTATCTCCTATTCCTACCCACTCCCGCCCCATGCACAAATAGGCTGACACCAGACATACAAATTCACTGCATTTCTTACACAAGCCATATGCATGTGACAAAAAAGCATCCCTCTACATATCTTTGTCCTTTTATCCTTATTACCTTTGTGTAGATTTATTCTCACTTATGTTCCACTTCTCTTGTCCTTGCAAGTTTCTTCTTCACACATGTTTTCTCTACTATGTTATTTTATTGTTGTTTTCCATTACTAACCCTCACTTCCCCTCCATCCTCTCTCCTCCCCAGCGGTGCAGAACGAGCGCCAGCCACGCAGCACCGCTCAGGTGCGTCTGGACTCGCTGGACGTAGACGTGGAGAAGGAGCACCTGGCAACCACGCGCGAGCCCACCTCCACCTGCTCGGTCATCAGCCGGGCACATCTGCCATCATCGGGCATCAGCACCGCAGCCGTGCCCCCTCAGCGCTGCCCCAGTCCCCAGAACGGGCACCGCTTCATGGCCAGCCTCATGACTGCTGAAACCTGCGCCAAGCTGGAACCAGAGGATGGTAAGGAAGGAGAGAGGGAAGGGAGGATGCTGGGGAAGGAAGGGAGGACAGGAGAGGGGACTGAAATTAGGAAAGGAAATAGTCAGTGCTTGTTTGTAGAAATACAGGACTTGATGATCTTCATATATATTTTTAAGGGAAACTGCTTTATTTTTATTTTATTCTGACTTCAAAGGCATAAATATAATGAACTATTTAAATGATAGGGATTAATTTGCCTTTTGAATAATTTTGAGCAAAATATTCATTTATGTTGATTTGTGTTGTAACACACTATTCTTTTTCACCCCAGTGGATGAAAACATTGATGTGACCAGCAATGAGCCTGAGAGAAACTCGCCGGACTACAACACCTCGCTGTACCCTTCCAGCAGTCCAGAGAGCATTTACGAGACCTCCGCCCGTCTGCTCTTCATGTCGGTCAAGTGGGCCAAGAACCTGCCAGTCTTCTCTCACCTCCCCTTCAGAGACCAGGTGAGCTGGCATCAGAGTGTGAATGTGAACATGATAGAAGTGATCATATACTGCCAACATATAAATGAACATCATTTTCTTTTGTCATATTCTCTATCTTATTATTACCACAATCAGTTAATAGATTGCTGTTTAATCATTTAAAATTAATTTTAGATGAAATGATATGCGCTATATTTTGCAAATTTTTGTATTGTTTGTTTGACTTGAAGTGCTAATTTTTCATCAATGTATCATGACTTTATGGACAAAGACTGTACATTTTCCCCCTGTTGATTTGGGGATGACAAAAAATGAGAATAGGCTATCACACATAGGTTACTGATCGGTAACACTTTAACTGATCTTGTCTCTTGTATGGTCTCTCGTCCATCCTAGGTGATTCTACTGGAGGAGGCATGGAGTGAGCTCTTCCTGCTGTGTGCCATCCAGTGGTCCATGCCACTGGACAGCTGCCCTCTTCTCTCCCTGCCCGACGTGTCCTCCCCCCAGCAGGGCAAAACCAGTCCCTCAGCCTCGGACCTCAGGGTTCTACAGGAGGTTTTCACTCGATTCAAGAACCTGGCCGTCGACCCCACTGAGTTTGCCTGCCTCAAGGCTATCGTCCTCTTCAAACCAGGTGAGGAGAAGCTACCATGTCTCGGTGTGTGCGTGTGTGTGTGTGTGTGTGTGTGTGTGTGTGTGTGTGTGTGTGTGTGTGTGTGTGTGTGTGTGTGTGTGTGTGTGTGTGTGTGTGTGTTTGTGTTTGTATGTGTTCACATACTGCACTTCCACATTTCTGATTGGTTAATTGGTTAATTGGTCTAATCAATTTGGTCTAATCTCTGTGTCCAGAGACGAGAGGGCTGAAAGACCCAGAGCAGGTGGAGAATCTTCAGGACCAGGCTCAGGTGATGCTGGGGCAGCACATCCACACACTCTACTCCAGTCAGGCAGCCAGGTGAGTGTGGAACTACAGTACATCTGAAACACGACACTCAAAAACCCTCAAAGAATTGTGTCACCTAAATTATATGATATGAAATAATCATAGGCCTGCATAATAGGAAAAAAAATGTAATTTCAAAGGATTGAAAAACAGCTTATGTTTAAATAGAAATAGTAAAACTAAAAAGAAATGATAGAAAAATAATAAGAATATAAAAAAATTACTTTATTTTTATTTACTCTACTTTTTTGTCTGTGTGTTCAGGTTTGGGAGACTCCTGCTCCTGCTGCCTGCTCTGCACTTTGTGAGTTCAGAGCGAATCGAGCTGCTTTTCTTCCACCGCACTATTGGGAACACACCCATGGAGAAGTTACTCTGTGACATGTTCAAGAACTGAGGAGGAGGAGGAGAAGGACACACTCAGCCTGCTAGAGGCTCTAATGTCTGATGACTGGTCACCTTGTGGCTTGCTGCTCCCCAATCCCAGATCAAGTAACAAGAGGGAAATGGGAAAAAAAAAGGACTGAGGAACTCAATATATAAAGAACATTTTAATAAGGGAGTGACTACAATGTGACTTCTGAGTGCTGCATTTGTTTTAGTTGATTTTGTTTATCTTTTTTTTTTGTCTTAAAAAATGAAGAGACTAACAGCAGTATTGGCCAAAGCGTTTCTGCTTGCTAAATGCAAATATATAGAGACTGTGACTAGCTATTGTACAGTATAATGAATATATTTTATAGATACTGATATTTCCTTTTATGCATTTGCCTTTATTTTATTTTTTTGTTATTTAAAAATAACCAAATCAGGATTCATTCTTGATGCAATGAGATTTGATACATTTTGCTATTGAAGAAACTGCAAAGCAGCATGCTTATTTCTTTTGTGTAAATATGAATTAAAAACCTTTATTGTGCATTGTAAATGTTTTGTTTTATTTTTTGAGAGAGAGTTAAGGTCCATGTAAGCGTATTAAAAATGTGAGACCGTACTGGCTCCCTGCATTAATTCTCCTATGCAATAGAGGGCAGTCATGGGTTCACCTTACAAGCTCCTGATTCATTCCAAAACACGGAAGTAAGTAAGGCGAGTCAAGGTAACGCACACAGCGGCAAGTATAACGTTATTTTTCTAACATCTTCATTGGATTACAATAACCATGTAATGGTCGAGGAATAACGACTTATATAGATTGGATAGTCGACTACGCAATATCGACAATAATGTTTGGGAATTCGTATGGATATGAAGCTTTGGCTCAGAAAGATTCATCTCAAGTAACATTAACGGGACCTGGGTTGTTCTCAAGTGCCCACTATGGGCAAAAGGGCCACTCCTTCGATTATGTTCCCAGAGTTACCGACAATGACTTCAGAGGTATTAATCCACGACATATTAACTTTATCATATTTGTTATATAAGTTATAACGTAAACATTAATTACCATGTAATGTGTTGTTTTATAGACAGAAGTCAAGGATGTTTCTCTCGTATCTGCCACTTCATTGTTATTTCCCTGGTGACATTGTGCACCTTTATAACATTTCCTGTGTCGGGCTGGTTTGTACTCAAAGTAAGTTAGATTTTTCCTCCCTCACACCAAGTGGTTTACTAATATACTCAAGAAATTAAAGTTCCAAAGATTAGTAACTTTCATTATTCTGCTTAGGTTGTGCCAAACTATGAGAGGATTGTTTTCTTCCGTCTTGGTCGAATTCGCCCCCCTAAAGGTCCGGGGGTAGTTCTTGTTTTGCCAGTGATCGATCAATGGCAACGAGTAGACTTGCGAACCAGAGCATTCAACATACCACCATGCAAGGTGCGTCACTATGTCTTTGTCTCTAAAGCCCCCGCTTGGTTCCGAGTACGCTATTATCTGTTACATAATGAATTATAACTCATCCACTAGGACAGGTAGGCTAAGCAAGTTTCTCTCGAGAGGATGGAAGTAATGAAGATTAGACTACTCACTCATATCCTCTGGGAACTTCATGTTGTAACCTAGTAATTAGAGTGTATTGACTGACCTAAAATGAAGCCCTCCTTATTTTCTTATCAGGTGAACACTAGAGATGGGGGGTTGGTGTCAGTGGGAGCTGACATTCAGTTTCGTATCTGGAGTCCTGTCATGTCTGTGGTGGCAGTGCAGGATTTGAACTCCTCTACCCGACTCACAGCGCAGAATGCCATGACCCAGAGCCTCAGTAAGAGGACCGTCAGAGAGATCCAAACTGACAGGCTCAAACTTGGAGACTACCTGGGGGTGAGTTGGTTAGAAGTAGTGACTATAGATACACAGTCACTGGTTAGACCACAGTCTTCAGCCTTGAGCTCTCAGTTTTTTGCCTATCGCTCAAACACGACCGTGGGTAAATACACTAACAACCCGTCACACCTGTGTCATATTGCTTAATTATTATTACCATATTACCATTATACCGTTATAAAAGTGGAAATAGCCTAGGCCCAGTGCATTCTTTGTCCTCCATCCCCCTTAATTCCCCTGTAGCATGTTGCCTATTACTGTGGGAACACTGTGTATTATTTCAATTAGCATGTCAATTTGTTTTGATCAGTGTGACTGGGTTGTTAAAATTCTATACTGTTGCTTTGGAATGAGATTAAACTTTTGTTCTATAAAACAGAATATAGCCAGAGAGTGAAGTCTAGTGGCAATAAAAAGCCAGATTAATTAAGATTTACCCTGAAATATGTTTAAGAACATTAAAGATAATATTAATATTGCTTTTATCTGCTTTTGACCCTTTCTACAGATGGACATAAATGAGATAACTAAACCATGGGGTTTGGAAGTGGACCGCGTGGAGCTCACCCTGGAGGCTGTGCTAAAGGGCCCAGATGGTGTGACCCTTCCAGGCCCACCAGCTGTGGCTTCCTCAGCCATTGTGCCAGGGATGGAGGGCATCCCAGGCCTGGGAGACATTGCTGGGCCCATGCAGCAGCTGGCTATGCAGTTCCTAGGAAACATGTCCCAGTCACCCAGAGGTACCTGTAACTTCCCTCTATGTGTGTGATAGAGATAAAGATCACTGTGTTAATGGTGTTTGTAATTAGTGCATCTGTTAACTTCTGCATTATACAGGAACATCATAGATGTAGATAGCTCAAGATGAAGATGTAGATAGCTCAAGGTAGCCTATGTCATAAAAGTATTTGAGTGACTAAATCTCAATCATTCTTAATGGTATCAGCTAAAAACAACTGCATTTTTTGTGTGTAATCTACACCACTGGGAACTATTTACTACATTTAAATAAATCAATATGACTGCTAGTTGGGAATTGTATCTGAATGTTCAACAACATTTCTGTACCTCCACCATCTGTGTGTTGTTCAGATAGTTCAACTGTGACCATAGTGGACGAGGTGGCTACTGAGCAGGCTCCCCATGAGCCGATGAGCAGTGCTGAGCAGTTGCTGCTGGCTGTGAAGCCGGTGCTGTCTGAGAGACTGGTCCAGACTATTGGAGCCTGCTACCACTTCAACATCAGCTCCGACAGAGGCCAGACCGGCACCTACTTCCTGGACTTGAGCCAAGGTGAGACCAAAGATAATTGAGTACAAAGAAGATGACAAAGATGAAGCAACATACAGTAGTTATAATACGTGACTATGGGAGCCGATGTGAATACTGATGCTCCGGCCTGAGTACTGTAAGTGGGAAATTCCCATTACGCCACACTATAAACCTTTTATCTTAATAATTAATAACCTAGGAGATAACATGAATTTAATTCTGTGTACTGTAGTTGTATATTATCATGTGTGGTAGATACCAGTAAATCATACACTATTTTGTGTGTGTCGATTAATAATGAACTCTGGTCCGCATAAAGGGGGATTTCCCCCCCTCCCTCTTTCGAAAATAGAACATGGAAGTAAACAACCTCTAGCGTTTTAACCCTTTCTGGTCAGACCTGGTGACAACCACGGGAGAAGTTATGTTGTGGAAGTTGTGGTTTGCAGTTGGAAATGTGTTTAAGCGAATGTTGTTGAAAACAACCACCATAATGCTTCTTAAATGTGTAAGCTGTATAGTTAATCTTTTTTTTGTTTGTTTGTTTTTTTCTAAATTGTAATTTGAAGTAATGCAGTTTGCTAACTGGCTGTCATTAGTTTTGTAGCACCAATGTCCAAATTATAGATCTAAGTTTGCACGTCTTTGATCATCCTTCTTGAGTTTTTTAGGGGATGAATAAAGCACTATCCTATCGTATTCTTGTGTGATAAAGTGCTCTGCTTCCCAAAAATTATGTCGCAAAATCAAAATGTAGTCGCAAAAATAACAGCAACAACAACAACAAAATGCAACTTTCCTTAATGTTGAAGTGTACAGAGCAGGAAGGATACTATATTGCACATGTATTGAGTCATGTGTAGTCAACCTGTTTCATCACTAGAGGGCGTTCTTCCTCTCTTCTCTGCAGGCAGTGGGTCATGCGGGGAAGGTTCGTCAGCACGGGCAGCAGACGTAGTCTTCACCCTCACTGAGGTAGACCTACTGGCCATGGTCCAGGGCCAGCTGAAACCCCTGGCTGCCTACGCCTGTGGCCGACTGGGGGTGGAGGGAGACCTGAACGTGGCCATGAGACTAGAGGAGCTCATCAAAACCATCAGAGAAGGGCCACAACACAGCTGAGCCTCTCCAACCTAATTAAACACAAGAGGAATGTGGACAAATAATCATAATTATAACAACAACAACAACAAAAACAGCAACAATAATAATAATTATAATAATAATAATACTTTTATTCATGGTTGATCATATAGTTTATTATTATTATTATTGTTATTATTATATTGTCATCATATGGTTATAAGGCAGGGGGCCAAGGTGTCTGTGAAGGTGTCTAAGCGCTTTTCAGTATGTCTCACGTGTCTTCAGTGCATGAATATCAATATGACTGACCATTTGGCTCACGTGCCTTTCAAAGGGAATTTAGTTGACCTCTATTGGTCAATGACTGACCACACAAGACCAAAGCTGATAAAACAATGTCTGTTAAGGCTAAGCATCAATAACTCATCAATAACTGACTGTGCAGGGGCGATTCTACCCACATAGTCAGCAACTGCAGTCTGAAAATGATTTGGTGGATTTTCGAAGTGGTCAGGATATCAGGATGCTGAGGTCATCTGATGTAGCTGACACATGGGAAGGACAGCTGGTTTAGTTGTTAAAAGTGTGGAGACCACTCTAAAGCTTCTGTCTGTTTGCTCTCTCAGGTTGTTAGAAAGGCAGTAATCAGTTGTAATGCTTGATGCGTTTTCAGTCCCCTGAAAATGGCCTTTATAGTGTGTCCTGTGTTTCAATGTTAGTGTGTTGTGATTGGATCACTTGTGTGTGTGGATTATTTATTGAGGCTGATTCTATAGTGATCATTCTGAGTGCCTTGCTTTTGCACTGACTGAGCTATTTTTATATGTGATTGTTTCCTGTCAATTTGAATGATTTCAATAATAAAAAAAATGAAATGAAGCCAGTGTCTAGTGTATCTACTTTTAAGATCTGAATAAGCGCGAGTAATTTACTTCTTCTAAAGCAGCCATCCTAAAACCTCTGCCTTCCTCATCTCATAACCTTGAACTACTTTCAGAACCCTGTGACACATGTTTGGTCACTATAATACTATAGGAAAGCTTATTTGGTGAAAAGGCACAGTTAGAGAGGGAAAGCGTGTGTGTGTGTAGTTGTGCGTCTAGAGGTGGCGGTATTTGAAAAAAAAAATAATAATACAATTCAAATACTCTGAAGATTACTTTAAAACTTATTTAGCTTGAGGGGGGCCGTGGCCCAGCGGGCTGGTGCGTCGTGCCATAAATCCGGGGACCTGGGTTCGGGTCCGACTGTCGTTCTCTCTACTGTCCAATCAAATTAAAGGGAAGAGCCCAAAAAATTTCTTTAAAATAAATAAATAAATAAACTTATTTTGCTTCAGTGGCCACAATGGCCAATTATGGACACGAACAAGTCCTAACTCTCTGTCTCCAGTGTTGTAAGAACACTTCCAGTTGGAGAACAAAGAATGTGAACAACCTTGATAATGAGTGTCTTCATTTTCATGTCAGCACATCAAGGACAAATGTGACCGATGTAGTGCAGAAAGCTAGACAGACAGACATACGATAAGATAAGATAAGGTAAGATGGTACTTTGTTCATCCTGTTGGAAATTCAAGCAACATACAGACACTGTATTTATTCCCTGGAAAGATGTGGTCTTGGAACAGCAATATACATACAGTACAGTACAGTACAGTCACACAACAAACACACCCTGTTGCTGTAGATAAGTGAATAAAAGGGTTATAACAGTGGTCAAATAAATATATTATAGGCCTACAAATAGGCATGATACTACTATCTACTATCCACTGTACAGTATGTCTATGGTATGTATAAAAAAGACATGCAATACTTATTTAAGATAACTTCCAAAACTTAATGTCCTGACAGCCAATCACTGTCCTCATCTGCACTCTGTGGCCCTGTGGCTACCTGTGGGAGTGGCCACTGCTTGGTCTCTCTGACCCTGAGACATCATGGCTATTATTACTGCATCAGATTGATCCCTGACCTCTGTGTGTCCTCTGTCCTTGCTCTCAGAGATGGACAGTGTCCAGTTCACCGCCTGACCAAGGTCTTTTTTTCCCCTTATAGCTGGGCTTTGGTAAAATAACTAGTGCTGGCAAAATTAATTCTTTAACTCAAGTGGTTAATAAAAAAAAATAAATCACCATAAAAAAAATAAATTAAAAAAAACTCAGATTAATCCAGGTTGATATGGCTCAACTTTCCTGACATAAATTATGCTCAATTACAGCTAGAAAAAGGCTAGGCTGTCGAGTCAAATTAGACAAACACTATGGACTCATACCTCCATGACCAACAACAAAGGAAGGTGAATAAACATGCATCAAAGTGGACTAACATTGTCCAAGACTTTCCTTCCATGTCTTGGTCATATACTTGATGTTTGGGGAACCAGTCAGGGTAGGGGATACATGTATGTGTGAATTGCCCCATTTGAAAAGAGCAGAGCCAGCTACTGTAACTAGGGTCTTGCCACGGTGTAGCATTCAAATTCTTTCTGGTGGAAGTGAGTAGCGATTAAAGGTGATTTATCATGATTAATCATCGGAAAGATTTGTGATTAATCAGATATATTTTTTTAATCGTTTGACAGCACTAAAAATAACTAAAGTGTTCCATTGGACACTGGACTCGGTATGGTTGTATCCAGTGGTTAAAGTGGGATTTGGCAGGAGGGGGAACTCTCATATTTTGTGTCGGCACAAACAAAGAAAAAGTATAGAAGAAGAATGGGATTATATTGTTCATTTAGCTGAGGTGCCGGTACTGTGTACCCCCGCATTTGCATTTAAATTTTTGCCACCCCAAATTTAGAGCAGAACAGAGAGTTTGTAATGCAGCACTGAGAGCTTCTAATGGTACTCCCTGTTGTGGGCTGCAGCTGATGATTAGGGTGGAGCCTCCATAAGTTAAAACTCAGAACTATTAGACACACAGGGGCAGTACAGTTCAACAGCAGGGAAAGAGGGAGATTGAGAGAGAGAAAGTACAGAGAGAGAGAGAGAGTGAAAGAGAGAGAGAGAGAGGTGTGCAGGGTTCGACAATGACCACATGGAGTGTCCATTTGAGCTCACGGGCACGGGCGCTGGTTGGAGGTGCCAGGACAAGGGTTCGCCGCAGCAGTAGTTTGCCAGTGGCCAGAGAGGCGAAGTACCCCGAGTTCACCTCTTCCATCAGGCCCTTCAAGGAGCTCCCCGGAACGTGGAAGAATGGGGCTGTCACCCTGTACAACTTCTGGAAATTGGGAGGCTTCAAGGATATCCATAATATCATGATTCACAACTTCAACACTTTTGGCCCCATCTACAGGTAACTGCTTGCCGTTTTCTCCATAGCAAAAGCTGACAGCTTGTGGAAGAGCGTATTCGATGCATCTTTCAGCAAAAGCTTTGGCACTTGTGTTAATGAAAGTACAAGACAACATAAAAAGGAGTAAAATGTGAGAAATAGTATAGCAGTTTGCTTGAAAGATATTCTTTGTATGCTTTGGTTACTTTATCAGTTGTCAAATATTTCCCATCCAAATCCACTAAGTTTGTATTTGAGTTCATTTTGACACATTTCAATAGTCTCTAATCCTTTTTAGTCAGTCATGGGCTTATCCTGACTCCAAGTTATTACATTTACATTTAGCAGACGCTTTTATCCAAAGCAACTTACAAAAGAGGGATTACAATCAAGATACATCACAATACAAGTAAATTTCTACTGGGAGTGTTCTTTGCTAGGAGAGCAACTGTCAAATGAGACCTGTCAAACTAAGTAATTCCCCTTCATTAAGCTCAAAGAACCTCCAGTGTTAGAAATCTAGCTCTTTGTTTACATAACTTTGAAAAAGTGAGGGAAACAAATTGCAAAAGACTGATAAATCAATACATGTGTTTGGTCGATTAGTCTAGTCAACACACACACTTACATATAGAGGTGAGGCAATGTGACCCTTTATTCACCTTTATCTAGGGAGAAAATTGGTTACTATGAGAGCGTTAACATCATCAATCCAGAGGATGCAGCAATTCTGTTCAAAGCCGAGGGCCATTATCCACAACGGCTTCGAGTGGAGCCCTGGACATCCTACAGGGACTTCAGGCATCGCGAGTATGGAGTCCTTCTCAAGTATGTAGCTCAATACTATGGCTATGGGCTTATTTCACACCTGAACATTCCGGGATTCTAAAATCATTCCATGGTAGTAAACTGAAAATGATCCATTCTATCATTGAGGTGCATTGAATTTATCCCCTTTTTCTGACTTGAAAAAATGGGTAAAAACATTTAAAACATGTCTAAATTCACTTTCTTTCAAATGCTGCACATCTGAAGCCCACAAATTGGGAAGTCCCAAATAGATAAAAGTGGATTTACATTTTTGTGCATGAATATTCAAAAAGCTTCTATCTATTCAGGACCTCCCAATTTGTGGGATGTGCATTATTTGAAAGAAAGTGAATTTAGACATGTTTTAAATGTTATTGCCCATTTTTTCAAGTCAAAAAAATCAATCTAATCCAGGGGTTTGAATGGGAATGTGTCTGCATAGGGATGGGGAGGACTGGCGTTCCAATAGGGTGGTGCTGAATAAGGAAGTGATCGCCCCCAAGGTCCAACACAACTTTGTGCCTCTCCTGGACGAAGTTGGCCAGGACTTTGTGGCCCGCATCTACAAAAAGATAGAGAGGAGTGGCCAAAACAAATGGACCATAGATCCGTACCAAGAGCTCTTCAAATATGCACTTGAATGTAAGAGCAGCCTTTAAATGGCATCAATTTGGGATATTTTAGATCAATTCAAGAATTTCATCATAATTATGATTAAATGGAGGCCACGTGTATTTGTACTCAAATAACTGTGTGTGTGTGTGTGTGTGTGTGTGTGTGTGTGTGTGTGTGTGTGTGTGTGTATTTGTGTGTATTTGTGTGTTTTGTGTTGGTACCAGCGGTGGGCTCGGTGCTGTACGGTGAGCGGTTCGGGCTGCTGCAAGACCACATTGACCCCGACTCCAAGCGTTTCATTGACTCGATCTCGCTGATGTTCAAGACCACCACGCCCATGCTGTACATCCCCCCAGGGCTTCTCCGCCGCTTGGGCTCCAGGGTGTGGAAGGACCACATGGAGTCCTGGGATGTCATCTTCAACCAGGGTAAGAAGACCCATACCTACAGTTGAACATACTTTACATCCTTATACAGATACATACTGTATGCAGTATACATAAAATACTGTAGATGGTAATGGCTCGTAGATACATACAACATACATAAATACATACATACATACAGTACATACATACATACATACATACATACATACATACAAACATGCATGCATGCATACATACATACATACATACATACATACATACATACATACATACATACATACATACATACATACATTCATGCATACATTATATAACATGGTAATGGCTCACAAATAGGACTCTTTAGTTAATACAGACTATAATAAGGCTCACTAATGCATTATATGCAAGTTAATGCATTCACAGGGGAAAATGGCCTTAGTATAGTTAATCTAAATCTTGAGAAGGTTGACATGAGATATTTACCAATGATATAGTCATAGGTTGTTATATACAGTAGTGCACTGTTTATGTATATTAAAGGTATAATGCAACACTTGAGTGGGAAAATAAAACAGACGAAATTATTTAGCTTTGCTACAAAGGCAGCTTCACTGAAACACCACATAGCGACTGAAATCCCTCTTTGTGTGTCTCTGGTCCCGGGATGTGTCTTTAGCGGATCGTTGCATCCAGAACATTTACAGGCAACTGAGGAAGTCCAGAAAGGAGGATGTGGTTGTGGACCAGGGCAAATACCCAGGCGTGCTGGCCAACCTGCTAATGCTTGACAAGCTGTCCATCGAGGACATCAAGGCCAGCGTCACAGAGCTCATGGCTGGAGGGGTGGACACTGTAAGACTGAATATAACCTAGACCAGGGGTGGGCAATTATTTTGGCCGAAAGGCCACATTGGCTTTTAGATTTTGACAAACGGGCCGGGTGTTAACAGTCAACCGGTTGATGCCCGTAAATTGTCCTTGGCTAAATGAGAAATTATTCTAATTTGGGAATGCTTCACGGGCCGGATTAAATAGCTCAAAAACTACATTCAGGCCTGAGTTGTGGAGCTAGGAACCTTTTTTGCTTACCTCACTCACGTCAGATCATGTGCTACGTAACTTTCGTAAGGCACTTCCGCGCAACGATCTGATGTTGAAGCCCATCAGAGAGATTTCAAGCCATTATTCTCTAACCGGACCAATCAGGGAAGCTAGCTGCTGTAGAGGGTGTGACGTAGCGAATAAGCAACTGTTTTGAATCCAACCAATCCAACAAATGTAACCAGCGTCATCGGTTGGTTTCGATGTGGTTGGCTGCAGTGTACGTCAATTAAATTGATGGACAAGCCGTTTGCCCAGTTAGATTCAAGGATTTCTGGCTCCTGAAATATCTCGTCTATGGCTGAATATCAGATGAACGCGCGTAGCGCTACATCTGACGTGAGTTGTGGTTAGGAACCTTTTTTGCCTGTTGTACTTAAGAAATGAATGGGAAAGAGAGATGGGTAGGATCGGGAAAAGTACATGTGTTACATACCTGTGTGTGTGTGTGTGTCAGACTTCCACCACACTGCTGTGGACGTTGTATGAATTATCCCGGAATCCCGACCTCCAGGAGGAGATGAGGGCGGAGGTGCTGAATGCACGGCAAACTTCTCAGGGAGACCTACTGGTCATGCTCAAGAGTGTGCCCCTGCTCAAAGCAGCCATTAAGGAGACACTCAGGTACAGCACTAAAACACACACACACACACACACACACACACACACACACACACACACACACACACACACACACACACACACACACTCATCGCCTGGTTCTTATGACTCAATGTCTCATGATTACTTCACTCAAATATGGCAAACCACATAACAAAACAAACAGAAGAACCTTCTGAGACTGTACAATGTATATAGAATGTCTGCTCATTTAATAAAGCATTAAATATATATTTTACTTCATGATGAATCATTTTAATCCGGTAAATTGTTTTTTTTTTATCTGTCAGATTACACCCAGTAGCAGTAAGTCTACAGAGATACATCACAGAGGACATAGTGATGCAGAACTATGATATTCCAGCTGGGGTATGTGAGATTCACCCACAGTCTGACACACACGCACACACACACACACACACACACACACACACACACACACACACACACACACACACACACACACACACACACACAAATCAAACACAAGTTTAGCATTAGAGATTAGTTGACAATCAATCAGTCTTCAATTCTGAGTGTAACATAAGATATAAGTTAAACTAGAAAAGCACTCAGAGACACACAGACACACGCCAGCGAAAACATAACCTCCTTGGCGGAGGTAATTAAATACAGATGTGTCCGTGTGTGTGTGTGTGTGTGTGTGTGTGTGTGTGTGTGTGCACCTTGTCAGACTCTGGTCCAGTTAGGTCTATACGCCATGGGCAGGAACCACAGGATCTTCCCTCATCCAGAGACGTACCGTCCGTCAAGATGGTTGCGGACTGAGTCCCAGTACTTCAGGAGCCTCGGCTTTGGGTTTGGCCCTCGCCAGTGTCTGGGTCGACGCATCGCTGAGACAGAGATGCAGCTCTTCCTCATCCACGTAAGAAGTTTGCCATGCTACTACTGTATATGGGACAATTTACACTATGCAGTTTCCCATATTAGCCATTCACCATGCTATTAGGCCTCCTCCAGCTAAGGCCTCCTCCAGCTGTTACAGGCATTTAGATGTTTTTGTTATAAAAACATTATCTACATACTTTATCTGTCTGGGGCTTTCGTTTTACACGTAAACAGAGTATTAGCTAGCTCAAATGTATATTTTTTAAAAAACACCCTCCAAAGTGAAGATATTTCAAAATGCTGTATTCTGTGAATATGCTTAAATTTCATTTATAATAAACGGATAAAAAAATCTTATCTCTTATCTTAAATATCTGTTTATATAAATATCTAGACAAGTTCTAAAATTATGTGACACTTGTGTTCTCTTGTCTACAGATGCTGGAGAACTTCAGTATCGAGAGACAGAACAAGGTGAAAGTGAAGAGCACTTTTGAGCTCATTATGGTTCCCGAGAAGCCCATTGTACTGACCATCAGACCTCTGAACAACCTATAATAATAATAATAATAATAATAATAATAATAATAATAATAATACATACATACATACATACATACATACATAACATAACAAACCACAGCCCAACCCAACCCAACTCAACATGGCATAAGGCAACACAACATACAGCTTAACGACGCACAGCAATATTATGCAACCCAACACAACTCAAAACAAAAGATTGTTACTGTCAGACCGTCTGTCTGAATGTTGCTCTCAGAGATGTCGTTAGTTTTGGTTGCCTGGTTTGACCACCTCAAAATTGAGTTTAGTCTAGATCCTTTTCTTTTACCCCCATTGTGATGAGACGGAGGTGTCAGTAATTTAAAGCAAAACAAATGTTTTATTCTAGCAGAAATTTCTTGGATCCAATTCCTTTGACGGAAATGTCATCTATAGGCCTTGTGGATGAAATTGAGTTAAATGTTGGCCAGTTTAGGCTATAGAAGTTTGTTGCCATATAAAATAATGGAAAAAAGAAAAACTGAGAGACTTTTTTGAGCAATTTTAGCAAGTCTTTTAACTATCTGATGAAAAAGAATTGTAAATTCAAAAATTGTAGTAAAAAGTTGTTGTAGTGTATGCAGGCAGGCAGCTCTGAAGTCTAGCTTGCTAGGCACAAGCTGAGCAACGCAACCCAAAATGTTGTGAAGTGTTCCTCAATCTTTTGGTTTTGGCACACCCTTATTGATGCTGGGACTTAATTAATTCTCTGGAGAATTTTAATCATCAGTTGGCAAACATTTACAGTTGGTGGACTTGTTATGAGTTTAACCAACATCATTGCTCAAAAGTTTGTCTGATGCATCATCACCGTTAGTGACCTGCTTAGGCTTGCTTAGTTTTAGTTTGGCATTTTTTGGTTTTGGTTGTACATGGTTAATACGCTAAGACAGCATGTACCTTTCTTCAGATGATTTCATTCTGTCAGGGTTTTGATCATGTCTTGTCTGCTTGTGCTTAGTTTCTAGTTTCCTTGTGTCTTTGGTTTATGTTTCCAGTTTCTCCTGTGTTCTCTGTCTCTCCTAGTTCATGTCCTGAGTTTCTAGTTTCACCTGTGTTCTCTGGTCTTCCTGTGTCGCTATGTGCTTCCTGGTTTGTCATGTGATCTGTGCTTCCTGGTTTGGGTTCAAAACTCTTTCAGGATTGTGACACATTCTTTCCGAATGATTTCAGAGAGGTGATTTAAAATATAGAAAATATTCCCATTCATCCCAATAAGCCTTTTAAGTGAAGCTACTCCTGAACTAATAGACTAACTGACTCTTTAAGAGAGAAGATCAAGAAACACTCCTATGTTACTGCCATTATCTTTATGTATGTTACTGTGCCATGGCAGTGTATTGTTATTGCATTTTACTATTTTGTGTTTTCTATCATTTGAAAACGTATTGTCTTCAAAACAATAGCCAACTTATAATCAAAGTTGCTATTACTGCATCAGTGGGATAATTGTCTAGTTAGCCATACTGTTCAGAGGATTTGATTTGGGGAAAAAAAAAATGCATCCTGATGACACTGATGATATACAAAGTTAACATTTTTCATTGAACAATCAAGCCCAAAATGCTTGGAGGTGTTCCTCAATCTCTTGGTTTTGCCACACTCTTATTGAAGTTGGGACAAAATTAATTCTCCGGAGAGCTGGCAAACATTTGGTGGAACTGGTAATGTGTTTACCCAACATTTTGTCTGATGTGTCATCACCTGTGGTGGCCCGCTAACTCGAGGAGCTGATTTGAAAACAAACATGGATTTTTACTCAACAGTGACTGTCATCAGCTCCTTTGCCTAATTTATTTAGGCTAATTATATTGAGAGGTTTTATTGAATGCAATTATGGAAAAGCAAATTGTCCAAAGTGCAACTTTTGCAAACAACTTAAATTTCATCTACTAGACCTATGGATGACATTTTAGTATCCTGATAAAAGTTTGGGGTACTCTGAACTACAGTTCTGGATTTACTATTGGGGATTGGGCATATAGTGATTTCCACTAGACTATTTAGTCCAGTTCTATCATGTAATGGCTTAGGGATAACAGCCCATTCTTGATTGATTTCCCCTCTTAGGCAAAAATAACTAATTGGAAGCGGCCATAGTGAGCGAAATCGAATCAGATCACAAATCAGCATGTGCGTCAACCAGGCTTGATTTTTTGAGGAAGGCAAACTGAACTAGTTCAAGAGATCTACAGTACATTGACATGACAAAGACTCATCCAGTTCATTCATCCAGTCATTCTCCACTTCTACAGGTGCTAGAGAAAAGGTTTCAGAGAAAAAATGTTTTATAAATATATTTGTACTATATGTTTCAAGTGTAAATTTCCATATTTTTGATGGGAAATAAAAAACTACTTCATAAACAAACCCTGGCATGTTTAATGTATAGTAAATGTGTGTTGGTTCCCACACTTACATGCATATACACTCTATTAGTGTGTTTGAGAATGTCTGGTGAGGGTTAATGTCTCAATCTCTCCAGCCTCTCTCTGAGACAAGCATTTTCATAACCCAGGACACACTCAACCTCTTTCTTCCGTACACACACACACACACACACACACACACACACACACACACACACACACACACACACACACACACAGAGACAGAGAGAGAGAGGCAAAGAAAATAGAATCTGCATGTAGTACTGTGGAACTGTACCCCACCATCCTTCAGCGTGTAAGTAAATAACTAGCCTACTGTTTGATGGAGGTTTTCAAGTGGTGGATACCTTTGTTATAAATAAAATGGCTTCATATTTTGTATAAAGGCATATTTCTTAGATTAAAATGCAGCAAATACATTAAATGTGGCATCTAACTGGTTCAAACTGGTTTTGTGATTTGCTGTTGGGCAATGTTCTACTTTACTGGAAAGTCACACTGTGGTTCTGGCATGTTACCACATAATAATTATCTTTGGGTAATTACCATGCATAAGTCAACTGTCATCTAACTGAAACACATGGACCTCATTGTGTGGTTGCCTTAGTTTTCTAGTCTTGGACTTCTAGTTTGTAGTTCACCTGCCCTTGTTTTACTCTCTTGTTTTCACATCCTGTCATGACATGTGCTCCTTTGTTTTTGTTTGTGCCCCCTGCCTGTCTCCGCTTCTCACCTGTAGCTAGTCTTGGTACCTTGTTATCAATCTTGTTATCCCCTGCCTTGGTTAACCTTTTTCTTGTTCCCTTGTTTAGCCTTGTGTATTTAAGCCCCTGTGTCTGTTCAGTCTGTCACTCATTGTTTGTCCACCGTTCAATGTTACGTGTAAGCCTTGTTGTATCTCCTGAGTGTTTCTTCTTTTGTAATCAAGTAAAGTTCAGCTCTCTGAAGTCTCTTGCTCCTGTCCTGCTTTTGGGTCCGCTTTACACTAAAATCGTAACAGAATCACTCAGTTTCTGTAGTCAGATTGTACCACTTGTTGCATTTAGGCATTTATGTTCTGTGAGCATGGAAAAGCTGCTGTTCGCAAACAAAGTCACTTCTCATATAGAATTAAATAGATTAAAAGACATAATTTTTGCTCAGAATACAAAGTTAGATTTTATTGTTATATATGATGTTTATGCCAGTTTTATAAATACATTATTCTTTCTGACTGATTTAAAATGATACACTGGTGTTTACTAAATCAAATGCCGTTCATTTGAGAGGGTCCAGCTGTCTGTGTCTTATACGGCCCAGCACAGACTCTGTCACACTTTTCTGGTGCAAACACAAAACCATCAACAATTCAAATTAGATTTACATAGCAAAAACATATTAGTTATTACATATTATGAGAATTATAAATATCGGTATTTTGAATGCAGTCAGACAAAACACTAAAAGTTGGTTTGGAGTATAATTCTCAGGACCTGATGGAAATAGTGCAACTCATACTCATAAAATATGCTATGTTAAATGATTGTGAAATAATTTGTGATTATAGGGAACATAGCTACAGTTTTTACCTACATGTAGGTATGGCATCACTCACATACAATATGTTACTCAGCTTACAAAACCTTAACCTGCATTTAAATTCAGTGAGTGGCCTTCATGGCTTGGCTATCTGTGTGTATTTTGCTGGTGTGTGTACTGACCGTGGGGAGGTCGTGAAGGATCATGGTTGATGTGCGGGCGAAACCGTGCTCCTGCTCCATCAGTTTAGTAGTCAAGGACTGCTTCTCTCGGCCCCATTCCCTGGAGTTAGCCTTAAGCTGTAACAGGAAGGACACACACACACACACACACACACACACACACACACACACACACACACACATACAGTATACAGAGAAGTTTTAGGCCATTATTGATGTATGTATCTATCTACAAGTATATGAATGTGGTGTTTACATGTGAACAAGATGAATGCGTTAATTCACTTTCTCTCTCTCTCTCTCTCTCTCTCTCTCTCTCTCTCTCTCTCTCTCTGTATGTGTGTGTGTGTGTGTGTGTGTGTGTGTGTGTGTGTGTGTGTGTGTGTGTGTAAAGTACAAATGGTTTGCAAACAGATGTACAATGCAAATATAAGCAAAAAGCCAGTTCCACAGGGCTCTGATGTATACACACACACACACAATAGGGTGAGTCTTTGGTTCCAGGAATGACCTTTGCCCTTTCAACTAGCAGTACCTGGTTCTCTAGCGTGCGGATGCGAGTGTCTGCTCTCTCCAACTGACTCAGCAGGCTGAACTTCTCTGTGTCCAGGAAGGCCTGAAGGCCTGTCTAAAAGAGGGTTTCCACACACACACACACACACACACACACACACACACACACACACACACACACACACACACACACACTCCATTAGTACGGAATGCTATTTGTCAGTATGTGGTTTTTGGCACCTGTGTGTGTGTATTTTGCTTGTAATTTACCTGTGCTGTTTGCTGGAGGATGACAGGTGGGGGTAGATGTCTCATTCTCTCCAACTCCTCTCTGAGACGAGCATTTTCAGCAGCTAGGACACACTCAATCTCTTTCTTCCTGTGGTGTGCCTCATCTGCACACACACACACACACACACACACACACACACACACACACACACACACACACACACACACACACACACACACACACACACACACACACACAGATAAAACAGACCCTGCATGTGTGCTGGTATTTTTTAAGACATTTGAGCAAATATCTGTTTATTTCTATGTCTGAAAGACATCTCTTGTCCATGTCACAGTACCTTTGTTATTCAACTTTCCTCTATCGCTGTTTTCTTTGTTTCGTTCTCTAAGCTTTGCATCCAAGACCTTCTCCATCTTCTCAATTACCTTCAAGGCAAAATGTTATCTTACAGCAAATCAATCAGCCTTTTTAATGAAATTGATGTTGTACAATGAAATTGATGTTGTGCAATGACACAGTGGAATGGTGTGTCAGCCATTTTGGATCAGACCTCACCTTCTCCTGCTGGCTTACTGTGGTCTCCAGGCCGGCCATTTTGGCTCCATGGCTCTGGTAGCGCTGTAGCTCAGCCTGCTGCTGCTGATGGGCCTTTCTCAGCCTCTCCAGCTCTTTCTCCCCATCGTTCCTCTGCTCAGGGACAACACAGATGATGCCTCAGATGATGCGCTCTGGAGCGCAAGCATCTGAGATTGCACCCACTGAAAGGGATTTCAGGACCGAGATGGAAAGGATAACCCAATCAGGAGACCTTAGGAACCGCCGGGCGGGATTTTTGACGTAGCTCATCTCTTACAAATGTACAGAACACAACTAATATTTATCTAGATATCTATATTATGGAAGTTAAATCAATTATTGTGGAAATTATGCCACAGATGCTGATGTTTATGTTTGTTTGGAATAGTTCAGAAACTAGAAATCATGTTGCATGATGGGATACAGACATGGGTAGACACGGGTTGGTTTCTATGTGAGTGGTTGAAGTAAGATGACAGACAAGTGATTTGTCCAATTATATGCAAGTATCTTTGATGACGTCCAGTGTTCTGAAGCAACTCTCTTCTGAAGGGCTTTCAGATGGAGAAGCTTCTTGCAGCGTAATGAATCATCTGATGTGAGTGAGGTTGCAACACAGCACCCTAAGGAGCTCAAATACAACGAGGCTTGTGTTGGGAAGAAAGGAAGAGGGGCCAGTGCCTGTTGAATCTGCTACAGACTCATCCATTACCGACAATGACAAGTGCCTTCATCCACCACCATGTTTTCACATAAAAGAACAGATTACCATGAAGAAGTCTCCGACATAAAGCAACCATGGACTTTAGTTATCTTATCAAATTTTTAATATTGCACATTTGGAGTTTGGGGAAACGCAATTTCAGTATTTTGTGAAATTGATGTCTGATTGACAATAAAGTTCACTTTGACTTTGACTTTATTCAATGCTATTTCACTAATTACACTGCTATAGCCATTATAAAACAACAAGGAGGAGGGTGAATGACTTGATGGTCATTGAATATCAGTACTTCCATTCATGTTTGATTAAGACTTAAAGTTTATGGAGTTTACATACCCGAATAAGCTCATTCTGAAGCTGCTGAATTTTGTCACGTTGTGAGGCTGCTTTGCTAGTCTCGCTAGCAAGCTTGACCTTCAGAGATACTGGCAAAGAAAAAAAACAAGCAGTGAGACACCAACCTTAAGAAAAGTTTTACATAGCGCACTGACGCTAAGAGCATTCATTGTGCTTAAGTGTCTGTGTGCTTCAGTTTCTTTTGGTTAAGTTTTCCACATAACCAGCATGAGTGTTGACAACAAATCAGTCATCTACAGCAACCTACTGTAGGTCCATTTACTTTCAGCTTTCCTCATGGTCATGGTCTCTTCTGTGGTGACGAAAGTGCATCTCAACCAAAGCCTACATCACAAAGTGTTGGAGGATGTTTGAAAAGCTTTTCCAACTTTGTGATAGATAGCGCCAAATGTCACGGTCACTGAGCTTGCATAGGCTAATATTTCTGAGGTAATCTTTGTGTGTGTGTGTGTGTGTGTGTGTGTGTGTGTGTGTGTGAGAGAGAGAGAGAGAGAGAGAGAGAGAGAGAGAGAGAGAGAGAGAGAGAGAGAGTGTGTGTGTGTGTGTGTGTGTGTGTGTGTTTGTGTGTGCGTGTGTGTGTGGTGCTTATCTAAGTATCTGAGACAGCCCTGACACCTGATCCATGACTGAGCAAAAAATTTAATACTCTCTCTCTTTCTCTCTCCCTTCTTTCATCAACTCGTTTGAGGTGTGGCCTTTAAGCAATGTCTGAAAGCGCGTGCGTGTGTGCCTGTGTGTCTGTGTGTGTGTGACTGAGGGTGTCTGAATATCTCTGTGTGAATATGAGATAGAATGTCTGTGTGTGTGTCACTGTGAGAGAATTACTAAGATTTTGTGTATGTGTGTGTATGTGTGTGTACTGTATGTTTGTGTGTGTGTGGTAGCACAGCTTTTAGTTTGTGCGTGTGTGTATGTGTGAGTGTGTGTGTGTGTGTGTGTGTGTGTGTGTGTATATGTGTGTGTGTGTGTGTGTTAGACACTGTGTATTTACGTGTGTGAGGGTCGCTGACTGTCCTTCGGCAGATAAGGCTGCACGTGCCTTTCAGGGTGCAGCTGCTAAATGAGCAGCAGCCTTATCAGTCTCAGGCACAAACCTGCGACTCCAGGAGGATTAGACTACAGGGAGGAGGAAGAGGATGAGGAAGAGGAGGAGGAGGAGGAGGAAAAAATCTCCTGAGGTGAGCTTAGTTCACAGACAGGATGAGCCACCAGCAAAACTTTTGAGACGACACTCTTACTGACTAAACACCGAGCCTCTGGCTCTGGCTCTGGCTCTTATTGATGGCAAGAAAATGGGCACGACTGATTTGGAACATTCCTAGTCTTTTTGTGCCTTTCATTCGTACTGTTAGTTTAGGCTTTTTGTTTAATCTATTCCAAGTCACTATAGGGACATTTTGTTCTTTACTAAGAGACTTAAAGGAAGGGTCTTTCTAACTCGCCCCCATAACCGGAAGTCCGATTTGGAACATTCCTACATGTATTACTAAAAAAAAAGTAATTCCACTTTGAATGAATTCAAATAAGATTTTACCGGACACAGTGTTTAGCACAGCATCTGGACCTCAGCTTTGGGTGGGGTACAGGGTCCATAATTATATTAAATGTAACCATGAAGTCCTAAATGGTGGCCTCTATTGTCCTTTACTGTGTGCCATGTAGTTCGCAATCAGTCACAGATGGTGCATTGGGGGCCTTACCTATGCGGTCAGCGATCTCTGCTTTGGTCATGACGTCCACGTCAGTGTCCTCTAAGAGGGTGCGGCCGACCTCCTGATGGAGACTCAGGTCGCTACGGAGACGACTGTTCTCCCCCTCTGAGGCTGCTAACTGGGCACGCAAAGCGATGATGTCTTCAGCCATCTTACACATAGCTGTACGGTAGTTCTCCAGTTCCTGGTGGAGAGAGGAGGGAGAGAGAGAGAAAGAGAGAGAGAGAGAGAGAGAGAGAGAGAGAGAGAGAGAGAGAGAGAGAGAGAGAGAGAGAGAGAGAGAGAGAGAAAGAGAGTGAATATCTTTGAATTTCTGTATCTTAAAATGGAATTAAAGTGAATTAAAATGGATTGGTATGGAATGGAATGGTTTCTTGCATCTATCACATGTACCTGTTGCTAACACTGTTAGGACACAGATGTAGAGCAGTGGAGTTCTAGTCACCTAAATGTCCACTAGATGGCATCTCAGCTCTACATGTGTGTGCTGTGCAAGTGTACATCTCAAGTCCTATCCTATAAGCAGGAGAGAACATGCCTGCATCATGCACAGGATTAGTACCCAATCTCTCCTGTAGATGGCGCCCCAGTCCCATACGTGTAGCCCTCTCTGTGTTGTCTGTGTCCTCCACAGCTCCCCCAGCTCCAGTAAGCAGCAGGTGAGCGTGACTGACTGCTGTCTGCACCAGTGTGAGGAGGATTAGCCCCCGTTCTCACAACACGCATTTATTCGCCAGAGCTATTTGTCCCTGGGCTCAGTCTGTCTGTATGGCCGTTCCCCTCCCCTCCCTCCACACCTCCACCCATCGCTCCCTGGGTGAGGGGCTTGTGAGTGTGTGTGTGTGTGTGTGTGTGTGTGTGTGTGTGTGTGGAGAGAGTGGGGAGAGGTGCGCAGCCAGACAAGGGGATTTGGCATAAATGCTTGTGCCGGTGGATAACAGTGTAATGGATTCTTTGTAGTTGGAGATGTAATGCTATTGAACCCCTGGGATGTTGGGGTGGGGGGGTTTGAGGCACAGACCCCATCCCATCTAAGCTTGCTCAGTCTGGGTGAAGTTTTGGCAAATGATGGCCTATTCCAGAGTCATTATGGATCCTGATTCACTAGAAAAGCTCCAGTCTGAATGGAAGTTGAAACATGTTCAAACCATATGGTGTTTGTTTGGAAAAGAAAATAACTCCCATGAACATGCAGACTTTAGCCAGTCTGCTTTTCCCCACAAAAACACAGGCTCTGAAATCCCCACGTGTGCATCAAACCCAAATGATGCGTCATAAATCAGGGGAATGTAATTCATTTTGGGTAGGAATTCTTATGTGATCCTTGGATGAACTACAACATATTCCCCCCCTCTTAGCTTTTGATAAACATCCTGAATGGAACAAAGGCTTCTTCCACTTTCTGTGCCGAGGACCCTGCCAGACAAAGGCCTGGGATTCCAGAGGGGACGACGCAGCTGTTGCCGTGGAGCCACATTAAATAGAAGGAAAATTCCGGAATGTTGTCCGGCACACTTCCATTGTTTGGGGCTCCTTTGTGTAGTCTGTGTTCTGTCCTCCTCTACGTGCCATGTGTCACTGCGCACAGATGTCAGACTGCTGCTTCAGAATTCATTCCACTCAGTCACCCGCCAACACGCCCTGTGTGTGTGTGTGTGTGTGGGTGGGGGGGGTTGAGAGAGCAGGGGTTGGTTTAGGATGGGGGACCTTGGGTGTGTGTGTGTGTGTATGTGTGTATGTGTGTGTGTGTATGTGGGAAGGTGTGCATGTGGGGATGTGTGTGTGTGTGTGTGTGTGTGTGGGGGGGGGGGGGGGGGGTAACACAAGCGATTAGGAGATTCCAATCTGGGCCAGTGAAGATGTGGCTCCCTGGAGACCTCTGTATGAAATTGAGCGTCTAATTGAAAGGGCACAAGCACAAGGTGACAATCATGACTGCTGATGAGATGGGAGACTGGGGAGTAAGCACATCAGGAAAGATGGGAGGGAGGGAGGGAGGGAGGAGAGAGAGGGAGGGGGAAAGGGGGAGACAGGGAAAAGGGGTGACAGAGGGAGAGAGGGGGCGAGAGAGGGGGAGAGGGACAGAGAACAGGGATGGAGGGGGACAGAGGGATGAGGAACAGAGGGATAGAAGGGAGGGATAGGAGAGGGAAGGGGGTGGTGAGGAGAGGTAAGATGTGCTGTAGTCATGAACATGTGGAAGGTACAATAATGAGGGTGAAATAGCAGGGTCTCATGGTGTGTGTGTGTGTGTGTGTGTGTGTGTGTGTGTGTGTGTGTGTGTGTGTGTGTGTGTGTGTGTGTGTGTGTGTGTGTGTGTGTGTGTGTGTGTGAAAGAGGGAGAGAGATAGAGCACTGTCCTGTACACACAGGAAACCACAAGGGTACAGTATGCATATATGCGCATGAAGTGACAACATGTAGTTTGTGTGAAACACACATCTCCCTTCATGAATACAACACAGTCTGCCAACTGCTTACGCTAAAACACTCACACAATCACAATCACACACACACACACACACACACACACACACACACACACACACACACACACACACACACACACACACACACACACACACACACACACACACACACACACACACGCAAAAAAAAACTAAAACACCATCTTGTACTTCCTGTAAAGAAAGCCTGTGACCCACTGCATTAAATCGCCTCCATTACTGTTCATTACACAGAGACAAAAATCCTATTTGAAATTCCTGTCACACCACCTATGGACAACAAGTACTCAGACACTCGGAATGAAGCCAATAAAAAAAAGAAGAAAACATTAAATAAAGTAGAGCGAGCGTATTCTAGTCAGAGAGATTCATATTCCCCGCATGTCGTCCATTCCCTCGTGTTTGTAGAAGGCACAGAGGATGGAGCGTAAATGTTAATCTATTCCTGCTGAGCGCAAGCATTCCTCACAAAGACTGCTGATGAGAGAGAGAGAGAGAGAGAGAGAGAGAGAGAGAGAGAGACAGAGAGAGAGAGAGAGAGAACTATTTGGAAAAAAACAGAGGGATTGAAAGAGAGGGGGACAGAAGAAAGAGAAGAAAGAGAGAGAGAGAGAGGGGGGGAGGGAGGGATGACAAGACAAGACAGAGATAGAGGTGTCTGGAAAAACAGAGGGATTGAAAGAAAGAAAGAGAGAGAGAGAGAGAGAGAGAGAGAGAGAGAGAGAGAGAGAGAGAGAGAGAGAGAGAGAGAGAGAGAGAGAGAGAGTCCTGTGGGAAAATAACGCCATCAGGAGATTGAGAAGGCAGGCAGCAAGGCAGGGTGACAACAAGCTTCAGGCGTTTTTAATGGGATTTAATAACAAAAGCATCAGCAAGAGGTCTCCAATTGACCTTCAAGGCTTTAGAAACCCCATACAGCACACTGGCACACACACACACACACACACACACACACACACACACACACACACACACACACACACACACACACACACACACACACACACACACACACACACACACACACACACACACACACACACACACACACACACCACAGGCTGGCATCTCCTCTGCACACTGCAGATTGGCAGTGCCAGGGTACCCAGGGGTGGCAGACAGACTGACGTGTGTGTGTGTGTGTGTGTGTGTGTGTGTGTGTGTGTGTGTGTGTGTGTGTGTGTGTGTGTGCGTGTGCCAGTGTGGCAGACAGACAGCAACCTCTGTCAGTCTGGCTTTTTCAGGAAGCCAAGAAAAACAAGCTACCAGATAAACAGACAGACAGACTACAACATGAGGATGGCACACTGTCCAGTCCTGTCCAGTCAAAGTGTCCATGGACCTGAATACATGCTTCACTTTGACTACAAAACACAGGGAGAACAAAAGCAAAAACACTGGGTGTGACGAAGAGGTTTATTCAGTTCTATTTCACTTAAAGGAATAGTCCACCCATCTATGAAATTGGGCTATTCACCTCCTTACCTGGAGTTACGTATGTGGGTAAAAGCATTTAGGTCTCAGTGCATGCATTTTTCTAGTCTGGCAACCTCAATCTAAGCTCTTTTTAATCTTTAGCTTAGCATAGGTGCTGGAGTGTAAAGTAGTCAAATAGCAACTAGTAGTCCAATAGCAAAGCTAAAGCTAAAATTTGGGTTGCCGGACTAGGAAAACACAAGCACTGAAACCAAAACGCTTTTACCCACATATGTAACTCCAGGTAAGATGGTGAATAACCCAATTTCATAAAAAGGTGGACTAAATTCCTTTAATAGTCGAGTCACCTATGATGATGGCACTGCTGTAGATGCCACAGACAGTAAGATCGAGCAGGTGTCCTTTCACCTGTGCTTTTATGGGATCTGTGATCAATGCACTGCTGTTGGTGCGTGAAAGATGAAATGGTGGGTCCTAGTTAGAAATGGACCCTTCACTTAGTGCACTTTACAGAAGATACGGTACGCTGAATCTGCAGTCAGAGACGGTTGCATACTTGTCTACTTGTCCACATGATTCACACAAGAATCATGAAGGAAGCGTCCAAACTTAACTGGTGTCCACTGTATGAGGATGGTGATCTATACTTTTGTATGTGAGATCTGTACAGTATGAGAGAGAGTATAGGAAAGTATGAATTGCCAGAGTGCAAACATTTTTGTATGTGAGATCTGTACAGTATGAGAGAGAGTATAGGAAAGTATGAATTGCCAGAGTGCAAACATTTGACGGCTTCCATGTTCTTTTTTTGGGAGGGGGGAAAATCCCCCTTTATCCAAATCAGAGTCATTCAAAGACCATTGAAGTTTATATTGTGATGTAATGTGACACCCCCACTTATGTAAACTGGAACTATTCATGGTACCCGCCTCAAACCCGCCACCCTGCAAGCTACAATCTCCCAACGTGGGAGTGGGACACTTTAACCAGCTGAGCTAAAAGCCCGAGCTTCTAACTCAGCCATTAGAAGCACCCATGGAATTAGGTGATGAGGATTTACACGTACTGCTGCCACGCTAGCCGAGCTAGCTGGCCTCCGTTACATAAAGACATGGATCTGTGGACAGACAGACACTCACTTTATTCTGTTGCTCTGTGACATCAGCAGAGTGGGAGGTGCTGTCCTGAATGTCGGGGATGGGGGGACTGGAAGGGAAATAATCACAAGCAGATACTACATTAGTGCTTGTCATCAACTCGTCTTAGTACATACTAGACAAGTGTATACTCAAAGGGAACAGCTAGTCTTGAATAAAGTTCAAAGCATTAAAGAAACATATAAAGCAATGTCTATGTCTTTTACTATATCCTACCTGTGGACCATATAGGAGTAAAAAAAAAAACAAAAAAACAGCACAACCATGCTTTGCGTAGCCATACCATCTGTTAGGGCTGTGAATGTCATTGGCGTGAACCGGATCTTTCGGATCTTTCTGGATCTTTGTGGCCTGGGCTCCCTCTGCCTTCCCCTCATCCTGCTTGATGGGCCGGCTGGTTCTGAAGAGGTGCTGGTAGTCCGGGAGGATCTGGGCCAGGGCGTCATATGAAGGCAGCCCAAAGGTGTCTCTCTGCAGCTGGCCAGTGTTATAGTGGTAAAATAAGAGATTGGTAAACTATGAATTTCATAATCACTGCAAAGTGGACCGCCAATATGTAGAATTACTATAATGTTTAGAAAGACATATGGAACGTTTTTGAAGATGAAAAATGATTGCTATGGTATTATTTCTTTTATTATAAATTCTAAATTATACATTTAATTAATGTAATGGGATTTGGCAATATTAAAATTGAAACATAAACTGTATTAAGCGGTGGATAAACTCTAAATCTAAAATTTGAGAGGTGGGTGCACTCCTTTACTTGCGTTTAGACCCACTACATCCCTAGAGCTGAGTTAAACCAGACAGGATGGAAGCACATCTTCAAATACTGTACACACACTAAGGGGCTAACTGCTTCTCTGCAGTATCACTCAATATATTAAGAGTTAAATATGTTATTTTCAGGGACAGATACAGTCACTGTAAATAAAAAACTGGCCCTAAACAAGTTTTATTATCTCCGTTCTGAAAAAGAGTTAAGATGCAACATTAAAACATGGTTGTCTTGTTCCATGAGATGCAAACATTACTATTTTCTCTAGTCTAGGCATGTAAGAGAACACGGATGTACTATCATTACCACTATAAATATTAAATATTTCTTAGTCATTTTACAAACAGAAAGGCATATTTCACAAAGGAGTGTTAAAACACTGACCTACCATGTACTATCCTACACAAAGCAATTACTCTTTTTACGAAAAATATGTTTCCTGTTTCCAGAGTAAGCTTTGAATAATTGGCACACCACCCCTCTGAACTCTACAGTTTTTCCATGCATACTGATAGCTTTCCCTATGCTCAGCCCAAAAGCCATTACATAAAGAGAAATACTGAGCCGTGACCCGAAGCCTGTACTTACAGTGCTTGTATGCGGCCTGTAATACCTCTTCATGCCGCCGACACACACACACACACACACACACACACACACACACACACACACACACACACACACACACACACAGAGCGACTCAATTATAGCAAATCTCCATGGTAAACGCAGCTCTGAGTCACTGTTAGACGCCCAGTCCAGGTCCCACTCATATCCAGCATAGCATCGCTGTCAAACATCTATGCAGCCAAACCACACACACACGCGCAAAAGCCTAGCCAACATGAGCTTGTGAACTAAGGGCAGGAAAATGTTGCTTGTTCGTATTGCTGTGGTGAGGTGTGGTGAGTCTGATGGATGAGGCTCAGTTATTGCCCTGTCGCTATGCGCTACGCTACGCTGCAGCCTGGTGCCTGGTAAACAAACAGAGATCCTGTGTATTACCCTCTGTCATTAAACTCGGTGCAATTAGGTGTGACTATGTGTATATACGTGTGTGTGTGTGTGTGTGTGTGTGTGTGTGTGTGTGTGTGTGTGTGTGTATGTGTGTGTGTATGTATGTGTGGTGGGTGTGTATGCGAGTGCATGGTGTTAGTGGCCTTTACACAATGAGCAGCACACAAAGTGAAGTGAAGCTCTGACTGCTTATCCAGGTATTAAGAGATCTGAGAGAAAGACTATGGAAGACAAAGAGATAGAGAAAGAAACTAAGCCTGTGTGCGCCGATGAGAAAAGTAGACAACAGAAATGAATATTACTGTTACTGTAATGATATTGACATTATTAATTTTTATCAAGTCAATATGTTTATGTCTTATTATGCTATAATAAAATATAATTGAACAAAGAAATAAAAAAAGACAAAACTCTCCAGGGAAAGATTGAGTGAAAGCCAGAGCAGAGATATCTGCATTGAAGGCAGTTACCAAAACAAATGTCTCCCATGGCAACTATTGTGTAGAGAGCAGCACAGTATGGTTTTCATTACATGCAAATGGGACTTTTACAACTTAATGGCGTTAAAAAAAGAAGACTCCACCTACACTTTTCATAACTACATGGAAAGTGTTAGTGACATAAAATATACACATAGGATATTAGGGAGGGCCTGAACTTGAAACAAACCCCTGGAACCAAATCATAACCATCAATAAAAACAAGTCTCCAACTTTCAAGAATGATTCAGAGGGTAAGATCAACCTAGAAATGGCAAATAATACACATTTGCAATGCACAAACAGTATTCAGAAGGAATTAATTAAATTTTATACAAGGGGGAAAACAAGACAAAGACAAAATCAATGTTTGGGCTACAATCAATGGCATACATCAAAGAAAGACAGTCTTTTGAAAAGGCCAGCCATTGAAAGTCCCAAGAAGGCTCAGCCTTGTCTGACAAGAAGACTGATGGGGACACACTGGCTACCAGGAGACATGCTGAGAACACGTTGTTAAAGAAGAGAGAGAGAGAGAGAGAGAGAGAGAGAGAGAGAGAGAGAGAGAGAGAGAGAGAGAGAGAGAGTGTGTGTGTGTGTGTGTGTGTGTGTGTGTGTGTGTGTGTGTGTGTGGCTTCTCACCAATGCACAGCAAGGGGTCCAAACCTCACATACAGACCATGAGAAGCCTTCTTCTTTCTCTCTTTCTTTCTGCCCCTTCACCATATTTCATCACTCTCTCTCTCCCTTACCCTCTCCGTCTCCAATACAGACCAAAGAATGGGAAACCAAGAGCTATGTAACACATCCACTAATATGCCACCAAGCTTATTCCTCATCATTTTATAAATAACCATTTTTAACATAATGTAACAAATAACATATGAACCATCTTTAAAGTGGGCAAGAGAGACATGGATGATAGGTTGACTAAAAATACCCATTCATGGAGGAACAAAAGCAATGATTACAAAACTGAATAATAATACTAAAAAAAAGAATCCTTCCTGGTGTCATCTAATCAGGCCTCCTAACTGAGTTGAGTTTCCAGTCTTTGTGGGTGCTCTGTGTCTGTTTATGTACAGTACAGAGGGAGGACAGCCAATGCCAGCATGAATCCATTTTCCTGGAGAAAAACAGTTTTATACATGCCAGGCCTTATTAGGGACAATTACAGGCCACAGTCCCTTTTCACCTTATCTGAACTCAGCACAGCACTTGTACAGAATACAGTACACCATGCATTTGCTCATGCAGAACTATTATATAGTATAAATTGGACAGTTTGGAAAAATAAAAAATATTGTAACAGTCATATACTACTATATTTCTATATATTAGTTTTTTTTTTTTTTTTTTTTTTTTTTTTCATTAATAGACTGGACTAAACTTGCATGGATCTATGTTTGCAGAAAATTCTTCTTTGTCTTTATTTTTAGGTCAAACTAGATATTGTACAATTATAATGTAGTATTCATTAAGTTTACAATATCAATAAGACAATAGCTTGGAGTCTTTCTCAATGACTAAAACATTTTACATTGGTCTAATAAACTGTAGGAAAAATGCCCTAAACTGAGTAGGTGAACAGGAAGGTTTTCATACCTGCAGGTAATATTGATTGAAATGTGTCCACTCCTAGACAAGCCTACTGACAAATATCACCATGGCAACAGTTGGCAAAGGACCAATGAGAAATATCCCTTGCCACCCACGCAATGGTCTCACACATTACAGAATTTAATTCCATGCCAATCTCCAATTATGAGCCGGCTGGATATTCTCCAGAAATAAATGGCAAATACGATCCACCAAAACCACACCATTCACTGAAAAATAATAAAATATGAATTCCTAACTGACAATAATTTGTTCATCTTAACAATATCAACATTTTTGATAAAAAAAATTAATCTACAAATTAATCTACAAATTACTATTTAAATCCTATCTCCCCACAGCACAAATGCTTACATAAAAACACAACAGTTTCATTGTCTCCTTATCTGTCTCCCTATC